>JAESUZ010000872.1:0-600000 GCA_017311185.1 Proteles cristata cristata
ATTTATTTCTAGGAGAGAGAGAGAGAGAGACAGCGTGAGCAGGGGAGGGTCAGAGAGACAGGGAGTCACAGACTGAAACAGGTTTCAGGCTCCCAGCTGGCAGTCAGCACAGAGCCCGACGCGGGGCTCGAACCCACGAACCGCGAGATCATGACCCAAGCAAAAGTCGGACGCTTAACCGACTAAGCCACCCAGGCGCCCCGCTTTAGGTGTTTTCTTATTACATAAGGTTAATTTAAATTATATCTCTCTACAGGTCCCTTCTAGTTATAAACTTCTATGAAAAAACTATATTGGCAGTTTATTTTATTTTTGGTAGTTTATTTTTTTAAATATTTCATTAAACAAACTTTTCTCTTTATTTTTTATGGTTATTATCATATGGACACACTTTGAATAGAAAAATGAGTTTATGGAATAGATGGTCATTTAGCCTATCAAATTAGGAATACAATACATTAAAAGATTAGAAATTAATATATATCATATAATTACATATAATATTTACATTTACATGTACACATATATAGTTCTAAAAATAAATATATACAGTTTAACGCCTGATGTGTCCATTTATTATAAATGCTATCACTACTTGATTGTTTCTTGCACAGGCAAGGAGGCTGGAGTGGTAAAGATTTACGTATTGTATTTTAATACTTGAAAGCTCAAAGATGCAATTTATTTAGTTTTTTATTATTTATTAAAGTTTATTATTTCTAGAGAGAGAAAAGAAAGCAGAGGAGAGCCAGAGAATTCCAAGTAGGCTCCACACCACCATCATGGAGCCTGATGCAGGGCTCGAACTCATGAACTATGAGATCATGACAGAGGTGGAAATCAAGAGTTGACCGCTTAACCAACTGAGCCACCCCGGCACCTGAGATAACATTTTAGAAATAAAATCCTATTATTATCAGTTCAGTAAAAGAATACCTCTTGCTTTAATCTGCACTGCATATTTCACACTGAGCTTAAGTCGGACACTTAAATGACTGAGCCACCCAGGCGCCCCTCTCTTTTTCATTTTTGATGCCCAGGTTATTATTTCACAGATAGTATAATCATAATATCTAACAACTGAGATGCAGTTCTAAGGACTTCATGCACATAATCTCATTTAACGCCCACAACAAACTCATGGGATACATAATCTGTTTAAACTTCATTTTGTAGATTATGAAAGAAACAATGCAGAGACTAGCCAATTGCCTGACATCACACAGTTTAAGAGGCAAAGGTCATTTTAAACTCAGGCATTTTGATTCCAGGATATGGACTCTTGAGTACTTTTGTAAAATATGTATTAAGAAATGTGTATTGAAATGTTGAGTTTACCTGGCATTTTTGAGTAGGTATAAAAATATTATTGAGTACAAAAGAATTTCTACCACATAATATTCAACATACATAGTGGGACAAGAAATTTTCCATGTGATTAAAAATATAACAGTAAACATTTTGAGATAAAAGTTAGGAGAAGCTGAGGATTTAATAGTTTGGTGCATGGTTATCACAGATATAAGCAAACATTTATAAGAGAGAGAGAAAGGGCCATAACATTGGGTAACACATAATGATTACTAGGGGAAAAAAAGATATTTATGTCAAAACCTGAATAATGAATGAAGATAATACAAGAGATAAATGGCAGAATGAAATTAGGGTAAAATTAAAAAAAAAAATTAACCTGAGAATACCTATGTGAGATAAATTATAGGCAATAAAGTGTATGATGTACTCTGGATTGAAGGCTTGACTGTAGATACTAGATTGAATAGAAATTACTGAGAAGGGGCTTAGGGGAAAGACATACGTGTTTTGTTTGGGGGGAGGAATGTGTGAGACAAGCTAATAATCCAATGATGACTAACATCATTGAGTTTGAAATTTAAAATAATCAAGTTAGTAAAAACCTCTCTGAGCCAAAATAAATAAATAATAAATAATAATGGTAGCAGAAAAAATTTTCTTTCCTATTCAAACTGCTTAATGGCATTTATACTCATTTATAATTATCTCTGACTGCATAATTTGCAGGGTCAGTGAAAAATTAAAATGTGGGGTCTTTACAAGAAACATATGCCATGTTGTGGCATGCCCGGATATATGCCAGAATGTGGTTGGTACCTGGATCATTACTGAACAAGAGGCACCTGGGGACTTGCCTGCTAAACACAACATAGGTCTTGTAGCCCAGAGATAAGATAGCTGTCACCTTGTCCTATAGTAGAGTCCATGGGGCTGGGGAATCCTGTTCCTACCCAAGACTGCTCCTAGATCCCCACCAGGAGTGGGAATTTAAAAATAAAATTAAGAACTTCAAGATGACTACTATAGAGAATTAAACCCCCAAAGCTAAGCTCTCTAGTGCAAGAGGCCCTGTTTAACAGCACTGGTCTAACATTAAAAAAACTGGCACTATTCACAGTTAATATCTTTTTGTAGTTGTTTTGTATACTTCAATCATACTCAATCTTCCTAAGTGTAATTTTATTATAAATATTTTATGTCTTACCTTATTTAACATGGAAAATGTATATGTGCAGAATACATAACTTTTATATTTCACTAATTCTGATTTGTAAAATTAATTCTGTGTTTTATGGGGAAAATGTACATTCCAGAATCACATTTAAATCAACTGTTTGGTATTACAGTTCATCCCTTTCTGTTTCTACTCATTCATATCTTACTTTCAGAATAATAGATTTTGAAAAGCTGCAATTTGAAACCCTCCGTTTTATACTTGCATCATTTACACAAAATCCTTGCTTAATTTATATTTACTTATAGATCCTGTATTTTAGGACTATTTCAATAGCATGATTTGAGATTTTAGGAGTTAATACAACTGAATCCAGAGACTGGCATAATATAAAAATTAAATTGTTACTTTAAACTTCTCTGCCTAGCTAAAGCTATTATTGGTGAATTCAAATAATTAACATAAGGAATGACCTTTTATTAAGCTTAAGATTTATAGTTGAAAATATGAGTGCTAACTTTTATGACCAAATGTTCCAGTTCCCAAAATCTTCCTCATGAAGAAAGGAAATGAAAACTGTTAGGTGAGCTGTGCCCCAAATCTGATGTGGATGCTGTAACTTTAATAACATTTAATATATTAATTGCCTTCCATCTCAGGTTTTTATGAAATGGTCATTTATGAAAGATACTTCTCAAATCCTTCTGTGAGAATTTTGAGAGTGGTAGGTAGCAACATGTGATAAGTTTGCTTATCTTGATATTCATTCACGTGGCTGCTCCTAAACTTTCAGATAGGTCTTGGAATCTTTAGTTGGCTTTATATGGAAGGGGTGGGAATACTATTCATGATGACTCTTCATATCAATTACCTTCGGAAGATCTATAGTTATGCAAGTATTACTTAATGTTTCTACAAGGACATATAGGAACGACCAGAATATGAAATGCAGTAAAAATTTTAAAAATTGGAACTACTTTTTAACAAGCTTTATTTAAGTAAAAAGTTAACTGCCACAGGCTATTTAGATACCTATGATCTATTTTTAAGGTCTTCTTATGCCCTTGTAATTAAAAAAAATGGAAAGAAATGGAGTTTCCAATATTTAATCCTTTATTATGCCACGACAGAATGGGAATTGGGATACTGGACAGGATTCATGGACGATCACCACAGGAGATTGCTCAAATGGACAAATGCAGTTATCCTTTACTAAAGTAATGGACTCTCCCTTTATAAGAACTGCAATGATGATGTGGTCTTTCTAGATACTGAAGGGTACTGTATTTTGAGATAACTATTTTGTCAGCAAAAAATAGGAGTGAGCAATCAGTTTCTGAGAGGTGAGAAATTTAAAAATATTCAACAACATTTAATATGAGGACAAAAAAGCAAAAACCTTTTGATATGATACCAAGTATAATTTTATTTTTGTATTTATTCATTCCTCTCGTGGTACATTAAAAAATTATATGTGTTTATTCTTACAGAACATCTAAAAAACTTAGAATTCTTAGGATTTGAATTACTTAAGACAAGTCATGAGCTTTTAATGTGGTTATAAAAAGGGTTTGTTGTCAAAATTTTTAAAGATTTTAAGTAGTATTCTAATGCAAATTCATTACAAATCCAGAAGTCACTTATATATGCATGTGATCATTCTATGTGTTCTGTTCTAGGTTTTGTATTCAATTTCCCAATTATAAACATCCCAGTCTGCTAATTAATATGAAGATTGAATTAAACATTTGGGGCCCATAGAGACAACCTCCACCTGCTTCTGGATATGATATGATACAGAAAATAATATACTGCATTTTTTCTCATGACATTATCAATTTGCATGACATGACTAATTATAGTCAGCATAGTGAAAGGTTAAAAACAAGTAGATAAAAATGTGTGCTTCCGTTGAAGTGTAATTTCTGTTATGTAGCTTAGGAGGGATTGTGGATTGTAATAAAATGGAATAAGAGGAAATTAAACAGATAATATCTGAATTCCTAATATATTTAGAGATTATATAGTCAGCATTGGTTCTTATTCCTTCTTAAAGGACAAGCAAGATAGATCATAATCAAAATAAAGTACTAAAGTCAAGTTGGTTGTGGGTTTAGACTGATGCACACACACAGCACCACAGCCTTATCAGCTTAGAAAACAGACTTTAATTATCTCACAATTTCTATGGGTCAGGAGTGCCAGCCTGGTCTAACCCGGTCCTCTGTTAAGGGTGTTAGAAGACTGCAATCAATATGACAGCCAGGCTACACTTTCTACTGATAGCTTGACTGGGGAATAACCCACAGTGAAGCCCATTTAGGTTGCTGGCAGATTTCATTTTATGTGACTGTGGAAATGAGCCCCAAATCTTTGCAGCCAGTTACTGGCTGCCTGCAGCTCATAAAGACAATTTACAATTGCTTCCTATGGACTCCCTCAACATGGCCACTTACCCTTCCTGCATGAAACATGACAGGAGACTCTCCAACCCTAGTTTGCTAATATGGAGGCTTTTCTAACATGATAGGATCATAGGCATGGCATCCCGTTACCATTGCCATAGAGTGTAACCCAATCAAAATCCATCAAGAGAGTGCTGTTTCGTCATCTTTGCCATATTCTTTTGCTTAGAAGCAAGTCAGAGATCCTCCTCAGGTATATAGGCATAAGCATTCACAACAATATGAACATCAGGAGCCCAGGAGTCATTGGGGTCACCTTAGGGTCTGAGCACCACACACATAGACAAAAAATTCTGGAAAATAAGGATGAGTTGGAAATCTTAAGAAAAAAGCCAAAGCTCAAATATATGTTATATATAAAACAGTCATACACATAAAGTATGGCTTTTTATAATTGACACAAAGTCTATTATACTAACATGAAAATCTATCTCACTGATTTTCGGAAAATGTATGTTAAGAGTCAAAAGTGGAATCTGAGAGAAGGGGCCATTATAAACCAATTAGGAAAAAAGATAGTATTTTAGAATAAGATAGTTGCTATAAAGATGGAGGTAAGTGGATGAATTTGATACAGAAGAATAATGGTAATAATAATATAAATATTAACAACAATAGTTAACATTTATTTAACTATTACCAAATGCCAGATCATATTCTTTTCAAATATTTTTTCTTTTTTTCTTTTATAATTTATTATCAAGTTGGTTTCCATATAACATCCAGTGCTCATCCCAACAAGTGCCCTCCTCCATGCCCATTACCCATTTTCCCCTCCCCCTTACCCCTCATCAACCCTCAGTTTATTCTCAGTATTTAAGAGTCTCTTACAGTTTGCCTCCCTCCCTGTCCCCAACTATTTTTCCCCCTTCCCCTCTAACCATGGTCCTCTGTTAAGTTTCTCCAGTTCCTCTTAGGAGTGAAAACATATGGTATCTGTCCTTCTCTGCCTGATTGATTTCACTTAGCATAACACCCTCGAGTACCATCCACATTGCTACAAATGGCCAGATTTCATTCTTTCTCATTGCCATGTAGTATTCCATTGTATAGATAAACCACATCTTCTTGATCCATTCAGCCAGATCATATTCTAAGGGCCTTATGTATAACCATTCATTTATGCTTACAACAAATGTACTGTTGTTTCCATTATTAGACAAGGACATTTAATGATATGAAAAGGATGGTAGAAATTTTTCAATTAAGTGTTAGTTATTGCTCTTAGATACATGTGGGAGGGTGGTGTTTGAAAGATATGAATTAGGGATAGGTACTACCTTTCTAGATTGAACAACCAGGTAAAGAGCGGGACTATTTTATCAATTGTTATTATAGTGTCAATTCAAAATTGTTAATGTGGTCTAATGTATCTACTCAAATATAATTTTATTTTTTAAAATAATCCTTTTTATCTTACATAACTCTGGCTATTCTTTTTTATAATTTTTAAAGTTTATTTACTTATATGAGAGACACAGAGACAGCACAAGCAGGGGAGGGGCAGAGAGAGAGAGGGAGAGAAAAAACCAAGCAGGCTCCGTTCTGTCAGCTCAGAGCCCAATGTGGGGCTTGAATTCACGAAACATGAGTTCATGACCTGAGCCGAATCCGAGAGTTGGATGTTCAACTGACTGAACCACCCAGTTGGCCCAATTCTGGCTATTCTCATATGAAATTTATGTCATGTTCTTTACAAACCATTCAACTCTAAATTACCTTTTACATTCAAGTTCCACTTGGTCCACAAAAAGAAAAAAAACAGTACTTTAACTCTCAGTGATTGACATTACCCAAACCACAATTTTTGTAAACTGTATTTTGTATCTATTATGTAATGAATTGTTTTATAACTTAAATGTACATGCTGTTTGTCAACCAGAAAGCAACCTTCCTGAGGGCAAAGAACATGAAGTTAAATTTTAAAAAATCTTTTTTAATAGTTTTTATTAATATTAAATATAGTATATTAATATTAAATATAGTATCTTAGTAAATATTCATTGTTCTAATTTCACATTTTTAATGTGCATATACTTTGCCTCCTGAATAATAGAAAAACTCAGCTACTTGACTTTTTTTCATAATAAGATGCATGGGAGAAATCATACCCGAACTCTTCCTGTATTAAAGGATATTATTTATTGTTTCCAGAGTTCCCTTCTCATTATGAATAGTAGATGCCAAAAAAACCTGATATGCAACATATAGAGATCTCAGAAAACACCATGAAAATGTAGTGTTCCACCTTTTTTCTCTGGGTTGGTCCCCAACTCCCCATAGACTGCTTAGGAAATATAGATACAATGAGAAAATATTTTCTATGACAGGCATAATAATTTCTCTCCTGCTCATTTGAAATATGACTTTGCGAGCCTAAGTGTCCATCAACAGATGAATGGATCAAGAAGATATGGTTTATCTATATGATGGAATACTACATGGCAATGAGAAAGTATGAAATCTGGCCATGTGTAGCCACATGGATGGACCTTGAGGGTTTTATGGTGAGCGAAATAAGTCAGGCAGAGAAGGACAAATATCACATGTTTGCACGTATAGGAGGATTGGGAGGAACTTAACGGAGGACCATGGGGGAGAAGAAGGGGAGAAATTGTGGGGGAAAGGGAGAGAGGCAAAACCTGAGAGACTCTTGAATGCTGAGAACAAACTGAGGACTCTTGGGTGTGAGGGGTGAGGAGGGAGATGGGCATGGAGGAGGGCATTTGTGGGGATGAGCACCGGGTGTTATATGGAAACCAGCTTGACAATAAACTATCTGTAAAATAAATAAATAAATAAATAAATAAATAAATAAATAAATAAATAGAATGGTACTTAAATATATGCAAAAAAAAAAAAAAGAGAAATATGACTTTGGTACTTTTCACTTCTCAGTGCAAGAGGCAGTCAGTTCTTCAACTCCTGGGAAGACCTTGTAACTGCGTTTTGGCAGAATGATACAATTTGATTTCTGAGGTTAGGGTTTAAGCCTCCTCGGAGGGCTTGCTCATCTCCATTGTTTAGAGGCCCTGAGTCACCACGCTGTGAAGAAGCTCACTGTCCTACTGGTGGACGAGAGGCCAAGTGGAGAAACTGAGGCACCTTCCCTGGCTCCCAGCTAGCGCCAAGGGACAAGAGAGCTATTTCATTAGCTTGAACAGAGGAAGTATTGCTAAATGACAGAATTCACAATCTTGTCATGTAATATAGACAAGGACATAATTATTTAATATGTTTACTTATGTTAATACTTTATTTGGATTCATGTGTTGATTATAATTCTTAGAAGTCTTGCATGCATTTGAGAGAGATTATATTCTTCAAAATTATTAATTGAGCTTTACAATATTTCTGTCAGAAAAAAGTGTAGCAGTGCTTAGGGCAGATAATAAAGCAGAATGATCTACTTAAGGGTCTCCTGGGTGGCTCAGTTGGTTAAGCATCTGACTCTAGATTTTGGCTCAGGTCATGATCTCATGTTTTCTGGGATTGAGACCCACCTCTAACTCTACTCTGAATATGGATCCTGCTTGGGATTCTCTCTCTCCCTTCTCTATGCCCCTCCCCCACCACGCTCTCTGTCTCTGTCTCTCTCTCTCAAAATAAATAAATATACTTAAAAAATAAAAGAAAGGTCTACTTAATGAAAATTGCTAAAGGAAATTTTCATGCAATGCTATAATTTGTCTATATGATGAGCATACTTTTATAAAAACTTAATAGCATTATTAACAAATAGATTTTTAAATGTAGAATAATAATTTTATAATACATAATAACTTAAAATTTATAATGCCATATCTGGATATAAAATGTCACTCTTCTGCTAATGTGCAGATATCAAAATTTAAATTAATGTGTAGATAAATATGGCTTATTTAAACATAAAATTGATACGTATCCATTGTAGAAAACTTGAAAAATGCAAAAGGTACAAAAAAAGAAATAAACTCATAATTCCATAGGCCAAAAATAATCAGAAGTAACACTTAACAGTTCCCTAAAGTCATATATTTGATTGTGTTGGCATATGATTGCTTCCATTCTATTTTTATTCTTTTTTCCACTTTCTTCATTATAAACATTCCAAGGAACTAAATATTTTTGAAAGATAATATACTGGCTGCATAATGTTCCCTTGATGTACCATAACTTATTTATAGACATTTTCTTAGGGTATATTTAGGCTGATTCTCATTTTCACTGTAATAATAAAACTTTCTTTAATTTCATTATATATAAATCTTTCTCTCTCAGGTTATTTCTTTAGAATGACTTCATACTACAACTATCAGTAACAATAAATACTACAACTACCATTAATAATAAATATTGCAACTGACATTGTGCTGTAAGACTGGACACATTTATGAGTATCATTCCATTTCATTGTCTCAAAAATCCTGTGAGGAAGCTTTTATTGTCCTCTTTTTTTGCTGATGAAGGAATCCAGTCACGATGCTGAGTAGCTTGATATTAGCCAAACAAAAACCCAAACAAACAAAAAACCCACTCGAATGACTAAGAGAAGTTTGAAGAGCCAGACTGCCTGGGTGTAAAGCCCACCTTCTCCCTTTACTGCTGCTATGGCTTTGATAAAACTCTCAGCTTTCTTATCAGTATAATGAAGATAGTGAAAGTGCTTAATTACTGCAAGAATTAAGGAAATGATATGAGCAAGACATTCGTTTAAAATAGTGTCTGATTAATAAAATCAGCTTAAGAAATGCTGACTAGAATGAACCTGGAGCCTTTTGAGACTTTTAGAAAATTAGATTCCCTAAAATACAAGTGGCTGACAATCTAAATAGTAGGACCAACTATACTCTCTTATTTAAATCGACAATTAAGATCTTTAAAAACTTACACATATATATCCAGTTGGAATTTGGAGCAAATTAAAGAAATGAACTGTTTTCCAATATCAGGATATTTGGAAGACAGAGGATTAGAACAGCTCTGAGGAAAATGATTGAGATCAGAATTAAATGATATGAGAAGGACAGTTCAGTGGCGACAGGTAATTAGACTTCTGGTACAAATATAACAATGGAAATGCACACTACTTCGTACTGGTATGAATGCACAGTTGTCTTTCTTACAAACATAGGATAGGGTATTGGAGCCAAATATGAATATATTTTAACAAAGTTCTCAGCAAAGTATGAAATAAAAATATTGGATCAGGTTAGGTGAAAAGCTGAACTCAGTTTTGGATTTGCTGAACTACAGATGCATGTTTAGCTTCTAAGAGAATTTCCACTACAGAGTTATATGTACAAGTCACCTCATGAGGGTAAGGATTTTAAAAAATTATAAAAATAAAGTTCAATCATAAGATTGAGACACCATCCATCTCTGAGTTGACCATGATGGATTCCCTGTCTCTCTCTCTCTGCCATTGTCTGCAATCGCACTCTCTCCTTAAAATTAAAAAAAAAAAAAAAATAGGGGTTCCTAGGTGCCTCAGGTGGTTAAGCATCCAGCTTTGGCTCAGGTCATGATCTCACAGTTTGTGAGTTCAAGCCCCTCATTGGCTCTGTGCTGCCAGCTCAGAGCCTAGAGCCTGCTTCAAATTATGTGTCTCCCTCTCTCTCTGCCCCACCCCCTCTCTCTAAAATATGTAAACGTTAAAAAATTAAGATAAAAAATAAAAATAAAATAAAGTAAAATATCATAAATGCAGATTTACAAACAGAAACACTGATTACCATAGTAAATGAAGAGCACAGGTACAAAAATATAAGTATCACAAATACTCAAAATGAATAATACACTTATACTGAGTAGGGCATCCATTGATACATTTAGACTCTCTCATGAACAGATTCTTGGAAGTGTTTCATTTGGATTTTCAAGTATCCAGAGTAAAAAATATCAGAGATAAAATTATTCTCAATGAATAAATGACCTGTTTCAAATAATTATGAAGCAAAAAAAAATAATTTGGCTTAAATAGAGAAAACAGAAACAAGACATTCGATGGCTTTGATAGCAAACAAGTAACTGAATCTTTCAAAATCACTTTGTAGAAGGGAACATTTTTATTCAGTGCATAGATGTCCTGAACTATTTAGCTCTGAATATTTTGGGGATGGATTAAGTTAAAAATATGAATTATTATAAACTTTTCTAAGAATATATTACTGTAATTAAACTCTGCATTCTTAACAGCCCCTAGTGGGTGTATGCTGTGCTCTCAGTCCACCCAGTCCTTCGTATTTGAGGACAATCACATACTTTATGAGACAATTCCATTTCAGAAAATTAATTAATTGATTAAACTTTATTTGAATATATTAATAGCACATTTGAATTAAAATTCTATATAAATTATTTAAAACACTGGCATAACTAAACTCATTTTTGTTGTATTGTAAAATTGGTATATATTTTATACATCTTGCTGTGCAATATTATAATTTGCTATCTGTATACACTGCCAAATGATCACTATAAAAAAATCCAATTACTTTTGTCACCATACAGTTGACCCTCCTTCATCCATTCTGTCCATCTCTCATTCTCCTCCTCCTCTGGTAACCATCAATCTGTTCTCTGCAACTATGTTTGCTTTCTGATTGTTTTGTTTGTTTATTTATTTTTGTTTTCTTTTATAGATTCCACTTACAAGTGAGTGAGTGCATATAGTACTGTGTCTTTCCTCATCTGACTTATTTCACCTAGCATAGGCAAAAGCAAAGCCACTTCTTGTATTTTTGATAATAGCCATTCTAATGGGTAGAAGATAATATGTTATTATGGCCTTGATTTGCATTTCCCTGATAATTAGTAAAGTTGGACATCTTTTCAGGTGCCTGTTGGCCCTCTATATATCTTCTTTGGAAAAATGTGTATTCAGATTCTCTGCTGATTTTTATGGCAGCTTTTTGTTTTAGTGATGGTGCCCTTTGCTGTGCAGAGATTTTTAGTTTGATGTGGTCCCATTTGTTTGTTTTTGGTTTTGTTTCTCATGTCGTTGACATCAGATTCAGAAACATATTGTTAAGGCTAATGCCAAAGAGTTAAAGCATCTTTGTTTTCTTCTAAGAATTTTATGGTTTCAAGTTTTACATTTAGGTCTTTAATATATTTTGACTTAATATTTGTATATGGTATACAATAGTAGTCCAATTTCAATCTTTTACATGTGGTTGTCCAATTTATAAGCACCGTTTATGAAACAAAATGTCCTTTCTCCATTATATGTTCTTGGATGCCATGTCAGAAATTAATTATGTGCTGGGTTTGTTTGTGGGCTTACAATTCTATCTCATTGATCTGTATACCTACTTTATACCAGTACCATACTGTAGTGACTACTTACTATACCTTTGTAGTATAATTTAAAATCTTAGGACGTGATTCCTCCAACTTTGTTCTTTTTTCTCACGATTGTTTTGACTATTTGGGGTCTTCTGTATAAATTTTAGAATTATTAGTTCTAATTCTGTGAAAAGTGCCCTTTGAGTTTTTGTTTGCTTATTTCAAGTTTTTATTTAAATTCCATTTATTTAACATATAGTATAATATTCATTGCATGTGGTAGAATTCAGTGATTCACCAGTTACATATAACACCCAGTGCTCATCAAAACAAGTGCTCTCTTTTACAGTTTGCCTTTCCTGGGCTCATCTGTTTTGCTTCTTAAATTCCACATATGAGTGAAATCATATGGTATTTGTCTTTCTCCAACTGGTATATTTCACTTAGCATAAAACACTATAGCTCTATTCATGTTGGTGCAAATATCAAGATTTCATTCTTTTTTTATGGCTGAGTAATATTTCATTGTGTGTGTGTATACACGAGTGTGTGTGTGTGTGTGTGTGTGTGTGTGTATACACATGCCTCCTTTCTCTGTTGATCAGTTGATCAGTTGATGGACAGTTGGACTCTTTCCATAATTTTGCTATTGTTGATAATGCTGCCATAAACATTGGGGTGCATGTATCCCTTTAAATTAATATTTGTATATCCTTTGTGTAAGTAACTGTAGTGCAATTGCTGGGTCTTAAGATAGTTCTATTTGTAACTTTTGAAGGACTTGATAATTTTTTCCATAATGGCTGTACCAGTTTGCATTCTCACCAACAATGTAAGAGGATTCTCCTTCCTCTGCATCATCACCAACATCTGTTGTTTTCTGTGTTGTTGATTTTAGCCATTATGACAGGTGTCATAATATCTCATTATAGTTTTGACTTGTATTTCCCTGATGATGCCATTGGAATTTTATAGGGATTGCAATGAGTCTGTAGATTGCTTTGGGTAATATGGACATTTCAGTAATATCAATTCTTTCAATCCATAAACATGGTATATCTTCACATTTATTTATGTCTTCTTCAATATCTTTCTATCAGTGTTTTAGTTTTCAGTGTAGTTTTCTCATCTCATTGGCTTAATTTATTCCTAGGTATTGTATACTTTTAATACAATTGTAAATGATATTGATTTCTTAATTTCACATTCTGATTATTATTACTACATATGCCTCAGATTTCTGTACATTGGTTTATATCTTGCAAATTTACTTGAATTCATTATTCTAAAAGCTTTTTGGTGGCGATTTTAAGGGTTTCCTATATATAGTGGAAATGGTGGTAGTTTTCCTTCTTTTTGATTCAGTTTTATTACTAGTAATTGATCTGTTCAGATTTTCTATTTCTTTATGTTTTAGTATCAGAAAATTGTCTGTTTCCAGGAATTTATCCATTTATTCTATGTTGTCCAATTTGTTGATATATAATTGTTCCTGGTAGACTTTCATGATCCTCTTTATTTCAGTGTTTTGTTTTGGTTTTTAATTTTCTCTCTGATTTCTTTACTGAGCTCTTAGTTGTTTACTAGCATGTATTTTAGCCTCCCTGTGTTTATGTTTTTCCAGTTTTTTTCCTTGTAATTAATTTCTAATTTGATACCATTGTGGTTGGAAAAGATGTTTGACATGATTTAGGTCTTTTTAATCTGTTGAGAGTTTTGTGGCCTAATAATGTGATCTGTCCTAGAAAATATTCATGTGAACTTGAAAAGAATGTGTATTCTGTTGTTTTCGGATGGAATATTCTGTGTATATCTCATGTCCATCTGGTCTAAGTTGTTCATACCCACTATTTCCTAATTGTTTTTCTATGTGGATAATCTATTCATTGATGTAAGTGGGGCATTGAAGTAGCCAACTCTTATTGTATTGCTATTAATTTCTCCTTTCGTATGTTAATGTGTTTTATGTATTTACATGCTCCTATGTTGGGAACATGGATATTTACAATTGTTATATATTCTTGTTGGATTGATCTCTTAATCATTCTGTAATGCCCTTTTTTTTAATCTCTTTTTACAGTCTTTGTTTCAAAGTGTTTTTTTGTCTGATATAAGTATTGCTACCGTAGCTTTTTATTTCTGCTTTTATTTGGAAGCAATATCTTTGTCTTCCCTTTACTTTCTGTCCCTATGGGTCTATAAGTCTGGAATGAGTATCTTTTGGAAGTATATATATGCATCTTATTTTTTTACCCATTCAGTCACCTGATATGTTTTGATTTATCCATTCATTCATCTCATGTCTCTTTTGTATGATATGAATAAAGCTATATTGGCTTTCTCTTTATTAACATTTGCATGAGAAATCTTTCTCCATTCCTTCACTTTCAGCCTATGTGTCTTTACTTCTGAAGTGAGTCTCCTGCAGGCAGCAAGAGGGTTGGGCAGGACTCTCACCCAACTCAGTTGTGACATATGGCTCTGGAATAGGTTAGATCTGGGCCCTTACGAAGGCATGACCTGCAGCGCTAATGGGTTAGATAGAGAGCTCCAAAACGGTACCCACCAGTGCTGGCACTTGTAAGTTAGAATGAGATTGCAGAAATGGCCCTTGCCAGGGTCTCCATTACTAAAGAATCTTTTTTTTTTTTTTTAATATTTTTATTTATTTCTACGAGAGAGAGAGAGAAACAGCGTGAGCAGGGGAGGGTCAGAGAGAGAGGGAGTCACAGACTGAAACAGCTCCAGGCTCTGAGCTGGCTGTCAGCACAGAGCCCCACGCGGGGCTCGAACCCACGAACCGCGAGATCATGACCTAAGCGAAAGTCGGACGCTTAACTGACTAAGCCACCCAGGTGCCCCTCCATTACTAAAGAATCTTAACTGCTTCTCTGCCAGACACTTTAAGATTAGTTAAATTGTTCTCCCTTGTTTATGGCCCATGCACTTCTCAAGCTGGTGCTGGGTCCTGGGGCAAGTGAATCTTTCTGTGAGCCTTTAGGAATAGGATCTCTTTTCTCAGCGGTTCTCTCTCTCTCTCTCTCTCTCTCTTTTAACATAATCCCCATTGTTTTCAAAGCCATGCATTTTGTCTCTTCTGGGCAGGATCTAGGGGTTGACCTGCATGATGTGGAACACAGACTTTTCAGTTCTCAAGGAAAAGTTCTGCTTTTTTGATATCCTCCCATTTGTGGCTCAGCATCCCTGTTTTGTTTTATTTTGCTTTGTTTTGTGAGATCACGTGTCTACCTCTCCTACTTGTGTTGCTTCCCTTTCATCTGTGGTTTTGGAGGCTCTGTTCATCTAGTTTTCAAGAACTTACTTCCATATGTAGCTTTTTAAAAGAAAAATTTTAAATTATTTTTGGGACACACAGAGAGGGTGAGGGGCAGAGAGAGACACAGAATCTGAAGCAGGTTCTAGGCTCTGAGCTGTGAGCACAGCTCGTGGGATAAAGTGAGTTCAGGATCTTCCTGTGTCGCCCTCTTGCACCCTTTCCCGTCACAAGGCCCATGTTGTAAAAATTTGGAGAAATTAGCAAAGCATCAAGAAATGGAACCAAATTAGTTTCATTTCACAATTATTTTCTCTATAGTATACTTGAGCACAAAGTTCAAAATGATTAGACTTTAATAATTGTCTTATTTGGCTCTATCAAATTTTAAATTAAGAGAATCTGTGAATGATGATTATGTATTTTAAAAAAATCATTAACAAGGGGTTCCTGGGTGGCTCAGTCAATTAAATATCCGACTTCAGCACAGGTCTCGATCTCATGCCTCATGAGCATTGTGAGTTTGAACCCCGTGTCAGGCTCAGTGCTGACAGCTCAGAGCCTGGAGCCTGCTTCAGATTCTGTATCTCCCTCTCTGTCTGTCCCTCCCCTGCTTGCACTCTGTTTCTCTTTATCTCTGTCTCTCAAATATAATTAAACTTTAAAAAATCTTTTTAAACCATTAACAAGAAGTCTTTTTGTCACTTTAGTTTTCTAAGATCTACATTCAAAATAGAAATTTGTATTTATAACAAAAATATTTGCAAGGATTCATCCTAAAACAATATAAGCCTATTATTGAGCTTAGAAAAAAAGGGAAAGAAAAGAAAGATATATATTTGGAATATTGTTAATTTGCATAAATTTATAAATAATTGGATTTGGCCATTGATAAAAGGGCGTGTCAAGATGTGGTTAATGTTTAGTAATAAAGAACATTTAGAAAATGGAGATACATATGAGAACTAATGGTGTTTCTATAGCAAATTTCCCATACATTTTTCTTGAAGGATTGATGGATTAAAATGTCCACATCAAATTTATACAAGAATGGGTTATTTAGATTACCACTGTAAATAGTGCCTGTTCCAAGTTGCTGTGTTGGGCAACTCTATGAAATATTCCAAAAATACAATTCATTTCTGCTAACCTCATTGTTATCACCATATAAATCTCCCTTTTTGACCATTTCTGCTGATTTCACAGACTTGTTATCAATGTCCCCTATTATGAATGAACATCTCAAAATGAATTAGTCAGTAGTGAGCTTGAACTGGCCCATACTTGCTCATATGTGTGGATTACTAATTTGTTTAGGAACTTTACAAGCTGATTTTTGACGACAGTCATTGTCAAAAGCTAGACTATAAGGTGGCAATTAATTATATTGAAAGCAGAACAAATATTCAAAAATCTCAATTATCTTACTACATTTTGCTATTTATATTCTTGAGGATATATACGTATATCTTTGTGTTGGAACTGCTATATAATGATGAGCTACTTACCATTCCTTCCTAACTCTACATTCAGTGACCTCTTGTAGTATCTTGAAATAAACCATGGTGAGGACATTTACAGTCCAGAAATTGACAAGTATTACAAGTTGGAATTATCAGTGATTTTTGTTCTCAGGATAACGAATTATTAAACATTTACCACCATGTCAGTAACTATAGGTAGAATGACTTAATATTGTGAAGTTATGTCTACATAGCATCTTTGCATTTTAAAGAGAGATTTAGAAATGCATGCATAACTTGAAGAAGAATTGTCTGCACTGTAATTGTTTGATTAAGTATGTGCTTTTGGGGGAAATGTTTCTGTACCTCATAAATCACACTCAGTATTCAGTCAAACTTTTTGTCTACTCAAAATGTTGTCTAATAACTCATGGGTCTTCTCATCTTTTCTTTTTTGTAATGCACTCAACTCACAGGAAAAATCCATTAATTAATGCCTATGTGTTTACATCTTTCAGTTGTGAAACATATAATTGAGCTCCATCTTAGAAAAAGCAAGCGTATTATCAGAAATATGGTTCTCCTTTTAGGTATATGCTCATTAATTAAAGAAAAATATGAAGCAAAACACTTAACATAGAAGCATTTAGTTTATTGGGGTTCTGGGAAAAATAAATTTATTATCTATGAGATAGTAAGATGGATTAAGGACTTCTGGTTTGCTCAGTTGGTTGAGAGTTCAACTTCCATCAGGTCATGATCTCACAGTCTATGAGTTTGACCCCACATTGAGCTCATTGCTCTCAGGGCTGGGCCCACTTCAGATCCTCTGTCCCCACCTCTCTCTGCCTCTCACCTGTTCACACACACACACACACACACACACACACACACACACTCTCTCTCTCTCTCTCTCTCTCTCAAAAATAAATAAAAACATTAAAAAAAAAAGATGGGTGCATTTGGGTAGTTCAGTTAGTTAATTGTCTAACTCTTGATTTCTGTTCAGGTCATGATCCAGTGGTTCATGAGTTTGAGCCCCACATTGGGCTCTGTGCTGATGTTGCCGAGGCTGCTTGGGATTCTCTCTCTTCCACTCTCTCTCTGTCCCTTCCTCCTTCCCTTTCTCTCTCTCTCTCTCAAAAGTAAATAAATAAAATTAAAGGAAAAAATGTTGTAAATGGATTTACAAGCTGATGAACTAAAAAAGAGTTTTGGTCAGCTTACCAATAAATTTTATTTTATATATTTATTTTTTAAATTTTTATTTACTTTTGAGAGAGAGAGAGAAAGAATGGTAGTGGTGTAGGGGCAGGGAGACAGGGAGATGCAGAATCCAAAGCAGGCTCAGGCTCTGAGCTGTCAACACAGAGCCTGATGAGGGGCTTGAACTCACAAATCATGAGATCATGACTTCAGCTGAAGTCAAACACTTAACTAACTGAACCACCCAGCAGCCTTGAAGTGAATTTTGTTTTAAAGTAAAGTTCTCACTTGAGATTTTGTCAGGCCTTATACTGTACTGTATCAATAACAGCAAGCATTTTTGTTATATCTTCTATTAAAAGCAGAATACATAGGCTCTACTTGTAATTGAATTTATCTAAAATTTTAAACATTATCTTTCTCAAGACCATAATTTTGGTAATTGAGAAACATTATAAAGCAAGATGATATAAAATATGGAAATGGTTTATAAAATATATTTATTAATTACTATATATTATATAGTATTTAAAGTAAACTTATTTCTTGATTTCTTATTGCTATACTTTTCTATCTTTAAATCAAATATTCTTTTTTCAACAATATTACAATACTCTTTGTGGCTTCATTTTATTTCTCAAACCACCTGCAGTGGTTTATAATTAAACAACAGTTCAATCCTGGAAATTGCAAAACTTAACCATAAAAGAAAATTTTAGACCTAAGAGAACTCCATCCAACATTAAAAAAAATTTTTTTTTAATTCATGTTAACATAGAGTATAGTATTATTATCAGGTGTACAATATAGTGATTCAACACTTACATGCAGTGTCCAGGGCTCATCACAAGTGTACTCCTTAATCCTCATCAACTGTTTAACCCAACCCCCCACTTTTCCTCTGTTAAGCATGAGTTTGTTCTATAGCATTAAAAGTCTATTTCTTGATTTGCCATTCTCTCTCTTTTTCCCCCACATGCTCATTTGTTTTGTTTTTTATATTCCACACATGAGTGAAGTTATATAGTATTTCTCTTTCTCTGGCTGACCGTTTTTGCTTAGCATTTTACCCTGTAGTCCATCCCTGTTGTTGCAAATGGCAAGATTTTATTCTTTTTATGGCTGAGTAATATTCCAGTGTGTGTGTGTGTGTGTGTATACACAGACACCTTCTTTTCTTTATCCGTTCATCAATTAATAGACACTTGGGCTGTTTCTGTAATTTGGCTATTGTTGGTAATGCTGCTATAAACATCAAGGTGCGTATATCCCTTCAAATTGATATTTTTATAACCTTTGTGTAAAATACCTAGTAGTGTGATTTCTGGATCTTAGGGTAGTTCTATTTTTACATTTTGAGAACCTTTTATACTGTTTTCAAGAGTGGCCACATCAGTTTGCATTCTCACCAATGATGTAAGAGGGTTCCTCTTTCTCTGCATCCTTGCCAGTATCTGTTGTTTGTGTTGTTGATTTTACCCATTCTGACAAATGTGAGGTGATATCTTATTATAGTTTTGAAATGTATTTCCTTTGAGCCATTTTCATGTATCTTTTGGCTATCTGCACATCTTCTTTGAAGAAATATCTATTCACGTCTTCTCATTTTTTAATTGGATTATTCATTTTGGGGGTTTGGAGCTTTATAAGTTCTTTATGAATTTTACATGCTAACCCTTTATCAGATATATCATTTTCAAATATTTTGTCCCATTTTGTAAGTTGCCTTTTAGTTTTGTTGATTGTTTTCTTTACTGTGCAAAAGCTTTTTATTTGCTTAAGTCCTTAGTTTATTTTTGCTTTTGTTTCCCCTGCCTCAGCAGACATACCTAGAAAGAAGTTGCTAAGGCCAATGTCAAAGAGGATCCTGTTTGCTTTCTCCTCTAGATTTTAGTGGTTTTATGTCTTACATTTAACTCTTTCATCCATTTTAAGTTTTTTAAAATTTTTAAAAATATTTTTATTCATTTTTAATAGACAGAGAAAGACAGAGATCATGCGAGTGAGGGTCAGAGAGAGAGAGGGAGGTACAGAATCCAAAGCAGGCTCCAGATTACAGGCTCCGAGCTGTCAGCACAGAGCCCAACACGGGACTAGGCCTCACTAATTCTGAGATCATGCCCTGAGCTGAAGTCAGTCACTTAATGGACTGAGCACCCAGGTGCCCCAGTTTTGAGTTAATTTTTGTGTTGGATATGAACAAGTGGTCCAGTTTCGTTCTTCTGCATGTTGCTGTACAGTTTTCCCAACACCATTTGTTGAAGAAACGTTTTCCCATTGGATATTCTTTCCTGCTTTGTCAAAGATCAGTGAAACAGAATAGAAAACCCGGACATGAACCCACCCAACATTATAGATTAAAATTTGTTTTTCATTCAACAAAATGAATTTTAAGATAATTTTTATAGCTTTACAATAAAACATTTTTCTTTCATTCACATCTCATTTTAGGACATTTTGCTCAATATATTTTCATATGTGTAAAGAATTTCTCACTTCTCTCAACTAATTACCATATATATTTACACATTTCTTGTCATTGAGATTGGGGAATTATGCTGAGTGATATACTTTGTACAGATGGCTTATTCATAATCAATATGAAATGGATGAATTTTTTATATTGTAATGTATCTCTTATTTTTTTGTGGAAAAATGTGGTTGGCAGACACTAAGATTGAAATTGACTTTTGGAAATCTAAATATGAAACAAATTTTTAACTCTAAGGAGAACTTAGTTCTCTCTCTTTATTATTCATGCTCTTTTGTAGTTATTTTTCCTCTTCCTTCTCCTCTTCTTTCTTCTTTTATTTTAATAGCATCCTTTTTCTCAACTGGCCCACTGTTATATACATAACAAGTACTCTGCAAATAATTCTTGAAAGGCTGTGCATTTCAAAATGTGTAATTCCCTCTTCTTGAATGTGAGCTGGACATCAACATGCTTCTAATGAATATAATATGGCAAAAGTTGTGGGATTTCTTTTCTTCTGAAATTAGATTATATAAAGACTGTGGCTTCCTCCTACATTAGTCACCCTAGTCACCTCTTAAATTGCTTCTACTGGAGGAAGTCAGGTGCCTGTCTTGTGACAGCCCTTTGGAGGCATCCATGTGTGGATACTCAGAGGCAGATATTATGACCTGTAAGTGAATATTTCCCATAGAAGTTGAGATGACTCTAGTCCTGGCTGACTAGTTATTGAAGCCTCATGAAAGATTCTGAGCTGGAGGGCCCAGCTAAGGTGGTCCCAGATCCCTGCCCCACAGAAACTGTGATATAACAGATATTTATGTTTTTTAAGCTGCTACTTTTAGGGGTGATTTCATATGTAGCTTTAGATAACTAATTCAAAGAGACTGGCGACCTCTTTATCAAACTTGTTTCCTTGTTTCACACCAATGAAGGGTTGGTATGTGTAATGTACTTCTGAATCTGGCCTATAATCTTGCATTCTATCTCTTAAGGATTGAATCCTATCAGTTCTATCTGTTTGCCATCTGAATGTCAATATCTAGACTTACAGCAAAAACCACCTATTGAAGAGGTCAAAGCTTTCTTTAACCTGGGTTTTGGAATGGCTTGATGAAGCAGGGCACTTCAAAGGTGTTCATTTGACTTTATTTGAGAAAAAAAAAAACATACTATGTTAAGTGTGGTAGCCAATAGGATTGTAGAGTAAATTTGAAAGGGGTCTTTTCTGGCTTGCTTGGAAATTACCATCTGAGGAAAGGAGTTTCCACCCCAGCAGAAGTAGCTACTTTAAAGTCAATTTTCCACAGAAAAAGTGGTTTATCTTCCCACCAAAGGAATGGCTATTCACAACTGCAGCTTGCCCCCGAGTTCTGTTTCCGAATGTGCCCTGATTCCATCGGGAGTGTCTACAGAAGCTCCTTATTTCGAACCCTCCCAAATCACACCCTTTGTATCTCTTCATTTGCCAGGTCCTGACTTATATCCTTTATGATAAAACTGTGGTCATTAATATAGTGCTTTCCTGAGTTTGGTGTGTTTCTATCAAATTGTTGAAACTGAGGGAATGGAAACACCCTGAGTTGTTTATAAGATCAGGTGGCCTGGGGGACTCTCAAATCTTCATCTGACATTCTAGGTGGGGGCAGGTCTTTGGGGGATTATGCCTTTAACCTGTGGGTTCCATTTAACTCCAAGTGGTTAGCATCAGAATGGGTTTGAAGTTTTGCATCTTCCACATATTAATAACCTTAAGGCTAGAATATTGAAACACAGAGATGAAAAGTAGAAGTATAAAGTAAGTTTAATATAAATTGTCAGATATAAGTTTCTGACTAAGAAAATAAGCTTCATTTGGAATACTATTTTCAAAAAATATAGTTTTTTTTAAAAACACTGGTTTTAAGAACTGAAGGTACATCAAATCTTTTTATCCTTGTGAATGACTTTTTTTTTTTAAGTTTCAGCTAGTAGTAGGTTAATTTGGATAAGAAGTACCAGATAGTTTTTCTCCTTTCCCAAATCAATTTGGTCCTTCCTCAAAGTGAGATTTTAATTTATTTGTTAAAATGAATTATATTGTACTTCAGGGGCTACGGGGAAAAAAGTATTGGATGAACGCTAAAATCGGTTTAAGGTACATCTTTGTTCTCTTCCTACAACCTTTGCATGGCTTCCTCAGAACTTCCCAAAGCCTCATCTGTTCCTCGTTAGCCTCTTTCTTTCATATAACTAATGCAGATTATATTTATTCTCGAAAATTAAATGACTTAGGCATATAAGACTTATTTATTTTTCTTTTATATGTGGTCAGAAGGAAAGAACCTCAAGGTTCATAGGAAAACTGGAATCGTTTCTGTAACCTGTGTCCTAAGGAAGCACCAAACCAGGAGGACTTCATGGTCGTTAGGGTTATTTCCAGGTATAAAACATAATAGTCTTTAAAATGTCTCCTTTAAATCTCTTTCTATAATTTTAAGTACGTTAAAAACAAAATAAAATATTGCATATTTTAATGTGGAAAACAGTGGGAAAAGATAAAAGTTGTTCAAGGCATAAAAGAAAGTTATATATTTACAAATGTATGATTAAACCAGAGAACTAATTAAACCAGAGAATGGTAAAAGACATTAAATATCAAGTAATTGAACATTTAAAAGAAAGGCTGCTAGTATTTTCTTCTCCTATTCTTTTATCCTATACCACCTCAAAATTTATGAAACAATAAACTAAACATTCAGCTTCCTTCCATTTTTTCTAGACGATCTTTTTTTTTCCTCCCTCCCCACCCCCCAGCATTAGTGAATGTCTGTATAATCCAATGTAAAAGAAATCAATAGTTTTAGTTTGCTCATTTTTAAAGTAGAATAAGTTTTGCAAGCTAATCAAGGAAGTAAATCATCAAGGAATAAATATTTAACAACCATTAATCACTGTAAGAATTTAAAGTACAAGATATTAACCTTACAATTTCCATATCACCAAATTGATTCCTTATATGCAATGTCTAGCTTGTTTTAAGGTGGCTATGAATAACATATTGAAAAAGTCTGACATCAATATTAATTTATATTTTATTGATTAGTTGTCACTATTTAGTTCTGCAGCCAAATTAACATATGAAGATTAATATTTTAAATTCAGAAATTCTATATTATTTTCTGAAATTCAATAGGAATTTCTTTCATAACTTTGAGGAAAAATTTTATTTTTTTAGTCATAATTAATATTACACTTTATTTCTAATATTCCAATGAAGACTTAAAATATCAAATATACCACAGTGATTCTATTGAATTTAATCAATTTTAATCTACTTCCCTAATTCCAAGCATAAATATATGATGGGATAAAATACGCTTTTCACAGTCACTAATATTTTACCCTCCTCAGAATGCAAAATATTTCCATAAGCAGCAGATTACCATTGGCTGGGGTGTCTGGGTGGCGCAGTTGGTTGAGTGTCTGACTTCAGGTGAGGTCATGATCTCACAGTTTATGGGTTCAGTCTTCGCATCGGGCTCTGTGCTGACAGCTTAGAGCCTGGAACCTGCTTTGGATTCTGTGTCTCCCATTCTCTCTGTCTCTCTCCTGCTTGTGCTCTGTATCTCTCGCTCTCAAAAATAAATAAACAATTAAAAAAATTTAAAGATTACCATTGGTTGTACTGTTCTCTATTGAATAAAGAATTTCTGAGATATATATTATATATAGACCCTGCCTCTCAATATTGGTGTCTTCTACTCCTCTTTTTTTGAGAAAAAAAGAAGAAGATTGTTAAAAGATCTATTTTGATTAACACTGTATTTCTTTTTCAGAGATTTTCCCTTGACTCCCAATTTGTATAAAAATACCACACTATTTTAACTCTCCTCAGTGACTCTATCACTAGATCACAAAAGAGACATATCTTGTGCCCATTGCAACCTTGACAGCTTTTTCTTGATGGTAGGTGAAAGTAGGCCTATATAGCTAAGAGAATCAGGCTGAAATTCCAGAACTAAGTTTATTATTATGTTCTGTGATTGAGAGGACCTTTCCTTCTGAGTACACTACTTGAATAATCTTTCACTATTTATGTAAATCTGGAATACAAGATGAAACTTCTTAGAATACTTTTGTTATTATTTTAAGACACAATTTCAAGAATGGCAAATATTTACTTCAAGAATGGCAAATATTTACTTCTTTCGGTGGATCCTGAGTATGTGAACTCACTTAATTCTCAAAAGTGTGTAAGAGGCTATACATAACTCCAGTCTTTGATTTGATATTAGACTTCTGTTAATATGGTTGGAATAATTTTAGTGATACCAATTAAAAGAATACCAAGCAAACTGCCCATTTATTTTAGTCCAGGAACTCTGTGCACAATTAAGCAAGATTAAAGATTCCTTCTGATATAATCCCTCTGATTATCCAGCACCACCTCTTTGAAACTTCACTGCCTCTAGCATTATAGTACAGGTATGTGATCTCTGTTGCCCCAAGACAACTTTTCTTACTAAAATCTGGGAGCAAATTTCAATTACACCTTCTCCCAGCAGCATGATAAACCCTACCATCATAAACTTCTATATATATAAGCCAGTGTTTTCCTTAGAAATATATTCCTCAAGACTGATGAGCTCTGAGCTTTCTCTACAAACATAGTTTTGAGCACAGGTGACACTACCCCTCCAAATCTTTGCTTTTCTCTAATTTTCCTACTTTTGTCTGTGAGGCCACATTCCAGCTGATTAATCAAGTAAACAATGAAGCAACTGAAATCACAGTCCTGTGTTTCATATAGTCCACTGAATCTAGTTGGTTGGAAAAGGCACTCATTTTTAAAACTTCACTCCTGGGTAAAATTATAATATTATTTCTTTTTTTTTTTCTACCATCTGTAGAACTTAGATACACAGTAATTTTCTAAAGTTTGTGTTTTTAGCTTCTGGTGTTTCTATCTCTCCCAGAGACAGGCATATATCTGATTGTCATGAGAGTTCTAGAAGCAGTAAGGAGTGGAACATGAGGAGAATCATCTTTACACTGCAAAGAAGCAACCTTAGGTGAGGGAATTATGAATTAGTAAAGCAAGGGAATTGTTATCTTTCAAGGGAAGCACTGCTGAAGCATTGCTGCTGTTTCTTGCAAAACGAGCTCAGTGAAGATGGAGGCTGGGGAATTTAAAGCCTCTGAAGAACTCAAATTCTCTTACATAGTAAATTCTTGGAACTATAAGCTTCCTAATCAATACAATAAATCAATATTACATATGCAATCTGGTGAGATCATCAACTCACTTAACAAAATTTTGAATTCAGAAGGATCACAGGAATGAGTTTTTTATTTAGCCGTCAAGACCCTCTGGGGATAGGGGCACCTGGGTGGCTTAGTCGGTTGAGCGTCCAACTTTCGCTTAGTCATGATCTCACGGTTCGTGGGTTTGAGCCCCGTGTCGGGCTCTGTGCTGACTGCCAGCTCAGAGCCTGGAGCCTGTTTCAGTCTATGACTCCCTCTCTTTCTGACCCTCCCCTGCTCACGCTCTCTCTCTCTCTCTCTCTCTCTCTCTCTCTCTCTCTCTCCTAGAAATAAATAAAAACATTAAAAAAAAAATCCTCTGGGGGTAAAAAAATTTCTTATATTCTACTTTGCAAGTTGAAATAGTAATTTAGTTATTTAAACTTGTGATTAATGTCATTAAGGCAACTATGCTGTCTTTAGTTACTAAACTCATCATATATTCATATTGTTTTAACTGCATAATTTAGTAAATTTGAAAATTCATTCTTTTAAACACTTCTTCATTGTATTTGACTAAATATTTGTTTTGTTTTGTTTTTTAATCTTTTATCTCCAGCCCCTCCAAAAGTTGGAAGATATTTGGAGTAGTTTCTGCTCTTCTGGTCATTGTTAATATGGCAGATTTGTCTGGTTCATCATTTTAATATGACCTTCTCCCTATATTTCAATGTATAATATACTTCTCATTTTAATATGACCATCTCTCTATATTCGCTGTATAATATACTCCTGAGATGGCTTAGAATGATAAAATTTCATCTTATTCTATGTAAGAAATCAGTGGC
Source organism: Proteles cristata cristata (assembly GCA_017311185.1). Taxonomy (NCBI): domain Eukaryota; kingdom Metazoa; phylum Chordata; class Mammalia; order Carnivora; family Hyaenidae; genus Proteles; species Proteles cristata. Next base: position 26,713 of record JAESUZ010000872.1, read on the forward strand.
TGTACTATATGGCTTTGACAGGATTTTGCATGAACACAAGATCTTTAAAAATATTTGTTCCTCCAGAATCCTACCTATTTGTCTCAAAACTCAGGCATACCTTAAGGCTTAATTATGTTATTTTTGTTATGTTCAACTCATTTTATTTTAAAAATTTTTTTAATGTTTTATTTCTGAGAGAGAGCGAGCGAGAGAGAGAGAGAGAGCATGGGCAGGGGAGGGTCAGAGAGAGAGGAAGACACAGAATCCGAAACAGGCTCCAGGCTCTGAGCTAGCTGTCAGCACAGAGCCTGATGCACGGCTTGAACCCACCAACTGTGAGATCATGACATGAGTCGAAGTCAGACGCTTAACCAACTGAGCCACCCAGGTGCCTCTGTTCAACTCATTTTAGAATGGAGAATATGTTGGAGGTATCTTTCTTTCATCACTTTATTCAGAAATATTTTTGACTTGCAGTTTTGAAAATAGAGATGTATAAATTTAAAATAGTGACCAAATTCTAGGATAGTTTCATGTTTATGTGTTTTGAAAAGAAATGCTGATTATCCAAATATCTTTTTGTTTTAAGCTACAGTACAGGTGATTAATCAAGAATCATTAATGACATATTTTTAAAAATGAACAATAAAATTTATTCTAAAACAGACATATATCTGTTACTCACCTTGACAACTGACTGTATTTCTCCTCACAGATCCAACATAGTTTATTTAAATTTTGACATACTATTTCTATTATATATAAGAGAATTTAGTTATCTTATCCATCAAAATTTACTCTCACCCTTATTCCAAACACTGCCTTTTATTCTGGATATAACACAAGATATTTATTTAGAACTTGTAATTAAGTCCTTGTCCATTTATCATCATTAAAGTGAAAGTTCCTAGTTGGCAGACATTAAATGGGCAGAATAAAACACCTTAAATTTTTAATGTGACTTGCAATTGAACCAAAAATTGTTAATGTGAAACCATATTGTTAGCAATTTAAAATCAGTGCACAATGGGGCACCTGGGTGGCTTAGTCGGTTAAGCGTCCAACTTTCGCTTAGGTCATGATCTCGCGGTTCGTGGGCTCGGCCCCGCGTCGGCTCTGTGCTGACAGCCAGCTCAGAGCCTGTTTCAGTCTGTGACTCCCTCTCTCTCTGACCCTCCCCTGCTCGCACTGTCTCTCTCTCTCTCTCTCTCCTAGAAATAAATATTTAAAAAAAAATAAAAATAAAATAAAATAAAATCAGTGCACAATCATATCCCAGAAAACTTATTATGCTTGGAGAATATATGTTTCAAAATAAGATTTAGTTAACATGTTCCAAGAAGAAAATGTGTTAGTGCCTACAAAGAGTGTAAAGAAGTACAGCTTTTTTTTTTTTTTACTTCAAGTTTATAAGTTTTTAAAATTAAAATTTGTAAGAGATCTTTCTCTGATTTCACTAATATGTGGGATTTAAGAAACAAAACAGATGGACATAAGAGAAGGAGGGGAACAGAGAAGAGAGGGAAACACCACAAGAGACTCTTAACAATAGAGAACAAAGAGGTGGTAGAGGGAGTTGGGTGGGAGATGGGATAGATGGGTGATGGTATTAAAGAGGGCACTTGTGATGAGCACTGAGTGGTGTATGTAAGTGATAAACTGCTAATTTCTACTCCTGAAACCAATATTGCACTGTATGTTAACTAAAACTTAAAAAAAATAATAATAAAAAAAGAGTTACCTATGAGAGATAAGTAAATTACCGGTGTGATTGATGTGAAATTTACTTGTTAATTTTTAAAATTTATTTATTTATTTTGAAAGAGACAGTGGAGGAGGAGCAGAGAGAGTAGGGGAGAGAGAATTCCAAGCAGGCTCCTCACTGTCAGCACAGAGCCTGACGTGGGGCTCCATCTCATGAACTGGGAGATCCTGACCTGTGCTGAGATCAAGAAATCAGCTGCTGTACTGACTGAGCCACAGTGATACCCTGACTGTGAAATTAAGTCAAGCTAACATATTCTTAGGTTAAGAATTACAGTATCACAACTGAAATAGACCCAATTCCAAATCTTATAATAAGTAATGTATTGAAACAGAGAAGCAAGCAAGCAAAATGCAAAACCAAAAGTAGACTTCCAAATCATTCTGGTACAATGTTCAAAGAGGATACCTGTATCTCTTTTGTTTTAATTGCTTCAATATAGTTTGAATTTAAACATATAGTATAGAAATCACTTGAAGATGTGAATATTATTATCATCAAAGAGAAAGAAAGCTGAAAGAACTTCAAATATTTAAAGAACTCATTTTTTTCCAGGGATGAACTAGAGAAATTTTACCTCAATCACTATAAAACACAAGCTCAGATTGATTGCACGTTTATAGTTTGCACTTTAAAACACAGATGAATACAGTATTATCTTTAGTATGAATTCTTAACTAGCTCTGGATAGGTTTAATTCACAGTATGTTTACAAGTTGGGTATACACTTTTTCTTGTTCATCATCTTGGCAAGCTCTTACCTAAGCAATTTTCACTCTACTCCACTGTGAGAGAGAGTACTCTAACAAGTCATATAATGATTTCCTGACAAAATCTCTTTATGTTCACTCACCACTGTGTCTGTAAGGCATGGCATGATGGTCGTGTTGAAAGGCACAGACATAGCCATAGATTATAAATGTGCTGGTGCCATTGAGATACTTTTGCACATTGGATATATTTTCCCTTTTCTCTATTTGTAATCTATTAGCATCACTGAAAACCATAATTGAATGAAATGATATTTTATTAAGTATTTGTTTTAAATCAGTTTACAATGTACAAAACACACAATTACCTTAGAAGAAATACAGGAGGTTTTCATGAAATTATTAATTATTATATTGTTATATACAGATATCACTCCACTAGTAATGGGGTTGCATCCAGATGCACTCATCATAAGTTGAGAATGTTGTAGAGCACCAGGTGGCTCACTCAGTTAAGTGTCTGACTCCTGATTTCAACGCAGGTCATTATCTCACATCCTGGGGTTCTGTACTGACACATGGAAACTGCTTGGAATTCTCTCCATCTCTCTGCCTTTCCTGCACTTGCACTTCCTGCACTCTCTCTCTTTCTCTCTCAAAACAAACAAACAAACAAACAAACAAACAAACATTTAAAAAATAAGTTGAGAATGTCATTAGTCAAAAATGCATTTTAAAAAATGCATTTAAGGGTACCTGGGTGGCTCTGTTGGTTAAGTGTTCAGCTCTTGATTTCAGCTCAGGTAACAATCTCATGGTACACAGGTTTGAACCCCAAGCTGTGTACTGACAGTGTGAAGCCTGCTTGGGATTCTCCCCCTCCCTCTCTCTCTCTGCCCCTCCTCTACCAGCTCGTTTGCTCTCTGTTTTTCTTTCTCTCTCTCTGTCTCACAAATAAATAGAAACATTAAACAGTTTTAATGCATTTAATCTCTTAACTTATCAAACATCATAGCTTAGCCTAGCCTACTTTAAATGTGCTCAGAGCACATACATGGCACATACTTGGGCAAAATTATCTAACATAAAGACTAATTTATAATAAAGTGTTGAATATCTTATGTCATGTACTGAATATTGTACGGAAAGTACTGAAAGTGAAAAAATGGAATGGCTGTATGAGTAAGAATTATTAAAAGTTGTTTGCCCTCATTCTCATGTGGCTGACTGAGGACTGTGTATTGTTGCCACTGTTCAGCATAGTGAGAATGTCCTACTAGCTATCATTAGCCTGGGAAAATATCAAAATTCAAAATCTGAAGTACAGATTCTACTAAATGCTTATAACTTTCACACCATCATAAAGTTAAAAAAAGTAAATTAGGTCAAATGATTGTAAATTGACAACATCTGTACTTCCTTAAAAGTGTCATAGTCTTGGAGGTTTTTAAAGCCATTGTAGGCAGACCCTAATTCATGAATTTCCGGTTAAAAAGCTGTGATTCATAAGTAATGATTTTGTAAGTAAGGATTTCAAACATAACACTGCATTTTACTCTTAGAAACTAAGTTGAAGGTGTTAGAAGGTGCAAGGCCATCTCAAAAATATTGCTTTTAATTCTTTAATGAACATGACACATATTATACCCTTAAGAGCATTTACATTAATTTTTTAACAATGCCCATTATTTTTCATATTGATTTTAATAAATAAATGTTAAAGCCAAAAATACTTTGAGTTGAATCTCAGAATGCTACTGTATGTTGCAGTTTATACGTGGATTCTCTCTTAGAGACTTAATGAACTCTTGTGTGAGTTTCCAGGGTTGGTCTGTCTGTATATACTGAGTAGCATTTTAACATTCTTGTTTTTATGTCTAGAATGTTATTAGGTGATGGTATATAACAGGATCTGAGAAAAACCTGGGGTTTTTTTGTAAATTAAATATGGAAAAAAATGTTAGTGTATTATTCAATTCAGTTTATATTAGGTAGTTTATCCCCAAATTTATGCAGAAGGCTTCAAAACCTACACTCGGTTTTCACCTTGTGTTTTAATATATTCTTTAAAAATAAGCTATTTATTCATGTGCCATTACCTACAAAATTCCTCTCTCCTCCCTTTTTTGGCTGCTGATAGTACCATCATCTGACTAGTCGTCTGGTTAAAAATCTTATATATCAAAGACTCCTTGTCTCTATAATCACCACATTGAAGTAGTAACCAAATTAAGCTTCCTTATACATGAACATGTCCCTTACACACTTTGTCAATTTCCATTCTGGCTGCTACCGTTGTTAATTATCCACTGAAATACTTAAGTCAGCTTATACCCACACTTGACCCATACCACACACACACACAAATATATATTTTCTAACAGTATTGATTAGACTTTCTGACTTTTAAACATTTTTCACTCTTTCTTATTACCTTATTTCCATTTTGCAGTGGAGGAGGGGGAGGGCTACATCAAACATATTTTATTCCTTTGTGTAAAGGAGAAGGAAGAAATGAAAGAGGAAGAAAAGATAGAGGAGGAGGATAATGGGGAGGAGGAAGAATTTTTTTCTAGGTATATTAGATAAATGTCCTTCTTTGGACAGAACTAATTACAGAAAGGCCCCTTCCTGTGGAATGATGAAACCCCACACTTGTTTGACAAGTCACCCTCATCCAAGTGACCTTTTGCAGGGTACAACCTTCCCAAATACACAGTGGTCGTGGTTAACATGGCTCCATTCCATCTCCTCTCACATTCTCCACTGACATTTAGTTTTTGATATATTTTCTCATGCATGGGAATAGCCTCATCCACACCTTCTGGACTATCATTTTACTACACTTCCTTTCTTCCTTGCAAGAATTCCGGTGTTTTGATTAACATTATATACAGTATCTCATTCAACATTCCACTTGTCTGTTTCCATTTTTCCTGTTTCTTAGTGTATTTTTCTTCCCTTATTCTATGTTTAGTGCATTTTAGTCACTCTCTACCTTCTAATTTCTTTTTAACTTTCAAATACATACATTTCAAATACTATAGAGACACTTTCCCAACTTGTTTTAACAAATTCTAAGGTCGTCCTGGTACCTCTAACTTGGTTGAACAACTTTCAACTTCTCTTCAGTATGAACTTGATGGAACATGATAGGTAGCATATAATATTTCTCAAGCTGAAAGAACTTGTTCTTCCTTCCCTGAGTTAAGTCTCTAGGGTACACATCACAAAGTACATACATATTTTTAATTCCATTGTATAAAAACTTTATCAAGCGATGTTTTTAATGCTATCACTTTTATTGCTTTTATTATGACACTTTATAGATAATTCATGAGCTATCTGAAGAACTGGCTTTTAAACAATGACTTGTTATTTTCTGTAGAAGTGAGTTTATTATTGATTCATGACTTCCCAGGAGAAAGATGATGGAAAATTGATTTGTTCTCATTACAATACAATTCTGAAAATCACCAAGCAGGCTCTTAATAGTTAAGCACTTTATAAAATCAAATACTTCATTTATGCCTGGGGAGATGAGGAAGAAGTCCAAAAGGTTGGTAAAAATGGCTTTTAAAAGTTTTGATTGAATTTGGTCAATACAAATTATCATTATGTATTTTTTAACTTTTCTTTAAATGTGTTGGATTACTTCAAATGATAACGTCATCTATTGGCACAGCAGTTTTTGGCAATTTACTCTGTTTTTTTATAATAGCATAGGTACTAATACACAAAATTTTATAGACTTTAGCAATTTTCTGAGGAGTTCAATATAATTCACCTCATTTTATTATGCTATGTGGTATAATTATTATACTTACATGGAGACTGAAGTTTATACTGTTACAGTTGAGCACTATATATCCAATTAGCAGATGAGTCATAAATTAAATATAAGATCTTTGATTTCATCTTGCTTTCTACTCTACTAGGTTTATTACTTAGGATTTAGTTTATACTTACATATAAACAATATACAAATGTTAAAATATTTTCTTGGGTTACAGCAAAAGTATCTGCAAAATGGAAGAAGTGGCTTTTTTTTTTTTTCCCGAACACCATTACTATAAAGCCAAGAGATACAACTCAATTTTCTTCATAATATTTAAAATAACTTGTGTAATCATTCATTCATTCAATAAAGTAATATCTATTATTTTCCGAGATTATACTAAGCATTACTAATAATACAAATTATTTACTAATTTGAAAAAAGATAAATAATACCCTCAAGTAGTTCACTATATTAAACAACCTGATTTTTTTAAATATGGGTTAGGTCTACGGATTTTAGAGGATGTTTCAATAACAGGAGATTTCTGTTAAAAACTAAACTAACACACATTTTGACAAAGAGGAAATATCTCATTCAAATGATACATAGAATGTATTATTTAGAAACAATGGAAGAATTGTTTCAAAGTGGTGTCAAGGATAACTCCCACTTTTCTGTCATGGACATTTATATCAGGATACTTTCAATTAAGCTTAGCAAAAGAAAATTACTTATAATTACATAAAAAATAACACTCAAGGGGCACCTGGGTAGCTTAGTTGGTTAAGCGTCCGACTTTTGCTTAGGTCATGATCTCGCGGTTCGTGGGTTCGAGCCCCGCGTCGGACTCTGTGCTGACTGCCATCTCAGAGCCTGGAGCCTGTTTCAGAGTCTGTGACTCCCTCTCTCTCTGACCCTCCCCTGCTCACGCTGTCTCTCTCTCTCTCTCTCTCCTAGAAATAAATAAAACATTAAAAAAAAATAACACTCAAAGTTATAATACATATATGGTTAGTTCAGATGGCTTAGTGATGTCATTAAATACTCAGCTTATCACTTTTACTTCTTTGTTAACTTTGTTAGATAAATTTATCTTCATGTTAGAAAACTCTTCATTTTTAGACATCACATCAAAAACTGACGAGAAGACAAAGATTATCAGCCTTGTATGTCTGTCCCAGAAAATAAAAAATCATTTCTATGAAGACTCTTAGCAGATTTTTTCCCTTGCTTCATTTATTAATCTGCTTTTATTCCCATAAAAAATTCAGTTCCTGGTAAGTTAACTATTTCCACTGTAATTGTGTTAAATTCATTTGTACCCATGCTATGGGGGTAGGAGCTAAGGCCAGCCTCCCTTAAAGCACATGGTCCTGGTAAGGAAGGTAGACACTTTAATAAAGTTAACCTTATGTTCAAAAGCAAGAAAAGATTTTTAAGAAGGATGTTTTGTGGCCCATTCATAAGGTAGTCTATAAAACCATTTACACAGTGCTAAGATTCACCGCAGTATGGAATACAGATTGTTGGGCAATTCTAAAGGGGAGGATGATCACTTATTTGAGAGGGTAGATATTAAACTTTTTAATAGTTTACAAGGGAAAATACAATGGATCTGGAGCTCTAGGAAGTGGGATGACCTAACTGTGTGGATTTTAGATGAAGCTAAAATTATGGATTATTTCATTCAAGGAGAGCCTGAGAAGTATGAAAGTAATGGTTTAGGAATATGAACACTTTTATGAAACCAAGTCATGGAAGAAATCTGGGAAGCACTAGAAAGAGTACAAACAGAACCAACCTTGGAACTGTTTTATGTTTATATGAATTTGGAGAATTTGATGAAGAAGCACGTTAGTAATGTGCTACTGTTAATTTTTTAATGCTTAACTAGAAAATTATATATAGTTTATAATCCAAAGTAAACTGAGTAGAATAATAAAATGTATAAACTTGTTTTCTCTTATTATATGATGATATTAAATGCTAGTTTCTTTCCATAGTGAGAGAACAACTTGATTTTCATTTATACTATTGTTATTCTGTATAGATTGGCTCCTCTATTTACTTCTATTTGCTTTCCTTTTGGAATGTTTTATATAACAGTTCATAAGTTATAATCTTGATTCTACCTTTCAAATATAAAAAAGAAATGTTGTCATCAACCCTTAAATTACAAATTATTAAATTATTTAATAATATGGATTATCGTTATAGAAGGTATAGGAAAGTGTTTAGAAATTAGTTGAAAAGGCAACATACTCTAAAAAGTTAACCCCATTAATACAAATATACATATATGCTACCAATCTTCAAAGAGGTTGTCATTAATACTGGTCATGTCTGAACTGTATCAATTCAATGGCCATAGACTTGCCTGGTTAGCATGGAATAAGTAAAATTCACATAAAAGAATTTATGTTGTTCAATGATTATTTCTTTAATCTTTATGTTTCTGTAGGACATTTATAGAATGGTAGATACAGTCCTAGGTTCAGATATATTTTAAATAAAAATTATTTACATTAAATTAATTTGAATCTTTATGTGAATATTTTTCTGTTAGCTGGGATTTGTGGTTACACATGACTTTTTTTCTCCCATGTTACCCTTGTTTTGAAATTTTATCATATTTAACCAACTGTACCACCATGATTAAGATCTTTTCCAATTTAGAGGTGTTGATATTTACTACATACTCAGTTATTTAATTATAACAAGTTGTGAGTACCATGTGTACAGATATTTGCAAAAAGACATTTTGATGGCAAGTCTACCCATCAAAAGTGATTGAAAGGAATTTTGGTATCTAATAGAGACAGAAAAAATTTCACATTTGTATTTATTTTGAGAAATGGATCTGTTATGGTCAGCAGCTTATTATTATTGGCCCATTGCAAGAAAGATGGGTACAGTCCAAATGCTATCTGATTAACAGAATTCAAAGAGAAATGAAGCTAAAATATGGAAAATTATGATAAGAACATAGCTTGTATCATCTTAAAATTAGCCGTTATCAGTTTTATTCCAAAGAAGACAACAGTATCTAAAAGAAACAATTTTGGACAAGTTATTGTATAACCACCAGGCAATTCTAGTATAGACATAACAAAAATGGGCTCATTACAAGTGAACTGCAATATTCCTCATATTTTGAAGGCAAATCACTTTGGAACTTTCTTTGTCCACAGCATTTACATAATTATTAACATAATAATTGATTTACATAATTAATGTCTTTGCCCTTAATTTAGTTTCTCATCATTACCACATGTATTGGCTAATATGTTTGTCTCTCAATGAAAAATATAGAGAGCCTGATTAATATCATCTTCTTACCAGAGCCTTCAAGTCTTTGTGAAACTCAGGCATTTCCCCACTCTTTCCAGTTTCTTTGCCTCCACACTCATCCCACTCAATTTAGTATCCCTGAGTTTTTGGCTTTTCTCTTTTACTTAGTCTATTATCTAGATACCAACAGCCAAGAAGATCCTGAAAAAATACTGTCTTTCAATTCCTTTTTATTATACTTATTCTTCTGAGTTTGAAGCATAAAATATTTTAGGAGCAAACCAGGAAAAGTTTTATACATTCTCCTATCCTAACACACTTCTCTCAATTATACTGAGGAGAATGTAGTTTCTCTCAGAAGACTTGGGAGGATTTTCCAGATTCATTCTTCTTTTAGGACACCAAGTATCCAAGGAAATGTAGTTCTTCATCTTGAGTTGCCGAGGACAGGTAAAAGGTAGTATGTGATGGTGAAATCTGCATCTCTGGTAATTCCAGGAATACGACCAGCTCTTCTTTTCTGTGTTATTATTTTTCCCCTTGCTATGAAAATTGAGCACAAACATTACTCACTAAAACAAGTGTGAGATTCTCCCTAGTTTCCTAGGTTTAAAACAATTCTTTGGGATAGGTAGATAATATATTAGCTTGATAATCAATCTGGACCTGCTGGAAATTAAGTAATAGTTCTAAATTCCAAATTAAGAAAGAAGTTGTATTTTATTTTTTTACTTTATTCTAAAATTTATTTATTTATTTTGAGAGAGACAGAGACAGCATGGGTGGGGAGTGGCATAAAGAAATGGAAAGAGGGAGAGAGAAGAGAATCCCAAGCAGGTTCCATGCTGCCAGCACAGAGCCTGACATGAGGCATGAACTGTCCAAACTGTGAGATGATGACCTGAGCCGAAACCAATAGTCAGAGCTTAATTAACTGAGCCACGCAGACACCCCAAGAGACCTTTGTAAAGAAGCAAAGAAAGGTCACCACCATTCAATAGGAATTCTGAGTTCTATTATGTGAAAACCATTCTCTTCTCAGACATGGGATTTCATTAATTTATCCCTCTTTTGGTAAACTGTTATAATAGTCTATTTTTCTTATATTATAATGTTATTAATTCCTGTTAGGCTGTGGTTAAGTCAACCGTTACTACAGAACCTTGGTTATCAATCAGTGTTGACTATGTATCATCCATATCTGGAATTAGTCATTTCTGATTCTTGAAACCATTGTTCTATCAATCCTGGGAGAAAAGAGTAGTTCATCTAATATACAAATAGGTAACATACTTTCCCTCTGTATACTGGTGTTAGGCGTTCAGTGAGTATTGTAGCCACTATTTTCTTTAACATTCAGTGATTTGGATTCTAAAGGATTCTGTCATGAGATGTATAAATCTAATTCCCAAGGATAACATTGTTAGGCCCTGTGGAACCTCCCTCATATATGGCCACACTGCACTCTTTGAGGATGTCTGCTAATAACATATGCACTTCATGTTCTGAGTGGATCAAAGTCATTTCCTTAGGACCCTGGCATAATACCTAAAAATAATTTCTTTAGCTTCTGGTAAAGTGATATCTCCAAGATTACCTAACTTCAAATCCCCCAGAAACACACATTCCTGCCTAGGGAAATGAAGTAAAACAGTATGTTTCTCCTGATCTATGCAAATCTGGCATACAGCTATCAGCTCTTTGAGTAACACATAATTAAATGATTGCTCATTCTTGAACATTTGAGTATGCTGTTGAAGTAGTTTTTATATAAATCATGAACTTAAGAATTGGAGCTAAAAACAATGAAAACAAGAAAAAAATCATGTAGGACATTTTTATAAAAATAATTTTCAATAATGCCCTATACATAGGGTATTTAAGAATGACTAGCCCAGGATATACTGATAATAATGTATTATACTATAATAGCATACAATTTAACCTCCCCCATCCCCAGAAAGTCCACAAGAGTATAGTAATCTGGGATTTTTCCTCAAGATGAAATTAAGCTTATTTGATATTATCTAGAAGGTCCATATAAGGGAATTGATTGCTGTAACAGGATCTTAGTTGAGGAAGAAAATATATCCTCTGTGGCCCAGTTCCAGTAGTCCTTTGCTTCTGTGAAATTCAAGTACCCAGAGAAGCTGCTATATCACCTATGAGTGATCTCAGCATCAGCCACAGCTGCTCTTACAATGACCACGGACAATAAATCACATTGGCCTTAAGGGAAAGGGACACTGATGTCTAATGCACAACTTTATTCCATGTGTGGAAAGACACTTTCATTTTACTTTCTCACAATCTAGGAGTGATCATCAATATAGTTTTTTAACAGACAACATGAAGTTTCCTAGAAAAGGAAAGAGGCGATCAGAAAACTGTTTCTACAAGTAGTTTTCTTCTGAGCCTACATGGTATGAACTTCTCACTACCACTCTCTTTTCTTCATGACACAGTTCTTCCAGCCACAGAGGATGTAAACTACTTCCTGTCATTTTCTGTGGATGGATATATTATGCTGATTCTTCCTGGGCAATATCTTTTTCGGATGTCCTCAAATATTCCTACATAATTGCCACCTCAAAAATTTATGTTTTATATATTTTTAATTCTTCCTACAGTCTTCTCCTACCTAAAGTACATTTTCAATACTGAACTTAGAACCATCTTTCTAAAGGTTTTTATCATCCAGCTGTTCAAAATCTTCACTGGCTCTTTATGCATTTGAAATTATAGCTCTTAACATCAAAGTGTCCAATTCTGGGGCGCCTGGGTGGCTTAGTCGGTTAAGCGTCCGACTTTCGCTTGGGTCATGATCTCACGGTTCGTGGGTTTGAGCCCCGCGTCGGGCTCTGTGCTGACGACCAGCTCAGAGCCTGGAGCCTGTTTCAGTCTGTGACTCCCTCTCTCTCTGACCCTCCCCTGCTCACGCTGTCTCTCTCTCTGTGTCTCCTAGAAATAAACATTAAAAAAAAAAAAGTGTCCAATTCTAATACCAATTGTCTGCCCTTTATTTAAACTATGTTTCAACTCAAAACAAATTATTACTATTTAAAATATGTAAAAGATAAATTCTTGCCTTAATAACTGATCATCTTTTGTTTCCTTAAGCATAAATAACTTCCCCGTGATATTAATTTAATCATTAACATATTAGTGCTAGGTTACCACGTGGGAACTCAGACTATAATACAGTCATTCTCTCTTTTACTGCCTAGCAAAACATCTTTCACTCCCTAAATATTTGCCAATTGCATGAATAACAGTTATTTCATTAAAGTAATACATTATATCATCAAAATATTTTGAAATTAAGCTTCAAGAAAATAGTTTTAATAATTCAAATAGTTTAAAATTACTTTATCAGAAAGTTTTGTTTTACTAGATTTCATACTCTGAATTATTATCAAAAGAAAAACAAATAAATTAGTATCAAAATTCAAATTTAAAATAAATTTTAATATAAAAAATATAAAATGGAACTTATATACAACTTTTTTGACTACAATATATATTTCAGATGTTCAAATGAGTGATTACAAGAAATTCTTCCACATTATAGGTTAATACTACTTCTGCCTTCTGCCATTAAAAACTATATTATGAGGTTTTCTTACTTATGAAGAATAAACACAAGATATAGAAAACTAGAACACAAAAAGCTTGCCCTTGTCAACACCGTGGTGTATTGTAATAAGAATGAAACATGTTAGGGGTGCCTGGGTTGCTCAGGCGGTTGAGTGTCCGATTTCATCCCAGGTCATGATCTCTGGGACTGTGAGTTCAAGCCCCGTGTCAGGCTCTGTGCTGACAGGTCAGAGCCTGGAGCCTGCTTCAGATTCTGTGTTTCCCTCTCTCTATGTACCTATCTCAATCACACTCCTTCTCTCTCTCTGTCTCTCAAAAATGAATGAATGTTTAAAAAAAAGAAATTATTTAAAAAGAATGAAACATGTTATATTCACAAAAAGAATGTCATGTGCCATGTTTTTACTTGTGTAGTCCATACCTGTTGACTAGATTGGGGATAGAAACTTCCTACAACTTTGGCTTGACAGTGAAGAATCAAGAACGGTGTTGCATTTTCTTAGGCTTGTATAAGAAAAGCCATGGGCCACGAAGACATTTGTAGGGAGCACTCCAAAAGTAGTATATGGTGAAGATAATGAATTATTATTGGGAAGTAGCTTAATAGGTGAATTTAAGGAATTTTCTAGGATCGTCATGTCTTTATAAACTTACGTAAAGATTCCTTAGTTCCCATTCTTTGCAATTGAAGACATGGAGTTATTTAGATTTCACGAGGTCTGGGAGAACAAATATGAGAATGGGAAAATAAGACATCTGCAGTTGCAATATTGACTTTGAAGGCATAAGGCCGGAACTGCATGTTACAAATAAGCTACCCAAAGATCCAGACGGTATCCAATATACCTCCGCAGTGACCAGTGCTCTGAACAGAGTCCACTGCTAATTCCTTAGAAGTTGAGAGAAGATCTAGAGGTCTTGTATGGGATCTGTAGAATCAGTCTTCCCTCTGCACTGTATGGTTGTATAAGCCAGTTTGAAATTAGAAGGGAAATGGAAGGTCGCAGAAACCTGAAAAAATAGAATATTTGCCTCTATATATAGTTTGTCTCCAAAATACTGAACTAGCCAAACAAACTAATCAAATTAAGTTATTCTAACAAAACTAGACTAGATTCAGTTAACCTCTTAGTGTGCCTACTCCATAAACAAGAGATATCATTAACTGAAGGAAACAAAAGTATTTGTGCATCTCTATCAGCTTATAAGATCATTATAATAATCCTTTCCAGTAAGGTAAAGCTAGAAACCCTCACTAGCCCAACTTCCCTAAGCAAATTAGGACTTCATGGTTGAGGCAGACTGCATAATATCCCTCAAATATGTCTGGTCCTAACCCTCAAAACCTGTGATCATGTTATCTTACAAAAAAAAAAAAAAAAAAAAAGAAAGGCCTTTATAAATGTGACTAAGTTGGGGCTCCTAGGTGGCTCAGTCGGTTGAGTGTTCGACTTCACCTCAGATCATGACCACACAGTTCATGAGTTTGAGCCCTGCATCTGGCTCTGTGCTGACAGATCAGACCCTAGAGCCTGACTCAGATTCTTTGTCTCCCTCGGTCTCTGCCACTCCCCTGCTCATACTCTCTCACTCCCTCCCTCTCCCTCTCTCTCTTCCGCCCCCTCTCAAAAATAAACATCAAAAAAAAAAAGGTTAAAAAAATAAATGTGATTAAGTTAAAGTTCTTAAAATCGAAAAAAATATCCTGCATTATCCCACTGGGCCTGATGTAACCACGATGATCTTTATAAGAGAGAACCAGAAGGTCAAGTGTTAAGAGTGGGGTGAGTGAAAGGATATAAACTGCTGTCTTGGATGTTAGAGGAAGGCAGACTTTAGAAGCTGGAAAAGACAGGAAATAGGTTTCTTTGGTTTGGTTTTGTTTCTTCCGGAGGCTCCAAAAAAGAATGCAGCCCTGAGAGCACATTTAGACTTCTGATCTCTAAAACATAAAGGAATACATTTGTATTGTGTTCGGTCACTAAGTTTGTGGTGATTTGTTATAGCAGCAGTCCAAAACTAACACAATGGGTCTAGAAATAGTTTTCAATTTTTTCAGTAGAGAATTGGGTATCCGGTTCCTATTTCAGCCACACAAAAGAATACACGTGGGGAGAAGTCATAATTCTTTCTTCAGTAACAAGCAGAGTCATTTTTACAGCATAACTATACAGTTTCATTTCTGTGCCAAGCAGTGTCGTTTTTCAACAACAATTGGGAGAAATAGTAATGAAACAGGGATAAAATACAAGAAAGTTAGATAAATGCATAAACAGCAATGAACCATTAAGTTGCCAAGTAAAATTCTCACAAATTTTAAGCAATTCTAGCCCATTAATAGATTAAGGATATTTCATATCATCACATTTCAAGATAACCATATTTGACCACAGACAGTGACGTTGGTTACCTATAAATTATTGTAAGACTTCAAAAAATATTTCTTAGGGGCGCCTGGGTGGCTTAGTTGGTTAAGCTTCTGACTTTGGCTCAGGTCATGATCTCACAGCTTGTGGGTTCCAGCCCCGCGTCGGCCTCTGTGCTGACAGCTCAGAGCCTGAAGCCTGCTTCAGATTCTGTGTCTCCATCTCTCTCTATGCCCCTCCCCTGCTTGTACTGTCTCTCAAAAATAAATCAACATTAAAATATATATATATATATATATATATATTTCTTCATTTTTGACAGAGAGAGAAAGAGAGTATGTGAGCAGGGGAGAAGCAGAGAGGTGGGCGGAGGGGGGGAAGAATTTAAGCTGGCTCCATGCCCAGTACAAAGCCCAGTGAGGGGCTGACTCTCATCACAATGCAATCATGACCTGAGCCAAAATCAAGATTCAAATGTTTAACTGACTGAGCCACTCAGGTTTCCTCAGAAAATATTTCTTAATACATGGCCCATGATTTTAGCTATTTCCATAACCAACAATGTCAAAGCACATTAGCTACAGAGAAAAATCAGGCTGCGGATTATTTTAAATAGGACAAAAAGTTGTTTTTTTATTAAAATAAGAATTTGGATTTCTGAGGAGCAAAGCAGATAAATTGTCACAAAAATAAAAGTAAACAAAAAGGTAGAATGTGTCATTAAAGGTAGATTATGCTGTTCTAATGTGTTCAGCTGTGAGATTTGTATTTCAAATGTGACCATGCACAATTTGGAATCATATTGAGTGAACGTCTATTCTTATAAATTTATAGATCAAAACTCAATTTAACTCTCTCTCATGAGAAGCAGAGAAAGCTGTCTTGCTACTTTGGGGTAGCATGCTTGAAGTCACTCCATGGGTAGCATTACATGGATATAACTGTCTTTAACTTTGGACTCCGGATGAATAGGCATAGTGACATGCAGTTCTTATAAGGGTAAATGGCTGGAGTAGATATTGGGTTGAATTCAGTGCCAGCTAATCTCATTATAAAGTGTCTGTTACTGTGTTCCCAACAGTAAGCCTTCTGTCAGATTTAAAACAAATTATTGAAAATTGTTCAATGAAGGGAGATACTGGCATTACAGTTTGGCAGGTGTTATTTGTCACCCTCTAGGATATGGTTCAGGTCTTATTTTGTGTTGTGAATTAGGTTTACTGGAAAGAGTACAACCCATGGAGTATCACAAAATAGGTTTAACCCCAAAAGTATATAAACGTTTTCCTGGTCTACTGTATGAATAATCACTTTCCACTCATGAGAGTATATACTGAAGAAATGTATGTGTGTGTGTGAGTGAGTATGTGTGTGTGTGTGTGTGTGTGTGTGTGTGAGTGTGTTTAAACTCAAATATTCAGTTTTTGCATCTATTCAATAAAACATAAATCTGTTCAATGGTGTGAGGACATTGTAATCTTGTGATCAGATAAAGGAATTATAGTAAAAATATCCACAGTGCTTCAGAGTCTAACTCTTGTAACAATCCTTGAAATGGTTAGTTATTCCATTTTATAAAAGAGAAATATAGCTGGGTGATTGTCTAGCCATCTTACTAAGTGTGAAATCAAGGTCTTCACCATGTTTCCATATATACCATCTCTTAGTTGGTGTGTATATACACATCTTCAGTTAGTTTAGATGGTATATACACACCATCTCTTAGTTTTGTTGATCTTTTCTATTCTTTTTGTTTGTTTCCATATCATTTATTTCTGCTCTAATCTTTATTGTTTCCCTTATGCTGGTTTTAGGCTTTATTTGCTGTTCTTTTACTAGCACCTTTAGGTGTAAGATTAAGTTGTATATTTGAAAATTTTCTTGCTTCTTGATATAGGCCTATGTTGCTGTTATATATTTTCCTCTGATGACTGCCTTGGCTGCATCCCAAAGGTTCTAAACAGTCATGATTTATTTTCATTTGCTTCCATGTAATTTTTATTTCTACTTTAATTTCTTAGTTAACCCATTCATTCTTAGTAGGATGTCCTTTGACCTCCTTGTATTGTGGTCTTTGCAATTTTTTTCTTTTGCTTGACTTCAAGTTTCATAGTATTGTAGTATGAAAATATCCATGGTATGATATCAATCTTTTTGTAGTTATTCAGTTTGATTTGTGATCCAATATGTGCTATATTCTGGTGAATGTTTCAGGTACACTTGAAAAGAATGTATATTTGTTGCTTTGGATGAAATGGTCTAAATATGGATAAGTCCATCTGGTCCAGTGAATCATTCATAGCCATTGTTTTCTTGTTAATTTTCTGCTTAGATGATCTGTTCTTTGCTATCAGTGGGGTGTTAAAGTCCCCTACTATTATTGTACTTTTATTGGTGAGTTTCTTTATGTTTATTTTAAATTGATTGATATAATTGGTGATTCTCAAGTTGGGGGCAAGCATATTTACAATTGTTAGATCTTTATGATAGATAGAACCCTTAATTATGATGTAATGCCCTTCTTCATCTCTTATTACAGTCTTTGGATTAAAATCTACTTGTCTAATGTAAGTATGGCTACTCCATCTTCCTTTTGACATCTACTAGCATGATGGTTCTCCATCCCCTCACTTTCAATTTGCAAGTGTCTTTAGCTTAATTTGTGTGTGTGTGTATGTATGTATGTGTATAGTTGAGCATGGACATTTATTTTTTCCCATATAAATATATAGTGTTTATACAGCATTTATTGTAAAAGCTATCTCATTCACACAATAAAGTACTTTCTTTGTACAAAAATCAAATATATATTTGGCTGGTAAGTGAAATATAAAAATATTGACAAAATAAAAATTATGCTATTAATTTCTCCCATCTGAACATTTGTCTCCTAGTGACTCAATGTCTTGATGGTCATATTTTAAAGCTATGCAACTTACCTGCCTATAACTTGGTTGTGGTAATTGCCAATATGATGCAAGATGTGAGGATATGACAAGCATTTAGTGGAGCTTTTGAGGAAAGTGGATTTAATAGAGGAAATATAGAAGATATAATAGGTCTAAAATGGCTTTTAAGTAAGCTTCTTCTTCAAGAGAAAGTTACAAAATACTTCAGATATTCTGGACAAAAAAATTGTATGTTCAAAGAAACCACTCTAGATAAAGTTTTTGTTGTATTTTAAAACTGTACTCAGTTCTATATTTAATACATTTAATAAAATTATTTAAGTTTACAGCAGGTTAAAAAGAAAAAGAAAAAGAAAAAAAGAAGAAATTCTGTTTTACTTCTTTGATCATGCAACTCTCATACTAAAAGGACAGAAATTCTCAACCATTACTTATGTGGAAAGTATAGTAAAATTGTACCTAGCAACTACTTTCTGTCAGCCAAGTAGTCTTGTATTCATAAGAAAGATGAATAATATGAAAATAATTTGTTGGCAGATTGATCCAGTAGAGATATTGTGAGCTCAGTGACCAACTAGCCAACATTTATATGAACTCCACTTTATTCATTGATTCTTCTGTAAATTGGGGCACTTAGCATAATCTTTCTAAGCTTCTTAGCTATAGTGTACAAATCATAATATCTGTTGCTGCTACATTTTGGAAATAAAAGATAATGTATAAAGTGCTTAGCACATAATAGATGCTTGATAAAAGGTAATTAATATTAAGCACAATTACCAATTCTGTTCTATGACCTGAATTACATTTAAATATTTAAAGAATGGAAATTGATCTTCTTCTTAAGAAATATAAAAGTTGAAATAGAAACTATGTTTTCTTTTGACTTTTGGTTTCCGTTTTGTGTGATAATATTTAGGATGCACTTAATATCTTGGTAAGGCAGCACATATAAGATAGGCTGTTAGAGTAAACTTCTTTCTATGGAGAATGTAATGTTATTGTCCTGCATTTGGAAGGGCTACAGTGAACTGTAATATTCTAATTCAGCTAAATTATTAGCAAACTCAATAACTTACGTATCAGAGTACTGTGAAAACAGTATAACATTAAACAATATAAGTGGTTATTAGGATTTATGAATATATCTCATTGTGATTCTAATTTAAATAAAAACAAATATATGAAGTTTTATTTAAATGCAACATAGCATGCTTTAATTATTCAAGTAATCCCTAGATAAGAATTTCATTGCTTTTATTTGCCCTTAATTTTCAACTAGATCAATAGAGTCAGATGCAACTGCTACAGGTATTAAAACTGCAAAGTCTAGGGGAAATGGAGGTTAAATTGTAAACAAAATATTTCACTCGCATTGATCTCACAGTCATCCTGGCAGGTTTTTTTAAAATTTTAATTTATCAGTGAATAAAATGCATCAAAATGACTAAATAGATGGAAGTGATTATTTTGCTTTGCTTCTGTTAATCTTGAAAGTGTTCTCCAGTTTATACAAAAATATATAAGTGAACTATTATATAGCCATTTATGGTGATTATCCAAGATTAATCAGGTAATGAGTGACTGGTTATTTCACTACCTCTGATAGGTAACTTGTAATCTATACAATTCATTGCGTATTTTGAAACACTATAGATATAAGATAATAGCAGCTAAAGTGTATTGAATTCAGTAAGACTGGAGATTTAATCATTCTTTATAATAGCAGCCCATCTGCTGGTAAGCTGTCAGCATAGAGCCTGATATGAGGCTCGAACTCATGAAACATGAGATTATGACCTAGGCTGAAGTCAGACACTTGACCAACTGAGCCACCTAGGCACCCCAGTCTTTCTTTTTTATTGACTGCACAATATAGGTCATATCAATGATTAGTTTTTAGAGTAAAAGTATAAATTACACCTATAATGTTGCAAAACAGTGCTTTTGCCTTGATATTAAAAATGTCCTTCCATGGAAAAAAAATCACATAAATTTATTATAAAAATATATTTAGCAACCTTGAAAACATTAGAGGTCACACAGTAATGTGTATGTGCATGAATACATATGAATAAAAATGCCTACATTTTGGAAAAAAATAAATTTCCTAGACACATCTAGGAGAGTTAGTTTTACTCTGAAACAGTAATGTCAGTTGGTCTTTTGACTCTTTTATAGTATCAAAGATAAACATGTTAATATATCTTTCAGACATGTACAACAAAGAGAAAGTTAAATAGTCAATTTCAAATACTGCATTAGCAGCAGCAGCAGCCCCTACCATTTTTCTAAATTGTTGTCATTACAAAATAAAGCAAATTACTGTCCATGAAACATAATTTGATTTCTATTCTTGCAACTTAATGTCACTAACAGAGGAATAATTCTTTTTTAAAACATTTAAAAAGAAAGAATTGATATTTTTAAAATTGGTTTATTTAACATCTGGTTTGCATCATCCAACATTTAAGTTCCCTTTTCACCCCAATTAAATGTCTTCTGTTAATCAGAATCTTCAAATGATATGAGTCAACCCTGATGCAATTTATTAGGATCATTAACTCAGTACATATATTTTATGTTTAGGTGCTTATTAAAACTGTTAGAATTAGGAATCTAAAAAGAGGATCATAACTACTGTCAATCATATGTCAGTTATAACAGAAGTCATTCTGAGGTAAAAGCTCTCTGTAACACAGGTAAAACAAAATAGTAAAAGTAGTATAAGCCTTAGTGATTGACATATGTCACTTGTAGAATAATATGTGAGATATAATTTTTCTGACAGATTTTTTTCTTTGGGATCATTTTTCTTCTGAGAAAATTAAAATTTATAGAAGTTGCTAGATTAAATTCAAGAACATATATTCCCATTAAACTTCGAAATTTGGACATTGAAATAAAATTATTTGAGGCCTAAAGAAGTAGTTGTTCTGAAATATCAAGTAAAATTTTAAGTAAAAACAAATATTTAAATGTTTAAAAATATTATCTTGCAAAGGGGCACCTGGGTGGCTCAGTCAGTTAGGCATATGGCTTTGGCTCAGGTCATGATCTTACAGTTTGTGAGTTCGAGTCTTACTGTTGGGCTCTCTGCTGACAGCTTAGGGCCTGAAACCTGCTTCAAATTCAGTGTCTCTCTCTCTCTCTCTCTCCTCCTCTCCCCCTCATGCTCTGTCTCTCTGTCTCTCAAAAATAAATAAACATTTAAAAGCTCATCTTGTATATACAAATTTTTATTATATTTTAAAAAATGTGGAGCTTAGATTTATGGTCATTTTATTCTTAAATTTAGATGTCAAAATATTTTTTAAAATAACATCAAACATTTAAACTTAATATGTGATATGGATACATTTAAACATTCCAGGAAGGAAATTTCAAGAATGCCTAGGGCTCACATTACTCTTACAACACTTGGCAAGTGCTGGTGTGGGGCACAATTTGTTTATATTTAGAAATTAATGTTCCAGTTTACTTGGGTGATAATACAGAGGGAAAAATCATTCCTAGAAGCAATCATTTAATTAACCTTTATCAAGTTCATAAAGTTATTTGCACTACACAAAGAAGCAGTTATCTTGATAAATAACTTGCTTTGATTAAAAATGAAATCTTTTATTGCATTGTAAATTATTATTTAAAATTTAAATCTCCCAAATTTTGTTTTCTGAGTTTATTCTTACTAGTTTTGAAATATATTTTTATAAGCTCATCAAATGTGGATAATATTGAGAAGTCATCTAATCAAAAGGATTTAATATTTTGGTAACAGTTAAAAATTTTGGACTACTAATGAAAATAAGAAGGTCTATAAGAGAGAATAAAAGGATGGATAAGTGGAAGAAAGGAAGGAAAAAAGGATGGAAGGAAGGAAGATGGGTAGGTAGGAAGGAAGGAAATTTGAGACCTAATAATGTAGCAAACAATTACAAGGACAAACTCTAAGAGACAAAGAACAAATAGAGGCCTGAATCCTGCATCCTTTTCCTGATGTGGTCTACTAATTCAAAAAGATTAGCTGAGTAACAGAAACCAAGCAACAAGCAACACTCTTCAAAACTTTCTAAAGTGAAGAGGGAAAAAAGAATCTATAGTCCAGAGTCAATCTAGACTGGCTTTCCCAGCAAAATCCTAGGTTTTAGATTAAAACCCTAAACACTTGTGTTGAGCCCTGGGTGTTATATGTAAGTGATGAATCACTAAATTCTATTCCTGAAACCAATATTACACTATATGTTAACTAATTAGAATTTATTTTTATTTTTTTAATATTTTTATTATTTATTTCTAGGAGAGAGAGACAGAGAGAGACAGCGTGAGCAGGGGAGGGCCAGAGAGAGGGGGGGATACAGACTCTGAAATAGGCTCCAGGCTCTGAGCTGGCAGTCAGCACACAGCCCGACGGGGTGCTCGAACCCACAAAGTGCGAGATCATGACCTGAGCCGAAGTCGGACGCTTAACCGATTGAGCCACCCAGGCGCCCCGACTAATTAGAATTTAAATAATAGAATAAAAAACTATTGGAGCCCAAAAATGGCATGCTAGGACCTAGGATGAATTGAAACAACATGAGCCATGCCAGAAATAAAATATGTAAATCTTTGAAATTGTACTAAGATGATCTGGGACTGTTACTATACTTAGGAGTTGACAGAAGCAATCATGCATTCTCTATAGAGGAAGAAAATACCATCCTGTGTCTCAAAGTGTTTGATTTTTATTTAAAATATAAAGTATCCGGCATTCAAACAAATATAAATTAAAACAGGAGCAAAGATGGTTGTGTTGGTTAATTTCTATTGACTTCAAATATTTTGTGACACACAGATTTTAAAACTATTTAAGAAACTAAACACCAAAATTAAGAATTTAACCAGAAATTCAGAAATAATGATAAAACTAAGTAGAATATTAATAACTAAAAAAGGGTCAACATTAATGAGATAGAAATGCAGAAATTCTGGTCAAAGTAATTAAGAAGTTGATACAAGAAAACTACAAAAACCCATACAAGCATATTTCAATAAAATGTAATTGTATCAAAGAAAAATAAACTACTATAAATAATATTTTGAATCAATGAAATTTAAGGAACTAGAATCAAAATAACACCAAACTCTTTAATAGCAACATTGTAAAAAATAAAATATAATAGATTCAATATTTCAAAGAATCAAAGGAAAATGACATTGAACTTCATTTTTTTAAAAGAATTACAACTTGGGAGTTAAAATGGCAGAGTATTCAGAAGACCTTATGCTTGCCTCATCCCTCAAACATGGCTAGATAATTATCAAATAATTTCTAACACCCAGGAAATCAATCTGGGGACTGAGAACAGACTGCACAACTAGAGGGATAAAAAAGGCCACATCAAGGAAGATAGGAAGTGCAGTGATGTCATTTCAGAGAGAAAAGAATCTCAGGTGCTGTAGAGGGAGGGAGCCCCGATCATGGACAGAGAAAAGAGAGGATCCATAGAAGGTGAGACAGGAAACTACTGCTTTTCTGGGACAAACCAGTACCAGCCAAGTGCAGCAAGACACTCCCTCAGAGGATCACTGCAGCTCCATGAAGTACGAGGTCCCTAAGATTTGATGTTTTGAAATCAAGCAATACACCTGAGATAAACACAAGAGTACTGCACCACCACTGTGGGAGCAGACAGCCCAGACACAGATAGGGTGAAGGCAGGCATCTGACAGAAGCCGGAGATACAAAAGGGAAGACTAATCCCTCTACCCTGAGGGCTTCCTAAAAAACAGCAGTTATAAATTCCCCTCTCCAAGGAAGAGAGTGGGGCAAAGACATTTTTTACCCCTTTCATCAGCACCAATGTACTTCAGTGAGTGGCACAGCACACACAATGGAGGCTTGAGCCCCTTACACCATGTGATACCCCCTGTACTCTGCAGGTACGTTTTGTAGTTGGGCAAGTGTGATTGAGAGCCAGAACAGCAGCAGGCCCCTGTCCCAGAGATCAGCACAATACCCCCACCCCTGCACACACCAGGTCTACTGATCATAGGCTGCTCTCTTGGAAAAGGACCGGACACAGTCTTTCCTAACAAGCAAAGGAAAGAGACCTAGAAAAAATCCCCAGAAGGTGGATTTCATTCTAAAAGAAAGAACAAAAAGAGGTCATGTCCAGGGAACTAATCAAAATAGTAGGGGCACCTGGGTGACTCAGTTGGTTAAGTGGTGGACTTCAGCTCAGGTCATGATCTCATAGTTCATGAGTTTGAGCCCTGCATCAGGCTCTGTGCTGACAGCTGAGAGCCTGGAGCCTGCTTCTGATTCTGTGCCTCCCTCTCTGCCTCTCCCTTGCTCACGCTCTGTCTCTCTGTCTGTCAAAAATAAATAAATGTTAAATAAATTTTTTTAAAAAAGATATAAATAATGTGCTTGAACAGGAATTTAAAAGAGCAATCATAAGGATACTAGCTGGGCTTTAGAACAGCATAGAAGAAATCAGAGGGACCCTCACTGCAGAGATAAAAAACAAAAAACCTAAAAACTAGTTAGTAAGAAATAAAAAATGCTATACTTGGGATAGAAACAGATGTAATGACCACAAAGATGGATGAGGCAGAAGAAATGAATAAATGATAGAGAAGATAAAATTATGGAAAATAATGAAGCTGAGAAGAGGGAAAGAAAAATATTGGGTCACAAGTGTAGACTTAGAGAACTTAGCAACTCCATGAAGCACAAGGACATTTGTGTCCTAGGAGTCGCATAAGAAGAAGAGAAGGAAAAGGGGGCACAAGGTTTATTTGAACAAATTTTAGCTGAAAACTGCCCTAATCTAGAGAAAGAAACAGACATACAAACCCAGGAGCCACAGACAACTTCCATCAAACTCAACAAAAGCTGTCCAACACCAAATTTGCAAAATACAGAGATAACAAAAGAATCCTGAAAGCTGCAAGGGAAAAGAAATCTCTAACCTACAAGATTAAATAAATGTGGTTAGCAGCATATCTTTTCAAAGAAACCTGACAGGCCAGGAGGGAGTGACAAGATATATCTAACATGGTGAAAAAGAAAAATATGCAGTCAAGAGTACTTTAGCCAGTAAAGGTGTCATTAGGAATAGGAGAGATAAAGAAATTCCCAGACAAACTAACACTAAAGAAGTTCATGACCATGAAACCAACCCTGCAAGGAATCTTAAAGAGCATTCTTTGTGTGGGAAAGAAAGACCAAAGACAACAAAGAATGGAAAAACGCTATTCTCCAGAAACAATGAGTTCACAGGTAATACAATGGCACTAAATTCATATCTGTCAATAATCATTCTGAATGTAAATGGACTACATACTCCAATCAGAAGACAGGGTATCAGAATGGATTAAAAACAACAACAACAAGAGCTGCATGCTACCTACAAGAGATTCATTTTAGACCTAAAGATATCCCCAGAATGAAAGTGAGGGGATGAAGAACCATCATGCTAATGGATGTCCAAAGGAAGATAGAATAGCCATACTAATATTGGACAAGCTAGAATGTAAACCAAAGACTGTACCAGAGATGAAAAAGGACATTATATTATAATTAAGGGTTATATCCATCAACAAGATCTAACAAGTATAAAAGTTATTACCCCCAATTTGAGAGCTAACAAATATATAAATCAATTAAAAACAAATATAAAGAAACTCACAAAAATACAATAATAGCTGGGGCCTTAACACCCCACTTACAGCAATGGCAGAAAATAAACAAGGAAACAATGTCTCTGAATGACACACTGGACCAAATGAACTTAACAGACATATTCAGAACATTTCATCCTAAACAGCAAGTATACTTTCTTTTCAAGTACACCTGGAACATTCTGAAGCACAAGACAAAATCTGCAAAGACCCCAAATACAAGGAGGTCAAAGGACATCTTACTAAAGAATGAATGGGTTAACCAGGAAATTAAAATAGAAATTTAAAAAAATTACATGGAAGCAAAGGAGAATGAAAACCTGACAATCTAGAACCTTTAGGATGCAGCTAAGGCAGTCATCAGAGGGGAGTATACAGCAGCAATACATGTCTATTTCAAGAAGCAAGAAAATTCTCAAATATACAGCCTAACCTTACTCCTGCAGGTTCTAGTAAAGGAACAGTATATAACACCTAATGCCAGTAGAAGGGGAGAAATAATGAAAATCAGAGCAGAAAGAAATGATATGGAAACAAACAAAAAGAATAGAAAAGATCAATGAAACTCAGAGCTGGTTCTTTGAAAGAATTAACAAAATTAATAAACCCCTATTCAAACTTATCAAAACAGAAAGAGAAAGGACCCAAATAGATAAAATCATGAACGAAGAAGGAGAGATCACAACCAACAACACAGAAATACAATTATAAGAAAATTCTATGAAAAATGTATGCTAAAAAATTGAGCATTCTGGAATAAATAGATAAGTTTCTAGGAATTTGCAAACTACCAAACCTGAAACAGAAGAAAATGGAAAATATGAGCAGACCCACTACCAGCAAAAAATTGAATTAGTACTCAAAAATCTCCCAACAAACAAGAACCCTGGGCCAGATGGCTTTCCAGGGGAATTCTACCAGGCATTTAAGAAGAGTTAA
Source organism: Proteles cristata cristata (assembly GCA_017311185.1). NCBI lineage: Eukaryota > Metazoa > Chordata > Mammalia > Carnivora > Hyaenidae > Proteles > Proteles cristata. The sequence goes on from JAESUZ010000872.1 coordinate 53,721, forward strand.
TACTGGGGCGCCTGGGTGGCTTAGTCGGTTAAGCATCCCACTTTCGCTTAGGTCATGATCTCGCGGTTTGTGGGTTCGAGCCCCACGTCGGGCTCTGTGCTGACTGCCAGCTCGGAGCCTGGAGCCTGTTTCAGTCTCTGACACCCTCTCTCTCTGGCCCTCCCCTGCTCATGCTCTCGCTCTCTCTCTCTCTCTCCTAGAAATAAAACATTAAAAAAAAAATAAAAAAAATAAAAATAAGAGTTAATACCTATTTCTCTCAAAGTGTTCCAGAAATAGGATTGGAAGGAAAATTTCCAAGCTCATTGTACAAAGCCAGCATTACCATGATTCTAAAACGAGACAAAGATCCCACTTAAGAGGAGAATTACAGGCCGTTATCTCTGATGAACAGGGATGCAAAAATTTACTACAGGGTATTAGGAAGTTGAATCCAACAGTATATTAAAAGAATCATTTGCCACCATCAATTGGAATTTATTCCTGGTCTGCAGCGTGGTTCAATATTCATAAATCAATCAGCATCATATACCACATTAATAAAATAATAAGAAACATACGATCCTGTCAGTAGATGCAGTAAAAGAATTTGACACAATACATCATCCATTCTTGATAAAAACCCTCATCAAAGTAGGGATATATGAAACATACCTCAACATCATAGAGGTCATTTATAGAAAGATCCACAGCTAATAGCATCCTCAATGGGGAAAAACTGAGAGGCTATCCCTATGGTCAGGTCAGAACAAGGATGCCCGCCCTCACCATTATTTTTTTTATTAATGTTTTTTTTTAATTTATTTCTAGGAGAGAGAGAGAGAGAGAGAGAGAGACAGTGTGAGCAGGGGAGGGTCAAAGAGAGAGGGAGTCACAGACTGAAACAGGCTCTAGGCTCTGAGCTGGCAGTCAGCACAGAGCCTGACGCGAGGCTTGAACCCACAAACCATGAGATCATGACCTAAGCGAAAGTCAGACACTTAACTGACTAAGCCACCCAGGCGCCCCAGCCGCCCTCATCATTATTATTTAACATAGTACTGAAAGTCTTAGCCTCAGAGAGAAGACAACAAAAAGAAATAAAAGGCATCCAAATCAGCCAGGAAGAAGTCACACTTTTAGTATTCACAGACGGCATGATACTCCATGTAGAAAATCCGAAAGACTCCACCAAAAAATTTCAGGAAATAATACACGAGTTTAACAAAGTTGCATGTTGTAAAATCAAATTGTAGAAATCTGTTGCATTTCTATACCTCAATAACAAAGCAACAGATAAAGAAATCAAGGAATCGATCCTATTTGCAATTGCACCATAAGCCATAAGATACCCATTAGTAAACCTAACTAAAGAGGTAAAAGATCTATACTCTGAAAACTATAGAACACTTATTAAAAAAACTAAAGAGGACACAAAGAAATGGAAATGCATTCCATGGTCATGGATTAGAAGAAAAGAAATTATTAAATGTCTTTATTACCCAAAACAATCTACCCATTTAATGCAGTCCCTATCAAAATACCACCAGCATTTTTCACAGAGCTTGGACAAACAACCCTAAAATTTATATGGATCCACAAAAGACCCTGAAGAGCCAAAGTAATTTGAAAAAGAAAAGCAAAATGGGAGGCACCCCGATTCTAGAATTCAAAATATATTACAAAGCTGTAATCATGAAGAAAGCATGGTACTGACACAAAAACAGACACATAGATCAATGGAACAGAATATAAACCCAGAAATAGACCCAAAACTAAATAGTCAACGCATCTTCGACAAAGCAGGAAAGAATACTCAATGGAAAAAACGGTCTCTTAAACAAATGATGTCGGGAAAACTGGATGGTCACAAGAAGAAGAATGAAATTGGACCACCTGCTTACAACATACACAAAACTAAATTCAGAAAGTATGACAGACCTAAATGTGAGAGAGGAAACTATCAAAACCCTAGAGATGAACATGGACAGTAACCTCTTTGACATCAGCCATAGCAACTTCTTATTAGACACATTGCCAAACACAAGGGAAACAAAAGCAATTATTTCATTTCAAAATGGTAGAAAGAATAAATATAATCTAGAACTATCCATGGTGGGAGTATAAAATGTTGCAATCATTTAGGACAACAGTTTGACTAAATAAATCAAATATAAACTTTATAAAGAATATAAATTCCACTTTGGATATTTTACAAACAAAAAAACCCAAAACTATTTCCGAAAAGAGACTATTAATTGAATTTCCTTGTATCTGTATTTATGGAGGTAAAACAAATAACAAAAAAAACAAAGTGGAAAGAAATAGGCAGAGTTACCAAGTAATCCAGCAATTCCAATCCTAGATATGTACCCAAGAGAAGTAAAAATACACTTCTACAAAATAAACTTATACACAAATGTTCATAGAAATGTTATTCATAAAAGTTAAAAAGTGGATAGAATCCTAAAGTCCATCAACTGATGAATGGATAAATAAAATATATTTATACACTTGACAGCGAAAGGAAATAAAGTACTGTGTGCTATAACATAGATGAACCTTAGAAACCTTATACTAAGTGAAAGAAGCCAAATACAAATAAAAAGATTCTCAACATCACTCACCACCAAGGAAATGCAAATCAAAACCACAGTAAGATACCATCTCATGTGTGACAGAATGGCTAAATTTAACAACACAGGAAACAACAGGTGTTGACAAGGATGTGGAAAAAGGAGAACCCTCTTACACTGTTGGTGGGTAAGCAAACTGGTGCAGTGACTCTGGAAAACAGTATGGAGGTTCCTCAGAAAGTTAAAAATAGAGCTGCCTTATGACCCAAAAATTGCACTACTGTGTTTTTACCTAAAGGATACAAAAATACATTGAAGGGACACATGCACCCCAGAGTTTATAGCAGCATTATCAACAGTAGTCAAATCATGGAAAGAGCCTAACTATCCACTGACTGATGAATGGATAAAGAAATGCTGGTGGTGGTGGTGGTGGTGGTGTGTGTGTGTGTGTACACTTATACATATATTCTATTCTCTACTTTATTCTATAATATATTCTATAATATATATATAATATATATATTCACTTATACATATATTCTATTCTCTACTTTATCCTATAATATATTCTTTAATATATTATATATATTTATATATATATATAAGTTTTATAATTATAGAATATATTATAAAGATTTCATTGCTTTGGATGGAATAGCCATCAAAAAGAATAAAATCTTTCCATTGGCAATGATGTGGATGGAGCTTGCAATGATGTATTATGTTAAGCAAAATAAGTCAGAGAAAGACACCATATGATTTCATTCACATGTGGAATTTCAGAAATAAAACACATGAACATAGGGGAAAGTAAAAAAGAAAAAAGAGAGGGAGGCAAACCATATAAGAGCTTCTTAACTATGTAGAACAAACTGAGAGTTGGGCAGGAGATGCATTAAATGGGTGATAGACATTTATGAGGGCACTTTAAAAAATTAATGTTTATTTATTTTTGAGACAGAAAGACAGAAATAGAATGTGAGCTGGGGAGGAGCAGAGAGAGAGGGATACACAAAATCTGAAATAGGCTCCAGGCTCTGAGCTGTCAGGACAGAACCTGATGCGGTGCTCAAACTCACGAACGATGAGATAGAAGGGCACTTTATTTATTTTAAATTATGCAAAAGATAAACCTATTAAGGGGAAAAACAAATCAGTGGTCAGGGTCTGGGTGGCAATGTGATAGCAAAGTGGCAGGAAAAAATTAGTGGGTTGGTGGAAATGTTATATAACTTGACTGTGGTAATGTTCACACACCTGTAATATTTTTTAAACACTTATCTAATGGTACACTTAAAAATGGTAAATTTTACTTTGTTTAAATTAAGCCTGGAAAGCCTGATTTTAAAACATAATTTAAATAATAACAAGATAAATAGCCACATATTCATTTTTGTATTCAGTATCCATGTTTAATTTTATGCCTTCTTTAATAAGATTCCTACTCTGCTAAGGGCTCTATAGCCTTCCTTAGCTAGGAAGACTGTTAACAGTTGGACAAGTTTGTGTGTGTGTGTGCGTTAGAAGCTCCTGGTAAATACTAACATGGAAACATTAGAATTGGCATTGGAGCATGTTGGAGAATATGTATGGCTTATTTCCATTTCCTACTTGGACAAATCTGTTATTTAAGATTTTTGATTTAATTTCTCCTTTAGTTACATGTTGTTGATGATTACCTTCTCTTGAAGGTCAGTTTGTAGGCCCTTTTGTGACAGACATTCAGCACCTAATTTTTCAAAATTATTTGCATGTTATCTTTTCTCCCTCTGACCTCTTCTAAAACATTGACAATTTTCATAGATATGGAATGAAATACATCAAACTGAATTAACAATAACATAAGCAGATATCTCTGATCTTTGGCTCAATTCACTTAAGCAAAGGCAGTAAATTCACACTTCGCAATCCTCTGCATGTCAGTGAGGAAGTTGTGTGGGAGAATTAAGCATTTTAAACTAATATAAGAGACATAAAAAGTGTATATAGATTTTAGTTGAGAAAATACAGTATCATTGTTATGTTATACGTGAACCAGTGAGATCAAAGAGGTAAAGGATCTTGTTTAGTCATGAGGCAAGAAAGTACTGAAATCAAACTTTGGACACAGATCTATCTTCCAACCCATTTTTTATTTTTAACGTATCACATTGCCAAATATTAACCAAAAAAAAAATAAACTATATCCCTAATGGGATAGTACACTCCACTTATTTCATAAATAACCTGCTTGTCCTCTACACACTATTTAGAAAACTTGGGACTAATTAAATAAAGCCTAAAGAAAAAATTGTTGAGGTGCAAAATTTTATTGTTCTATTTGATGCAAGTCAGTTGTTAAAAGAAAAAATATATATCCAAGGATATATTTATAATAGTCAGAAATGGTATTCTTCCCAATATCTTTGTGCATTACGGTACCTGATATATTTTGACTTTCCCTTGAACTATAAAATATGAACACCAGCAAGAAGCAATATTCCTTAGAATATGAATCAGTAATTTAATCTGTGCTCTCATAAAATGTTTATTCTTCATTTTCTCTATCTTTAAAGAAAAGGTTGCATTTATTTCTTAACAGACATAAAAGGATACTAAGGCATAATATTGGAAAACTACTCTTAGCAAAATTGAAAGTGCTGGAAAAATACACAAAAACTACTGAAAAAGAGCTTAGCTACTCTTCATGAAGGGTGTACATTTTCTCTCTTGACTTCAAATGCTGTCTGTGAATTGAATCTGCTACATTTACTTATATAAAAAGGAGACTGAGCAAGACATTTGACATTTCAATATCTTCTTTCTGATAACACTTTCTTATTCAAATGCTGCATCGAATTTTTCATTTATAGCACTAGTTTTTTCTTTTGTCTGGTATCAGAATGAAATACTAGTGTATAACAACAACAACAAACTACCTAAAGTGGAATATAAAGAAAACAAATTTTAACATGAAGAAAAGGCAATTAACCTTTTTGTTTGCTTTTGTTTTAGTTAACTTTAGCAAAATAGCAAAATAAATGAAAGGGATGTTTCCAGTCTCCTTTCTTCTTCTGTTCCTATCCCAATGATCCTGCTTTTATTCTAATCTTAGGTTTTATGGCATTTCACACAAGACAATTAAATTTTATACAGCAGTATCCTTTTCAACAGAATGAACAAGCTACTAAGAGGTGGAAAAATGATAATAGAGTGATTAGGAAATAAAAAATATAAAGTAAATTGTTTTCGACCTCAAGATGCCAAGTTACTTTAATATATTCAACAGTTTTTACCCTTTGAGTGTCTTACCAAACGTCCGCTTTCCTGAGGACTTTCCGTCTTCCATAACTCAGACCATGCCTCCCTCTGTGACAGCTGACTTTTGCAATACTTATTTGTATAAAATCAGGTCATCTGCAGCTCCCCTCCAACATCACTCTACATCCTAGCCACAGATGAAGACTCAGCAATATGCATATGACCTAACACAGATGGGTGCCACCTCACAAAAATTAAGAACATGAAGAAATTGGATCTAGAGACTCTATGTTGAAGGTATACTTTGGGGCCCTACTGATCAAGAAGGTAAATAGAAAAAGCTGGATTGCAAAAATGGGAAAGACAAATAAACAAATTTTCCCAAGGAAATGGAGACTAGTGGTTACAAAATGGAACATATTTTTTCCTGGTAGTTTTCAGGATTTTTGGTTGTTAGACCTTGCTATTGTATTTAAGTTTCTTAAAAAATAGTGTCATTTTTCCTTATAATAAACTTCCTTCTACTAAAGCTAATTTGGACATGTTTCTGTTTTTCTTAATGATTCCAGATGTAGAGGCAAACATCAAATATTTTATATTCCTTCACTAAAAGTTGTTTTTTGACTATCTTGTTTTCTGTAATTTAGGAATTGAGCCCACCCTCCCTTTTCAATACTTTCCTTATTTAGTGCTAAATAATGAGCCCTATGGTTTAGCCTTGAGACTATCTCTAGGGGATACAATGTTTGAAAGTTAAGAGTAAAATGTTCTTTAGCTGGAAGTTGTAAAGGGATATACCTTGAAGCTATATAATCTTCAAAATGGTAAATTTTGTAGAGTGTTAAATTGAGCTATTATTTAGTCTCCAACCTTATATTCTGTATGGAGGCATGTCAAAAATATGTGACTTATTCTTTTTTATTATTGAAAAATTACCCTTGGAAATATTATTTTATCAAAATATTTTATAGAGTTCAAATTCACAGAATTATATTTTCCATAAGTAGGACGATTCAAACTTGATGTATGGGAATTATAAACTATATTATAAACCTATTGATATAGGTTTATATGATACCAATCTTATAACCTATTGATAATGTATTATACTGTTCATATATTTTAAATTGACAACTATTGACTTCTTAAAAGTATGAATCCTTGCACAATACCTTTGTGGAAATGGAGAAAGTTGAATGTAATAAATATATAGCTTTCTTGTCTTTATTAATTACTTCAAGCTGAAATAGAATTTTAAAGACTTTCTTTAGTTTAAATGAGTATTTCAAATAAAATAATTCTGATAATTCTTGATAACATAAAGAAACTTAATTATTTAATTTTGATTTGAAGGAAAATATATTTCTGAATTTTGTAATATCTATATAAATGATATAGTAAAAATGATCAAATTAATTTTATAGAAAAATGTGAGAGAACACTGTTTCCATTGTATTATCTGTAATATCTACGTATCTTAAACTCTGCATACATTAGAGATTCATTTCTTTTTCATATAACAGTGCATAAGTAATCTTTCCTGATGTTTTAGTTCTTGATTCCAGTATATATGTATTGAATGAAACATTTCATATTTTCATTTTTAAAATGTAGAATGAGAAGTAATTGAGAAATAGACCCTTAAGGAAACTTACTGTGTGTGATACAGCATACTATATAGGTTATGAATGTAATTTTTGCTTATAATGTTTAATCCTCCAAGTTATTTTATTTTTTAATGTTTATGTATTTTTGAGAGAGAGGGGTCACGAGGAGGGACAGAGGGCAGAGAGAGTGAGAGAGAGAGAATCCCAAGCAGGTTATGCATTGTCAGCACAGAGTCCCATGTGGGGCTTAAACCCATGAACTGTGAGATTATTCCCTGAGCTGAAACCAAGAGTTAGGTCCTAAACTGACTGAGCCATCCAGGCATCCCCTCGAAATAATTTCATTAAGCACTTTTAAGATAAAATACCTAAAATGGGTAAGTTAAAGGACTTGCCCTAGATATACAATTAGTAAGTCCTGACTAGAATTTTAACTGATGCCCCATTCTATATATGCCCTTTCTGTTGGGCTTTTTTCTTATCGCATTAAAATTTCTCTTATATTTTCAAAAATTTTTAGTTTTCTAGCTCTTAAACTACAGTTGATTATTTGAGCTTAAAAATATTTGTGTCTGCCCAAAACATAAAAATTCTATCAGAAGAACATAAAACTTTAAGGATAAATAACTTCCTCAGGAACCTATCTATGATTTTCCACTCTAGCCAAGAGCTAAGATAATATTCAGGTATGAGTAACGTATTGATTTACAATACATTAAATCCCGAAATGACATTTCTTCTTATTCCCTCTTCCCTTGTATTATTTTGACATTGTCTCTTGTGGTCATTCATTCATTTTCACTTCTTTTTAAAAAACATTTTTTAATGTTTCTTTTTGAGAGAGAGAGAGAGAGAGAAAGCGTGGGTAGGTGAGGGGCAGAGGGCGATGGAAACACAGAATCCTAAGCAGGATCCAGGCTCTGAGCTGTCAGCACAGAGCCCAACACGTGGCTTGGGCTCATGAGTCGTGAGATCGTGACCTGAGCCAAAGTCTTACACTTAACAGACTGAGCCACTCAGGGGCCCTTTCTTCATTTTCATTTCTTAACTTGCCTTATATCCCTTTATTACTATAGTTTTATTCTCGTTCTTCTCTTCTACATTTATTTTTCAAAACTATGGTAACTTTCAACTAAATGTATCAAGTGATTTTGAAACATCATGAAAATAGTTGTATAGTTACTGGTTTTGTGGGGCCTATAGAGTTTTCAGATCATGTAAAGTTCTTAGAGCTGTGACACTCAGGTTTGTAGTGAGCCCCATCTGGATTCCAATCCAAGCCCCTATGTCACTCTCTATGCTTCATTAACTCTCCCTGAACCTTATCTGTCAAACAGTTTTTTTAAGTTTATTCAATGCAAATGTATTAAATTAAAATTGAAGTAGATAATGAACATGATACTCTTCAAAACTCCATCTAAATTATAACTACTCCTTTGCCCTGAATTATATTTATGTGTGTATACGCTTAACTTTTTACATTTGTATACATAGCTGCATCTAAGTTTTTCAGAGTGTCTTATGTGTATAACACCCAAGATAATAGCAGCCTTAAAAAATATTAGTATTGTGGGGCGCCCGGGTGGCTTAGTCGGTTAAGCATCCGACTTTCACTCAGGTCATGATCTCACGGTTCGTGGGTTCGAGCCCCGCATCGGCTCTGTGCTGACTGCCAGCTCAGAGCCTGGAGCCTGTTTCAGAGTCTGTGTCTCCCTCTCTCTCTGACCCGCCCTGCTCACGCTCTCTCTCTCTCTCCTAGAAATAAATAAAAAATATTAAATATTAAATATTAGTATTGTGATGTCAGTGATATGATAATTATAACTTCCAACACACACACACACACACACACACACACACACCTCTAAACAGAATAGGTTTTGTGATTTAATATGTCTTGGTAAAAATAAAGTTGAAAAATCCAATTATAAATATTTATGGCATAAAATTGATCAAGAATATTTCCTGTTAGTCTTAATTATACATCATGATATCATTACATTTCAAAAACCAAAAAGTTGATGTTACAACTTGAAGTCAAGGCTATATAAGAAACAACTTTATTTTCAGTAAGCAATACTTAATATTCCATATCACTAACTTGTTTTTTTTATATATAAATATAAACTAAATAATCTCAGCATGTTTCCATCTCTGAGAGCCACTAGAAATTTTTTAGAAGCTAGAAAGAAATAAAGTATATAATTAATTTTATAACACATACCTCACAGATATATTTGGTCCTCAGAATAATTCATCTAATATAATTTAAAATTAAGAGTTAATAGAAATCTCTTAAGAATAACCATATATGATTTCACCATAATATCTGATGTGATACACAATGGTAAAAATGTTATGAAGTTTCACATTACTTCAGTACCTTTATGTATGAAACTATATTTTATATGTACCCATATATTTATTCTAGTTAAAATCTTACATACAAAATATATTTTATAATTTATATACAGTTTTAGAAATAATAACCAAATAACATCTGAATATCCACCATGGAATTTCTGAATGTTACCAGCGCCTTGACTATTACTGTGTGCCTTTCAATTTCATATTTCCCTCACTCTCAGGAAATTGCTAGCCTGAAATCATTCTTATATGTTTCCAGTTTTTATGGTGTTAGTATTTATTTGTGCCTATTTTTTAACTCTAAGTAGCATCTTAGGGGTATAAAGATGTGGTTTTAAAAAACATTATTTATTTTTGAGAGAGAGACAGAGACAGAGTGAGCAGGGAAGGGGTAGAAAGAGACAGACACACACAAACTGAAGCCTGTTCCAGGCTCTGAGCTGTCAACACGGAGCCTGATGCGGGGCTCAAACTCATGGACCGCGAGATCATGACCTGAGCTGAAGTCAGATGCTTAACCCACTGAGTCACCCAGGTGCCACAAGATGTGGCTTTTTTTGTTTAACACTATGATTGTAAAGTCAACCTTATTGTCAATATAAAATCAATATCAAAATTAAGGTTTAATTCACCACATTTACATCTATAAAGTAATCCACTTTCTTGTATATGTGAATATACAACAATGCGTTTATACGTTATACTATTGAATGATAAATGGGTGTGATCCTTTATTTCTTGTTACAGGGAAATGATGCTTCGAGTACTCTTGAACATTTGTCCTGAAGCGCACAGAAAAGAGCTTTTCACAGGTATGTTCGGGGAATAGGTCAACTAGTATACATATCTTCAAATTCAGTAGTTAGTGCAAAAGTATTTTTTAAAGTGCTTACAACAATTTTCATACCTAGAACATACTGATAACCTTTCTATCACAGACTTTATATTCTTCTGTCAATTTGTTGAGAGGGAAATGTTACCTCATATGTTTGTCTTTAACTTGTAGTCTCTAATTACAAATAAGGTTGAACAATTTTCCATACATTATTGATCATTTGTGTTTCATTTGTGATCATAATGCATTTTTGCTGATTTTCCTAATGTGTTGCTGTCTTTTATTGATTCTTGGGAGTTTTATCTATGGCCTTTTACAAATATTGTAGATGTATTCTAGCTGTGGTTTGTCATTTCAGTTATATTTTGAAAAGAATTTCTTAATTTCTATGTAGTTTTAGTATACATTTTGGTTTTCTTGGACCGAATATTTTCATTCTGCAATATCATAACAATAGTGTATTACTTTTATAGGTTTCTTAAAACATGGCATTCACTAAGAAATTAGTTATGTGTCTTGAATTGACTATTGTGATGACATAAAATATAAAATTTAATTTATTTTATATAGCTAGATGTTGCTAAAAAAATTCATGGCTTTAGAAGTAATTTCTGTATGAAACCCTGATAATCAGACATTTAATGAAAAATAAATTCTTACTCAGTGACTGTTTAGTGATGTCAACTAACAACTCATAATTCCAAACTTTGATCATGTGATGAGGTAGGTGTATATTATGTGAAAGCATTTTTTTCCCTCCAACTGTCTGCACAACAAATACAAAGTACACTATAACAGGAAAAGCAAGCCCAGGTCATTTAAGCATTCTAAGAAACTGGATTCTTTGCTTCTAGCTTGAAACAATGGTACCATCATCTACATTTCTTCAAAAAAAGGGCATATGAATGGGAACACAAATATTTTGTTGATTTATTATTATGGAATAGTCAGGACAGATGATTTTCTGTTTTAAAGAGAAGCCATATCATTTAATTACAGTTGCTCAACCCAAAAGTACAGAAAAAAGATAATAACTTTTGTATATTTTAGATGTACTACCTTGTAACCAATGTAGTTCAAATCCTGTAATCATTTACGTTAGTCCTGTCAGTTTCCATTGCTACACATTAAACTTGCATTCTTTCCTTTTTTACATAGCATTGATGCTGCATTATTCACTGTAGCTCAGATCATATCCCTCCCACCCCCCAGACACAGTTTTAAACCATTAATTGAACCTTAAGACATATTTGAAATAAATAGTCCATCCATATTTCCCCAAAAACTATATTCATCTGTCACTTAACTTTGGTTACTATCTGTACTATTTTAGTGTTTTGTAAATATCCCTTATATACAGTTGAAAATAGCAATTGTTTCTTAAAAATATTTGTATCTCTCACACTAAATTTATTTTAGGTAAAAGATCTTATACTGTTTACTATTATATCCTAGAAATGAGTACAGCTCCAGATGTATAATAATATGTCAAAAATGATGTTAAAATGGGCACAGAATTTTAATAGAAAATTGGAAAATAAAAAGCAAAACAAGTTAAAAATTTTTCTTAAGATCATCAAGAGAACCCCTAATAAACACATTCTTCTTTCATGTTTACATCTTTTAAAAATTGGTTGACAAAATACAGAATAAAAACAGAAATAAAAATATTACCTATAATCCTGGCATGAATATATTAGATAATGTCACTTGACTGGAGGTCCTTATGTCTCCCAGGCTAATCTTGTAGTCACAGACAGCACTGGACTACTTCCATGTAGAGTGGGAAGTATATCTACTTCTGAAGTTGGTGTAGACTAAATTTATTATTAAATGCTAAGGAGAATTTAATCCCCAGATGAAGTGCAGAGAAAACAAATGGATCTGAGCTATGCATTTCAACTTTACTCCAAAATATTTGCTTATCAGACAAATCACTCCATCTATCCATGAAAAGAGTAAATGAGGGGAGAAAATAACTCAGAGTATATTCATAGAAATTCTGACTTTATGGAAACAAAAAAATGCATAAGATGTGGAGAAATAAGAAGGAGACTCAAAAAAGAGATCAGTTGTGACTAAATTACCAAATAAGCTCCCTAAGCATTAATTTAAAAAATCAGAAAAGGCAGGGCATAGTTGTGATTTAAAAATAATATATTATTTCATAATATTATTAAAATAAAATTTTGGTGACTTTTGATTTTTAATGATTAGTTATGCATTGGTTTGAATTATATGTAAGAGAAGCACCATTAAATTTTCAGTTCATGCTTCTAAATGTTTTTATCTAGATCTGATGTAGATGACTGAATTTAGATGGAATTTAAGTCTGGTGAAGTCAGAAACCAGGAGACAAGAGGAGTTACACAATTTATGCATTTGAGATAAAACTAATCAGAATCCAAAATTCACCTGATGATTAGAGACCTAAGGGAACTGTGAATGAACAAAGCAAGGAAAATTAGGAAATACATATTAATACACAGGGAGAGGATAATGCTCTCAGCAATTGTAGAAATATTTTTGAATATGCACAGGCTAATGCCTTTGTAGGCCATAGTGGAAAAATGGTTCAACATATATTTTTAAAATTTTTATGTAGATTTTTATCATCAAGCATAGTCATATGTGTTCTGTATATGACTCTTAATCATTATAAAATCTATTGTCACCGTGATACAAAACAGAAAGCTCTATAAGTGGTAGACCAGGGATTCAAGCCCAGAAAGCCTGCTTCTAAAGAATGTTCTATGGTATGCTGGATTACTCTCTCAACTGTATATGGTTTGAAACCCTAGAGGAAATTGATAATATATCTTCAATTAGATTACTTGCATGAGCCAAGAAAGTTAATACTCTGTTAAGGAGATAATTCTGACATATCCATATTCACAAAAATTTGAGTGGAGATAAATAAATACCCAGAGTAACGGAGTAGGAAATAGGATTCAATTCCAATTTAAAATATCTTAAAAGGGGTGCCTGGGTGGCTCAGTCAGTTAAGCGTCCAACTTAGGCTCAGGTCATGATCTCCCAGCTCCTGAGTTCGAGCTCTGCCTCAGGCTCTGTGCTGACAGCTCACAGCCTGCTTTGGATTCTTTGTCTCCCTCTCTCTCTCTGCTCCTTCCCTGCTTGTGCTCTGTCTGTCTGTCTATCTCTCAAAAAATAAATAAATGGTAAAATATCTTTTGAATAAGATTTCTCATTTAACTCAATATCTGGCAGTACTGTCTCACATAGCACTTCCAAACCACCATTGAATTTCTAATGCAGATACTACATTCCTACTTTAAAGGCTAAGGTGGACCAAAGGCCAATGTCTAGAGAAAATTTACGATAATTGCCACATTGTTAAATACAATATCTCAGTTTTATTTTGTCTTTGTTATTTATTTAAATATGTAGAGTATCTCTAAATAAAAAAAAACACATAAATAAACAATGTATTACCCAAATGTTATGGACTGAATTGTTTCCTCCACTCCTAAAAAATTCATTTATTGAAATCCCAACACCCAGCACATCGAAATATAACCATTTTGGGAGACAGGGCCTTGATCAAGATGATTAAGTTAAATGAGGTTATTAAGGTGAGCTCTAACCCAGTGTGACTGTTATCCTTCTAAGAAGAGGAAATTTAGACACAGATAGACACCAAGAATACATGTACACATAAAGGAAAGATCATGTGCAGACACATTAAAAAGGTGGGTATATGCAAGTCAAGGAAAGAAGTCTCATAAAAATGAGAACTGACAAACCTTGATTTTGAAACTTTAGCATGCAGAACTGTGAGAAAATAAATTTATATCGTTTCAGTCACACAATCTATGGTATTTTGCTGGCAGCCCCGGCAAGCTAACACGGCACCCAGCTGCATGCCAACTCTTTTAGAACAAACCATGCTACTTCTATTGTGTTATATTCTATTCAACGTTTCCATTTACTGTCTTGCAATATGACAACCTGGCATGAAATCAAGATATATGGTTTAGAACAGCATGGAAAGCATAACCAGCTATGAAAATCAGTGTACGTAAGGACAAAGTGTAGAAGATTACAAAACATAGTACATGTGGGAAAAGTATCCTTGTTGAATGAAAATTTTAATTATTTCTTACTCTCAAAATGTCAAAAACCATTAAAGACATACCAGCAGAAGATTGCAACTCAATGGAATAGACAATCACCAGGGAAATATTTTCTCAACATAGGTTATTCATTTTCAAATTGCCGTTCAGATCTAGAGCTGACGTGGGAAGCTGAAAGTACGCAAGTGAAGAATAGTGACATCAGTAACAATACTCACCCTGTACTTTTTTTTTTTTAATGCATGCTTGGACAGATGTATACCCAAACATGAGAAAATGAAGCAAAAATAAATGGTGCACTTCTAAAACAAAATTGTACCACACAGGAAGTGAAATATTGCAATTCAGTATGCATAATAAAGTTCATCTCTGGGAAAATTCCTTTTTGTCCAGATAGAAACATTTCAGTAAATATTTACTGTGGGTTTCTGTGCTCTCTAAAAAAGAACAAGGGAAAACAGTGACTAAATTTCAAAGTAATATAGCATAATATAAATTGCCACATCAGAATTAGAAAAAAAAAAAACTATCAAAGACGATATTCTCCAAGGGTGTAGAATAATGGAATTAAGGTTTTTGCTGGGAAAAACATAATTCAGTAGTTTGAATGGAATATGACAGAAAAATATTTGAATTTAGTGAATAAAACTTTTCAGAGTTTTCTGATTTACCAACAATATAAAATTTCTTTATAGAGATTCCAAAATTGGATTACATAAGGAAGAAATAAATTAAAAAAAAATGTGAAAAGCAAGCATCATATCTGGAAAATATCTAGAACATGGTAAGAAATTAAGAAATTAAGCTAATTAAATTGGGCAGTTCCTTCGAGTATCACTTGAAAGTCTTCATCATGGCAAACAATATCTTCCCATTAAAAGAGACCCAGTCAAGTGGTCTACCACTTTTTCTTAAATCAGGTTTTTTGGTGAAATATGCCACTTGTACTGATTATGAATCAGTTTCCTGATTTTTCAGAACTCTAACCTTAGAATGATTTGTGATGGTACTGTTTCTTTTTTAGAACTGGCATTCTAGGGAAGATATACAAAATACCATTAAGTACTAAAATATGTTGCAGCAAAATATTTGATCCATAGTATTAGGTTTTTAAACTAGATTCAGTGTACATATAATAATAAGTAGTAAGATTTATAACCATTGGAATGGTTATACATGCTTTCTCTGTTTTGTCTAAGAGGTACTAAATGTTAAATTTGTGATTTAAAATTAAGTTTTATGTGTTCAAAACACTGTAATATAAATGATTTGAGTACAAAGGTTTGATAACATCATAGAAGTTATAGATAACTCTCAAATATAGACTCTATGAGTATAGTGATGTTGACTCCTATATCCTTCACTTCACTACTTGTGGAAGACAGAATTCTTATATGATCCCTTATGAACTTCAACCTTGTGTAAATCCCTCTGTGTGTGTGTGTGTGTGTGTGTGTGTGTGTGTGTGTGTGTGTGTAACCTGTGAATATGATGTGACATCAGTTTCTGGATTATGGTAAATTATATGGTCAGTGGGAAATTACACTGTGGACATGATTATATGAGTCCTTTCAAAGCAGAGGTTTCTTTGGTTGGCAGCAAAAGAATTCAGAGATTTGAAACATAAGAGGATTTATGATTTGCTGCTGCTCCTTGAAAAGGAAGGAGCATATGGAAAGCAATGTGAGTAAACTTTCAGAGAGGGAACAGCCCCTTGTCAGCAACTAGCAAGAACACTAGTACCCAAGTCATTACCACAAAGAAATTAATTCCATCAACCATGAGTAAATTTGGAAGACCTGTTGTGAACTGGATCCCTTGCCAATGACTAGATTGCCTCTCAGTAAGATTCTGAGCACAGACTCTGAGGCTTGCTGTGTCAGATTTCTGACCTATAGGAAATGAGCTTTAAGTCATTAAGGTTGTGATATTTGTTACATGAAAACAGAAATTAATGTATTTCTGGACTATGTCTTGGAAAATGATATATCTGATCCCTTAAAGACATTTCCCATCCATGAAACGTTCAAGAGCAGACTACTAGTTCAGTGGGAATATTAAATGGAGGGAAAGTAATCAGAGAGATGAAATTTAAAGACATAATGGAGTGACAACAAGGAGATTATTCTTTAATTTGACTGGCAAATTAGTGTCTTAGGACCCAGAAAGAGAGTTAAAGATTAATCTTTCTAAGGCATCATGAATTTCAGAAGGTCTTCTGAAGAGAAAACTTTTGAATTCCTGATTCTATGGCATTTAATATTTCCTGCAGTGATTACCTCTTGGATTTAGTAATGATAAAAATTAATATAAGATGTGGCAAGTTTAGCATTTCTCAGTATAGATTTCTCAGTTATGATTTGTAACACTTGGCCTTAGCACACATAATTCTCTTCTATTTCATGTTGTGGATGTAGGAATATTAACCTTAAGCCCTGTAAACATAAAAAGTGTGTTTTTTAAGCACATGCCAAAAAAATAAATAAAGCACAGCTAGGTGAGAGTTACGCCTTGACTCAGAGGGTCACGGGGTGGAGTCAGGAATCAAGCACAAGATATGGTGTATATTCTTGCAAAAAGTGTAGTCTGACATAAAGGTTGTGCAACAAAGCACCATTTTACAAATATCAAGAACATAATATATTTTTTTCACAAAAGGTAAAAAAAAAAACACTTTAGGAAAAACTGGAGGTGTTCCTGGAGACATATCTGATGGTTCCACTTAGTAAATGCATTCATATTTGGATTTGCGTACCATTAATGGCATTTGGCTGATAATAAATCTATAGTTAAGATTGTATAAAGCTGGATCAGACTTTTATGGTTGATAGTAAAGAATAATATTTTTCTTAAAAAGATGCATAGTTTTTGAATATCTAATCAAAACATACACATAATGCTTTTATTTTTTTTAATTTTTTAAAATGTTTTATTTATTTCTGAGAGAGAGATGGGGGCAGTGTGAGCAGGGGAGGGTCAGAGACAGAGGGAGACAGAGAATTGGAAGCAGGTTCCAGGCTCAGAGCTGGCTGTCAGCACAGAACCTGATGCAGGGCTTGAACCCATGAACCATGAGATCATGACCTGAGCCGAAGTCATACGCTTAACTGACTGAACCCCCCAGGCGCCCCACACATAATGTTTTTAATTATGTGAGAAGAAACTAGTCGATTTGATCAGTTAATACATGTTGCTGTTGAATATATACTTTAAGAAAAAATATATTTTGGGGCACCTGGGTGACTCAGTGAGTTAAGCGTCCGAGTTTGGCTCAGGTCATGATCTTACAGTTTGTGAGTTCGAGCCCTGTGTCGGGTTCTGTGCTGACAGCTTGGAGCCTGGAGCCTGTTTTGGAATCTGTGTGTCTCTCTCTCTGCACCTCTGCCACTCATGGTCTGTCTCTCTCTCTGTCTCTCTCTCAAAAATAAATAAACATTAAAAAAATAAAAATACATATATTTCAACAGTCCTATATTCCTACATATTTTCAAAATAGCCAAAACTACCAAGTAGACTTTAAGAAAATATTTCCAAGGAATAATACAGTCCTCAAGTAAATTACTGGTATATATTTATAATCTCCCCTAAATAATATTATTCAAAATATTAAAATTCAAGTAATCTTTACTTCACCAATTAGAAAATATTCAGATTTCAGTGACTGGCATTTTAAAATAATTTAAGACCAAGTGAATATAAATATGATGATTTACAGTTTGAAGAATAAAGAAATAAGAGATTCTAACCTGTAGAAAATAATATAACTTGGAAGATCTAATATATTTATAATTATCCAAATTTTAGCATAAAACATTTTAATACTAGAGGAACACACTATATACAAACAGTGTACAGGCAACTAATGATCTCTGATTTAAATAGTAACATAAGAACACAGTGAAAAAATGTGTTCAACAAATTGGCTTCGCTGAAGGAAATGGAAAGAAAAAAAATAGATATCTATTCCATTTCCTTCAGGGAAGAAGAAGACTACATCTTTATATTTTAAAATCTTAATGTTTTTTATGTGAAAAAGACTACATTTTTATTATCTATATTATATAAATATATATCTTTATAAATATAAATTTACACACATCTATTATTTGTATTATTCTCTTTACTATTAAAGGTACTGAAACCAAAAATATAAGTAGATATGAATACATCCTTTAAAATATTTCAGCCTCCGTTTTTTGCACCCCAGTGTACTATCTTCCATGTTAGTGGGTTAACCACAAAGCCAATATTATGTTGGTAGAATTAGAAAAAAAAAATCATGTGTTATTTATTTCTATTTTTCAAGTATCAAATACAATAATAGTATTGCTGGTGATTTTTAGCTTTTGATTATTGTTTTGTTTTCTATTTCTTTGCTTGTTTAACTCTTTGTTTCTATTTAAGAAAAAATACCTAGTGGCTTTATGTTAATAATAATTGGACATTTATTCACTAAGCCTGAGCATTAAGAAACAACATTGTTATGGATAGGAAATATGGATTATAAACAGCTTATTTGATAATGTTCTGATACTAGGGCTGTATATTAGTCAGACTAGTAAACAAGTAAGGCAACAGAAAGGACTAGCATGGTAAGAGGAGATCTTGGAAAGATTGACTATAGTGTTGAAGCACTAAATGAAATGGTTGTGTAAAATTACTATCACAGAGCCTCACACACAGACAATAAACAAAAAAATATTACTTTCCTTTTGCTTTCTAATGGGCTTGAATTTATGTGTTCCTTAAATTGTCACTTGAATGTGCAATATAATAGACAGGTGAAATTTAGTGCAAGCCACTAAGATATCCAGCCACTTGTTCTTATCACAGATTTTGAACATTGGAATGCTTAGGTATCATTCTCCCATCAGGGACAGAGATAAAATTCTCACAAAGATAGTAGATAAGTTGTCTTGTTCTTCTTTTCCATTTCAAACTTAATCTTGATATTTATTTTAGATTCTTCTATATCATTCTTTTCTCTTTTTCTTCCTTCCCCTCTCCCTCCCTCCTCCCTCCTCTTCCTGTCTCCTCTCCTCCCTCCCTTCCTTCCTTCCTGCATCCCTCCCTCCCAACCCTTTGTTCCTTTCCTTTCCTTTCCTTTCCTTTCCTTTCCTTTCCTTTCCTTTCCTTTCCTTTCCTTTCCTTCTTCTTTCCTTTCCTTTCCTTTTTTTCCTTCTTTCCAGTTGCAGGAAAAGCCAGGATTTCCAAATATTAATCATATCAGCATTGAATTTTATGCTTTCGCCTCCCTTAATTATAAAAGACAACATTGATATATTATATGAAATAAAATCTAACTGCCAATTTTTTGAACAGGAAAGTAAGTAATTAGATTCTCCAAGCTTTCCTGTCTCCTATAAAATAAACATTTTTCTATCCAAAGTGATATGTTACAGACTTAGATGTTATTCTAGATCTCAAAGGAAATTCTCATTCCTTCCCCTATAAGTAGAAATATTTAGGGTTGCTGGATGTCATATTTTGCATGTAAGTTAGGGCAACCTTTTGCAAGAAAGTAGAGCTTTCTAAGTGGTAGCCAGAACAAAGAGAGGAACACCCAGTCACTTTTGCAAACAGGCTTGTTTGAGCTCAAGATTACTAGAAAGAAGCCAGATAAAAATTTTATTCATCAAATGCAAACTCTCACTGGCATGAATTACCAACTAGGATTGTGTATGTGGCAGAGAGAAAGAAAAACAGACAGCAACATGCCTTTAAGCAATTTCCCTTCAGGTGATGTGGGTTGGGTGTCTGCTCACTTCAGAATGCTCACCAACATCTTAGAGGATGAACTAGAGCTGTGACTGAATTCAGTGACCCTTTGGATAATTATCATTATATAATCTCATTAGGTAACACTAACTTTTATGTGAAAAGCCAGATTTTTCAGCTCACATTTCAGAAAAAAATAATAATAGCACAATAAAAATTGCCTGCTAGGATCTAAATGTGCGTAACTTTGAAAAAAGTATTCATTTTGTTGCTTATTTGAGGTTAAAAAGAAACTTTGCTTTGGTTTTTGCAGGTTTTTTTTGTTTTGTTTTGCTTTTGTTTTGTTTTGTTTTGTTTTGTTTTAATTACAACTGAGAATAGTAAGTGGTACTCATTGCTGTTTTTCTGCATTTCAATTCTGTAAGAGTGATTTAGACTCTGTCCCTAAAGTACTAACATTATTGCCTTAGTCCCCACTAGCTGGGGGAGAGAACAGTTACATAAAGCCTGCAGTTTGCAGCCAAAGAGAAGTCTAAAAGCTTTTTAAAAAGCAATGACACACATTTTTTGTGGTGTCTTTAGATTTAACCAATACACTGAAAATCGTCATCTGACTGTAAAGGGCCAGCTTCTCCTCAAGGCCAGCTTTCTTCTCAGGAAGCAGCTTTCTCCAAATATGCTTCACCTTTGTTTGCTTTGCCAAGTGTAAAACAAAATAAAACAAAAAGCCAGCCTTTTTCTTTTTTCCTGTGATAAATAACAAAGTCTTTTCAAGTGGAAAGAATAAGATTGGATGCACAGAATACATTACTGCGTCAGTAAGACACTATTGATTCTGGAGCCAAAAGCCCTTAAACCACATGGGCTAAAACAATTCTGCAAGGTAAATTTAATGTCACTCAAGGATAATATACATTATTTGGATAAAATAAGCAAACAGAACCATAAGCTTTGAAAATTGTATACAAAATGACATGTGCATTTCTTATGGTAATGTATGAACCATACTAATTAATATGCATTTGTGATTAGCTGAGACATAGTAGTTCTCTTTCAGAAAGGAGTTTCCTCGTTTATTTAGTTATAGACATTTTATGTATTTCTTCTGTAGTTTTTATTTTAAAAATTTAAATTTATATTTATTTATTTTTTGAGAGAGATAAAACATGTGTGGGGGAGGGGCAGAGAGAGAGGGAGACAAATAATCCTAAGCAGGCTCCAGGCTCTGAGATGCCAGCACAGACTCTGATACAAAACTCTAATTCACAAACTGCGAGATCATGACCTGAGCCGAAATAGGACACTTAACTGACTGAGCCACCCAGGCGCCCCAATATTTCTTCTGTAGTTTTTAAGATGTAAGCAGCAATATGTAAGTGGAAGAGAACTCCCATCTCTCTCTCTCTCTCCTCTCACTTTCTCTCTGAATAAACCTTTGACATGTTTCTGGGTTTCTTTTATATATGTATATAAAATTACTGCTTTGGACAATTTATTTTCTTATACATGCTCTCTGAACATTTAAAATATTATATTAAATGATAAAATGTAAAGAAAATGAAGCTTTTAAAAACTCATTACATGTTAATTTTTATTTATAACCAATTAGTTAGTTTTTAAATAACTATATATTTATTTTAAAAATAAACAACTGAAATAAAAAATGTTAAGCAAAGAAAAAATTTAAATTAGCATACTAAAATATGGATTCTGGAAGGAAAAAATCCTCATTTATCATGGATATAAAGTATTCACATCTAATTAAATCTTAATAGATAATTTATTAAAAATTAATTTTATTGCATCATTAAATTGATTTACTTTATCACATCTTAAGGTTTTATTTTATTTTTATTTTTAATGGAATTTAAATATTTATTAAAAAAATTTTTAATAGTTTATTGTCATGTTGGTTTCCATATAACACCCAGTCCTCATCCCCACAAGTGCCCTCCTCCATGCCCATCACAGAAACATATATCTCTAATGTAAAGTAGCAGTATAAATTTAAAAGTCAAAAGTTCATGAAGGATGTAGGATTAGGACTTTTATCCTTACAAATCTTGTTAATATTCACATGTACACACTAGGCAACAGAAGCATAGTGAGGTTCATTAATTCATTCTGGTCACAAATTCACTAGTTAACAAAGTTAATTATTTGGAAATAAGTTCTGATTCTAGAGATATTTTATTTATGCATTACAGTATGCTGTCAGAAAAGCTTAAATGTGCCACTATAATTTTTCCTTCTTATTAATTTATGTTTTTTGCTAACTAATTAGGTAAATAAATAATTCTGTGAGTATATGTGAAATACACTCTAGTATAATTTTTGAGACAACTTTTATTCTCTAAACCCAATTTTTGAGTTACCTTTTCTACTCCCAGGGCTTATACTGCCATACGTATTTCCTGTATTCAGTCCCCTATAATTTGATTTATTTCTTATATTTTATATTGTAATTAACAGAATCACAAAGCCAAAGCCTTTATACTTATATTTGAAATATCGTCTTGTGTTAGTTCGATCTCAGAATTGTTTCTAAGGTTGATCTTTCACCTCAGTCTAAATCCTCTGTTGAAGTATCCATTATGTTTGTGTGAAGAAGGCCAACCTGTCTTTATTAACCTAAATACTGTCAAATTCAGCATCTAGTCTAACACCTATAGCAGTGTTCTCAAGCCTCTTCTGAACCTGCACCTATATCAATATATTTTAGTGTAATGAATATATTACCTTCAAAAATAAATAATTCCTTATGGTTTCTACACATGTAAAACACAAAATAGGAAAATATAGAAGTTAAAGTGTATAATTAGAAGAATGTTTTAAACTTTTTATTATATTTTGTATGGTGGCAAAAATATAATTTAATATGTCTAGTATTCTTTTTATATTTCCGTAGTAGTACTTTGTAATACAGTGGTTTAAATAAATGTATATACATGTTGATTTTCAATGCTTGATTTTAATGGTTACATGGAAGAAAATGATCTTACCAAAATAGGATCTAAAAGGAAAAAGTACATTTTGGGCTGTATGAACTAAATTATATTTCATTTTCAATTACAGTGTTCATTCTTTAAAAATTCAGCTCATAAATTTTTATCTGCACCGATATCAATCAGTTGTTTTTAAAGCCTAATCAGTGCATATTATAACTTAATGATTTTGACTGCATTTTCAAATTCCATTGAAATTCTTCATATGGAAAATAATTTAGAAGGTTAGCATATTTCTTTTTGAAGTTTTATAAGGTGTCATAAGAGTTTTGTAGGTGAGGTATTTATGCTGTATTGGTAGCAGAATTACAATGTGTGATTAACAGAGAGATACTAAGGAACAAAGGATATAAATACTTTTAGTTCAGCACAAACACAGCTGCCATAAGATGAACGCCAAACAAGAACACGGCCAATCTGAGGTGCAAATTTTGCCAGTCCTTCATTGCTCATGGTGCTCCTGATATGGGAAAAGACCCTATGGCCTCCCCTCAGGTTCCCCCCACTTCCTTTACAGAGCCACCCCCTGCATACCTAAAATCTAAACACATCCTGGCTAGCATGAATTATGAATCAAAGGTTAGTTACATGACAATTCTTAGTAGGCTGAGGCTCTAGGAATGTCTGAGTCTCTTGTAGATACTGGAAACTTTTCCAAATGTATCTTTATTCTAACAAGTTGAACAGATTTAAAAATATATCTTTCTATAAAATGTGTAACCAGTATGTAAGCCTGTCAAGTCTGAATGAACTGTGATCATCTCCTGTAGCTCTTTGTGAATACTTTCTACATAGCAAGGTTGTGGGAAATTCAGAATATGCATTTATATGTAGCATTCTCTCTATGATTGTATTCCAGAGTATTTTTTATTAAAATTCATGTCAAAAGAAGTACTCTTTTAATGTCAGCACAAAATAATTCATTATTTATTATATAAAATATTTTTAACTAAAGTATAATTTATTTTTTAAATTTCATCTTATGCTGTTTATAGAAAAAATGGAAAAGCTTTATTTTTCTATAATTTAGAATAAATTGTAAATGTATTAGAGTTGAATAGTCTAAATTTTCACTAAGATGTAAAAGCAACTGCAATATTTTGAATTTTTAAGAACTAAAAAAATTCTCTCTTAAACTAAGTATACATACTTCTAGAAGATGAATAAAATAAACTAAGTCAAATAACTGGATTCCTCATTATTCTTGCTTCTTGGGTGATTTAAAATTAGTGAAATTGGTACATTTTTTTTAGGTCATCATTTGAAGGCCAGGAAATTTCACTATATACTCTACCTTACCTTATTCACTCTAATTTCTAACTTTTCTGCTATTTATTTTAAATGTCATTTTATATTCTGAGTATGCTTGTCTGCTATATTTAAATGCCATTTTGTTCTGAGTCAATCTTCTTAAGTGACTTTTTGTAAGCTGCCTTTATTGGAATAAAAAGATGTGAAATTGTATTTATTTTTATTTTATTTGTAACCCCTTTAAAAAATCAAGTATAAGTAACATGTTCTATTAGTTTCAGGTGTGTAATAGAATGATTCAATAATTCTATATATTTCTCAGTTCTCAAGATAAATGTATTCTTTAAAAAAATTTTGGGGGACTACTGGGTGGCTCATTTGGTTAAGCGGCCAACTTGGGCTCAGGTCACGATCTCGCTCTTGGTGAGTTTGAACCCCACATCGGGCTTTGTGCTGAGAGCTCAGAGCCTGGAGCTTGCTTCTAATTCTGTCTCTTCTTCTCTCTCTGCACCTCCTCTGTCTCTCTGTCTCACAAAAATAAATAAACGTTAAAATTTTTTTAAAATTTTTTAATGTTTACTTTTGAGAGAGAGAGAGCATGAGTAAGGGAGGGGCAAAAAGCGATGGAGACACAGAATCAAAAGCAGGCTCCAAGCTCTGAGCTGTCAGCATAGTCCCTGACATAGGGCTCAAACTCATGATCTGCTAGATCACGACTGAAACTGAAATTGGACACTTAACAGACAGCCACACAGGTGCGCCAAGAAAAATGGATTCTAAATCCTTTTTCTCTATTTCTAATTTAAATATCCAGTTAACATTCACAGATTTTTAACTAACTTTAGATGATATTTTTCCCGTCTTTTGTAAATGGTTTTAAAGGCTACTATAATTGTTGTGTTTCTTTTTAGTTTTGCACTCTTAAGGTTCTTGAGATTGGCCCAAGGATTAAATTGACATGAAACAGATTAACAGGAGAAAAGTATGCAAATTCATTTAATATAAGCTTTATTTGACACTGGAGACTTCATAAAGAAGGAAGACTCCCAATAGATGGCAAAAGCTAACTGTTTTTATACTAGATTGAACAGAGTGGTAAATGTAGAAAAGTAACTAAGCTTTGTGAGGAGTCCAAAGGAAGATAAGACTGAATACTTTTAACAAGGTCTTTTTGTGCAGACTTCTCTCAACTGTGGTTCACCATTGAAGATTTTTTTTTTAAATGTTTTTTATTTATTTCTGGGAGAGAGAGAGAGAGAGAGAGAGATAGCGTGAGCAGGGTAGGGTCAGAGAGAGAGGGAGTCACAGACTGAAAACAGGCTCCAGGCTCCGAGCTGGCAGTCAGCACAGAGCCCGACGCGGGGCTCGAACCCACGAACTGCGAGATCATGATCTAAGTGAAAGTCGGACGCTTAACCGACTAAGCCACCCAGGCGCCCCTGAAGATTTTTTTTTCTGGTATAGGGAAGGTATCTCTTACATGGGAGTTTTTATCTCCTATTTTCAAAAAGAAAAATGGAAATTAGAATGCCCTTCATGCATTTGCTGTTTTTCAAGTGCCTTCAGCTCAAAATAATCCTTATGTCAAAGTGGCATCTTTGGGGTGGAATATAATGCCACCCTTCAACATCACTTTTATTATTTTCAGAAAGGATAGGTGATTCTTTTTAAACTATTTGAATGTATGCTTATTGTTTTCAAACCCACTTTAAATATTTCAACTACCTGAAAGCCTTCACTTAACCTGTAATTTATTCTAAATTTCCCTCCTCTATGCTACCATATGTTAGCATATAGGTAGCACATACCATGTGTCCTATTTTAGATAAGCATTAATCTGCTGTTTTGATTTTGTTGAATTCCATGACTAAAATTTCTTATCAGAATATAAAATTCTTTGAGACATAGGTTGTACCTATATTCAACTCAAAATTTTAGTATTGACTTTTATTTTCCTTTAGAAGGCTTTCAATAAATATTTATCGAGAACATTTCTTTTTTTTTTAACTTTATTTATTTTGAGAGGGAGAGAGAGCAAATGGGGAAGGGGAAAGGGACATGGAAGGGGCAGAGTGAGAGGGAGGGAGATAATCACAAGTAGGCTCCATGTTGTCAGCACAGAAACCAACCTATGTGACACTTGAAATCCCCAGATTGTGAAGTCATGACCTGAGCCAAAATCAAGAGACACTTAACTGACTGAGCCATCCAATTTCCCCTATTAGGAGCATATATGAGGAGAGCTTGAGTGGCTCAGTTGGTTAATCATCCTACTCTAGATTTTGGCTCAGGTCATGATCTCATGGTTTGTGAGTTTGAGCCCTGTATGGAGCTCCATGCTGACTTTCTTTGGAGGATATAGACCCATTTATATAACCATTATAATATTTCTATTTGGTGTGTGTGTGTGTGTGTGTGTGTGTGTGTGTGTGTGTGTAGGAAGGAGTCCTCAATGGGTAGTCTTTTAAAAGAAATTTCTACAAACAACAAGGTCTTAACAAATATAGATTGATCCCTCACAATATTTTAGAGTCATGAGTTTGTTCACCCCTCCCCCCGAGATATTAAGAGATACTGTTATCAGATGCAGGTTTTATTTTCCCAAAATTGTTCCATGGACTTTCTTAAGTTTTCCTTTTAGTTTAAGGATTGTAGGGGTGCTTGAGTGGCTCAATCAGTTAAGCGTCTGGCTTCGGCTCAAGTCATGATCTCACGCGGTTCATGGGTTCGAGCCCCGCGTCGGGCTATGTTCTGACAGCTAGCTCAGAGCCTGAAGCCTGCTTCGGATTTTGTGTGTGTCTGTCTCACCCTCCCCTGCTCACGCTGCCCCTCTCTCTCTCTCTCTCAGAAATAAATAAAACATTAAAAATTTTTTTGAAAAAAAAGAAAGGATTCTACGTTAACATCCAGCACTGCAGAAAGATTTTCATCAGGTCAAGTAAATTTGGAAAAGCTATCAAAGATAATTATTTTTTTATTTAAAATTTTAAAGTTCATTTCTTTTGAGAGAGAGGGTGAATAGGGGAGGAGCAGAGAGAGAGGGAAAGAGAGATTCCCAAGCAGGTTCCAGATTCCACACGTAGCCTAATGTGAGATCTGGGAGATCATGACCTGTGAGACCTGAGCTGAAATCCGGAATGGGATGCTTAACCAAGTGAACCATCCAGGCATCCCAACTATAATATTTATAAATATATTAGACATTTAGTTTATTTGTATTTGTTTTCAGTTCACTCATTTATTTGGGGAGGGAGGTAGAGGAGAGGAGGGAGAGGGAAAGAGAGAATCCTAAGCAGTCTCCAGGCACAGAGCCCAGCATTGGGACTGAATCCATGAATTGTGAGATTTAGCAGAAATCAAGAGTCAGATGCTCAATCGACTGAGCCACTCAGGTTCCTCATGTGTTAAATGTTTTAGTGTGTTAGATTTTATTTGTGTATTTTCATGTTCTTGTGTTTTGGTTACAAAGTACGATTGGCCCCAATTCCCATTTTTATTCACAGATATGTTTTCTACTGGACATTATTTTCCAAAAATGCATGTATGATGTTCAAGTAGAAACTTCTCATTTATAAAATTTTATATACATTGATTTATATAAAATATAAATATTATATAATTGATTTAAAATCAATTGATATTGATTTAAAAGCTGTTGAACACAGTTTACAAGGCAAATTTTACAAAAGAAATGCATAAAATACCTTTAAAATTTTAAAAGAGGGACATCACATATTCACATTAATCTCTAACTTGATAATTTTTTCACAATAACAAATTATGGTCTCCCAAATTTAAACGTACATAAACTCACTTTATAGACAATACATGCACTAGCCAACTGCTTTCCCATACCCTAACTACATGCTGTGACACAAGGAAATTTTAGATTATAGGGTGAAACTAACAGGGATTTGTCTCAATAGTTACAGAGCATTGATCCATTCTATTTTAACATTAAAGGGAGAAAATTAAATTTTACATGATTTATGCTTTACTAGATATTTTATTTTATGAGAATTCCATGTTGTGGGACAGATGTTTTAAAAAGATAACGTAAAAGGTGAACACCAAGCAAAGACACCAAATCAGAAGACCTTTAAAACCCAATTAGTTTTTCAAATATATGCCAAATACATGAGGGAAACATTAGTGTGAAAGTTATAAGTAATAAAAGTAAAGAGAAAAGATAAGGTGATTGCTTTTCAGCAAAGCTTTTAAAAGTATAAAGCAAAACAGTCTCAAAACCCTGCAGCTTACAAAATGATTTGCCATTGCGACGATTAATTTCTAGTTTATAATGGGTTTTATTTTCACAGTTTTGCAGTAATACATTCATTTCATGCCCAATTTATACCAGTTAGCTCCAGAATTCCTTCTAAAGACAAAGCAGAGTTGTATTTAATCTTATCTTTTGAGCTGTATCTGCATGACATTCTGTAAAACTGGAAGATACTAATGCAAGGCACCAATAAAATGTTGGAAAGATCTACTTTAGATATCTAATAGAAGAAAAGAATATTGCTTTAACAATACACATAGCATTTGATCTATTCAGCTAGTATAGATCTGTATTATAAGTCAGTATAATTAAATCCCAAAATTTAGGGAGGCATGAGTCTTTGTGTGTTTGTGTGTGTGTATCACTGAATTATCCACAGTGGAGAATGTGAGTGTACACTTCAAACAGAGTTACAAGGGCAAGCAAGCTTCCTCCTTCTATTTAGTATATTCCGTCACATGGAAGTTTTGAAGGTGGGGTGAGAAAAGAGAGAATTGAAAACTAAATCATGGGACAAAATCGGACTTTGTGAATAGATTGTAACGATTATAATAGGGAAAAGTTTCCTCTTTGAAAATAAAGGCTGCATGTTATAATGATGTGAAATCTGGTTCAATGTGAATGTCTTAGTTAACTTACAAAAAAGTACATATACCTTTTTAGACTGAAAAGCTAAAATGAAAAACCTCAAATTCTCAAGAAGCCCTTTCTTGGTGTTCTTCAACAGTTAAGGATTGTAGATCTCTAATAATTATCTATATCGATTTTTAAAAATATTTTTATTTATTTCTAGGAGAGATAGAGAGAGAGGGAGAGAGAGACAGCATGAGCAGGGGAAGGTCAGAGAGAGAGGGAGACACAGACTCTGAAACGCTCCAGGCTCTGAGCTGGCAGTCAGCACAGAGCCCGACGCGGGGCTCGAACCCACGAACTGCGGGATCATGACCTAAGCGAAAGCCGGATGCTTAACCAACTAAGCCACCCAGGCGCCCCATATCTATATCGATTTTTAAGCCATATTGAAATCATTAATTACTTTTTCTCAAATTAACTTGGCAGTGACGTTTCTTGGTTGATCTGATTTTTAAAAATTTCTACATCCTTAAAACTTTCAGGAAACCTGGGTGGCTCAGTTGGTTAATGGTCCAACTTCAGCTCAGTTCATGATCTCAGTTTGTGGGTTCAAACCCAGCATCTGGCTCTGTGCTGACAGCTCAGAGCCTAGAGCTTGCTTTGGAATCTGTGTCTCCCTCTCTCTCTGTCCCTCTGCAACTCAAGCTCTGTCTCTCTTAAAAAAACAAAAAACAAACAAAAAAAACCTTTCAAACTAAGTAGTATAAAGTGACAAATATTTTTAGGGTAAATGAAGAAAAAATAAACTGATGATATACAGATTAGAGATAAAATTCTATAATTTTCAAATGTCAAGATTGTTTCATTTGAAAAATATGTACTCTTTTCCCCAAAAGTTTTGGCAAATATCGATCACATAAATGAGTCATGAGTATTAGTTTGTTGGCTCATTAATTCATATGGATAAGTACTAGAGCAATTGGGCACACCTAGGCAAAACAAAACAAAACAAAACAAAACAAAACAAAACAAAAACCCTACCCTATCATTCACCCTGTATACAAAAGCTACTTGAAAATGGATCATGAACTTAAATGTAAAATGTAAATATATCTCACTGTATTGACAAATCAAATATTGGAGAAAAGTATTGTTCCTAGAATATCTGAAAAACTCCTAAAACTCAGTAATAAAAGCAAGCAAACAGGCCAGTTAGAAAATAGGCAAAAGGCAATCAGCAGATTTTTCCCAGTAGGAGATCAGATGGCAAATAAACATAAAATATATTTTACATCATTAGGCACTAGGAAAATGTAAATTAAAACCATAGTAAGATATCACTAAGTTTATTGAAGCAACTGAAATTAAGGAATAATAATCGTAATACCAAATGCTATATGTTAATTATACATCAATTTAAAAAAAAACATAGAGTAGACCCAAAACTCAGCTTCTTTTTCTCAAATTATATTGGTGTCTGGTCACTAAGTAGAGAATAAAATATCATCAGGACTACAGCTCAAAAACAGCACTCCTGACTCTTCTAAAAACTCTAGATGAACATTAATCCACCTGTCTTAGCTAATGTTTTGGAGAATTATACTACCAGTTACCACTGCCCTCTTTACCATACTCATGCTTTTTCCTAACCATGGTTATGTTTTTGTTTTGTTTGTGTTTGTGTTTATTTTTGTTTTTTGCTAACCCAGCTCCTCACCATGTCTTCTTTCTTCATTCATTTCACTACACAATTTGGACTCTCCATCTTTTGATAAACTCTTATTCCTAATTTTTTCCTCTACATACTCTTCATCTCATTGTGATAATGGCAGTTAGGTACTTCCTCTCCTGTACGTACCCTCAGGGAAAGGCTATTTCTTTTCACAAGCTCCTTTAGATGCAAATCAGATTCAGATATACTTGCTGTCCAATGCTGCCTTCATATCTAGCCTCACCCATCTTTTGTAAAGTAGCCTTGTTTCTTTAAGATTCATGTCTGAATTTACAGCACCCATTTTTACCTTCTCATTATTGCCAAGTGGACTGCTTTCATGATTGTGGAATTTGGAAATCATATTATGTCTCTCCCTACTTAAATACTTGCTATCATTTTGGCTGACTTCAAAATTCCAATAACAGAATTTATTGGAATTCCATGCAGTTCCAATAACACACAGCTACATAGTGACTGGTCAGCATTATATTCACTGAATATCACTCCATATCCATTCTCATAGCTACATCTGTTCTTATTTTAACACAAGTCTCTATATGATATCTCTACAATATCTTGTTTTCTTTGCATCCCACCTTTCTTATTCAGTTACCCCACTGTATATTTTATTTGGCCTATGCATAATTTCCATTCTAAACCGGACATCTTAGTTATCTTTTTTCAATTTACTCCACATTTACTTGTTTTCTAGCTTATACCTTAGCTGCCACCCTCTGTTTATATAATCTTTATCAGTATAAACCATACAACCTTAAAGACTGTTGCCACCATGAAATTGGAAATATTTAACTTCATGTTTCCCCTATATTACAGAACAGACTTTTTTTTCCTCATTAGCTATCTTTTTCATATTTCACATCAACTATTTAAAAAATTTCCAAACACTTAATTTTTCTGAGTTTTTATTTTAATTCCAGTTAGTTAATATACAGTATTAGTTTCAAATGTACAGCACAGTGATTCAACACTTCCCTTCATTACCCTGTCCTCATTATGACAAGTGCCTTCCTTAATTCCCATCACCTATTTCACCCATCCCCTCACACACATTATAGAATTTGTTCTCTATAATTAAGAGTCTGTTTCTTGGTTTGTCTCTCTCTCTGTCTTATTTTTTTCCCTTTGCTTATTTGTTTTGTCTCTTAAATTCCACATATGAGTGAAATCACATGGTATTTGTCTTTTGGGGCTTTATAAATTCTTTGTATATATTAGATACTAATCCTTTACCAGTTATGTCATTTGCAAATATATTCTCCCATACTGCAGGCAGCCTTTTAGTTTTGTTGACTGTTTCCTTTACTGTGCAGAAGCTTTTTATTTTGATGAAGTCTTAATAGTTTATTTTGGCTTTTGTTTTGCCTAAGAACACATATCTAAAAAACAGTTGCTATGGCTGATATCAAAGAAGGTACGGTTTGTCTTCTCCACTAGGATTCTTACGGTTTCACATATCATATTTAGGTTTTTAATCCAATTTTAATTAATTTTTGTGTAAGGTATAATAAAGTGGTCTGATTTCTTTTTCTAGCACATTGCTGTCTAGTTTTCCAAAGAGCATTTGTTGAAGACACTGTCCTTTTCCCATTGGATATTCTTTCATTCTTTTAAACATCTGACCCTACAAACTCTCCTCTAATATTTAGTATGTAAATACACATCCTACTTAGAAAATAGGCACCAATTTCCTGTCAGTAGGCCTAAAACTGACTTGTATTGGGACTGGTAAATCTACTTTCTGTTGCTAATCATTCACAAGGTGATGTCATCCTTCTAGCAATTTAGGGAATTATAATATTTGATTCCCTCATCTCTTTATTTTTTTTAAGTTACTATCTCCTACTATGTAAGTATGACCACATGCACAAATTGTTCTCCAATGCAACTAAATGCAATCCATGCTTCTGGATTAAATTCCATGTTGGGAAAAAATGGCATAAAAGACATTACTGAGACCATTAGGGAAGTTTGCTTATGGGCTATATATCAGTTAATATCTGCAATAAATTCCTTGAATTTTCTGTCTTGTTTGTTTGTGTTTGATTACAAAAGTTGTAACTTGCTCAATGTCACAAGGTCTTGATTTTGATAAAGGGTTTGTTGATGCTGTGTGAACTTCTCCATGTGGCAAAGTGCTACTGAGAGATTACTTAGACTCAGTGTTAGCAGCCATAATTGAGAAATCCAGTCCCCAGTTCTCCTGGCTGTCTGAGAGCAGAAAAAGGCTACTAAGTTTTCCTGAGCCTGATGTCCTATCAAAGAAATTCTTCATTATCTAGGATGTCAGCTCTTTTCTCTTTCTTTCTTTCTTTCTTTCTTTCTTTCTTTCTTTCTTTCTTTCTTTCTTTCTTTCTTCAAGATTATTTTTGTCTTATGTCTTTATAATCTTCATTTATGTTTAATTTTGGATGTTAGCTTCTTAATCATATGAAAAGTCTTTCTATTTGTATAAATATTTACTGTAATTTAAAGCCAAAGAATCTAATTTTTTTTAGTGTAAGTTTAAAAGTGAGAAACATAAACATTGATGAGATTAATTAGTTTGCTCAAGATCACATATTTAGGAATCCGGGCCATATGAATTTGATAATTGCATGGCAGTTATTTAGGAGAATGTCCTTTTTCTTAGTCAAAATACAGACTTTTTTGTAGCTGAAGATGCTAATATCTGATAAATCTGGATGAAGTTTATAAAGATGTATATGTATATACATTTTATATTATTTAAATAAAATAATAAACATTTTATATTATTTAAAAATAAAAACTAGAGAAGTAATTGCTCTTGACTCCTACTCTTCTCCATCACAGTCAGACAAAATAAAAGGTTTGTCTACATTCCATATTTAACATGTACTTACTTCTCCTTGTAATATAGATTCCAACCCCAGGAGTCTACTGAAATTTAGCAATCCTTTCCTTATTGATATAGGTTGCTTTGATTCTTATCCAATCTGTAGGTTGATTATAAGAACAGATTGGATAAGAAATGGTGAAATTACAGTTTTGCAACTTTAGCCACAAGGAAAACATGTTTATTTACTACTTTAATGGTATGATATAGCTGAAGAATGAGTATTAGGATTCTCCAGAGAAACAGAGCCAGTAGGGTGTGTGTGTGTGTGTGTGTGTGTGTGTGTGTGTGTGTGTGTGTGTGTGTGTGTTGAGTAAGGATCTGTGGGGCAGGCTCACAGGCTGGAGACCAAGGAAAGAGTTGATATGTGGTCTCAGGTCCAAAGACGGTCTAGAGACATGATTGCTTCTTCTTTAGGGGACTAAAGTCTTTTTCTTTTAAGACATTGAACTTAAGGATGAAGATGATACCTACCCACATTGTAGAGGGTCATTTGCTTTACTCAAAGTCTACTGAGTGAAATACTGATTCACATCTAAAAAAAAATGTCTTCAGGGGTGTCTGAGTGGCTCAGTCAGTTAAGTTTTCAACTCTTGGTTTCTTCTCAGGTCATGATCTCACTATTTGTGGGTTTGAGCCCCACGTCTCTGCTGTCAGCACAGTCTGACTGGGATTTTTTCTCTCTCTCCCTCTACCCCTGCCCCATTAATGAGCATGCACTCTCGCTCTCTCTCTCAAAATAAATAAACATTAAAAAATAAAAAATACCTTCACAGCAACATTCAGATTTCTGCTTGACCAAACCAGGCATCTTAGCTTATCTAAGGTGACACATAGAATTAACCATCATAGACGTTAACTTCCAAATCTTATTTCATGTGAAAATTATTTTACTTTAGAAAGGTTTGGAGGGATGAGGGTGAATTCAATTTACATTTGCACTCTCACCTAATCCAGAATACTGGCATTTCTTTTATTATTATTATTATTATTACTTTGAATATAGTCAACACACAGTGTTACATTAGTGTCAAGTGTACAGCATAATTATTCAATTTCTCTATACTTTGTGCTATGCTCACCTCAAGTGTAGCTACCATGTCACCATATGTGCTATTACAATATCAATAATTACATTCCCTGTGTTCTGCCTTTTATTCCCATAATTATAGAATGATTCATTCTATAACTGGGAGGTTGTTTTTTCCACTACCCTTCACCCATTTTGTCCATCCCCCAACTCCTTCCCTCTGGTAACCATCAGTTTATTTTCTGTATTCATAGGTCTGATTTTGCTTTCTGTTTGTTAGACTCCTGGTATTTCTTTTATGAATCCTATAATTAACAACATTGAATAAGCAGACTCATGTTTTATTATTTGACTAAATTTGTGAGGGTTTCCATGTTTCCAGGATTACCAGTAATATAATTTTACATCTGAGTTCAATGAATGGAAAATTAGCAACATTTATTTGTCTGCTTTCAAAAAAAATGTTTGTACTGTATGATATCAAATAATTAAAATAAATCAAGTAGAATTTTTCTTTCATTTGATTTCCAATGAAAGATAACCTTACTTTAAAAAAAAAGTGAATGCTTCATCCCTATCTTACTTATAACAAAATACCATAGACTGAGTGTCTCATAAACCAACAAAAACATATTTTTCATGGTTTCAGAGGCTGTAAAATCTACGATCAAGGCACTTGCATGATTGGGTTCTGGTGATGTCCCTCTTCCAACCTACAGGCTGCCATCTCTCTGTATCTTCACATAGCAGAAAGAGGGCTAGAGAACACTTATAGTAATAAACTCATTCATGAGGTCTCCATCCTCAGCATTAAATGACTTTCCAAAGGACTTGCCTCCAAATTATCATCATGTTAAATGTTAGGATTTTGACATATGAATTTGGGTGGGGGGGGACACACATTCACTCCATAATAGACTTTAAAGAAGTTGTAATAGGCTACCTGAAATAATGGTGCATAAGTACATATTAAATTCATTCAAGTCATCATTGCACCCATTTAATGTGTTTGAATAACATTTTCATAGGCAAGAAAGCAAGAATCTTTAACCAGAGGAATGATGTATTCTAACAATATAGACATAATAAACTTGGAAGAAATTGAACAATTACAGTTAGGTTAAGATCATTTTTAATGTAGCGGTAAAAAAGTGGAAAACAGTAAGTAAGGGGTTTAAAGATGCCCAACAAATTTTATGCTTTCTTTCTCTTTTTAAAAAAGTCTTTATTACTATAATTAAAGTATTTAATTTCAAATTCTGATGATATATGAAAGACTAGTTGACTAGACTCTGCTCTTTATGAAATGTCACATGAAGATGGATGCTAAAACTTTTAGTTCCAATAGCCTTTTCTATGCTGAAATATACTGCTGTATGTTGCCATTCTTTGCACCAATTGAGCTTAGAACTTAACAGTTTAAATAGATTGAATGTTTGAGCATTGAGAAAAAATATACTGGCTTTTCAAGAGATTTGAAATATAAAATATTTTATATTTTAAAATATATAAAATATAAAACCCTACTTCCATGAGCAAAATTTAATATTGATAATTATTATTTAGAAGTCTTCAAAAGTTAACATGTTTTTCTAGCCTTATTAAATGTTTTTTTAATGAACTCAACTAGAGGAACACTACTAGTATAATATGGAAACTATTTGTGAATTTGGATAAGTCTAATATTTGCCTATGCAGAAAGTATTATTTGAAACACTATGTGATTTGCTTATAGTAATGCTTGTTATTATTACTCTAGAGAGCTAAAACTGATGGAATACTAAATTAAAGTTGTTAGTTGAATCAATAAAAGCACCAGAGAAACACTCCCAAATAGGTTGCTCAGATAAGTAATTTACATGTAAACAGTTAGTGTTAGTTAATTAAATGTCAATTGGCTTTTCAAGATAAATTCTATTTCTCTGTAGTTACTGCAGAAACTGGTGCAAGAATTTTGAGAGAATTTTGTTTGCACATTAGGTGATCAGGATCTATTTAACTTAGTGACTATTGTTGATTTAACTAACAAATTAAAAATTGTGCCTTTCATTTAATTCTAAACAAATATTTAATTGCAATTTAATATTATTGTGTATACTAATGGTATACAATATAGTATTTAAATTAGTAATAACAATAACATTTGTATCACCTAACATAATACATTTTCCTTCAATGATTTTCAGATGTTTGGTATATGTAAGAAAGAATAGGATTGCTATTTTCCTAATAGCATTTTTTTTAATGTTTTTTTTTATTTATTTCTATGAGAGAGAGAGACAACGTGAGCAGGGGAGGGTCACAGAGAGAGGGAGTCAGACTGAAACAGGCTCCAGGCTCTGCGCTGGCAGTCAGCACAGAGCCCGACGCGGGGCTCGAACCCACGAACCGCGAGATCATGACCCAAGCGAAAGTCGGACGCTTAACCGACTAAGCCACCCAGGCGCCCCTTTCCTAATAGCATTTTTGAGTTGGCAAATATTATCTTAGGAACAATACCAAAAAATTGCCATTTCATAAGAGGTTAAATGTTTATTGTCTACCAGAGAGGTCTAGACAGAAATCCTAAGTATACAAATCAGTGTTAGAGAATTTAAATGTTGAAAACCTCATCTCTAGGAGTGTTCTGTTTTCTGAATATAATTACCCTGTGTGCACTGATCTTGCAAACTTTGATAGTAATAATATTAGAAAATAAATCCATAATTAGTAAAAGTTGAGATTTGCTACAATACAATGCGAAGTTCACTAGTCTAATACAACTGTAAACCATTCTTACTTACCAGCTTTCCTAATTCTTCTATCTATCTGCTTCTGTTACAGAGCCCTCATTTTTTTCACTTGCATCACTTGACCATGATTAGTTAGTGATGTGTC
This sequence comes from Proteles cristata cristata, assembly GCA_017311185.1. Classification (NCBI taxonomy): domain Eukaryota; kingdom Metazoa; phylum Chordata; class Mammalia; order Carnivora; family Hyaenidae; genus Proteles; species Proteles cristata. The sequence continues at coordinate 91,747 of JAESUZ010000872.1, forward strand.
TATCTCTATAGCTTGAAAGAATAAGTGAAATCTCCCTGTCCTTTTCAAAAATAAGTGTTTCTGAGTATTTCTTTGTGGTTTACATCATCAGCGTTCACATCCTAACACCAGCTGTGTGGCAGTAAAGTTTTCACTTTATTTTTTTTAATTTTTTTTAATGTTTTTTATTTTATTTTTAGGAGAGAGAGAGACAGCGTGAGCAGGGGAGGGTCAGAGAGAGAGGGAGTCACAGACTGAAACAGGCTCCAGGCTCTGAGCTGGCAGTCAGCACAGAGCCCGACGCGGGGCTCGAACCCACGAACCGCGAGATCATGACCCAAGAGAAAGTCGGACGCCTAACCGACTAAACCACCCAGGCGCCCCTAAAGTTTTCACTTTAATTGTTCAAAATTTTACTGTTATATTTGGCCTTATTTTAGCCATGAGTCAGCATCAGAATCTTTTACATGTTTCTGGAGATAAGCAAAGAGCTGACCAGTCCAGAGATTTTATACATCATTAGAGAGGACATTGAGATAGAGCTCAGGGCCATTCAGAGAAAATTTTTCACTCTTAATAAATAATTAGAATTTAACAATCCATTACCATTACTTGCATATTTGGGGATCACTTCATTCTAAAATTAAACTTTTTTTAAAACGTTTAAATTTATTAAACTTTAAATCATATATTTACATTTCATTTCTCACATTGGAATTCCTTCTTTTTCTTTCTCTGCCTTCTCTTTTTTAAGATGAGTATAAACGATCATTAAAACTGGAGTCATACTGAAATGCATTCTGCATTTCTCCCTTCTCTTTTTTTTCTGTCAAAATTTGAGAAATATAGAGTTAAAACCAATGAATCATCCAAGTTAGTAATTAGTAAAATTTTATTGTGCACATACCAAAAAGACAGTTTGCCAACAAAGAACATTCACATGGGCCAAGACTTGGAGGTATATTGTTATAAATAGCTTATGTAGTGAGGAAATGGTGGCTGTTTATTCTTTACAGTGTGGGTTACAATATTAGAATTTTCTTAAATGATAAGTAATTAGTTACATTATATCAATTTAAGAAACTAGTTTAAGTTTTGCTGGTGATTTTCAGAGACAAAGGAGAAGTGACCCAGTCAAGTTAGTCTGGCATGCCTTGCAAAATAAGCTGAATTAAGCTTTGCTTATATGACTCAGTTGGTTTTATCTGCTCAGCGAATTTACAAGTCTGATTTCTGTTTGTTTGATTCTGACACTCCTTTAATATTGTATTCATAACAGCAAAAACTTTCTCATGTTCCCTCTATAGATTACATACATTACATATACACATATGTATATTACATATAACATGTATTACATATCCCTTCTCTGCAAACTTTAGGAATTTGGTTTGACTTTATTATTTCAGTCACTAGGATGACTTCTCCTTAAAATTGGATTAATGTATTCTTAAAACAAGTCTTCAAGTACAGGTGGTACCTAACTTAAAATGACTTGACATATGATTTTTTGAGTTTATGATGGTGCAAAAGTGATACACATTCAGTGAAAACAATACTTCAACTTTTAAATTTGGATCTTTTCTTGGACTGCAGTACGGGGTATGATACTCTCTCATATGCTGGAAAGGGACAGTGAGCCACAGCTACCAGTCAGTCACATGATCACAAGGATAAACCACTAATTACACTTACAACCATTCTATTCCCATACAACCATTCTGTTTTTCACTTTCAGAACAGTATTGAATAAATTGCATGAGATATTCAAAACTTTATTGGCCAACTATAGGCTAATGTCGCTGTTTTTAGTCTAGTCTCTCTTTAAAAGTATTTCAGCTCTTTTAAGATAGGCTAGACTAAACTATAATGTTCTGTAGGTGAGGTAAATGGGAAGATGTTCTTTTACTGTGTCTTGCTTCATTGAGCTTCACAGATACTGTATTTTCAACAAATTGAAGGTTTATGGTATTCTGTGTTGAAGAAATCATCTGCAAATTTTTCCAATATCTCTTGCTCACTTTGTGCCTCTGTGTCACATTTTGGTAATTCTAACAGCATTTCAAACTGTTTCATTACCATTGTGTTTGTTATAATGATCTTTGATCAGTGCTCTTTGAAGTTTCTGTTGTGATTTTGGGGTTACCACAAACCACATCCATAAAAATCAGCAAACTTAAAAAATGCTGTGCGTGTTCTGACTACTATACCACTAGCTATTTCCCCATCAACCTCGCTCTCCTGAGGCCTCTATATTCCCTGAGACACAGGGAATACAGTATGATTGTGAAAGTAGGCCAATTAATAACCCTACAGTGTCTTCTAAGTATTCAAGTAAAAGGAAGGGTTGCACATTCTCATTTTAATTCAAAAGCTATAAATAATTAAGCATAATGCAGAAGGCATATTGGAAGCCAAGAAAGGCTGAAATATATGCCCCTTGCACCGAACAGCAAAATTGTGAAAGCAAAGGAAAACTCTTGAAGGAGATTAAAAGTGCTACTCCAATGAGCACACAAAGGACAAGAAAGTGGAACAACCTAATTGCTGATATGGAGAATGTTTTAGTGGTCTGGATAGATGATCAAACCAACAATAACATTTCCTCAAACTAGGGGCTCATCTGAAGGAAGGTCCAAACTCTCTTCAATTCTATGAATGCTGATAAAGATGAAGAAGTTAGAAAGGAAAGTTTGAATGTAGCAGAGGTTGGTTCATGATGTTTAAGAAATGACATATATATGTTTTCACTAATACGTGGATCTTGAGACACTTAACAGAAGAAAAACTGTCTTCTTAAAATAAAAGTGCAAAGTGAACCAGCAAATTCTGATGTAGAAATTGTAGCAAGTTATCCGGAAGATCTCACAAAGACAGTTAATGAAGGTTGCTATAGTATACAATAGATTTTCTTTTTTTAATAAAGTTTATTTATTTATTTATTTTGAGAGAAAAAGAGAGATAGTAAGTGAGCAGGGGAGCGAGAGAGAGAGGGAGATAAAGAATCCTGAGCAGGCTTCTTGCAGTCAGCACAGAGCCCACTGTGGGCCAAAATCAAGAGTCGATGCTCAACCAACTGAACCACCCAGACATTTCGTAAACAACAGATTTTCAGTGTAGATGAAACAGCCTTCCATTGGAAGAAGATGCCATCAAGGACTTTCATTACTAGAAAGGAGAAGTCAACACCTGACTTCAAGGTTCCAAAGGACATGCTGACTCTTTTGTAAAGGTTAATGTACCTCATGATTTTCAGATGAAACCAAAATTCATAGACTCTTCCAAAAATCGCAGAACCCTTAAGAATTATGCTAAATCTCCTCTGCTTACGTTTTATAAATGGAGCAACAAAAAAGGTGGATGATAGCACATTTGATTACAACGTGATTTAATACATATTTAAAGCCCACTGTTGAGACCTAGCACTCAGGAAAATAAAAATATATTTTTAAAAATTATTTCTTCTATGACAATTCATCTGGTCACCCAAGGGCTCTGATGGAGATGTACAATGTAATTCATGGTGTTTTCATGCCTGCTAACACAGTATCCATTCTGCATCCCATGGATCAAGGGGTCATTTTGAATGTCAAGATTATAATTTGACAATTATATTTTATAAGGCTATAGCTTCTATAGATGGTGATTCCTCTGACGGATGTGGGCAAAGTAAATTGAAATACTTCTGGAAAGGATTCATCATTCTGGATGCCATTAAGAATAGTCATGACTTATGTGAAAAGGTCAAATTGCAGCATTAACAAGGCTGGAAGTTGATTCCAACCTCATGGATGACTTTGAGGATTCAAGACATCAGTGGAGGAAGTAACTGCCAAAATGGTAAAATAGAAAGAGAATTAGAAATAGAAGTGGAACCCGATGATGTAACTGAATTTCTGCAATCTCATATAAAACCTCAATGGATGAAGAGATGCTTCTTAGGAGTGAGTAATGAAAATAGTTTCTTGAGCTAAAATCTACTCCTGGTGAAGATACCATGAAGACTATTGAAATGATGACAAAGTATTTAGAATATTGTGCTAACTTAAGCAGAGGCAAGAGGATTGTTTCCAATTTTGAAAGATGGTCTACTGTGATTAAATGCTATCAAATAGCATCCAATGCTAGAGAGAAATCATTCATGAAAGAAAGAGTCAATTAACATGGCAGACTTCACTGTCTCATTATAAGAAATTGCCACAGCCACCCCAACCTTCAGCAAACATCCCCTGATTGTTCAGTAGCTACTAACATCATGCCAAGAACCTCCACCAACAAAAAGATAATGACTTGCAGAAAGCTCAGATGATGGTTAGTATTTTTTTAGGAATAAAGTATTTTTAAATTAAGGTATATGCATTGATTTTTATATACCTAATGTTAATGCACACTTAGTAGACTACAATGCAGTGTAAACACAACTTTATATCCACTGGGAAATTTTTTAAAAAGTCATGTGATTTACTTTATCACAGTACTCATTCTGTTGCAGTGTTCTGGAACTAAAGACACAAAATCTCCCGGATATGTCAGTATTAAATTCACTTGTGACTTGTGATCTTTTCAACTTATGATGGATTTATTGGTATAGAACCTCATCCTAAGTTGAAGAAGATCTGTATGCCCTAGGGATGATCCACTCTAACAAGTTCCCTGTTGACCTTAATTATTACAATCTCTTAACCTGATTAATGTCTAGATTGATTCTCAGTATCACTACTAGCCTTATATTAAGACATAAGCAATTCTTTTAGGTACACAATCAAAACACTGATGAATTTTGTAAGACAATACATATAAAGATAACTGAGAATTATGTTTATGAATTGGTCAGTTTTATTGGTAAATAGTCAAGTAATAATTAAGTTATACAATAATAATTTTGTTTTTGTAACTTATAGTTTATAAATGATCTGCAATGCTTTTGTATAATGCACTTTAACTGTATGTTTTATGAGTAAAGACCAAGTGTTAACATGAGGTGGGAAAATAAATTGCATGCATATTCCTGACTTTCCATTTAGCTTTAAAACATTTTTTTAATGTTTATTTATTTTTGAGAGAGGTACAGAGAAAGAGCATGAGTAGGGGAAGGGCAGAGAGAGATGGAGACACAGAAAGTAAAGCAGACTCCAGGCTCTGAACTGTCAGCAAAGAGCCCAACATGGGGCTAGAACTCACAAGCTGTGAGATCATGACCTAAGCCAAAGTCAGACACTGAACAGACTGAGTCACCCAGGCGTCACTTTTTAGCTTTCTTCTTAAAAGTAATTGTTTGTGCGGTAATGTCCAATATGCATATGGTAGTCAGCACATACACATATTCTTCTGTTATGTGTTTTACATCTTAATGAAAAAAAATCAAATTTAGTTTGAATAATGCACAACTATTATTAGAAAATATAAAGATGCTGAACTTATATCACTCAAAGTAACTATAATACACACTCCAAAGTCTATTTGTGATTTGTTTTTCTCTTCATGAAACCCTAAACTATAAAACTTCAGCCTTTATAATTGTACAGTGATATTTTACCAACAGCAATCTTGAGCCCTTCCTTCTGTCTTAAGTGAAGCATAAGATAAAGATTGAGTGATATGGTCTAAAAACTAAGCTGTTTTCAAGGACCTAAATAAAACATGAGATTCCCATTGATAGGATCTGTAATAGTTATATGCATTTAAAATTTGAATTTTGGGGTACCTGGGTGGCTCAGTCAGTTAAGCATCTGACTTAGGCTCAGGTCATGATTTCCTGGTTCTTGGGTTCAAGCCCCGCATCAGGCGCTGTGCTGACAGCTCAGAGACTGGAGCCTGCTTTGGATTTTGTGTCTCCTTCCCTCTCTATACCTCCCCAACTTGTACTCTGTCTCTCTGTCTCTCAAAAATAAATGTTTAAAAACATTGAAGGAAGGAAGGAAGAAAAGAAAGAAAGAAAATTTTGAATTTTCTTTTGTTTTTAAATAGTTTCCTCAGGGAACACATTTTATAAAAACATATTGACTTCCTTCTTATATATCTTTATAATGGGGTGTGAGTTGTAAATGTGCCTTTGTATAGCAAAAAAATCTGTTAATAGTATCTGAATTTTTAAGACATTTGAGGATAAATGAGTTGCGAAATACCATCTTTTACAATTACATACATATTCAAATATAGCATTAACTTGTAATAAACAATTATAATTGTTAATCATTTGGAATCAGATCTAGGTGTGTAGGGTAAATAAAACAAATTGGTGACTATGATATAATGAAGAAATTAGTGATTCAACAGTCTAAATTTGCATTATAATCATTTCCTGAAAAACTGTTAGACTCTGACAGGAAAGTATGTATTTCTTAACATTATTGTGGGTAAAAAATTTCCTTATGAGTCAAAATACACATGTGACTGGCAGTAGCAAATGTTCATTGGCCTAAAATGTTATACATCAATTGTGCAAGTATTAAGTAAGCACTAAGAACTCCAAAAAATGCTTTTAATCTTTCTAGTAAAGATAAATTATTGAATCTGAATCTTCTCAAATTTTGGGACTTCATGTTATACATATATATATATATATATATATATATATACTTCATATATAATATATAATAAACTTTTATATGTATATATGTAATTAAAAACTGCCCAGTGTTTTCATATCTATAAGTAGAGTGGTGATTAGTTTGCTCTTTTACAAACTGAAGAGTAATACATTTGCAAATAAATGCCAGTATAAAACTTGTATTTTCCAAAAAGTTGGTGGAGAGATGGAGAATAATATATCAAATATTAAAATTTATTTGTTTTCAATGATAGGTCAAAATGCATGATTGTTAATTACAATGGAATCCTTTTTTTATAAAAGAACATACTATTTATATTAATATGTCTATATCATATTCTATCTATATATATTCACACAGTAATGACATCCTCATTTTTTTTCTTGGAAGCAAAATTCAAAATGCATTGTAAGGTAGGCTTTTACTTTTCTATCCTATACAATTGTTTTAGTGTATTCAAACCTGACTACCTCAAAACTAATTTTCCAAGTTAATATGCATTGTGTAGATTACTACATAAGATTGTCATGGAAATCAAATATTAAAATAAATAAGAGTTCATAGTTTAATATTACTAAAAAAACACAAAGTAAAATGTTTTTTGTCTCACCTTAAGTATTTTTCTAAATATCATATAAGCATTTCTGAAATATTTAAGTGATAATAAACAATGTGCTAGAAATTTGTTATTTTTAATCTATGAGTGGTAACTTCAGTTAAATCATGTATATATAAAATTCCTAATCATTTTCATTAAAAAATTCTCTGATGGGTGTGATAAAATAGATCTTTAAAGATAATAAGCAATATGCTGGAAATTTATTATCTTTTAAGCTATAAGCAGTAACTCTTCAATTAAATCGTATGTGTAAAAATATACTTATTTATTATGTTTATTCATAAAGAATTATTTGAGGATGTTTGATAAAAATAGATATTCATAGAAATATGCCACTTATTGGCTAATGTGTTTTTATGACCGTTATATTTTTGTCTTAATGCTAATCTCTTTATTATCACTGAGAATGTACCTTATGTTACAAACAGTATTTATAGAAGTTGACATTGATGAAATACTGTTCCAAATGATTTCCTTTTCATTTAATCTTCGCAAAACTCTGATGTGGCCACTATATTCCCCATTTTATAGATTCCCTATTTTAGAATAGAGTCTGCATGTATCATAGTCAATAAGACAGCAGACTCAGTGGTCAATTGCTTGCAATCTAATTCCAGCGCAGTCATTTCCAGAGAATTTGGGTAAATGCTTTAAACTCTAAGTCCTCAGTTACCTTATTGGTAAAAGGTAATTGTTTATATTTTTTATATAAACAACAATATTGAATGTATGTACTGACCCTGACTTAAGGTGAATAAAAATGTGCTATGTTTTAACTGGTTAATCATGATGCTGGAATTATTCTGTCCAGTGGATGAAGGAATTTTAAGTTAGGATATTTTTTTTTTTTTTACTTAAAGATATAAAATATCTCTTTAAAACTCGGGGCGCCTGGGTGGCTTAGTTGGTTAAGCGTCCAACTTTCGCTTAGGTCATGATCTCGCGGTTCGTGAGCTCGGTCCCACCTCGGGCTCTGTGCTGACTGCTAGCTCAGAGCCTGGAGCCTGTTTCAGTCTGTGACTCCCTCTCTCTCTGACCCTCCCCTGCTCACGCTGTCTCTCTCTCTCTCTCTCTCTCTCCTAGAAATAAATAAAAAATATTTTTTAAAAAAAGTTTTTTTTTAAAGTAATGATAATATATATGTAGAAGTATAGAGCAGTATACAGGATTTGGAAAGTGGGGGGTATCTTCATGGATTCATAGCTGACTACTAGCAAACAGGAATTTAATGGCCCCATTTAAATTCAAGAGACACTAAACTTTAAGTCATGAAATCTTAAGTATAAGATCATTAGATTCCCTCACTTCTATATAGCTGTTGGAATAAAATATAAAGTCAGCTACAGGTGAGCCATATATCTTAGAGGAAACAGCTTAAGGTATAATTAATCTTTCCAAAAATGATAGTGATGTGTAAAGTTTCTAATTTCAACTGTTTATTTCATGTATTTCCTAGACTATTAGTAGTTTTGATTCTTATACTTTGGTGTTCTGTTACTTCACATATAAATTCAGCTATAAAATTAATTGTAAATATGATAGCTTAGAAAACTGATCCATTAGCAACACATTTTTATCATATTTTTGTAATCACATTATTGTCAAGTGTATACACTGTTAGTGGGCTTCAAGTGGATAGTCTAAAAGATGTATAGTTTATAAAGAATTAAACTAATAGCCTGCATTCTAAGAATGCAGATTTTGTTTGACACAGGAGAAGGAAACATGAGAGATGATAATTCTAATTATACCTTAAATACCATGTCACAGATTTATTGCATTTATTAATAATTATTTGATTTGACATGATAGAATTTTTTCAGCATTTTGAAGGATTCAGTATGCATTGATTATGTATTGAAAACTATTTACAGGGACTAAAGTGGCAGAGAAAAACCTCACTAAATAGGACACAGGTATCTCTTTATGCCTAGGATATTACGAATTTAGGCATATCCTTTTAATTATTTGCTCAAATAGTACATACTGGTTATAATCAGGATTTGAGCACTCATGGTAGAAAATGCATCACTTTCATGTCAAAATTATATCATTGTTGTTGAAAATAAAATATATAATTTCTTAAGACATTATTATGTGTAATGGTTCTAATAGTTCAATTCAAATTCAATTCAAAAACAAATTCAATTTGTTCTCAATACTGGACGATTTTACCTTTATCTTAAGAAAGATAACTTGATGGTATTATAGGGGCTTATTTGAACAAGTATATCTAAATATTGTCACAGCTTATTAATGAAGTAAAAATAAAGAGACAAAAACTGGACTAGAAAGCTGTTTGTCAGTGCCTCTCTTCAAAAGTTTTAATATCGTGAATAATGTACTCTGAAATACTCTTGAAACTGTTTATCATATTCTTTAAGAGTTATCAGTAGTGGAGCTCCTGGCTGTCTCAGTTGGTAGAGAATGTGACTCCTGATCTTGGGGTCTTGAGTCAAGCCCCATGTTGGATGTAGCGCTTACTTAAAATACGTTGTAACATTTAACATTCCAACGTATTATTGATTGGGCTTCTAAAAATGATGATGGAATAGTCTGCAGAGATATCTGTAAATTCTCAGGTACCTGGGTGGCTCAGTCAGTTAGGCATCAGACTTCGGCTCAGGTTATAATCTCCTGGTTTGTCAGTTCAAGTACCACTTCAGGCTCTGTGCTAATAGCTCAGAGCCTGGAGCCTGATTTGGAATCTGTGACTCCCTTTCTGCCCCTTTCTCACTCACATCCTATCTCTCTCTGTCTCTCAAAAAATAAACAAATGTTAAAAAGAAATAAAGAAAAAGAAATCTGTAATTCTCAGTCAGTATTCAGTACAAATATACAAAATTATGATGGTTTACAAACATTTGTTGCTATTTTCAGTCACATATAGTTGTAGGCTAACTTAAGAGAAATAAATGATAAAAAATGAAAAGCAGCAATTATGATGACCTATTGGTGACTCTTGCCTCCTCGGGGTCTACCTAGCAAGCTCTCCTAGGGGATTGCAAACGTTACTTCTCTCACTGATTGAAAACTGTTCATTTCAAAGGCGAGTTTTATTCTTCAACTTGTTTTTAAATGTTATAAAATGTGTGGCTTATATGAAGCCACATATATACACATTACATAAATACTCATTGATAACTCCGGGGGTGCCAAGTGCTACTGAATTGTTTCAATATTGTGTGAATCATTATGTGTAGACAGGTTTTATATTTTGTTCATCAATGCATCCATCATGCCAGTTATAATTTTGCCACATAACACTTGTATGGCATGTATCGGTTTAAATGAATCTAATTATATTAAATATAATCAAATAGGCAATGAAAGGAGGGATTGCAAAGAAAACTCTCTTTGCAGTTTATGCAGAATACTGGAGTAGAACTAAATGTAAAAAATTAAAAATTCAAGCAGGATGAGCAACATCATAAGATGCTGAAGCATATTATATGTTCTATGAGGTTTGACAAAGTTGCTAAATTTATAAATTACCACAGAAGCATAACTAGAAAGAGAAGCAAGGGAATTACTTGTAGTACATAAACTCATATAAGCTAGCCCGTAGGCTATTTCTGTAGGGCTCTTTCCCTATAAAGACATTAACAGAGTATATAAGTAAAGTTTCTTTCTACAGTAAGCAAGCATTAAAGACCAGTATAGAAGACTGCCAGAAACTTGAAAATAATTTATGTCAAATAAATAAAATTGCATTGCAAATAAAGATTCTAATACCCAAACTGGGGCTGAGTCAAGTCTCTGGTGCTGGTGAAATTAGCATGCAGAGTTTGGGTGTATCAAGTAACACTGCTAATGCATTCACAGTTACCAGAAGGCATTTTGAGGTGCATGAATAGTAAGCTTTTAGTAGTGGATAAAGACAAATGTCCCTAAGGCTTCAATACAGCAAGGGAATATCCTAGAATATACTTGAAATTCTATAACTAGCATGGATAACTTAAAAATATTGTATCATTTTAACATGTGAAAAAAAAGTCATTAAAATAAGAGCATAAGGCACAAAAGAGCAAGATAAATAATCTGAAATTTCAGCATGAAAGCACTTCCCATATTGTACAACTAATATGCTGACTAGAAAAACATACCCCAATGATTACTGAAGAAAAAAATTAATACTTTCCATTCATTTTAATGTCATTCTACTCACTATCATAAATTAAGTAAATGATTAAATGAAACAAAGAACAAAATAGAGAAAAAAAGCAACATAAATTTGACGCATATCTTTCACATTTTGGGGTAAAATATACAAATTATTGAGTTATTACTCTGGCGGTTTGTGTTATGTTCTTAAATGTGCAATTTTACTTTTCTCTAGCCTCATTGAGATATAATCACCACATAACATTGTGTAGGTATAAGGTGTACAACATGTTGATTTTATTTATTTATTTACTTACTTACTAAGAGAGTTGGAGAATGTGGAAGGTGGGGAGAGACAGAGAGAGACAGAGAGAATCACAAGCAGGCCCCGTGCTGCTAGCACAGAGCCCTGCATGGCACAAAATCACAAACTGGGAGACCATGATCTGAGCTGAGATCAAAAGTCAGATGCCTAACAGACTGAACCATCCAGGATTCTTAGAAAAATGTGTAATTTTAACAAGCTCATTATTTTCTATTTTGTTTAATTCATATAGCCTAAAATCATGGCATCCCATCCCATCACTATTCTTAACTCAGTATTCCTTTATACTCTGCTTATATTTATCAGGCACTTCTGTATTTATAAATATTGAGTCATTTAATCCTCACAATATCCCCAAAGCTAGCTGCTATTAACTTTACAGATGATAAAATTGAGGCACAGTTAGGTAAACTAATCTGTACAAATTCAGACAACAAGTATATGGCAGAGTTAGAATTTGAAATCAAGTATTCTGCTTCTAGAATCTAACTTCTTTAAAAACACCTCCATTGAAGAACGGTAAATTGTTATAAAATTTTTAAAAAATGACCTGGAAATGTTTATTATCATGTAAAGACATCCACATTCTGGCACTTTATGTTATTTAAAAGAATTGGATGTGTATATACTAACCCTATGAGTACTGGAAAATTTGAAATTCAGAGTAATGTAACTACAAAACTACTTTTGGAGTCCTTATTTTTTTGCATGTATCTAATTACTACTTTTACCCTACTTTGATATTAAATTATTTACAGCAATGTGGTATTTTCTGAGTAAATTGTCCTTTCCTGTGATAGTTTTTCATGATTTTTTGTTTTGTTTTGTTTCGATGAGATATTTACTCTTTCACAGAAACTTTAGGAAACACAACAGATGAACACAGGGGAAGGGAAGAAAAAACAAGATAAAGAGAGAGAGGCAAACCATGAGATAACCACTCTTAATCACAAAGAACAAACTGAGGGCTGCTAGAAGGGAGGTGGGGGTGGGGCATGGTGTGAGCATTAAGGAGACACTTGTTGGGATGAGCACTTGGGGTTACAGATAAGTGATGAATCACTGAATTCAACTCCTGAAACCATTATTACACTAGATGTCAACTAACTTGTATTTAAATAAAATTTTTTCAAAAAATGAAATCAGTTTATCAAGTTAAAAAAAATGGATATAAGTTTTGAAATTTTTAAGGTTGTTAAATATTCCACTTAAGAACACAGCATTCTACCCATTTGGAAAAAAAAAAAAAGAGTTTACAATCTTCAGTATCATTTTATGAATTGGTAATGTCCTTTCTCATTCATATTAAATTTCCTTCTATCCTTGTTATTATATATTTTTGTACTGTTTTAAATAAATTATTTCCTCATTCCCATTAAGTTCAGTCTGAAGAATCCAGTAGGGTAAAGTGGTAAATTTACTGAAATTTCTGTGATACTTCAAATTCTGCAGGTTTAGAGTCATTGCAGTTTCCATCTTCTTCACTAATTTTCTGGCTGCTATTTACTTTAAAAAGTTTTTTTTTAAATGTTTATTTCTGAGAGAGAGAGAGACAGACAGAGTGTAAGCTGGAAAAGGGCAGAGAAAGAGGAAGACACAGAATCCGAAGCAGGCTCCAGGCTCTGAGCTCTAAGAGCCCGATGCAGGGCTCAAATCCATAAACTGGGAGTTCATGCATGACCTGAGTCCAACACATAACCGACTGAGCCACCCAGGTGCCGCATGCTATTTACCTTCAAAGTCCTCAAATAGCTGCTCTATAAGTAGCAATGGGAAACTGTACTAAAATATAAGAATTATTAAATACAAAATACTAACATAAAATAACATACACTTAATAAATCAATAGAAAAGTCACTCTACAGTAGAGGAATAGATCAAAATGTGAACAAAAGTCATCAAAGGAAAGATACAAATGGCAGATAAACTTTTTTTTAATGTTTTTTCTTTTTTTTTAATTTCTAGGAGAGAGAGAGAGAGACAGCGTGAGCAGGGGAGGGTCAGAGAGTGAGGGAGTCACAGACCCTGAAACAGGCTCCAGGCTCCGAGCTGGCAGTCAGCACAGAGCCCGACGCGGGGCCCAAACCCACGAACCGCGAGATCATGACCTAAGTGAAAGTCGGAGGCTTAACCGACTAAGCCACCCAGGCGCCCCTGACAAATGGCAGATAAACTTTTAAAAAACATAACAAACACCAACAAAACTAAAAAAATTTCATGTCAAAATAGCAATAATTTTTTCACAGTAATTATTTCAATAGTATGGATAGTGTTCAAAATATCCAAAGAATATCAACATCATGACAAAAATATGGGTGCAGTGTTTTTTTAATCAATTAGCAATATACGTTTAAATGTTTTAATTATTCATACAATTTGATAAATGGAATTCTCTATGGAATTTTCTTTGGAATTTTTTGATACAGAAATTATTTAGGATACAGATACAGTCCCAACCCAACACTTAAACTTATTCTAAAAATAAAAACCATTAATATGCATTATTCTTATAGCTCTTGCAATTTTCTTATCTAACCTTTACAAAAACCATTGGTGGCAGTATCATTATCAACACATTTATGCATGAAAGCTAAAAGTTAAGGTTTTATATAACTTAGTGGAGTCATGATGTTATTAAGTCCTGGGTCCAAATTTCAGATATAGTTCTACCTAAGCAGAGGAAGATATACTAATAGGGAAAATGCTAGCAATCTAGTTGTGGGTTTTTTTTTCTTTTTTTTTTTTGGAAGGGAGGGTTTGTTTTTGTAATAATGTTTGTTATGCCTCTGTTTCCAAAAATATAAGAATAGATGTTCTTTTCCAATATATGTTTTTTAAATTTTTTAAAATATTTATCTTTGAGAAAGGCAGAGTGTGAATGGGGTAGGGACAGAGAGAGAGGGAGACACAGGATCTGAAGCAGGCTCCAGGCTCTGAGCTGCCAGCACAGAGTCTGATGCAGGACTTGAACTCATGAACCATGATATCATGACCTGAGCTGAAGTCGGACGCTTAACTGACTTAGCCACCCAGGCACCCCAATATGTTTTCAATGTTTTCCCCAGTAAATTTATCTTTATATCATATTTATTTCTGATATAGTCCATTTTACCTTTTTTTTGAAGAAAATATTTTAGAGTATGTACTAGGTGATTATAGGAAGATGAACATCAGGTATATATATTTATATGTAAGGCTGTATATAAAAATCAAATATATATTTTATATGCAATATAATTGCATGTGTAAACATTAACAAGACTAAGAAGATAGTTTGAATCTCCTAAATTTGCTTCATTTAAAAACAGAGTTCTTGGGATTTTTTTCTTTCCCCAAATTACATATAATGTGCATAATTAAAAAAATCAGAAGAAAAGTGATATGTAGTTAGAGAAAAAAACAGTTTTGATAAAACATATGTAAAGAGACAGTGTTATTAAACACTGTCTCTCACAGGCATATCCATTTATTTCTGCTTTTTCAACATTTGTCTATTTACATGTCTATTAAATTTCAAGCAAAGTAATAGCCAATAAAATCTTGAGGGAAAAGTTCAGGAACACATATTTACCCACAGATGGAATTTTCTTCCTTAAAATTGAGCTCAAATTTCATGTTGTTTTTAGTTCCTTTTCTAAGGATATACTGTCAAGTCATTGCTACACTACTTAAAGGAGGATTGATTAAATTCAGGAAGGGTTAGCTTAATGTGGGTAATCAAATATTTAGTATTAACTGTAGCTTCAAGCAATAGATCAACCTTATTTATCATAAATACAAATAAAAGAAAAAAATCGATAAGACTGCCTTTGAAATTATGTTTTCATGTCTAGAATGAGTTAGTTTCCATGCCTCCAAAAACATATTTTAAATATGGTAGTTATTATTGTGGTGTTATTTTTATTATACTAACATTTGACTGTTGGAGAAAGATTTTTCCAATTATTTTTACCATGTTTTAATTAGCATGTAACCTATTAGGTAGTAATAATTCTTGAAAAATATTAAAATATTAACTTCTTAAACAAACGAACCAGCTGTTTAAACATCACAAGTCACTATAAAAGACAAACATGACTCTAATGTTCCTAAATCCTCCTCCTCATCTTGATTTATGAACCAATTTTTCAAAGTTAAAATACTTTTTTAACATAATATTTTCAAAAGCTTTGTAACAGCATGTGTATAAAATATATATTTATCTTCCTTCTGGACTTAATATAGTGGTATAATCCAATGGCTTGTAATTAATATGCTGGGTTTGTTTCTAAATTCTAAATTCTTAAATGGCAAATTCAAAGGCATTTATTTTCAATATTTGATCTATAATCATTCAGTTGATTGCTCATCCTTAGATTTCCCCTGACATTTTCAACTGAAAATCAGCCCACTTACATCTTACATATTGAGATTCTAGAGTTGAAATAGAAAACAAAAACAAAAATCTATTTGGATTGAAATGAGAGCAAGAATGTGAATAAACGTTTTGTCCCTCTGGTATTACTATTATGAATTAAGATCCATTACAAATTCATAACCACTACTTTCTTGTTATAGAACCTGCTATTTTAAAACCAAAATCTGTTAGAGAAATACCCTAAAATGATAATTTGTGTACATTTAATTGCTTTTATATTTGTAGAAATATTATTTTAATAAACATACTAGAGTTAGTAGTAAGTCATTAATATCTAAAATAACTATAAAACTTCAACATTAATTAGCTACATTTTGAAGATAGACCCCAAATATCATGTGATAACACTTTTTCCTGTGTATCTTGTTATTTATCATAAAATTGTAATGTTTACTTAATATATAATGCTGCTCAAACTTAAACTTAATGGTTATAGTTTGTTTTGGAACAAGTGATATGAGAGATTTTCATGTTTTGAGTTACTTGAAGTTAACTCTAGGTAAGATGACATGTAATAATGACGTTGGAGAATAAGTTATAGGGAGTTCATGAAATTTGTCCTCCTCCTCCTCTAGTCTTTCCTGCATTTCTTTCTACCATTTTAGAAGATGTTTATTATTTAAATTCAGTGGGCAGACATGTAATCACTTGAGAGATAGAGTCAATCTTTTCTTTTTCCTGAAGTGTAATTAACACACAATATCCTATTAGTTTCTGGTGAACATTGTAGTGATTTAACATGTCTGTGTATTATAAAATGATCTCCACAGAAGTTATCACTTCACAAAGTTATTACATTATTACTGACTGTATTCCCTGTGCTGTACATTGCATCCCTATGACTTATTTATTTCATAAATAGAAGATCGTACCTCCTAATCTCCTTTACCTATTTTGCCTGACCACCAAACCTTCCCCACACTTAAGAAACAGTTTGATTCATGTATCTATGAGGCTCTTTCTATTTTATATTTGTTCACTTGTTTTGCTTTTTATATTACACATATAAATGAAATCATATTTGTCTTTTTCTGTATGACTTAGTTCACTGAGCATGACACTCTTCAGGTATGTCCATGTTGTTGCCAATGGCAATATTTTCTTCTTTTTTATGGCTAATATTCATTTGTGTGTGTGTGTGTGTGTGTGTGTGTGTGTGTACCACATTTTATTAATTCATCTGTTGATAGACACTTAAGCTTCTTCCATATTTTGGCTATTATAAGTAATGCTGTAATGAACATGGGGTGTCTATATCTCTTTGGACTGATGTTTTATGTTTTGTTCGTTTGTTTGTTTGTTTTGGATAAATGCCCAGAAGTGGAATGACTGGATCATATGATAATTCTGTGGGGGGGGGGGTTGTTTGTTTGTTTGCTTTTTGTTTTGGTTTTTTGTGGGTTTTTTTTTTTTTTTTTTTTTTTTGGTGAGAAACCTTCATATTCTTTCTGTACTGATTTACATTCCCATCAACAGTGAATGAGGCTTCTCTTTTCTTCACATGCTTGTTACTTTTTTGTCTTTTGGATAATAGCCAATCAGACTTGTGTGAAATGACATCTCATTTTGATTTTGATTTGTATTTCCCTAAATATTAGTGATGTTGAGTATCTTTTCATGTGCCTGTTGGCCATCTGTATGTCTTTTTTGTAAAAATGTCTATTCAGATCTTCTGTTCACTTTTAATCAGGTTATTCATTCTCTTGACATTGAGTTGTACGAATGTTTTATATGTTTTGGAAATTAACCACTATGAGGTATACGATTTACAAGTATCTAGTTCCCATTCAGTAGATTGCATTTTTGTTTTGTTGTTGGTATCCTTCATTAGACGTAAGTATTTTAGTCTGATGTAATTCCTTTTGCTTATTTTAGTTTTTTCAAGTTTATTTATGTTAAGAGAGAGGAAGAGAGAGAGAGCAGAGGTTGACGTGAGAAGTCGACGATCTCATGAACCCTGAGATCATGACCTGGGCCAAATTTAACTGACTGAGCCACCCAGGCACCCCTACAAGGATTCATTAAACTCCAGACACTTATATCCTATAAGAAAGTAAACAATTTTACTCTGAATTCATAAAATAAAATCTTACACAAAAAGCCAAAGTTGATAAAATTATTTTTCTTCATCCTCAACCCCTGCATAAACCTCTTCACTCATTTCCTAGTTATAATAGTTAATTTGCCCTTGAGTCCAAGATATTAACTCTCGTATTATTCTTGGTTCTTCTTTCTTTCTCAGGACCCATATCCAAATGTAAACCACAAAATACTTTTTTAAAAGCATTTTTTAAATGAGAGGAGTACACAAATCTGGGCAATTCTTCCCATACCCAGTATGACTGTTTTGAACCATAATCCATAACCTGAGCATAGAGCATGGATAGAGAAAAGGTAAAAATTATGCTGAAAACTTTGCCTTTATCTTATTTCCACAGACATTTAGTGGGCCCTTAAAGCTGCCAAACGGCTGCATTACTATTCTCAGCAGATAATCTCATTTTCTTCCTTATTGAGGAAATTGATGTAATCAGTAAAGGATTTTTTCACCTAATGTCTGACCACAAATGCTCAATACGTATATTTCCTTTGCACTTTGTGCAGAGATGCACTTTACACTATCCTATATACAACCAATTTATTCACTTTTGGAATGAAGTCCATTCTGCTTCTCTGCTTCAGAATATCATTCTACCAAGTCTCCCCTGTCTCTTCTACACTAATAGTTTTTCATTCAAGACTATCATTTCTAAGGGTGACTGGGTGGCTCAGTTGGTTGAACCTCTGACTCTTGATTTCACCTCACATCATGATCCTAGGAATTGATCCCACTTTGGGCTCTGTTCTGAGTATGGAGCCTGCTTGAGATTCTCCCTCTCTCCCTCTGCCCTTTCCCTGCCGTTTGCTCTTTCTCTCTCTCACTCTCTCACTTTCTCAAATAATTTAAAAAATGTTTAAGTTGGGGCGCCTGGGTGGCTTAGTCGGTTAAGCGTCTGACTTTCACTTAGGTCATGATCTCGCGATTCGTGGATTCGAGCCCCGCGTCGGGCTCTGTGCTGACTGCCAGCTCAGAGCCTGGAGCCTGTTTCAGTCTGTGACTCCCTCTCTCTCTGACCCTCCCCTGCTCACACTGTCTCTCTCTCTCTCTCCTAGAAATAAATAAAACATTAAAAAAAAAATGTTTAAGTCTCTGTCTTTTCCAGTAGCGTAGAGCAAATCAAACAAGAAAAATCAAAAGTAATTGCTCCCTTTTGCCTGAAAACTCTGCTACCTTATGAATTACAGTTACTTTCTCTATTCTATTTATTCCATGATCTCTTTTTTAAAATAACTTAAATGAATGCTTTATAGCAAAATTGGATTCACAAGTCCCCATTACCGTACTCATCAATATTTAAAAGTCTCCTAAATATGTTCTATAGTAGTTTTCTATATTATAAGTTGTCAATAATATGGAAACATCTTTAGTATAATAGAACATTTAATTGCATCTGTTTTCCCTTCAACACACTAGCCATTTAATGATTATTATATTGGCCATTTTCATTGGTTGACAGGAGGCTCTTCCACTAAAAGTTTCCACTGAATCATTTTCCTTGCCAGACTTAGTTCATTTTCAGCCTGAAGAATCACATTCTAGTTGGCCACCTTGAAGCTGGTCTTCTAATTTCATAACATCTGATTCCATTTTAACCATACTCAGTTTCTCATTCGTAATCTCTTCTGTCTACTCTTGATATGCTGCATTTTTAGGAATTTGTTCGAGAACATCCAGAATCTTTGCGTACAATATTCTTAGCCTCTGTGTGGATCCTCACATATAGCCAATCACACAAGGCCAGTGGTCTTCCACAGCAAACCCACCATATTGTCTCCATGATCTCAAAAAACTACTCCAAAGTTTTCACCCAGACCACTACATAAAAAAAAAAACTGCTGATATTGTCAAATAATTTATGTTATTAAACTATCTATATTATAAGGGATATTCCTTTTAAAATATCTCTATAAATAGAGAATATGATGAAATCTAATATTAGAATAATGTCTTCAAATACTCTTATCATGTAGAAAATGATTGTTTGGAATATGTATCCTGTATCCCTAAATATATCCAAATTTCTTTTCTGTCCTGTTTCTTCAAAAAGTTCTTTCAGTATATTATTTAACAAAACTGGAGATAGCAGACATTCTAATCTCATTCCTGATTTAAGTGGTATGATTCTCCTATTTCACCATAATGTATGATATTAGCTTTAGGGCTTTTTAAAATAAGATAGTATTTTATAATTTTTTATTTTAAACTTGACTAGATTTGGAATTATGATAAATATATTTCTACTTTTATTGAGATCATCATACACTTTTAACCTTTATTAATCACATAGTAATGTGAGTTATATTAACATGCATCTAAAGTTAAAGAGAGAACACTGGTAGGAAAAAATTTAATTCTGTAAGACAACAAAGCTAAAATTTTAATTCTAGCATATAGCTCCAAAGTCTATGAATTTGTCCATTACCATAGATTATCAATAATATTATCCTATTTACAAGGGACATAAATCATAAAGTAAAAAGTTAATGAATGGAAAATAAGACCCGAACTTTTCTGTGGTTTCCCTATTTATTATATGACTAGATAAAGATTTTTTTTAACTATCCCTATTCATGTTACACTTTCAAGCACATCTTTGTATCACAGCATGAATATTACAGTCCAAACAACCACTATAGTATTCATACATAGAGTCACAGACTTTTTTCAGTTAATGTTTTTTTGTTTTGTTTTGGTTTGATTTGTTTTTTTTTGGCAAAATGTACTCAGAGTATCTTGTACCTACTGGGTAATTAATTCAAGTAAATACATGAATAAATACATTTCTATTTCAAGTTATAGACTTCAAATAATTCAATGTTTTGAACTTAGATATTATTTTTATTTTTTTTTGTTTTAATTTTCATGTAGTTAACATTCAGGGTTATATTAGTTTCAGGTGCACAATATACTGACTCAGGAATTCCATACATTATTCAGTGCTCGTCATTGTAAATATACTCTTTCATCCCCATCACTTACTTTCCCCATCTCCCCGCCCTCCTTCCCTGCAGTCACTATCACTTTATTCTCTGTAGGTAAAAGTCCATTCTCCGTTTCTCTCTCTCTCTTTTTCTCTCTCACTAACCATTTTTTTTCTCTAAGGTGATGTGAAGTTCTTATGTCAAGTTCTCATAAAAGTTTAAAGAAAAATTTTTATTACACATATTTATTTTTATGTTGGGTCAGGTTTATACATAAGAGCTAATTATATATATTTACCTCAACTTTATATTATTGAATTATTTGATAAGTCAAAGTATTTCTTAATTTCCCAGTTTTCCAAAGATCGTCTTAAGATAAATAACAGAGAAGTATTTCATTGAAAAATCATATTAAGATTCATAACCTGATATTGCAGTTTGGGTGGAAAATTACCTCATTAAATTATAGCAAGAGGGATGAAGGACAAATTTTTAGAAAAGAGAATGCCATCAGATTTCATTAAAATGTTAAATTATTGTTGAAATAAAGGTCATAACCATAAAATGTAATTGAAAGGAGTTCATTATCATTTACTCTAAGGTATTATTTCCATTTCAAAGTGTATATTGCATATTTGACAATAAAATATAGGATGAATATTTTATTTGATGAACAAACTGGTAAGATGAGAATTTTTATAAATTAAAAAGCTTGGTTTTTAAAAATTCATGTGTCTCTTTACATCTTCAGTCTACTATCTTTAATCTGTACTGTAGTAATTTAACAATCATTTTTGTGATATTATGGGCTATTAGAGTGATGGGAACCAGTACAATTAAATTTTCCTCACATTATCAAAGTGTCCTTTTATAACCATTCTGAAAAGTAGACCTTTTAAAATGTCTGTTTATCTCCATCATTTATCATACATGTAGGAATCTTATGGTATATTCAAAGATACGTATCATAGTATAGTACTATCAGTATGAAGCTTTAATAAAATATGCACTTAACTTCAGCTCCTGGGATCACTAACATGACTGCAATTACACTTTTGGTGTCAAGTAGAAAAGAATATAGTATATTTTGACTATCATGAGACTTCCATTAGTTGCATAATTTTAGAAGAATATCACTAAAAGTCTCCAAAGTCTTCTCATTTGTCAAATAATGGAAGTGATAACAAATTTTAGGACTTAGGTATAACATTTATAACCTGTAAAACACCAAACAAACAAACAAGCAAATAAAAACAGAAATCCTAGGAAGCCAGAAGAGCAGAAGACTTACATGATCTTCATATTAGGCAAAATAATTATCTTCCCTAATTTCTGTCAATGAAAATTTGTATCTCACAGAGGAGGAGGTTTTTTGAGGTTATAAGAACACAAAATGAATTATAGCCTAGAGAGACACAAGCAGATTTATAGTTTAATATATTTTAAGTGTGCAGAATGGAAAGTTGGGAAAAAATAACACACACCATGATGAAAATAATAAAAGAGAGGAGGTCAAAAATTATTCTTTCTTTCATATTGTTTAATATTTGCATTGACATTTCACGCTAAGTGGAGACTACTTTGATATGTTAGAAATTTTTAAATTTCATTTTTTCTCATTGCCATGTAATATTGCATCATATAGATAAACCACATCTTCTTGACCCATTCGTCCATTGATGGACACTTAGGCTCTTTCCATGTTTTGGCTATGGTTGACTGGCCATGTGTAGCAACATGGATAGACCTTGAGGGTGTTATGCTGAGCGAAATAAGTCAGGCAGAGAACGACAAATACCATATGTTTGCACGTATAGGAGGATTAGGAGGAACTCAACCGAGGACCAAGGGGGAGAAGAAGGGGGAGAATAGTGTGTAGGGGAGGGAGGCAAACCATGAAAGACTCCTGAATGCTGACAAAAACAGAGGACTGATGTATGTTGGGGGGTAGGGGAGATGGGCACGGAGGGGGGCACTTGTGGGGATGAGCACTGGGTGTTATATGGAAACCAACTTGACAATAAATTATTTGTAAAAAATAAATAATTAAATTAGATTTTAAGAAAAGAATTGTTTTAATTACAGGGATGCAAATTTATCATTAAGCAGTCTCTATTTTTTGCAATGGACATTCCTTGAGTTACTCTTATTCTAAGTTTTTTTTAAAAAGTATTTTTAATGTTTATTTTATTTTTGAGAGAGAGAGAGAGAGACAGACCATGAGTGGAGCTGGGGCAAAGAGAGAGGGAGACACACAATCTGAAGCAGGCTCAGGCTCTGAGCTGTCACACAGATCCTGACTTGGAGCTCAAAACCACAAACCATGAGATTATGACCTGAGCAGAACTGACTGAGCCACCCAGGCGCCCTGAGTTGCTGTTCTTCTAAACTCCTATCTTTATTTACATGTAAATTCATTGAACAGTAAAGCATTTTCAGGAATCTCTGATATTTGAGAAATGATGATTACAATTCAATCATTGGGGCTCCTGGGTGGCTGTCAGCTAAGTGCCAACTTCAGCTTAGGTCATGATCTCACAGTGGGTTTCTGAGTTGAGCCCCACATCGGGCTCTGTGCTGACAGCTCAGAGCCTGGAGCCTGCTTTGGATTCTGTGTCTCCCTCTCTCTTTGTCCTTCTCCTGCTAGTGCTCTTTCTCTCTCCCTATCAAAAGTAAATAACTATAAAAAAAGATTCATTCATCACTAGTAGAATTAGAGGGAACACAGGAGTCATTTTATTAGTATTGCTAAAGCAACAAAGATATATATATTACTTAATTCAAAACCTTTTATTTTGTGGAACTAAACTGCAGGAAATTTTAGGTGTGGTTCTTAATAACAGTGTGCATTTTCTTTTTTTTTTTTCATAGAATATTAACTATACTTGCAATGTTATACATTTCATCCCCATAGATTATTTATTTTAGAACTGACATTTTCTACTTTCTGACCTCCTTCTCTATTTCACTTAGCTTCTACCCCTGCCTCTGGCAACTGCCAATCTGTTGTTCTCTGTATCTATGAACTTTTGTTTGCTTGATTGCTTGCTTTGCCTTTGTCTTTCTCTGTCTTATTTATTTCACTGAGCATAGTGACCTGAAGCTCCATGTACATGTTGCGAATGGCAAGACTACATTCTTTTTTTAAAGGCTGAATAGTACCCCATTACATACATATACCAGGATTTCTTTCCATTCACTCATCAATAGGCATTTAGGTTTTTCCTAAGTTTACCATTGTAAACACTGCTGCAGTGAACATGGGGCTGCAGATTTTTTTTTTTTTTTCAAATTAGTGTTTTTGTTTCTTTCAGGTAAGTACTCAGAAACGGTATTGCTGGATTATATGGTAATTTTAACTTTTTGAGAAACTTAAATACTGTATCAGCAATGCCATTCTTTGTCTCTGATTACAGTCTTTGTTTTAAAGTACACTTTGTCTTATATAAGTATAGCAACCGCAGCATTCTTTTGGTTTCTATTTGCAGGGACCATTAGTCTGTGTGCATGCTTATATACAAAGTGAGTCTCTTTAGGCTACATATTGATGGCTTTTCTTTTTGTCATTGTTGTATGTTTATTTTTTAATTTATTCAACTACCCTATCTAGTTTGATTGGAGACTTTAGTCCACCTACACTTAAAATAATTATTGATTGGTATGTATTATTACTCTTTTGTTAATTATTCTCTGGCTGTTTTATAGTTCCGTTCTTCCTTTCTTTCTCTCTTTGTGTTTTGATGACTATTTAATGGTATTTGTAGATTCTTTTCTCATCATCTTTTGTATATCTAGTATAAGTGTTTGCTTTGTGGCTACCATGACGCTTCCATATGACAACATCTACTTATGACATTATATTTTAAACTGATAACCACTTAAATTTGAAAGTATTATAAAGCTCAACATTTTTATCCTCTCTTCTAATGTTTTATATCGTATATTATCTATTTTCATTTTATGTTTCCCTTAACTAATTATCATAGTTATTTTCACTACTTTTCTCAACTTTCATACCAGATTACTAAGTGATTAATTCACTATTTTTACTACAGACTTACCTTTACCAGAAATATTATGTGCATTTTCTGATTGCAGAATCCTTTAATGAAAAATGTGTCTCTTAAATAACATTGATTCTCAAGTATCCCTTTTTCATTTGTTAAAAGGATTTAGTTTTTAGTGGTAACAGGTACATTTTAAAAAGAATATCAAAAAATAAAATGTTAAAAAGATTTCAAGTATTATTTATATGAAATATAACCTATTTATTACCAAATGAGAGGGAAAAACAACACTAATAAAATGCACAAATCCTAGAAATTTGGGTTTCTGATCAAAATTGTATGTTATTTTAATCATTGTATGTTACTTTAATACTTTTATTAATAACTAATAATTTAGTAATATCAAACCAATGAAGAGATGATTTTTATTAATTATCTTCTTAATTTATTCTTTTAAAAGTTCAGTTATGTCCATTTTGGATTATGCCATTGAATCATTCCTATGAGACAACTGAAAAGTAGTTTTAATTTCTGTTTAAAATCCCTTGTCCTTCCTAATGGATTACACTTGATTCAAACTGTAATGGTTTAACACTGGGTGTTTGTTACTGTTTCATATTTTCATTTGTAAGATAATAAGTTTAAATTGTTTTATTTATTTTTTACATATTGATGGTTCAAAACTAGATTGAGAAAAAGGAAAAAATCATCAGGTTTGAAATTGAAAACAATACTAGTTTTCATTTAAAAAGGTTTGCAAGCTTAGTAATGTAGAAAACAAAAGCAAGCATCCTATCATATTCGTAAGAAAAATCCTGGAGAAATTGCAAATTAATAATGAATCTTGACTCTTTGGGGATGTAAGACATATGACTAACCTGCTATCATGAGAACAACAGTCCAATTCAGGAAGAAACAGAATCTATGTATTTGATGACCGGGGGAAGATTCGCAGGATAGCATATAATCATGAAAGAAGATTCAGCCTGTTTGTTTTGTTTTTAGTTCATTTATTTTGAGAAAGTGTGTGTGGGGAGAGAGAGAGAGAGAGAGAAAGAGAGAGAGAGAGAGAGAGAGAGAGAGAGAGAGAGAGACCAAGTGCAGGGACAGAGAGAAAGGGAGAAAGAATCCCAAGCAGGTTCTATGCTGTCAGCACAGAACCAGTGTAGGGCTTATTCTGAGGAACCATGAAATCATGACCTGAGCTGAAGAGATAATGACTTGGGCTGAAATCAAGAGTTAGCAGCTCAACTGACTGAGCCACTGAGGTGCCCCAGCCTGAAATTTTTAATGAATTACAAAATGCCAGCTAGAAGCTAGTATGGTAGTCTGAAACTGCTGGAGATAATAGCTCTAGGGGTTCTCACATCTATTTGCAGGGTTTTCCTCCAGGTTTTCACAGGAAAAGTAGGTAGCATCTTGAGGATGCCACTTGCCCCAGCCAGTACTGCGGGGTGAGGGAAACACTCACCGGCTTAAGACCACCACTCTTACCCATTTCCCCTGCCTCCTTAAGAATCAAGAGCCTCAACCTGTAGAGAAGCAACTGAAAGAATTCTCTGAGGTTACTGGAGGAAACCTGGTACAGCTAGGGGAGAACAGGTCCATTCCTGGAGGATGCCAGCAACAGATGATAGGCTTCTTTTACTGCTCAAGGAAGGACAGGGTGTTTGTGAAGTCTACACTCCCAAAATCCAGTATCCCCATGCCTGCCTAAGACTGTGACTTACTCAGAGCTACAAGAACTACAAGAACTAGAAAAGTCTCTGAAAGCTGCACGAAGTAGGGTCTGAAGCCAAGAGAGAAGCAGACACTGAGAAACACTTCTGCAAAGTATGTTTCTCTCTAGCACAAGTTATTTTCTGAAGAATTTAAAGACTGTGATGCACTTGGGAGGGCAAATACAACATTTATCCAAGCTCAAATTCTAATTTAACACCCAAAACTTAGAAGAAGAAAGGACATATTTGTCACTAATTATTACAAAAAGAAAAATAAAAATCTTATTATGCACCATCCTACATAAAATGTCTCATTTTCTTTCTTTTTTTTTTTTTAATATTTTTATTTATTTCTAGGAGAGAGAGATTGAGAGGCAGCGTGAGCAGGGGAGGGTCAGAGAGAGAGGGAGTCACAGACTGAAACAGGCTCCAAGCTCTGAGTTGGCAGTCAGCACAGAGCCCGACGCGGGGCTCGAACCCACAAGCCGCGAGATCATGACCCAAGCGAAAGTCGGACGCTTAACCGACTAAGCCACCCAGGCGCCCCTAAAATGTCTCATTTTCACAAAGAAACTTAAAGGCAAGGACATTTTCACACACACACACACACACACACGCACACACACACACACACACACAAAAGATACAAAAAAGCACAGGGGACACCTAGGTAGCTCGGTTGGTTGAATGCCTAACTTTGGCTCGGGTCATGATCTCATGGTTTGTGAGTTGGAGTCTCGCTCAGAGCCTGGGGCCTCCTTTGGATTCCGTGTCTCCCTCTTTTTGCCCGGCCCCCACTCACACTCTGTCTCTCTCTCTTTCAAAAATAAACATTAAAAAAAATTTTTTTAAAGGCAAGGTAAAAACACAGTTTAAAAAGGCCAAGATCACCAGAAGGTCACATATGATAAATATGTTGAAATTATGATGCAAGGGATTTAAAACAACTATGATCATATTTCCTAATATAATACTATAATAATATATGGTAGGTAAAAATCTATAATTGAAAAGATAGGTGACATGCAAGATTAGATAGGTAATTTTAGCAGACAAGTAATATCAATAAATAAAATGGAGTTGGTATACATTAAAAACTAAAGTAACAGATGAAGAATATCATTAATACGCTAATCAACTTGCACACTGAATCCAGGAAATCAGTCAATTTGTAGGAGGGGAATAAATAAATACTTAAATTTCAAAAATGCAAAGAGAACAAAAGTACAAAAATAATCAAACAATAGATCTTAGAGTTGTGAGATAAAATAAAATAACCGAACATACACAT
This sequence comes from Proteles cristata cristata, assembly GCA_017311185.1. Lineage (NCBI taxonomy): Eukaryota > Metazoa > Chordata > Mammalia > Carnivora > Hyaenidae > Proteles > Proteles cristata. Next base: position 119,783 of record JAESUZ010000872.1, read on the forward strand.
AAATTGGAATCACAGAACGAGGAAAAGGGAGAAAACAAGGCAAAAAAATTACTTAAAGGAATAATAGCTGAGCATTTCCAGCTAATGACAGATTCCAAATCAGATACTAGAAACTCAGAGAACAGCAAGCAGGAAAAATATCAGTACAAGGAAAACACTAAAAACACCGAAAGCCCAAGACCTAGACACATCATATACAACCTCTTGAAAACTGAAAACATAGAGAAAACCTTGATGAAGAAAAAAAAAACCTGTAAAAGAAAAGAATAAAAACTATAGCCAACTCTCATTAGAAACCACACAAGTAGGAGGGCATGTTTACATGGTTGAGAGAAGAAAAAAAGAAAGTCAAACCAGAAATCGATCCCCAATATAAATATGCTTTAAAATAAAGATGAAAATACTTTCTCAGAAAAACAAAAACTGAGAAAACTCATCATCAAGTGTCCGATTTAAGAAGAAATCTTAAAGTTCATTTTTCACGCAGAAATATGACATGGATTAGAAACTTGTATAGCTACACAAATAAATGAAGAGTCTAAAGTGGAATATGGAAGCAAAAAAACCTTTTTCCTATTTCTAAATATTCCAAAATATAACCAATAGTTTAAAACAAAAATAGAAACAATGTATTGTGTGCCTATAGCATATACAGAAATGAAAATTATGTCCATCGTGGCAGAAGTGACGGGAGAAAGGGACTGGGAATGCACAAGCAAGCGTCACTCCGCACAGGTGTGGAACAAGAAAAAATAACCATGTTAGCTGCAACTGAGCAAACAATCTTTATATCCAACTGGAAAACTATGATTGTTCCATGACTTCTGCAAATTAAAAACTCTTTTGCTGTTGCTGTCACACGCTGGAGAAATGAAAAAATATATTTATTACACTTTAAATCCTAGAAACCTCGAAAACTTTGCTTCTTAGCAAAAATAAATTTGCAAATTAGATATGTCTTCCACAGCTCTTGCCTTCATTTTCTTGCCATATAATTTATGATAGTGAGCCCTAATGAATTGTCATAATCATTTCTAAGCTTATATCAATTGCAACATTTTGTTTTTTGAAATTTCACTGTCATGAAATATTCCTGCAAGCTAATCATTGTAAAGTTTGGCCCAGCATCAGTTTTTCTGGGGGAATCTTCATTGTTTTTGCCACAATAACCTTCATTTATTTCTGTAAGTTTATCTTTGCTAAATTTCTCTAGGTACACTTCTGGAGCATCTCAATGAAGGTAGTGTTAGGATTCTCACAGTCATTAATTTCTTCTTAAAACTTCTTTTATGTTCAGTTTGAATCCTGTAAAATTCTTTGAACAGTTCAGTAAACGTTTCTGCCATACTTCATGTATAAATTCCCTTTTACTTATTGCGTGAGGCTGAAATGTTTTCAGCTGTATGCTTTATATCATATGTTTCCCAAAATTTGGCTAAAGAAATTGCATGATCTTCAGTTGTAATATCAATAACCTATGTGAATGTCCAGTTTATGGAGAAGGAGTAACAGACAACAAAAACGTTTTACCAAAATAGGCAGAAAAGTTAAGCCTATAAATACAGAAGAACATGTTTTATACTCCCACTCATAATGAACCATTTTCTTGAAATTTTAGTATTTCTGAGTCAGAAGTTCCTACAAATGAGGGAAATATACAAAAAAGAGGTGAGGAAGATCTCAATCTTTTTAAACCCACAGTTTTGCTTTGAGCTACCTTTGAACAGAAAATGTGTAATCAGTTGCTCATTTTCTGGTTCAGATAAAAGTTACAAAAGGAGCCTTTGAAAGAGGAAATCAATGAGGATCAAGTCATTAGTGAAAAATTCGCTCTTTTACATAAATACTTTCCAACATTGCCTCAGAAATCAGAGAAAGTTCAAGATGAACAAAATTCTTTGATTTCCATAAAAATAAGAATCTCTAGAAAAAGTACACATTCAAAAACTATGAGTAAATACAATAAAATAATTGTTTTATGTGTATCTTAAAAATTTTAAGTGTTTATCTCTCTACATCTGAACAAAAATCCAATTGAAATCGGTGTTGAAGGCATGTTATTTAATTTAGGATAATTATTTTCAAGCCTAAGGTTGTGTTGCCATCATTTGTTAGTGTCCTGGCATTCTCAGAAAGATTCGAAAATAAGCACGTGTTTTAATTTAAAGTCACCTTCTGCGGTGCCTCCTAGTAAGGGTTAATATATCTTTAACTCCTTTACACCACTTCATAATCTTGTGTCTTTTATCATACAAGTTCTTAATAAGGCTGCCTTCCAAAAAGATATTTTAATCAACATTAAATATTGAATTGTCATCATAACCACCTGCCTTAATGAATCTTAGAATGTGGGTGCATATTGTATAGCAGCATCCTTACATGACTAAAAGTTTTAAGAGGCAGCTTAATCTTATTTAATTCATGCCAATTTCTGAAATGATGAAACTGGCCTTCATTAACAGGAAGAGCCCTCTCATTAGCGCCAGCTCTCAGCTATCAGGTGAGCCTGAAGGATTCATTGTGAATAACAAAGGCACATATCACTAGGGAAACTTCAAGGGTTTAAAGGTTACCTTCTGAGAATTTGGACAAAAGCCAGATTTTAGATTTGCCCTTTAGAAGCAAACATTAAACCAGCTTTAATTCTGACTTTATATATGTTGTTCCCTCATTTTTATTTAAATTTCAAAATATTGCTGAGTTGTAAAAAAAAAAAGAAAAAAGAAAACTATCAGAAGTGTGATGGAAAATTGTATTGAATTTATTAACTTGGGGACAATTCATATTTTTGTAATGTAGTGTTTTGTTGTAGGATTTTTTTACCTCAATACCCAGGGTTCATTGTCCCGCTGCTTTGAGGAATGAAGTGGTGGACACAAAATAAAATGAGTAGCAGGCAAAAGTATGTAGTGTATAATGTATATAGGGTATAAGATCAAAAAGCAAGAATAGTATGAAAGCTCTCTTTACAGATGGGGGCCATTCAAAAGTGAATGCCAAGACCATAGGCAAGGGTTCTTGTTTTATTAGGTTCTGATCAACCCTCCCCTCCCATCCCCCTTGTTCCTTCTCAGGTCCCACCCTTACTGGATTGATAGCTCTAGGTCCTGGGTTGTCCATTCCTGATTGGCTTGATCCCATTGTAGGAGGGGTGGTCTATGGCCATATAGTTCCTTGGGGGTCATACTGTTTCATGGTCTATTCCTTATTTTTAGTTAGGTCTTTTATCAAATTCCTGAGCCAGTCCTGAGGGGTGGTAGGTGGTGTCTGGGTACATTCTTTTTTTTTTTTTTAATGTTTTGTTTTTTTTTAAATTTTATTTATTTCTAGGAGAGAGAGAGAGACAGCGTGAGCAGGGGAGGGTCAGAGAGAGAGGGAGTCACAGACTGAAACAGGCTCCAGGCTCTGAGCTAGCTGTCAGCACAGAGCCCGACCCGGGGCTCGAACCCACGAACTGCGAGATCATGACCTAAGCGAAAGTCGGAGGCTTAACCGACTAAGCCACCCAGGCGCCCCATTCTTAAGAGCAACATTATGCCCGAGGGGCTTTGCTGTAGTCACACCCTCCCAACATTGTTCCAAAATAACAATTTGGTGTTTTTCCCCACCCAGGGACCTTGGGTCCTAACCTTTCCCTCTCTCCCTACTGAATCCTATCTTTCCCTATCATGGTTTTCTTATCCATGAATAAGAAATTATTATCCTCTTATTGTTAGCTTCTTTGAATAATATTTTTATACTTTTCCATATTGATTTTTTATACTTTCATTAAGCATTTTCTGAATCATCTGTATTTTGTGTTGCTATTGTTGGAAAGATTCTGTTTCATTTTAAACTGTCTCATACGTAAAAATGTAATCAAATTTTTTTTATTATTTTAACCATAATATTGCTAAAATATATTCATTTTAATAATATATTCATGGCTACCTTTTGGTTTCAATGTAAATAAGCATATCCATTAGAATAATAATCATCTTTTTTAATCTTCAAAAATTATAATTACTTTCTTTTAATGTTGTAACAGGGATCTCTGGTATTATTAACTGAAATACTAGAGTTTAGCGTTTTGTTCTTGTTCCTAAATTTAAAAGTGATTATTTTAATATTTTTATTTGAAGGACCATGTTTTGTTATTTTTGCCAATTTCTTTTTTTGTGTGTAGATACCTTATCACATAGGCAAGTTTTTTTCTTCTTCCTGGCTTGAAAAATATTCAACTTAATGATTCAAACATGAATCTTTGTAGAGTGCTATTAAGTACTATTTCTGATATAAAATGACAGTCCTATGTGTGATTCCTACAGACATAAACACATACAAACACCAAGTTTATATTCTGCTGTCTAGGATCAAGTAAGCACGGGAGATATAAATATTACCATAGCCCTCTCTGAGGACGTACGTAAGTAAGTAGAAACTGAATGTGAGGCACCAACCTTGCACAAAGATTAAATACATTAGTGTTGAATTTATTTATTTTAGTGAAGAAATTATTTTCTCCCTAAGACTTTTTTTTGTAGAGCATTTTTTAGGTTTACAATAAACTGGAGAGGAAGGTACAGATCTCCAATATACCCCCTTCCTGGACACTAGCAGAGTCTTCCCTATCATTAGCACTTCACCATGGAATGCTGTGTTTGCTGCAATTAATGAAGCCACACTGGCACATCATGATCACCCAAAATCCATCACACACAGCAGGATTGGCAACCATCGAGGTTTTTATTTTCTCCATAGTTTTGTCTTTTTAAAATGTCATAGAGTTGGAATCATGTAGTATGGAGTCTTTACAAATTGGCTTTTTTCACTTCATCATATGCGTCTATGGTTGCTTCGTGTCTTTTGTGGGTTGTTCGTTCATTTCTATTTAGCACTGAATGATATTATTTTTTCCAAATGTGCATAGTAAACCACACACTACAGGACAGGATGGTTGCTTTCAAGTTTTAGCAATTTTTTTTATGTAAAAAATGTTTTTAATGTTTATTTATTTTTGAGAGAGAGATTGTGTGTGAGAAAGTGATGAGCAGAGAAAGAGGGAAACCCAAAATCTGAAGCAGGCTCCAGGCTCCCGGCTGTCAGCACAGAGCCCAAAGTGGGGCTACACTACAAGATCAGGACCTGAGCTGAAGTTGGACCAACTGAGCCACCCAGGTGCCCCTCAAGTTTAAGCAATTCTAATTAAACCTGCCATAAACATCAGTGTCCAATTTTTTTGGGGGGTAAACTGGTTTTCAACTGCTTTAGGTAAATATCAAGGAGGATAATTACTGGATCATAGGGTAGAGTATGTTTAGTTTTGTAAGAAACTGCCAAACTGTCTTTCAGGGTGGCTTTACTATTTTTCATTCCCACCAGCAATGTGTATGAATTTGTATTGCTTCACATCCTCACCAGTACTTGTTGGTGTAAATGTTCCAAATTTTGACCATTTTAATAGATATGTGGTGGTATGTCATTGTTTTAATTTGCATTTCCTGGATGACATGAGATGTTGGGCATCTTTTCATATACTTATTTGCCATTCAAATATCTTCTTTGAAGAGGTATCTATTAAGGTCTTTGTCCCATTTTTAATTGAGTTGTTTGCTTTTTCATTGTTGAGTTTTAAAGTTTTGTGTTTTGTTTTGTCTTTAGCATATGTTAGATAACAGTTCTTTACCATACGTGTCTTTTGAAGATATTTTCTCCCAGTCTGTGGCTTGTTGGCTTGACTTACTTTCCCGACGTTGTTGTTTTGTTTTGTATTGTTTTGTTTTGTTTTGTTTTTCTTTTAGGCAAAACATAAGTTTTTAATTTTAATGGAGTGCAGTTTATCAATTATTTCTTATATGGATCATGTCTTTGGTGTCCTGTATAAAGGGCCATTGTCATTAACCAAGGGTATCTAGATTTTCTCCTGTTATCTTATGGGGATTTTATGGTTTTGCATTTACATTTAGGTCTGTGATTCATTTTGTGTTAATTTTTGTAAAGGGTGTAAGATGTCTAGATTCTTTTTGTCCTTTTATTTTTTCTTTTTTTACATACGGATGTCAAGTTATTCTAGTGCAGTTTGTTGAAAATATTATCTTTGCTCCATTATATTGACTTTGCTTCTGTGTTGGAGATCAGTTTTATATATATATATGTATGGGAGTCAATTTCTGGGTCCTCTATTCTGTCCCATTGATCTCGTATTCTTTCATCAAAATCATAATTACTTGATTATTGTAGCTTTTTAGTAAGTCACGAAGCTAGGTAAAATGAGACCTCTTATTTTGTTCTTCGTCTTCAATGTTGTCTTGGCTATTTAGGGTCATGTGATTCTCCAAATAGGCTTTTAGAATCAATTTGCTGATATTCATAAAATAACACGCTGGGATTTTGATTAGGATTGTATTGAACCAATAGATAAAGTTGGAAAGAACTTACATCTTGACAATATTAAGCCTTTCTATTTGTGAACATGGGATATCTCTTCTTCATTAAGATCTTTGATTTTGTACATCAGAATTTTGTAGTTTTCCTTTTATAGGTTTTGTACATATTATGTTAAATTTATACCCATTTCATTTTTGGCTGTGTTAATTTAAAAGGTGTTGTCTTTTAATTTCAAAATCCACTTATTCATTGCTGGCATATAGGAAGATGATTGATTTTTGTATATTAACCTTACCTTCTACAAACTTAATATAATGATTTATTGGTTCCTGGTGGGTTGTGGCTTTTTTGGGGGTGGGGGGAGGTGTCACATTTTTTTTTTTCTGATTTTCTGTGTAGACAGTTGTGTCATCTGTGACCAAAGACAGTTTTAGTTCTTTCTTCCCAATCGGTGTAACTTTTATTTCCTTTTCTTACCTAATTGCATTAGGAAGGACTTCTAGTTTGTTGTTAAAAGGGTGGTCAGAGTGGAATCCTTGTCACATACTTGATTTAGGTAGAATAGGTTTTAGTTTCTCACATTAAGAAAGGTGTTAAATGGGGGGTGTTTGTGTTGATAGTCTTTATCAAGTTGAGAAAGTAGTCTTCTATTCCTAGTTTACTTATTCTGTTTTACAAATATAAAGCATACCATTCAACACTATATGTTAGGGAGTAAAAAAGCATTATTTATTTTTATTTTTTTAATATTTATTAATTTTTTTTGAGAGAGAGTACACAAGCAAGGGAGGGGCAGAGAGAGAGAGGGAGAGAAAGAAAGAAACCCAAGTAAGCTCTCCATTGTCAGCACAGAGCTGGATGCAGTATTCCAACTCTTGAACCATGAGATCATGACCTGAACTGAAATCAAGGGTCTGAGGTTTAACTGACTGAGCCACCCACGTGCCCCAAGCATTATTATTAATTTTTTTTTAAATCATGGGATATATGGGATATCACTTTTTTTAATGTTTATTTTATTTTTGAGAGAGAGAGAGCATGATAAGGGAGAGGCAGAGAGAGAAGGGGGCAGAAAATCTGAAGCCATCTCCATGCTGACAGCAGTGAGCCTGATATGGGGATGCGGGGCTGAAACTCAGGAACCATAAGATCATGACTCCAGCCAGAACTGGATTCTCAATCAACTGAGCCAGCTAGGCACCTCCCAAAAAAGCATTATTTTTTATAATTAAAATTTACAGTGAATTTAAAGAGCAAAAAATTGCTTATCAAGACTCAAATAATTTATCCAAAAGCTAAGTTAAATACATTAAATAAATAATCTTAACAGATTAGAGATTTTGATATATCTTTACTGATGTATAATGTTTTTCATATAGTGCAAATACATGAGAAATAATTAAATTAGTGATTCCATAAATGTTATTATATTGTTGCTAAAGTTTATTATTCCTTAATCATAGCTGTGTTTTATCTATCTTTGATATGCCCAGTTTTTCTTACACAAAACACATTTTATTTTATTCCTTTTACCAATAAGGTGAAACTGGGTCACTGCTCATAGACATTAAAATATATGTGTTCTCTTTTTCTGTGACTAATTGTACTTATTTGTTAGTTTGGGCATGTCATATCTTTGAATACTTAGACATAGTTTGGACTTAATAAAATTGATGGTCAACTGAAACAAACAAACAAAAGAAAAGTCACTATTTATATGATAGTATAAATTTACCCCAAAGGACATAAAATATTCCAAACAACAGATACACATCTTACTTTACCAAATGATATATTTTTATTTTGTGATGAAATGCTTTAGTTTAATTGAACAAACTGTATCAATCATTCTAATGTATATAAAGAGACACCACCTTTTATTAGGAATTTGAAGTAAGTATGAATAAGACAACTAGAGATCATTTCAGTATCAATTATCATCTTATTAAATCATGTTGTATATAATATAACAAAAGGTAAAGTAAATGGAGGAAGAGACCATCCTGCCTAGGATAAAGATTTTTACTGACCATTGCTAACTCTATACCGGATTATAGAAAAAGTCTTCTCTGAGAGTTATCCATGATGCAAGTCTCATCTACTTCTAGACCCTCTGAGTCACCATTACTACATAAGTCTTCTGAAAGCAGAACTCCAGTTTGATTGGTTCCCATTCAAAAGTAGGCAATGATGATTTCCTGCCTAAATAATGGAATATAATATTTCAATATGGCATTTAAAATTTTAATCTATTCAACAATCATTTCTAAGCTTAACATCAGATAGTTGGTGAAAATTGTGAAGCATCTGAGATTTTGCCCTATTTCACTCTAAAGAGTAAACTTGCAACTGTTGGTGAATGCTTGGAGGCTTAGGTTGTAGACCGAGCACTTTACTACTTATGGCATAGCAAGGAGTTTGAACTTGCGGATCATGTAGCTTCCAGTTCTACAGGTAGCAATGTGGGGCAGCCCAAGTAGATGTTATACATGCAATTGACTTGCATCACAATTGAAGAAATCTGAGCTGAATAAATGCAAAATTTTATAATGTGCTGCAAGCAAATTTGGCCATTTTCCCAGAAGGAGACATTATCCTTATTACACTAGATAATAAACAAAACTGCCCCCTGTACCTATATTTGAAGAGAATCCAGAACAAAAGGACAAGAGTGACTCATTTGCAAAATATATCGGCATCCAGGAGATCCATAGGATTTTCTCCCAATAATATTTATTTTCATTTCTGTATCATCTTGTTCCTGACAAATTTTCCCATGAGCATGCTTCTCTCTTGGCCACGCTGATTTATCTGACCCTAAAACTTAATTAAAGCTTCTCTCAACAGTACTCCACGTGGGTATGGAGGAAGACCACTTCCAGTTTTGATCACAGCAGTGCTTCCTGATGTCACAGAACAAATACCATAAATCATTAGGATTTACCTTTGAAAGCCACGTAGCTTTAACCTTAAATTTCTTGATTAAGTCTTCCCTTGGGCTTAAGATGTTAATTCAGGCACAGAAGGATATATTGGCAATTGAACAGATAAAACTTCAGCCCAGTGGAGAAAATGTAGATCAATTATTTCATTCCTAATGACCCTCGCTGGTGAATTCAGGTTGACCTGGATGCCATCTAGTGCTGAATTGCTGTCATTAATGACTTTAGCTAAAGTCAGAGATGAATTTTAATTCTCGTTTCTAAATGGATGATTCTTATTTTAGGTAAAACTGCCCTCAGAGTGAACATATAACACAATCATTATCTCCTCAAAGATCTCCCTAAATATCAAGGGTGGCCTAATTTTAAAGATGATGTCATTATCATCTAAGGGTTACATGATCAACTAGTTTTCTTAAGCACAGTTCTTTTATGGCCACACTGAAGTGTCAGTTCTAGTGTTTAGAGGAGGAAACAAGTTAACATCTGGCTTCATTGCACAGTGTAGAGCCTTATGTACATACATCATGCCACAGGAAACATGTAGTTCATTATTAATCAAGAGGAACCACAGTGAGATCTACAATGAGATCTATATTTGTTGGGGGTATATTATGCCAATATATCCAGTGTGGCTTCCTAGCTGCTGGTGAGTCTTAGGAGTCACAATTTACTTTAAACTATTGAGTCTATTTCTTGTTCTGGAACTGCCTAATTTCAGTCAAATTTGTCCTGTATGCCCATGCCACCAGTTAAAGGGCATTTATCTATTCTGCAAAGTGACTGAGAAACAGGCTGACAAACAGGAGTAGGGAAAACACCCGGTGGTGCTGACAAGTACTTTGAGAGGTACAGAGTTTGCTGCTGTTTCCAACAGAATTCTTGATAAAGTTAAGACAAATAGTGAGCAAATCATTGTCAGAGCCAATTGGAAGGAATAAAAGAGCAGAATTCCATTAAATTTAAGATGCCTGTAATGGTTTGACACAGCCACACCAGAGTGTTTTCCTTTGTGAGGAAGCCTCCAGGAGCTCTTCTGAAAGAAAGAGATAATTAATGTCACTCATTCCCCTTTACCACCCAGGACATACATAACATGTTACTTCTTCTCAGAGTGTCAGGAATTTGATCTCCACCTTTGGGTAAATATAATAAAAATTAAAATCTCCTTCCAAACCTCTCTTCAAAGGTAGAATGGAAATAAAATTGTTTTATTGTTGAATAAGTGTTAAACTGGAATGGGATGCACATCACAGTCAATCCACAGAGAAATTTCAATGACTAATAAATCTCACCCTTTTGTAAAGGATACAAGTCCACTTACTCGATGACCAGTTATTGTTGATCTTGAGACTGGATATAGAAGAGGAATTGACAGCACACATTGCCCATTCTAAATCCAGTTGGTAATTAGGGTGACTAATGTGTTGGCTAGTTGACTTTATCCAAAGGAAAAATAAACTTCATTGATGGCAGGAAGTGGTTTTGCAAATTGAAGCAAGGCACTCAAAGATAGGCTCCTACAGTCCCACAGACACTGGGAGATAGAGACTCTATCTTCCTTGCTGATTGCATTTCAAAGAGATGGAACCTAGATCCTAGAGAAAGAAACACCTCAGCCTTAAGGCCAGCAAAAATCCTGTTTACCTTTTGAAAAGATTTACAAACATTTCAAAGAGACAGAGAAAGAGTTTGCAATGACAAGTTTTCTAACTAGATGCTTTAAGAAAAGGAGGAAGATCACTTATTTTCAACAGGATTATTTCTTTATCATTTTTAACTCATGTTTACCTTTACACAATTCAACCACCAGAAAGTTTGCTTCTTATTTATTACCTATAAATTGTACCTTCCTTTCAATCATCCTCTGTTAACACTCAGACTTTTCATAGAGATAAGGCCAGTGTAAGAGGTATAACTGGATTTTTAGAAAATGTATCCAGAATGAAATCTAAGTCCTTTATGCTTCCTTTTGGCTCATCAGGGTGGCCAGCAGTTTAAGTCAGAAGAAAGAAAAATGCAACATGCCTAGTAATAGCCAGGAGGAAACCCTGAATTTTCAAAATAGTCTATATAATCCCCTCCTTCTTTCATTCTATCATTTCCTGAAGGTAATGATCTCCTTCTGGGACAGCAACATGAAATGAAATAAAACTGGACATGACTTAGCTGTATGGAATAGAAAGAAGTGAGGAGAGAAGGGCTAGAGGTCCTTTTGAGTAGAATTTTGAGGAAGCCATACCAACTCTCAAAAATGTCAGGTGCTTCTGGATGGTAGGGACAATAGTGGTCTCATGTCATATCTTGAACTATTCGCCCATTGTTGGGTGGTTTTTGTGACAATAGGCATACATGTCAGACTGAAAGTAGTCTGACAAACCAAGTAAGTGATGTAGAAATTTCAGTAGTCATATTTAAGTGACAGAAATTGACAGGTATTGGTATTTGTGTATTGGTTTTGACAGACATGTATTTATCTACATGATTTTAAGATAATTATATTTTTTTCTGACTAATGTGATATGGGCATATTTTGGCTGTAGTAATCATCTTAGTCCATCTGGGACTCAAGAGAGCAAAAGTCCAGCATAGCTTATCTTCTAGATTTGGTTGAGAGCAATATCATACATATTGTATATTCGTACAAGAGAGAGAAACAGGTTAGATTTTGTCAGGAGTCCTAAGTCTGGCATAAAGTAGTAGCTTTTTCTTCCCAAACATAAAGTATGCATTCACTGGATGATGCAGACTGGATTAGCATTTTTATTCCAGTTGGTTTCACCAAAGAACACTACCACGGGCATCTTCATAAATGAATGACCTAGACAGTTTGATTAAAGAATCAAAACAAGTGGAAATAAATAAAAATAATAAAAGTAAAAATAAATTTAAAAAAAGAATAATAAAAAGCAGCATAGAAATTAATTTAGGAGCCAGTATGACACTGGTGTTAAAACCCTGTGGTTAAATGATTTAACTTAGGGAAAGACAATAAATACAAAAGAAAAGTGGTCCACTTCTACATTTTATAGGAAAATTTGATGACAAAAATATAAGCTTCTTCCTGTTGAGTATTTTTCACTCCGTTCTCTCTTAATCTCACAGTTTGACCATTAGATGGTTTATCTTGTTATACACCAAGTAAGTCTTAAAGTAAACACTTTTTCTAGAGCTCTCACAGTCTTAATTACAAAAATCAAATTTGTTTTTATGAAAATAAAGAGCTTTTCTTCACTATTTCTATTCATTCACAAATGTAACACATTTGAAGAGTTAAAAGTACAATTTCTCCTACAATAAACAATACATATAGTTCCATAATTTTTAAGATATCATTCTTTATAATTTTTTTAACTTTCTAGATGGCATATCTATGGACCATATCATTAATAAATCTATACACAGAAAAAGAATTTGGATTATATTGGTTTAAAAAATTGGTAAAAATTTTTGCTTAACTATTTGGTATCTTGGAAGAGACATGATTTAATTTTAGTATATTGGCACTGCATCACATTTTAGCTACATGGGGGTATAGTGACAATTTCAGAGATTACTGCCATAGACCAAATAGTTGTGTCTTCCTAAAATTCAAATGTTAAAACCTACCTCTCAGTGTGATGGTGTCTGGAAGTATGTTTGGGGAAGTGATTAAGTTATGAGGGTGGAGCCCGCATAAATGGAATTAGTGTCCTTTTCAAGAGACTCCAGAGAGATCCTGACCCTTTTACCATGAGGTTACAATAGGCCCTCACCAGACACTAAATCTGCTGGTGCCTTTGGACTTTTCAGCCTGCAGAACTGTGAGAAATGAATGTGTTTTTTATAAGCCAAATCTACAGTATTGTATTATAGAAGCTCAAATGGACTAAGACAATTACTACAGCCAAATTATGTCCATATCACAATAGTCAGAAAGAATTTAATTACCTAAATATATATCTGCCAAAACCAGTACATAATGACTGAATGTGAAGCCTGTTCAGGCAGTTTTTAGCATAAGAAGGATCTCAGCAGAGTAAAAATTTGTGCAGATTTGCAAACAGCCGGAACTTTCAACTTTTTTAAAATGTTTATTTATTGGGGGACGGGGGGGAGAAGGAGACTCAGAATCCCAAGCAAGTTCCACATTCCGAGCTGTCAGCACAGAGACTAATGTGGGGCTCAAACCCATGAAGTGTGAAATCATGACCTGAGTCAATGTCAGATGCTTAACCAACTGAACTGCCCAGGACCCTCATCAAACAACCTGAACTTTGAATGCATTCCTCAATCCATGCACAGATCTATTAGAAATAAGTGAAAACCTAACTGGCTCACAGTGTTTGAGCATGAGCATTGATCAGTCAGTGACTGATTATAATTTGTGCTGCCTCAGGCACAATATAACTGGCATAGAATTTAAAGATGAAATAAAGAAAGGGAGGAAGAAAGGGAGGGAAGATGAAAGAGAGGAAGGGAGGAAAGGAGAGAGAGAGGAAGAAGGGAGGGGAGAAGAAAGAAGGCAGGCAGACAAATAAGCAGAGAAATCATCAGAGCCCTCTGTGGTGGAGATAGATATTAGAGAATTAAACAAGAAAGTCCCTAAAAACCATAGACACACAAAGCAGCAACAATAGGCCTAGGGGATATCTGAATCCATAGTTGCTATATTATCGCAAATGTTCAATTTTAGACAAAATGTGAGAATATAGGAAAAAATAAAGGGTGATCCATGTGCAGCCGACAGTAGAAACTATTTCAAAGAAGCCCAGATATTAGAATATGCAAGGACTTCTAAGAAGTAAGCATATGGTCACGATATCTGATAAAGAGCATATGCAAAAAGCCTGCAGATAATAGCATTGTAATTGGCGAAAGATTAAATGCTTTCTCTTCTAATAGGGATAAAGGCAAAGATAGTTTCTCTCTGCTCTTCAGTTCAACATTAAGAGTTCAGTTCGGTAAAGCAAAAAAAAAAAAAAGGCAAACAAGAAAAAAAGACATTCATGTTGGAAAGAAAGAAACTTTTTTGCAGACAACTTTATTCTATATGCAGAATATAGTAAAGAAACAACTACCCCACATCAAAAAAATAAAAAAAGGCTGCTAAAACTAATGAACAACTTCACCAAAGTTACAGGATACAATATCCATATATAAGATCAATTGCATTACTTTATACACTTGACCCTTGAACAACACTGGAGTTAGGGGCACTGACCCCCATCCATCTTGCACAGTAAAAAAAATCCCAGTATTAACATTTGACTCCCCTAAAACTTAACTATATATAGCCTACTGGTGACCAGATGCCTTACCATTAGCATAAACAATTGATCAATGCCTATTTTGTAAATTTGTTACATACTGTATTTTATAATAAACTAAGTTAGAGAAAAGAAAATATTATTAAGAAAATCATAAGGAAGAGAAAATACTTTTACAATACTATTTTTGCCAAGGTCCACCTGTATATAGGCCCAGGTATAAGTGAACTCCCATAGTTCAATTTCTTGTTTAAGGGTCAACTGTATTAGCACTGTGCAGTAAAACAGTCTGTGTAAGAAAACCATTCAGCGCACAATAGTATCAAAAAATAAAATATTTATGAAAAACTTTTAAAAAGGTGGGAAAGTCTTATAAACCGTAAACCCCAAAGCATTTTATGAAATAAATTGAAAAGATCTAAATCAAATTTCAGCACACATTTTCTTAATGTATTGACAAACAAACAAACAAAACAGCTTTTAGGTCATAAGGCAAAGTCAAGGATATTATGAAAGCAGGTATGTTACTATTTCAAACATTAAAATATTCAAAAACATGTAACAAAATTAGTAGTCGGCCATGGCTTCCAACCACTAAATAAATAGAATAGAGAAACACATATATTCATGGATTGGGATGCTTAATATTATTAAGATAAAGCTTTCCCCCAAATTGACTGATATAATTTACATATCCCTATAAATTCCTAGCAAGATTATCATTTTGGAGCAATCTACAATCTGATCCTAAAATTGAAATAAAAATACCAAGGAGCCTGAGTAGCCTGAATAATTAAAAAAAATTAATGTTTTTATTTAGTTTTGAGAGGGAGAGAGACAGAACATGAGTGGAGATGTGGTAGAGAGAGAGAGGCCCAGAATCTGAAGCAGCCTCCATACTCTGAGCTCTCAGCACAGAGCCCCATATAGGGCTCGAAGTTGTGAACCACGAGATCATGACCTGAGCTGAAGTAGGACACTTAACTCACTGAGCCACACGTGTGCCCCAATAACCTGAATAATTTAGAAATAAAGAACTTATAATTCCTGATTCAGAAGTTACTATGAGCCCACTGTTATCAAGAAAATGTGGTGTGATACAAGGATAGATATAGAGCACTGGAACACAAGTCCAAAAGTAAACCCTTAAATTGATTACTAATTGATTTTCAATGAAGTTTTTGAGGCCATTCAGTGTGGGAGGGCATAGTTATTTCACAAACAAAAAAGGTTTGTGTAGCATCTGGACATCTATATGACAAACACAAAAATAAAAAAATATATAAAAATTTACCTTACAGCGAATATATATATTAACTAAAAATGTTAACCTAAATGTGAGACTTATAACTTTAGAAATTCTAGAATACATAATAGGACAAAATCTTTATAGTGTGGGTTAAGCAAATATTTCTTAACCCATAAAAGGAATTTTGGTCAATTACTATTTATCTAAATTTAAGAAAATGTACCTCCAAACACACCATTGGAAGAACAGGAAGACAAATGACTGGGCCGAAAATCATTTACCTGCAAAAAGACTATATTTAGAGCATATAAAGAATATATCCAACTCATCAAAGAACAGACCAAATAAAAACTATCAAGATATTTGAATTGACATTTCACTAAAGAAAGCTGAATGACTAATTAAGCATATGAAAAGATGTTCAGCATTCTTAGTAATTAAGTAAGCACAGATTAAAATCACAATGAGATACTACTTCACTCGCTCTAGAATGGTCATCTTAAAAAGAAAGATAACAACCAGTATCGGCCAACGTGAGGAAAAATGGAAACTTCATATGTTGCTGGAGGAAGTATAAAATGGTAGACTCTTTCGAAAATATTTTGGTAGTTTCTTAAAAAGTTAAATGTAAACTTACCATAAGATCCAGCTATTTCACTTCTAGGTATCTACCCAAGAAATGCCTGTGCCTGCCAGTGGTATGGTGTGAAATGACACTAGAAACTTGGGGTGCCCTGGTGGCTCACTTAGGTAGGTATCCGACTTCAGATCTGGTCACGATCTCATGGTCTGTGGGTTCTATCCCCTCATCAGGGTCTTTAGTAGTGCAGAGCCTGCTTTGGATCCTTGGTCTCTTTCTCTGCCCCTCCCCTGCTCACATTTTCTCTCTCTCTCTTTAAGAAAAATAAATATTTTTTTAAGATGACATTAAAAACTCAAAGATCAGAAGTCACTCATCAGGATTTTGAATTTTTTGAGAGATCAATTCTACAAACTATATGGGCTTTTTAATTTTCTCCTTACAATATTTGGATATATTTATGTCACAATATCTATTCTAAACTTTACCAATGCCTTAATAACATTTTAACTTCTGCAACACCTTACAATTTTTATGGCTCTTTCTTATATCATCATATTGGATCTCTTTTTTTTTTTCTTGTTTATTTATTTTTGAGACAGAGAGAGACAGAGCACGAGCAGAGGAGGGGCAGACACAGAATCTGAAACAAGCTCCAGGCTCTGAGCTATCAGCACAGAGCCTGATGCAGGGCTCCAACCCAGGACCCGCAAGATCTTGACCTGAGCTAAAGTAGATCGATTAACTAACTGAGTCACCCAGGCACCCCCCCCCCCATATTGGATCGTTATAAACATATGAGATAAACAGGAATTGCCCATATTTTATAGATTAAAAAACTATTATAGAGCTAGATTTCAGAGTACTTCTAACCAAGGTTACTCCCCAATAAGTCATCAAGAATAAAGATTTGAAAAGATTATTCTGAGAACAAGTCATACTCTGTCATTTACTATTCAGCTTTTTATCCAAGATAAGCAGTTTATTTATTTTTTATTTAGTTTTTTTATTCATCTCTGAGAAAGAAAGAGACAGTGCAATCAGTGGAGGGACAGAGAGAGAGGGAGACATAGAATCCGAAGCAGGCTCCAGGCTCTGATCTGTCAGCACAGAGCCCCTGTCAGTACAGAGCCCCAGATCTAACCCACGGACCCCTGAGATCATGACGTGAGCTGAACTAAGATGCTTAACTGAATGAACCACCCCAATCCTAGATCAGCAGTTTAAAACGCTATTGTAACAGAAGATTCTTTCTCCTGTATGAACATCTTAGACATGTAAGCATCTGACTCTCGGTTTCAGCTCAGGTCGTGATCTCACAGTTCCTGTGATGAAGTCCTGCTTTGGTCTTCATGCTGACAGCATGAAATCTGCTTGGGATTCTCTCTCCCACTGTCTCTGCTCTTTCCCCACTCATTCTCTCTCTTTCTCAATAAACAAAACAAACATTAAAAAATTAATAAAAAGAAGAAAATAGTATTTAAACTTCACATAGTATCTCCAATAGTATTGTCTCTTTTTCTGTAGTAAAACATCAGTTATACAATGTACATAAGCTAGAATGTAGCTTATATACATTTAAATTTCTAAATTAAAATTAATTAATTAAATTAAAGAAATTAATTAATTAAATTAATTTCTAAATTATCTAAATTTCTCTTACTTGGCAATTACATTCTATCAATTATACTATAGAATGTTGTATGTTCTAATCTTAAAATATTCCTCATTTCTATCCATTATGGGCGATATCAGATTCTATTATTAGATTTTTAATTAGATTGTTAGATATTCTGTTCTAGAACATGATATTTTCAAAAAGATACATTAACACATTTTTTGGACCTAATTATATTTTTCAATAAAGAAGCTCTTAAATATATATCAATTTTTAAAACTTACTAGGATAGAAATTTGTGAATTTTCACAGTTTCAAAAGGGGACTACAGCATAGTGTTCTGACTCACCATATAATTTCATTTAACTAGATATAAAATCCAAGTGTCATTGATAAAGAATACAATTAAAATAATCCATGTTTTAAAAAAATTATTACTGAAAGATTACCTCTTGTTCCATTCTAAGATAGTAAAAAAATGTTTTCGTTATGGACAGAGTGACTTTGTTTCAAATACTTACTTCATATGCTTATATATATCTAAATATATATATTTTATATAAACTTCAAGAAACTGTTCTGAAGTTAAAATGAAATAAGATATAGAGGTGTCATAATGTTATATGATCTTATGTTTTGTTAATATTTAAGTATTCATCCACCGCCCTAACCTAACAGCCTAATTTACCTCACCCCTTAGATGTCTAATAGCCTTCTCAAATTCAGC
This sequence comes from Proteles cristata cristata, assembly GCA_017311185.1. Taxonomy (NCBI): domain Eukaryota; kingdom Metazoa; phylum Chordata; class Mammalia; order Carnivora; family Hyaenidae; genus Proteles; species Proteles cristata. Next base: position 138,514 of record JAESUZ010000872.1, read on the forward strand.
ATGTTCTACTATTGTTTATCCACCACCCAAAAGCCAGTGCGTGTCACTACTTATCAAACTGTTCCTCAGGCCTATAATGCTGTAATTACCTTGGTGTCCTAATTTATACTTACTGCTCAAATTTAATCCAAAAGAAACTCCTTTTATTTCTGCCTCAAAATAATCTCTAATGCAATTTAGCATTTATATAATAATTATAAGAAATTTTTATAATGGAAAATTTAGATCATCTCACTTCTTACCTTCCAATCATTCCAAAAAGGTCATCACTTAGCTTCACTCCCCACTCTTTGAACCCATTTTATATATTTTTCTCTTGCTGTGCTCTTCTTCCAAGCTAGCTCTTGTTTGCTTGTTTTGTTTTTGTTTCCAATAAAAGCACCAAGTTACTTATTTCAAGGTCTTCTTTCAGCCAGGATTTCTCTTTCCCAGGTTCTCTTCATATCTCTCTCTTTCACAGCATTTAGATCTCAGCTTAGGTATTCTTAGAAACTGTGTTTGTTATATTCTTTGGAAATCAGCCTGTTTCAGTAATTTTATGTAATTTTTAAATAATTTTTAAACTTTTATTCATTTATTTTTGAGAGAGAGCACAAGCAGGGAGAGGCAGAGAGAGAGGGAGACAGAATCTGAAGTAGGATCCAGGCTCTGAGCTGTCAGCACAGAGCCAGACACAGGGCTCAAACCCACAGACCATGAAATCATGACCTGAGCCAACGTCAGACACTTAACTGAGCCACTCAGGTGCCACTCTATGATTTTTTTTATTGTTAAGTACATTTTTCTTTCTGTGTATGGATTAATTATGTTTATTTGGTTGCAAGATTCAATCTGGTTACTTCCATAGTCTTTGCTACTTAAATTTCCTGATCAGAGCAGAATGTTTGACACATAGTAGACACAGAGAAAAATTACCTGTTGTTCCTTAAGCCATGCAATTTTCAGGAATAAATGCAAATTCACCATTCTGTGGATATGCCAAACATGTCTTTTTTTTTTTTCTTCCCAACTCCCCTTTGTCCCCAGGATGTCTGGGAAACAACTTACTGATATAAATTTTACTGAAGTGTTTATAATTGTTTGAATTATTCATTCAGTTCCCTCTATGAGCTTTATGAATATTAGGTATTTGAACTTTAATATCCTATTATGAGAAACCAGTCAAATACTTTGTACATTTTGTTACTAAATCCTAAATTTGGCTGTCCATCCCTCAAGGGGCCAATACTCAAGAGATGAGTTTTGACTGGAGAAAAATATGAAATTTATTCAGGAGACCAGCCACCTGGGAAGAAGGCAGACTATTGTCCAAAGGCCAATTCCCAGATTTCTGCCTGGCCTAGAGATTTTTAAAGTTTAATCAGTTAAGGGAGGGTAATGGTCTATGACATTTCTTGATGATGCGCAGACTCCATGATGTCAGCAACAGAGATATCTCACTTCTCAGAGAAGTTTTAGTTTCTTGTTGCCCAGCAGGGTTGTGCAAGAGTACTCTTTTCTTTCTACAGAAGAAAGCAAGATCTACAGATGCACAAGGTTTACAGATGACATCAGTAAAGTCATTTGCGTGATCTTAAAAAGAAAGAAGAAAAAAACACATCTTGCTGAAAGATTGCTGGGCTAATCAGAAAGCTGAGGTGGCTTCAAACAGACTAGTTAGCCTCTGTGGCCTGGGAAAGTTCTGGTTCCTTATTCCCCAAGGCCAGTGGTCTGCAAATCTCAAAGAAAGCAAATAATTCTGTTATAGATCAAGAGCCTTAAGTCAGCAAATAGGGAGTGTGTTAACCTGCTTCAACTTAACCAGACCAACTAGAATGTGTTACAATATTACACATTTGATCAATATTTGTTGAAGGAAATAATAAATGTGATACAACAAATTTTTTAAAACTAAAACATAGTAACTTTACTAATTGCTGATTTTTCATATCTTTATGTGTCTAGAATTTTCTCTTAGAATACTGTAGCTGGGCAGAAGTGAACAAATAAGGGATATGTTTGAAGCAAAACTTGACAGTTTTTGATTGACAATTTGAGTAATAAAGCAATCAGAAAAATTAAGGGCATCTCCTGGACTTGCCCTTCAGAATAAAATTTAAGTTCTTAGTGGTGTTTAGGATTGTCATCTCCCTCAAGCCTATATCTCCAGCCTTAATCAAGATCACCTACTGACACCTGGAAGTTAGAGCTCCAACGAAAACTGGAATTCAGGCTTCTATGATATATTGGCAACTCCTTCTACTGACTCTAGTTACACACCCTATAGTGAGGACACCAAACTACTAAAGTAGAAAAGATTTAGGTGGTTTCCTTACTATTTTTAAGAGTGCACTTATTTTTTTTTCAATGTTGTATTTATTTCTGAGAAAGAGAAAGAGAGAGCATGAATAGGGGAGGGTCAGAGAGAGAGGGAGACACAGAATCTGAAGCAGGCTCCAGGCTCTGAGCTAGCTGTCAGTACAGAACCTGACACAGGGCTCAAACCCACCAACCATGAGATCATGACCTGAGGTGAAGTTGGACGCTTAACTGACTGAGCCAACCAGGCTCCCCTCCTTACCATTTTTAAAATCACTCTAATGCTTTAAGTGGATTTGACAAAGCAAGTATCATAGAATATTTATTTTTTACATATTTCTTTTTCTTTTAAGTTTAAAAATCTGGTTATGACCTTATTTTCAGTACAGAAAAACTGAAGGAATAACAGTATTTTATGTTTATCTAGTTTTTATCATAACTTTTCAGAAACTACTTGTAAAGTTTTATCTCAGTAGCTATTCTTATGTCTCTGTAGGTTGTCCAGATCAATTATTTTCACTCGATTATACAATTACATACAAAAACATGTTTGAAAATATTTCTGGCAAAGATGCCTCAAGCCTGCCTAATGGTCTTTGTGTTAACGTTTAGTAGTAATGCTCTTGTGGCCACACTATATATTTCACTTAATTTAACTTTCCCCAAGTATTTTTATCTCTGAAACTTTGTGTTGTTTCTTTTTCTCTTTGTTTTCTCAAATACTAATCATGTCTTTAGATCTAGTCTGAGCTACATAAGAGTCAGATGCATATGTTATTTACTAGGGGAATGTTAATGATGTTAATCAATGCAATGATTAGTGTTCGTAGATAAGGAGACTGTATATAAGGCATAAACTGGAAATCTGTTCAGAGCACTCTATAGAGGAGTTGCTAATGATGGTGTGTTCAAACACCATGACCATTCTAAAGCCAGGTTTTAGATAAAATGGATTTTTAATGCTCCCTAAATTATATGAGGTCTTCATACACTGTGCTTATCTTGCTTTGAAATTCAGGTAAACAGCAGAATGTTTTTACTATGCTTACTTCTGCTTAAAAGAGTTATCATTTCACACAAGTATAAGACTGTAGATCAGTATGTTAGCTAACATTCAAATAAATTTTAGAAAAAAAATCTTCTACAGTTCAGAATTTATTAAATATCATTATGTCTAAGAAGGGAAGTAGAACTTTCTCAGTCCACTTTGCAGGGGTTGTGATATAACCCCTTATAACAAACTTACTAAGATTCAAACTGAAATTTATCTTTATCCTTTTATTTAATAAATATAGCTTTTGTGCTTGCACAGGAATTCCTGTGTCATGATTTATTTGATTTCTTTATTTTTATCTTTTTTCTTAAGGATCAGTAATGTATTTGCCAATATGCTGAATATCTGATATAGTAGCTTGTTATGTAATATACCAAATACCAGAGTGCCTAGGTGGCTCAGTTGGTTACATGCTCGGTTCTTGACGTCAGCTCAGGTCATGATCTCACAGTTGTGGTATTAAGCCCTGAGTCAGGTTCTGCACTGGGAGTGGAGTCTACTTGAGATTCTCTCTCTCTTTCCCTGTCCTTGTGCACTCCCCCAACCCATTCTTTCTCTTTCTCTTTAAAACAACAACAAAAAAGAAATAAAAATTTAAAAAGTAAGGGGCGCCTGGGTGGCTTAGTTGGTTAAGCGTCCGAGTTTCGCTTAGGTCATGATCTTGCGGTTCGCGGGTTCGAGCCCTGTGTCGGGATCTGTGTTGACTGCCAGCTCAGAGCCTGGAGCCTGTTTCAGTCTGTGACTCCCTCTCTCTCTGACCCTCCCCTGCTCACGCTGTCTCTCTCTCTCTCTCCTAGAAATAAATAAAACATTAAAAATTTAAAAAAAATTTTTAAAAAGTAATACACCAAGTATCTTATCAGTAATCATGTAAAATAAAAAAAATATAAAGTAAAGTAAACTATGCTTATGTTAAGAGACGTGGGGAACTGAATATTATCTGAAAGCATTAAACTTTCATATAAAAGTATATATAACACATGTGTTAAATATTTAGGAAATGAGCTCATGGAAAAGTATACTGAATTACTATTTATCAGAGTAATGTACAATGTAAATCGACAATGACTAATGATTAATGAGAAAGGCTAAAATTTAAAGATCATCAACTGTGAATATTGATGAGGACTTTGAGAAATTGGGACAATTAAATTTTTGGTTAGAGTATAAAATGCTACAGCTGCTTTAAAAAAATATTTCTACTTACAGAATAATTCAGATACTATGGGCCTAGATATTTAAGAAACAAAATATATATTCACTTAGCCAATTTACATAAGAATGTCTATCACAGCCTTATTTATAATTAAAACCAGGAAAAAATTTAAGTGTTTATCAATTTGACAGTATATAAATAAATTTTCCTATACATATATAATGAGGCATTACTCAGACATCTTTTTAAATACTGATGCTCTCAGTAATATGAATGAATTGCCCTCACAGAAGAGTATGTTTTCATTTACATGAATCACCAAAACAACCGTTGTTTAAAAAAAAAATGTATGGAATGGTTGTCAGTAGATGGCATTGTGGGATTGAATGGAAAAGAAGAGCTAGAGAAAATCCTGGATGATGGAAATGTTCTCATTTGATAGAAGAGACATGGATGTATGCTTTTTTCAAATCACTAAAGTGTACATGTAAAGTAACCCCTCATGTGGATTCTACCAAAATAAAAAAGTTCTGTCAATAAAACTAAACATAAAAGTATTAAATAAAAAAGCAGAGTGTATCTGATTGTGACATTAAAATAATCTTTTTATGTATTTCTTTGTTTTGTATTTCCTTAAATGTTCAAAGTGATTTTTACAATCGAAGACCAAACAAAACAGATTAAAATATTGAGGACATAATAAACTACTCCAAGAAAGTTCTTATTTAATGTATTAGTATATATAAAATGTATTTATAATAAAGTATTAATTAATATTTTAAGTTCATAAACCATAGGACAAAACATTTTACTTAATGATTGGAGACCAGCAGACCTTTGTATTTCCATCGATATTATTTTACATACTGGTTTATTAATTGGTCTTACATGACTAATAATTTTGAGTAATAGATCCACCAGAGAACATAGCATTACATTTTTATCTTGCACATTTGTTTTTAAATTCTACAGTAACAAGAGGCAAGGCATGATTATATACAGTCGAATTTCAAATCTGATTCATACTAATTTTGCAAGCAGTTCAAAAGTAGCATTTATAAAAGTGTTTCAAGTAACAGCAAACTAAATTAATATTGATGGGAATCACTCAGAAAAATAATTAGGATTTTTAATATTTTCCTAAAGTACTTTTGCAAAGATATATCTTATTTATTCATATTCATTACATATGCAAACTTACATTTTGCTTCATTTATAATAATCAAATGTTTAACCCTTATTATTTTAATAAATAAACAAAACTTACCTCCTTTTTTAGAGCTTGTTGCACAGCTATTGACATACTTCATTATTAGCTTCTAATTGGTTTTGATTTTGCATAGCTGTGAAACTCATTTGAATAAGTTCATTATTTTGCTGCCAGAAGAAACAAAATTTATTTTAATTAGAGGTCATTGCACTTCCAGATTGAGTTAATTAAAGATCTAATCAAGCCTCCTGGGGATAAGTAGATTGTCAGTTGGGAAAAATCTTTACAAGACAAAACTCTAAAACCTACATTAAGGTTAATAGTTTTTTCAACTAAAACTTTGTATTTCTTGGCTCCTCCCACCTCCATAACCTCCTTAAATACTGAATAATGAATGTCAAGATCCTCACATCTGAATAATGTGCTGTATTCATACTGATGTATCTTCATCAAGTCTTCCAAAAATAACCTGAAAATAAGATTTAGGTCTTAAATGAAAGAAATTGTTAAAAACTATGCCAGACGACATGATATTACAGAGTGTCTGAGCACTCTTATGTTTCCTGAGAATAAAACAATATCAATGCAATTAACACTATCAGTTATTGAAATGGCAATATACAAATCTGTAATAGCTCTATTTAAGTACCATCTTCTTTCCTCTTCAGTTCTATTTACTGAACTTAAATCCAAAGTCCTGACATGATAAATGAGTTGCTGAAAATTATGGCTGAAAATATAAACTGGAATGCAAAGGATTCCTGAGGAATAAAGAAATTACATTTCAGTTGGTTATGGAATTTTAGGAAACCCAGAAGGATGCTTATTTGGATATTAAGTTTAAAAAAAAAAGGGGGTGGGGATGAAAATCAATCCATGACTATTTGGTGCAAATGTTTCATTTATCAATCAACTTGTGTCTCCATCAGTTTACTGATTACTGATATAGCATTAATTATATTGCAAATAAAAACTGTCTTAAAAATACAATCTAGGGGCACCTGGGTGACTCTGTGCATTAAGCCTCCTACTTTGGCTTAGGTCGTGATCTCACGGTCCGTGATTTCAAGCCCCGCGTCAGGCTCTGTTTTGACAGCTTAGAGCCTGGAGTCTGTTTCAGATTCTGTGTCTCCCTCTCTTTCTGCTCCTCCCTCCCTCATGCTCTGTCTCTCTTGCTCTCAAAAATAAAATAAAACCTAAAAAATTTTTTAAAGTACAATCTATGTAACATTTGTACATATATCTTGCAATTTTCCAAGAGGGTACATACTTAAATTCAGTCTTCAAAGCAACAGACTAGTTATGTTGAAAATAAAATAAAATATTTAATTTACAGTTGATTTCATGTGAACCAGTTGGTTTAAATGTAGAGTAAGTTGTAATGGTATTTTTTTTAATTTACTATTTTAGCAATAGATTTTAATACATTGTTTTTCTCAACTGTAATTCCAAATTTATAAAAAGAGGGACGTGAGATATTTATTAAGCCCTAGAAGCAACAAAATTAAAATATGTGTGAAAAAACTAGAAAAATAATGTATCAGTGTAGGGCAGAAGTATAGCTCAATGAGTAAAAACACAAGTTTTCAAGTCATCCATCCTGTTGGCTACAGAAGGGACTTGGTAAAATAACTTATCCACATCCAGTGTCTGCATTCTCCCTGGCAAAATGAGCATGCTGTCTTCCTCTGCAAGTTTTTAAATGACTAATGAAATAATACTGAATGCAGCATTCTTAGTGTTCAGTGATGTTAAATCTTACTACTTTACATATTTTGTAAAATCCATGGATTACTAATCAATCACAAATGTTCATAAGTTATGAAGGATAGAGGTGTTTTTATAAAGATACTAAAAGATAACTTTTCTGTGAGTGGACACAATCATGGAACATTCCCCAAAGGGAGAGTGATCATAATCCCTGACAAATTACAAATGATTCTATAATATTTCACTGTAACCAACTGCTATAGACACTATCAGTCAATTATTTTAATTATGTCAACATTAAATATGTCATAGCATATAATTAAATATCTCTATAATGTGTAGTGAGACTTTTAATGAGAATGAAGTAAAAATAAAATTGAAGTTAAAATAGATTATTTGCTTTAAACCATGCAAATAAAAACACTTCCTGGAAATTAATATAAGCTTAAAAAAGGTAATTATTATTATAGTTAAAATTACCTATCTCCCCTCAAGAGTTTCACGACTAAGAATGAATGCTTAACACATAAAACTATGATTACACACATTTCACCACACAGAGAGATACACACAGTACACATATTAATTACTGGGAACCTCTCTCTTTGCCTCATCTTACTTTCCTCAGTCAATTTTATGGACACCTATTTAAATACCATACAGCACAACTGTTGGTCATACTTTACATATAGTCTCCCTATAGGTTCAAATAATTATTTTCTTGTTAATAAAATAATTACAATTATAACTACTTGTAAATACCAACTTCATAACACTTTGTATGAGGAAAGCTTGATGGCTGTAAATTCTGTTAGAGTAAATAACATGATATGGCTAACAAAAAATTTCCAATTTCCTCTCCTGTCTCTTTGTTCTTGTCTTACATTTTATTTCTGTGTACATTATATTTTATTCTACATACATTATAAACTTGATACTATGCTGTTTATTCTGTTTTAAAAAGAGCTTGAAAATGAAAAAAACCCACTTCTAAACAATAAAATAGTAATGTTTAAAGTGTAAATTTGAGGGGCACCTGGGTGGATTAGTTGGTTGAGTGTCAGACTCTTGATTTTTGCTCAGGTCGTGATCCCAGGGTGGTGAGGTCAAGTCCCCCATGATATGTACATGTATATACTCATGAAACCATCACCAACTCACATAACAAAAATTTCCAACACCTGAAAAAGTTTCCTTGTGCTCCTTTGTGATCCATTCATTCTTCCACCTTCATCCTCAGGCAGTCATGTATTTGTTTTCTTTCCTCATAGATTAATTCACACTTGGTCAAATTTTATATGAAGTTATATTATATATACTCTTTTCTGTCTAGCTTTTTTTTTTTACTCAGAATTCTCTCTCTCTCTGTCTCCCCCCAACCCCAGTCATCCATGTTCTTGAATGTAAGAATAGGCTCACTCCCTAGGACTATGGTACTAAGTTTCTGACTCACATTGTAGAACATACTCATCCTTCCATGATTCATAAAAATTACTAGTGTTCTTACCAGCTTATGCTTCCAGTGGTTTCTGCTCTAGGTAAGCAGATCTTGTCATGACTTGACTTGCCCATCTTTCCAGGTGTCAGAGTGGTCTTTTGCTCTGTGACCTCAATTCTCTATAGTGATGCCAAGAAAAGTTGTTAGTTTTCAGTTTGTTCTTGTTTATATATATATATATATATATCATGAGTAATATATATCATATTATATATATATATATATCATGAGTAATATATATATGAATAAGAGTAAAGATCTCTAGGCTCTCTATGTGTCAGAGCTGAACATGAAATCCCTTTTTTATATATCATTATTTTTCCCTTTCTCCTGGATTATTTCCATTAACATACAAATATGCTCTTGATTCTACAATTTAATAAACCTTTCTCCTGACCCATTTTGTTCTACCCTTCTGTGTTAGTTTCCTAGGGCTTACTTAATAACTACAGGACTGAGTCACTTAAAACAATAAAAATTTATTTCTCACAGTGTTGGAGATGCAAGTTCAAAATCCATCTTCAGGGCTATAATGGCACTGAAGTCTCTAGGGAAGGATGTGTTCCACCCTTCTCATCTATCTAGTGGGAATTTAAGATGGACCTGCCCCTTTGGAAAACAGCTGGATAGTTTATTAAAAAGTTGAACAAAAATTTGCCACATGACTAAGAATTTTCTCCTAAGTTTCTACTCAAGGGAAAAAAAAATTTCATACAAAGACTCAAGCATAAATATTTATAGAAACATTATTCATATAGTAAAAAAAATAGAAAAAAAAACCATTTATCAAATGGTGAATAAGCCAGATGTGGGATACCCATACTATAAAAAGAATGAAGAATGAAATAATTATTTATGCAATGACACTGATGAAACCTGAGGACTTATCCTAATGAAAGAAGTCAGATAAAATATACTATAGTATATAATAGTAAGACATATATATATGTTATATGACATATGTATGTCATAATATATGATTTCTACAAAAAGAAATCCTATAGAGACAAAAGATTTGTGGTTGCCCTGGCAAGATGATAGGAAAAGGAAATGGCTACCTATAGGCTCAATAACTCTTTTTTGAGGTCACAAATTATTCAAAAATTGAATTTTTGTGATGTTTGGACAAAACTGTAGATTTACTAAAAGTTGTTCAATTGCACTTTTATTTATTTATTTTTTATTTTTTTTTAATGCTTTATTTCTAGGAGAGAGAGAGAGAGACAGCACGAGCAGGGGAGGGTCAGAGAGAGAGGGAGTCACAGACTGAAACAGGCTCCAGGCTCCGAGCTGGCAGTCAGCAGAGAGCCCGACGCGGGGCTCGAACCCACGAACCGCGAGATCATGACCCAAGCGAAAGTCGGACGCTTAACCGACTAAGCCACCCAGGCGCCCCTCAATTGCACTTTTAAAAATGATCGAATTTTAGTAAAAAATTTACCTCAATAAAGTAATTAGAAAGAAAAAAAAACTAGGGGCGCCTGGGTGGCTTAGTCAGTTGAGCATCTGGCTCTTGATTTTGGATCAGGTCGTGATCTCATGGTTTGTGAGACTGAGCCCGATGTCTGCTCTGCACTGACAGCATGGAGCCTGCTTTGGATTCTCTGTCTCCCTCTCTGTGCCTCTCCTCCATTCATGCCTGCAATCTCTCTTTCTTTCTCTCTCTCTCTCAAAATTAATAAAGTTTCAGAAGAGGAAGAAGATGAAGACAAGAGGAAGAAAAGAGGGAGAAGAGGAAGGAGAAGAAGGAGAAGGAAGAAAGCATGGAGGTTGGAGGAGGAGGGGGAAAGGGAAAGGAGCAGGAGGAAACCAGCATCTGGCCTCTGCTTTTCAACTAACAGACCTGCATGATTCATCTTCTGATGATTTCTTTTGAATATTTATTGTCTTCTGATATAGTTCATGATTTGTGATTTATTATATTTATTTGTCCATCAAAATTTATTTTTTTTTAAATATTTTTATTTATTTCTAGGAGAGAGAGAGAGACAGCGTGAGCAGGGGAGGGTCAGAGAGAGAGGGAGATACAGACTCTGAAATAGGCTCCAAGCTCTGAGCTGGCAGTCAGCACAGAGCCCGACGCGGGGCTCGAACCCACGAACCGCGAGATCATGACCTAAGCGAAAGTCGGACACTTAACCTACTAAGCCACCCAGGCGCCCCATTTGTCCATCAAAATTTAAATGGAAAAGATATTCATTAGTTTTGGTCTATATTCTAAGTCAAGGAAAGTGTTATCACATCAATCAATATTTTAATGAACAAATACATGAATACATTAGAGCACATGTATTTGATAAGACAAGACTGCTATATTTCAGGTAATATCTATGCATTCTTAAATGTTTCCCAGGAATTTCTAACAAGTGCATAATTAGCAGAATTCATCCTTGACTTTTTTTCTAGAATCAACTCTTATTGATAATGTACTGAGCATTAACAACATGATATTTCTTAGAATAAAATTGTTTTCTAAATAAAAAAAAAGTAATTTTAGTTTTCAAGAGCAGTAGGTGACATGTTCAGTATTCATACTACCTTTAACTTAGAAATGAAAACTTATTTTCCCAAAGGACTGCCTTTATATAAAGTATCTTTTTATAAAAAATATAATTTTTTGATATACTTAGATATTAACACAGAAGTGGTGATGTTAAACAATACATTTTATAGCTCTATAATGTACTGGGATCATGATTTCATAAGAAGAAAATTAGTTATGTAGGTAACATTACTGTATAATTTCCCACAGGATTTCTACAATAGAGTTTGTTTTATTAAATCCTAAAATAAGTCACCTACATTCACTTTAGATACAAAGTAATGTTGAATAAAACAATATCATATGGCAGTTCACAGTATGAGCAGAGACATGTGTTTATATTAGTGTGAATAGTTATGAACTAAGGTGCTCAAATGGCTTTCCCAGCAAAACACTGTCTCCTAATTTATTTTTGTAGCCAATGGAAACCTCATTTTTCATGTTTGGGTAGTTTGCATTCAAATGTACCAATAACTTCAAATGCAATGACTTCTACCCAGCATGTTTTATTGTAGAACATGAAGATGGAATTGCTAATGGTCTCTTGAGGGGCAGTCATCTTCTCTATCAAGAGTTTTATTTTATTATATTTTGCATTTAATATGTAAATTGGCATTCATTTCTTTTGAGCTAAATTTAATGAATCTGAAGCTAATGAGAGTTTAATATAATACCCAACATGTAAAGTTGAAAAAGAAAATATGGAAGTTTGGTCTAGGAATCTTGGAATTCTGCCAGTTCTATGTGGGGTACTGGATCTGAAGCTTTTCTTGAAGGATTTTTTTTTTCAAGAAAGGAAAAAAGAAACTCCATCTATTAAAATATTTGGATTATTAGGCGTGCCTGGGTGGCTCAGTTGATCAAGCGTCTGACTTCAGCTCAGGTCATGATCTCTCAGATTTGTGGATTCAAGCCCCATGTTGGGTTCTGTGCTGACAGCTCAGAGCCTGGAGCCTGCTTCAGTCTCTCTGCCCCTCCCCTGCTCATGCTGTCTCTCTTTCTCTCAAAAAAAAAAAACAAACATTAAAAATTTAAAAAATATATTTGGATTATTAAAACTTAATAGAGAGAACATTTTCTATGAATAAGATATTTGTGACAATAGCTGTTTCACTGATTAAATATAACAATAGAAGCCAAGACAGGTATTATATTTCCAGACATGCAATTTTATTTCATATTTCATAAAGCAGAAGTTGTAATTTTACATGAATATTTCTATTTACTTTTATGCACAAAACTGAAAATAAAATATTGTCAGCTCTATAAACATGTAACATTTATATCAAATGCTATTTGGTCACATAAAAATTCCAATTTAAGTAGTTATAAATATTTTAAAAATATAACAGTTATTTTGTCTAAAATGTATAAATACTGTTTTCTATTCATTTAATTATGCTTATAAACGTGCTACTCTTGCTCTCTATGTTAAGGAAGCAGACTTATTAAAACCAATTGTAAAGACTTATCACTACTGTAGTAGAAGCATAATAAAGAAGTGAGATAGAAATGAGATACTTGTGTCTCAAAATACAAAAGATAGTATTAATTTTAAGGATAAAAATAATATAATGAAATGCAGCTGGTCAAGTAAATATCTATTGTTATTGTTCTTATTATAAAGCATATATAGAGCACTTATTCTGACAGATGCAGTCCTTAGTACTATACGTATTTTATTACATTTAATATAACAAGTTTATGAGAAAATGAGAACTTTTTAATTAAGTTTTTTATTTTAATTCTAGTATAGTTAACATACAGTGTTATATTAGTTTCAGATGTACAGTATAGTGATTCAACAGCTCCATACATTATTCAGTGCTTTTCATAAGTGTACCCTTAATCCCCTTTACCTATTTCACCCATCCCCCCCACCTACCTCCCCTCTGAGTGAAATCATATTCTACTTGTTTTTTTCTGACTTACTTCACTTAGCATTATATACTCTAGTTCCATCCATGTTCTTGAAAATGTCAAGATTTCATTCTTTTTTATGGCTGAATCCTATTCCATTGTATATACATCCACTATTTCTTCTATATCCATTCATCTATTGACGAACTTGGTTAAACAACTTCGGTGGCTTCCCTATCTTGGCTATTGTAAATAATGCCGTGATAAACATAGGGGTGCATGTATCCTTTCAAATTACTGTTTTTGTATTCTTTGAGTAAATCACCCAATGGTGTGATGACTGGATCGAAGGGTAGTTCTATTTTTAATTTTTTGAGGAACTTCCATACTATTTTCCCTGGTGACTGCACCAATTTGCATTCCCACCAACTGTGCAAGAGGGTTCTTTTTTCTCCACATCCTTGCCAACATTTGTTTTCTTGTGTTTTTTATTTTAGCTACACTGACAGGAGTGAGGCGATATCTCAGTGTGGTGTTGATTTGCATTTCGCTGATAATGAGTGATGTTGAGCATCTTTTCCTGTGTCTGTTGGCCATCTGCTAGTCCTCTTTGGAGAAATGTCTATTCCTGTGTTCTGTTCATTTTTTAATTGGATTTTTTTGAGGGGGTTGAATTGTGTAAGTCTTTTTATGTTTTGGATACAAACCTTTTATCAGATATCATTTACAAATATCTTCTCCCATTCAGTAGGTTGTCTATTAGTTTTGTTGATTGTTTCCTTTGCTGTGCAGAAGTGTTTTATTTTGATAAAGTCCCAATAGTTTATTTTTGCTTATATTTTTCTTGCCTCGCGAGACATATCTAGCAAAATGTTTCTATAGCTGATGTCTGAGACATTACTGCCTCTGCTCTCTATTAGGAATTTTATGGATTTAGGTCTCACATTTAAGTAATTCATTTTGAGTTTATGTTTGCATATGGTTAAAGAAAGCAATTCAGTTTCATTCTTTAGCATGTTGCCATCCAGTTTTCGCAGCAACATTTGTTTAAAGACTTTTTTTTGTGTGTGTGTATTCTTTCTACCTTTGTTGAAAGTTAACTGACCATATAATGGTGGGTTAATTTATCGGATTTCTATTTTGTTTCATTGATCTATGTGTCTATTTTTGTACCAGAACCAAACTGTTTTGATCACTTTAATATTGTAACGTAAATTGAAGCCTGGAATTATGATACCTCCAGTTTTGTTTTTCTTTTTCAAGATTGTTTTGGCTATTTGGGGTCTTCTGTGGTTGCATACAAATTTTAGGATTCTTTGCTCTGGTTCTGTGAAAAATACTGTTGTATTTTGGTATGAGTTGCAATAAATCTGTAGATTATATTGGGTTATATTGACATTTTAATAATACTTTTTTTCCAATCCAAAAGCATGGGATGTTTTTCCATTTCTTTCTATCATCTTCAAATTTTTCAATTAATGTTTTAAAGCTTTCAGAGTATAAGACTTTTACATCTCTAGTTATTTCTTAAATATTTTATTCTTTTTGGTTCAGTTGTAAATGGGATTGTTTTCTTAATTTTTTTATTCTTTATTAGTTAATAGGAAAGCAACAGATTCTGTACATTGACTTTGTATTCTGCAACTTTACTGAATTCATTTATAATAAATATAATAAAATGTTTTTAGAAATACACCATTTTGGGCCACCTGATTGGCTCAGTCTGTCAAGTGTCCAACTTCAGCCCCAGTCATGATCTTTGCAGTTCATGAGTTTTAGCCACGCATCGGGCTCTGTGCTGAGAGCTCAGAGCCTGGAGCCTGCTTGGGATTCTGTGTCTTCCTCTCTCTGCCCTTCCCCTGCTCAGACCCTCTTTCTTTCAAAAATAAATAAACCTTTTAAATTACACCATTTTATCTCACATTTTGTTTACTAATATAACATAAATGTATAAAGAGCTTATTGACACAAAGATTTAAAAGTCAGTTTTAAATTTGTAGATTTGAAGTATTGTAATTGAATAAGGGGTGAGAATAAACAATCATCTTGAAAATGTGTTCTTATTGAAAGCAGTCTTAAATAACAGGACACTTAAAACTCACAAAGGATTTTAGTTAAAGATGCTTTTTATTGGTTTAATCACATTTTTATCACTTTTTGATGTTGCTCTTTTTGTCTTCTATGTCTCACATCCTGCCTTTGTAATTCCTGCATTTGATAATCATAGCTGGTGAACATGTCAACAGTTGTAACATAAAATTCTCACATTTTTGCCAGAGGTAAGAGTATTTAGCTAAATAGGCACTGTTGGCACAAAAGACAATGTCTTTAATGGTTTCCAAATTGAGCTCTAGGTCTAAACGAGTCTTTATTATTTTCCAGTGTGTTCTTAATTTGGTGAAGATCATATGAGCTTTACACTTAGACTATCCCAAGGGCTAATGAATACAAAGCTTAGTAATTGTAAGATGAGTAACAAAGGCACTGTAACTATTCCTGTTTCCTTACATTTTACCAAGATATAACTATATTTAAATCACCAAATAATTATCGAGCTCTTGTTGCAATCATAAATTTATTACATTTAGAAAGCCATGAATCCTACAGTGAAAAATGCCCCTTATGACTTTGGGACACTTGGGTGGCTCAGTCAGTTAAGCATCCAACTTTGGCTCAGGTCATGATCTCACAGTCCTTGGATACAAGTTATGCATCGGGCTGTGTACTGACAGCTCAGAGCCTGGAGCTTGCATTGGATTCTATATCTCCTCTCTCTCTGCTCTTTCCCTGCTTGTATCTGTCTGTCTGTCTGTATCTCTCTCTCTCTCTTTAATTTTTAGCATTTATTTGTATTTGCGAGAAAGAGACAGAGCACGAGCAGGGGATAGGCAGAGAGAAGAGGGAGACACAGAATCTGAAGCAGTTTCCAGGCTCTGAGCTGTTAGCTCAGGCTCAAACCCACGACTGTGAGATATGACCTGAGCCAAAGTTGGATGCTTAACCAACTGAGCCACCCAGTCGCCCCTGTCTCTCTTTGAGAAATAGATATTTAAAAATTTTCAAAAAAAGAAAAATCTTGTGACTTTCAAAAACATACAAAAAATGTATACAAATATTTAAATGAAATATACAAATAAAAACAGGAAAATAAATTTTAAAAACTTTATGGTAATTAATTCATGTAATAATTTCATATATTATCTTTAGTGATTCTCAGTACAATTGAGAATTTTCAATTTTGCCTTTTAGTTGATAATGTCAGTATGTTCATTTTAATACTCTTGTTCTTTTTTCTTTTAAGTTTATTTATTTATTTAGAGATAGGCAGAGGCAGCACAAATAGGGAGAGGCAGAGATAGAGAGAGGGAGAATCCCAAGCAGGCTCTGCACTCAGAACACAAAGCCCAAGATGGGGCTCAAACTCAAGAACTCAAGAAATTGTAATATAATGACCTACGCCAAAACCAAGGGTCTAGTCACTTAACCAGTTGAGCCACCCAGGCACCTGAATACTCTTGTTCTTAAGTGTGAGTTTAGCTGGAAAGAAAAACTGAATTACTTGAATGTTTTCCACTTAGACACGTGGAAAATTAAGAAACATAAGCTTTCCATCTATAAAGAAGCAGGACATTTTTTTCTAATTACTTTTCTACTGATAAATATTTATTTAAACAATTATTTAATTTTGTCTAGGTTCCTGTCAGAGTATTTAAAGTTGATTTTCAGTAGTTTTATTAGTAAACATTGTTCTTGATTTACAACTTGTAGGGTTTGATGTTTTAAAAATCTAAAACTTCATATCAATACATCCACCTTGCAGTTGCGTATGCTAAGAATAAATAGACGTTATTATCTGTTATCAAAAGGAAAAGCACAACATAATATAGTTTTATTTTGATTTTAATGATTAGTCAGTATGTTTGCAGAATTTCAGTTGTCATTGTGTTAAGTCAGAACAAAGTTGGTGCATGTTAATTAACTCTATTATAATGAATAGATAATATACAGATATTAATAATTGACAACTGTTGACTAGCAGCAGAGTGATAGGCTTGCAGTGAAACTTCCAAAAGGATTACAAAAATCTAACAATGGCATCAGCATTTTTAAATGTGATTTGAGTTAATATTGACTAACAGTAAAAATGAGGAAATCAGGCAACTCTAAATATTGTCAGAATGGAGTTGGTAAAAACAGACAACTATTCTGGTACTAGAATCTATGGTTATTTAACACATTTTCCATTATCTGTCCCCAGTTTTGCTCTTTCAAATTTATCTTTTTAATCTGTTTCTCAGCAAAACTTCATTTACTCATTTTTTCCTACCTGATGGGAACACATTCTAATTTAGCAGAATATTTGAGAATATAAGAGAAATATATTTTGCCCTTTGTTACTAATTAAACCTCAGAATTAGTTGCAATTTGTTAAAAAAGTGAGAAGTGGTATATTTGAGGGATATAGTAAATACAAGGCTTTAAAAAGATTAGGCTTATGTAAGCTTTATAAGAAGAACTAATTAAAATTAGCCACCTAAGGGATATTTCTCTTAAATAAGTTTTAAGTGCATAGACTATATGCATTGCACATATTTCTCAAACTTTGATATTTGTCTTTATATATTACTTATATTTTTTCTTTTGTTTGGCTCATGGACATGACTTTTTACAAATAATTTTTAAATTCCTAATTGCCTCTGGAATTTTGAGGCATAGGAAAAATTTCCTCCTCTTGAATATCTTTGAAAATTTCTTAATAAAAACTTAAAAAGACTGTTCGTATTTGAAAATAACAGCTAATACTTCTGAAAAATTCCTGTGTGCCAACCTCAACACTAAATCCTTTACTTGGATTATCACAAACATTCCTTACAGAGCTTCATAAAATGAATTCTTTTATGGTTCCGTTTTACATGAGAAGAAAGAAACCTTAAAGATTTCATTTACTCCACAAACCATTTTACTAACACTTACAGAATTCGAATCTAGAATCCCATGTCTGTTTCCAAAGCTCCCATGCATAACCATGCTATATTGCCTGATTGCACCTAAAAAAAGGACCTCTAGCAAACTAGCTATGCCTGTTTATCCACTTGACCTCTCTTGAATTGAGAGCAGTGTGTTAGATTCTCTAATCATCAGTGTATTTTATAGGACTCCTTTATCTCCTTTTTTCTGCTTTATCTCCTAATTTTCTGCTTTATGTAAATAGTTATTTAGTGCATACATAGTCATAACTATTATATTTTCATTGTGTATTATGGATTTTAGTGTAACGTCTTTCTCTAGTTGATAGAGATCCAATCCCTGCTTTCCTGTTATTTACATTTTCTGGTATATTCTGCTAAAGCCTCCTTTCATTTTTTTTTAAATCATTATACTAGTCCTCTCTCTTTTTTAGTTATTGGTTATTACTTATAAAAGTCTTGCTATGTCTTGAATCTTAGTGGAGGAAAACCTTTGGTAACCATATAATTATCTATTATTTTTTAAAAGTTAAGTTTTCAATTTCTTTTTTCTTTTTTAATTCTCTCAGTTCCTGGTTGTCATTCCAATGTGATGTTTGCAAAAGCCATTTGTGAAGATAACGAATATATTTTTAGATAAAATAAGTTCCTTGAGTGATATATACTTACATAGTGTTATCAGCACAAAAGCAAATACTTGCTTCTAAGCTACAGCATACTGAATAGTTTTAATATTATTGTTCATGGCTTTCAAAAAACTGACACATGTATTTCAAACAACCCCTAGGACCAATCTCTGAAATTTTAGTGCGCTCATAATAGAGTTTTCAAATGTCATTGTGCTAAATACATCATGTCATGAAGCATGCCAATTGAGTACACCAAATAAAGGTATAAAAATACCCTACGATTTTTAAATGACAATAATTTTGATCAATTCTAACTAAATAAGATTATATTTCATTGAATGTTCATTCAAATCTAGTCAATATATATGATGTCTAAATTTGTCATGGGCCATAAGAAAGTACATTTATATCACTAGATTACGGATAAATTTTATTGAGAATGTATTTTTCATTAACATAGCAGTTTTGCATTTTACTCTGTGTATTACATTCGCATGCCTTTTCTGTAGTCACCTTTACTTATATTAAATTCAGCAGCCAAGATAAGGATGAGGTAGGAATGGGAAGAAGAGTATCAAAAATTTAGTTTTTACAGTCTTCTTTTTGTCCCTAGTGTTTGCTGTGATAGGCAATAGATTTAATTATAAAAACATCACTAAAGCTAATTTAAACAAAGAAACTCCACTGTTATTGCATATTAATCATAAACAGATTGAATAGATGAATGAATTTTCACCTTGGAGGGTAAACTCTCCCCATGTGGTTAGATTGCTCTTAATATTACAAAGCTAAAGGTAATATGTCTAAAGATTAGCTTGCCAAAAGTGACATTAGCCAATTTATACTTGATAAGGACTTCTGCCACATCCATAGAAAGTAATGTATTTACAAATGTTCATATTGATCTACAAATTCACCAGCCCAGCAAGTAACAATTCACCTTAGGGCTAATAACGAACACCTAGCTTTTGGATATCAGTAGAAATAGACATCTATGTACTCAGCTTTTACCTTTTAAAACAAATTATCATTCATCAAAGTCATACACTAAAAATATAAATGCCTTTATAGCATCTTAATAACTTTCATAGAACATGACAATGTATTCATCTACATAAAACTTACGGTTTATTTCATTTTTCTATCATTTATAAATCTTATGTAACTATTTTGATATTCAAATTGTTTGAAGACCTATTTACTTTTAACATTTATAGAGATCTTATAATTTATGTAAACAAATGGCAAATTTTAAATAGCCAGACATGGACTGTAACTTCTTCCATATGTCAAGGTATTTTTTTCCTTGTTTTAAATTAGCTTGTTAAATTATATTGCATTTTAGGCAGAGAGAAAATCAGAAAAGCTAATAGTGAGAGAAATTCTAAGCTCTGTGTGATGAAGTAAAGAAATAGATGTAAAGATAAGTGGAGACATATACGAATTGAGCTAGGTATAAGAGCTGAGTAATCCAAACAATACATTTCTTTTTGTAAACATTAAAGAAAGCTCAACAACATCCATACCACCAGGAAAAGATAAGTGAAGTTTTCGACTAAATATTGAAGTTTCCATGACTGAGTCAGTTAAGTTCTTAGGTCTTCAGTCTCCAAACACGAAGAAAAAAAGAAATTTCAAGCTAGAATGAATTGCTGAAATAAATACAAATAATAAGATAAAAGACAATCAACTTCCAAATGTTGGAGACCAGGACTTTCATAGTATCAAAAGAATATCTAAGAATAATTAGGTTGGTTTATGTAATCTGTATTTATAAACACAGAATAGCAGTTCTATTTTGTTTCATTGATCTATGTGTCTATTTTTGTGCCAATACCAAACTGTTTTTGATCATTTTAATTTTGTAATGTAAATTGAAGCCTGGAATTATGATACCTTCAGTTTTGTGAAACAGAGATACTGGAATCAAGTGATTTAGTAAAAAAATAACCTATAGGGTGTTGGGATGCAAAGAAAAAAAATAAACTTTATACATATTAAGATGAGTGATGATAGACCCAGAATTATCAATTCCTACTAACAAAAATTTTTGCAATAGTTCAGAATTATTTTTTGTACTAAAATTATTCATTTTTAATTCTTCCACAACCATTTCCCACAGTAGTTTGAAAATTTTTAAAGTCATTCTGGTTATAATATAATAAATATTTTAAGATTATTCAGCACTATAGAAGCCAATGTGTAATGGCATGTGAGAAAATTTCTTACCACTTCTTTACAAGAAATGAAATGAAAAGATTGATTAAAACAAAGTAAATGGGAAAAACTACACCAAAACCCTTTAGATTCTGTTTATTATAATGTGAAATATTAAGAAGCATATTCCTAGCAATTTCCCGACCTTGCATATATAAAATATTACCACATAATAAATAAATATACTATCAACAAAGTGAGGGAATGGAGTTTATACTAGAAAGGCACTCAGTAATAGTGGCCATCATCTACTTTGTTCAAAACAATATTTTGAAAACAGTTGGAAGAAAAAAATAACTTTTATCTCACCTCTAAGTGACTGCATCAACTAAAACTTACAGTCACAGGGTTTTATAAATCATACTTTCCCTGCCAGTAGTACCAATTAATTAGCTTGCTGCTCTACATTAGAGCAAATAAATATTCAAAGTTTCTATTACTTCTAAAAGGCAAGGAAATATTTTTGAGAACATATGGCATTGCATAAACTTTAGTTATAAATCTATATAGAGATCTACATCAGTATTCACAAGAAAGCAACTTACTATTACCACCAAATAGATACTGAGAATAAAATATAATACTTATCTTCTAAAGAATACAAATTATTAATGACAACACCAATATAAGTTTCTTTTTAACAACTTAGCTTTTGGGGAACCTGGGTGGCTCAGTCACTTGAGGGTCTGAATTCCGCTCAGGTCATGATCTCACTTCGTCTGTGAGTTCAAGACCCACATCGGGCTTTGTGTTGACAGCTCAGAGCCCGGAGCCTGCTTTAGATTGTGTCTCCCACTCTTTCTGCCCCTCCCCCATTCACACTCTTTCTCTCTAGGTCTCTCAAAAATGAATAAACATTAAAAAAATTAAAAAAAACTATTTAGCTTTTGAATGGAGCTCTGCCCTTTAAAAATACTCCATCAAGTCTGTAATATCACATATCTAAGCATATTTATTTTCAATACAGTCTTTGGGGTATTAAAAATATGATTATATAAATAAGACTAAGCTATACTTAATAAAAGGTAGGATTTTTAATGTATCAATGTATGCCTAAATATGTATTTCTTTTAAGGTAGCTCTAGGTAGCATTATTAATAAATAGGAACAATAACGAACAAATATAGGTGTTTACTGTATTCTAAGTACAGACTAACTTCTTAAAGAATCATCTCTTGATAAATATGTGTCATGTTTCCTTTTTTCACAAGTATCACAATCTATTCTCTCTTTTATACCATGTGTTTTGTAATCTGTTTATTTTGTGATGCTTTTAAAATACACGAAATCATATTTAATCAATTGTGCATTTTTCAACTTCATGTAACTCTGAGACACCACTGAATGCCACTCATTTTTTCCCCTTGTCTGAAATGCAGGGAAGCCATCTAGTGTTTACAGGGATGAGTTTTCATCTTCCAAAATTATTCAGTGAGAGGACTGTGGCAGTCATCCTTCCAGTTTTATACTCTACCTGTCTCTTCTGTGGGAAATTCATAAGTTTAACTTTTGGTCGCAGTTTGGTCTGGCAATTCAAAAGTAAATAAAAATTACTTTGTCAGCTAATCATCTGGATGTTTTAAGAAGTAAATATGCAGGTTAATGTCATTTTTAAATTTGTTAATGTTTTTATCTTTTTTTAAATATAAATTATTGTCCAGTTATCTAACGTGCAGTGTATACAGTGTGCTCTTGTTTTTGGGTTTAGATTCCCACAATTCATCACTTACATACAACAGACACCCAATCCTCATCCCAACAAGCGTCCTCCTCCATGCCCATCACCCAGTTTCCCCTTTCCCCCCACCCCCATTAACCCTCAGTTTGTTCTCTGTATTTGTCTTTTATGGGTTTGCCTCCCTCTCTGAAAATATTTCCCTCCGTCCCTTCTTCCATGGTCTTCTGTTAAGTTTCTCAATTCCACATACGAGTGAAAACATAAGACATCTGTCTTTCTCTGACTTACTTCATGTAGCATAATACCCTCCAGTTCCATTTGTATTGTTGCAATTGGCAGGATTTCATTCTTCCTCATTGCCAGGTAGCATTCCGTTGTATATATAAACCATATCTTCTTTATCCATTCATCAGTTGATGGACATTTGGACTCTTTCCATGATTTGACTATTGTTGAAAGCACTGCTATAAACATTGGGGTACAAGTGCCCCTATGAATCCGCACTTCTGCATCCTTTTGATAAATTCCTTGTGCTATTGCTGGATTTTTAGGAAACTCCACACTATCTTCCAGAGCAGCCTCACCAGTTTGCATTCCTACCAACAGTGCAAGAGGGTTCCTGTTTCTCCACATCCTTGCCAACATCTTTTATTTCCCGAGTTGTTATTTTTCGCAACTCTGACCCATGTGAGGTGGGAGATCAGTGTAGTTTTGAATTTATGTCTCAGGAAACCATCAAAACCCTAGAGGAAAAAACAGGCAACAATATGTTTGATCTCAAACACAGCAACTTTTACTTGACACATCTCCCAAGGCAAGAGAAATAAAAGCAAAAATAAACTATTGGGATCTCATCAGTATATACATATATATATATAAAAAAACCTTTTACACTGCAAAGGAAACAATCAATAAAACTAAAAGGCAACCAACAGAATGGGAGAAGATATTTGCAAATGACATATCAGATAAAGGGTTAGTATTCAAAATCTATAAAGAAGTTACTCAAGCCCAAAGACAAATAATACAGTGAAGAAATGGGCAGAAGACATGAGGAGACACTTTTCCAAAGAAGACCTCCAGATGGCCAACAGACACATGAAAAGATTCTCAACGTCGCTCAGCATCAAGGAAATACAAACCAAAACAGCCTAATGCCATTTTAACAGAGACAATATATAGGATTAATATTATGTCTTCAAATGTGTATTCCAATATTTTTCTACTTTTAGAAATGTTTCACAAAACGAGACTCATAGGTGGTTCAGTCGGTTAAGCGTCCGACTTTCACTTAGGTAATGATCTCGCGGTTCGTGGGTTCAAGCCCCGCTTCGGGCTCTGTGCTGACTTCCAGCTCAGAGCCTGGAGCCTATTTCAGAGTTGTATCTCCCTCTCTCTCTGACCCTCCCTTGCTCACACTGTCTCTCTCTCTCTCTCTCTCTCTCTCCTAGAAATAAATAAAAATATTTTTTAAAAAATGTTTCACAAATCTATCAAAATAGTGACTTATAAACTATGAAATTTCTAACTTCTTAGATTAAAAAATAAGTTAATTATATTAATATTTTACATAAAAACAAAAGCAAGCAAACAAACAAAAAACTATATTCTGAAATTCCTAAGCGAATACTGTGTACACTGAAGCTGAAAGTTCCTGGTCAGTTCCTTTCATAGAGGATGACTGTGGTCCAGGAAAAGGCAATGCCAGATGATACCTAAGATTTCTTGAGTCACAGATCTGGGTTCCTTTCACATCAAAGCTTTAGCTATGATATTGCAAAAAACAAAACAAACAAACAACCACGAGGCCTTTCACTTTGTAATTGAATATTTCATTATGTAATTTCCCCCTAGTTTAGTGATCAATAACACTAGATTTGAAAAACTTTGTAGTTTGGATTGTACTATTTTGAAAAATTTTAAATTTCTCCAGTACAGAAATCAACTCTAACTTTATTCTTATCATTTTCCTCTTCTTCTTACCACTGTCCTTGAACAGAGACAACTTATTTGCACAATCTATTTCAAACAAAAGAAAACAGATGGTTTGAGAAGACTGAATTCTCAAATCACTAATTATAAAGAGTCAAGTGGCCATCACTTTTGTGGTAGTCATTGAAATACTCATTTTCCAATTTTGAGCATTAAGAAACTATTAAAGAAAATACAAAATGATTTCTATGATATTTGTGTTAATTAGTATTTTTCCATGTGTTTGCTAAGTAACTGCCATGGCTCAATTGCTCATCTGACATCTGTCCAGAGGAATTCTGTCCATCTGTTTGAATCTATTTTAAAGAGAATCGTTTAAGAAAATGAACATATAATAACGTATGGTAACTAAATTCAGTATGGATTTTTCATTGCATTGATCAACTTAGGGAAATTCTCTTATGCAAATACAAATGCTCACAAGACTTCCAGCATGGCTTGTTCAAGAGAGGGGAGGGGAACCAGGGTCCTTAGTCAGAGTGAGCTGTATGCACTACCCTCAATCTTCCTGAATGGCCTAGGATTGGACCATATATATGTTGCTTTCTTGCCTTGAAGAATAGAAAGGATTTTGTTTACTGATTTTTGTAGAGCTTTGAAGTTTACTGTTTAAGCTGGTATTTATTTTTACATTTAACAGATACAAACTCATTGGAAAGGTAGAAGACTGATTCTCTGAATTTAATAGACTAAAAATGCTAGAGAGTCCTGCACAGGGAGAAAAACGATAAACACGATCTTGTAGTCCAGTATCTAGTGCCCAAGCTTGTTTGACTTTGCTTTATGGCCCAAGAATGACTTTGGTTGAAAACTAAACAACACAGTGTTAGGGTATTTTATAACTCGTATTGGAACATTTTTGTATCATTTAAATTTCAATAGACATGCTTGAATTTTTTTGAGAATGTAAAACTATAAAAACAGGAGAATTATGTGCATTATTGACCACTGGATACTCAGCTCTTGACATAAAATATAGTTATGTTTGATTTACTGATTCCTTTGGCCCCCACCCTAGTTGTCCCATCTGCATTTTTGTAAAGTAAACTAAGGATTGATGCAAGATTGCATAGTAGAACTTCAGCATCACACTTTTTGAACTACTTTAATCTGTTTTAAACTCTTAAATGTTGAAATCACTAAATAGCTCTTTTATTAAAGTGATGATTGACATAATATTTTCATAAATCCAGAGAGAGAGAGAGAGAAGGAGGGAGAGACAAAGGTTTAATTGGTATCTTGGAACCAAATTGGTCCAAAAAAATGTTCAAAATAAGTACCTATACTTGGAGCAAATTAAATAGTGAGGCACCTGACGCAAAAATGTCTACTCTGTAATACTGCTAAATAAAATTTCTCAAACAGAAAAAACTGAAACTTAATATTGTATCACTGTCAAAAGTTCAACACCTTTAATCTCTTTGCTTTGGTCTTATCCTCATCTTCTCTCTTACATTTACCTTTGACTATGTATTTTCTTGTTAGTGTGGCTATCATCTTTCTTTTAATGCGCTATCACTATCCTTAAAATTTTTTTTTTAATGTTTATTCATTTTTTTGAGTCAAAGAGACAGAGACAGTGTTGGGGGGGGGCGGGCAGAGAAAGAGGGAGACAGAATCTGAAGCAGGCTTCAGGTTCTGAGCTGTCAGCACAGAGTCCAGTGTGTGGCTTGAACTCACAATCTATGAGATCATGACCTGAGCTGAAGTTGATTGCTTAACCGAATGAGCCACCCAGGCACCCCTATCACTATCCTTTTTAAAATATTATCTATGTGAAACATTTTCTATATTTTTACTTTCAATATAAATGATTCAGTGAAAACTTAAATACCTCAAATTGTATGATGACAAGTTTCCCTATCCTTTCTGTCAAAAATATCCTCTGAAGCTCAAGAAATATTACATATATATAATATTGATATATGTAATTTATTATAGTATATATATCATTATGAACGTTTCTCTAGCTTAAGGTAAGTCTGTCAGTAGAAAGACTTTACCTTATTTCATGGCATTTTCAATTATTTCAACTTAAATAAGGAATTGAGAAATACTTTTATAGCAGGTATATTTTTATGGGAACACATTCATAATAAAGTTGCAAAAAGATAATGCACATGTAAGCCTATATATTGGGGAATATCTTTCATAATGTAGTTACAATTTCTTTCTTCTGGAGAGTAAATGGTAGCCTTGATTGTGGTTCAAATATAAATGTGTTTCACTTTCATAGTATTCCATGACCCAGAGATAATATTTGTTAATCAGCATGATTTGGATATTAAATATCCTTATTGCTGTCTCTCTAAACTTACTAAATCAAGATGATAATAATCAGACACTGTCTCTGCAGAATCTTAGTTATTTTACAAATGAAGGGTATACTTAAAAAGAAGATACAGATGCCACCAGTAAATGAATAATAAATTAAACAACAGTGCTCCTTACTAAACTTTATCAAAGCATTTTAGTTTATTGTGTTCATTGTAGTCTGAGTATGCAAAGCCCAGATATTTGGAGGAGGAGGGGTGATGCAGGCAGGATCTGATAACCCAGAGGAAGTTACCACAGGTGCAGCCACAAGAGTCCTTGGCTTCATGCAGGATAGAAATCAAATGTGAGCAGGAGGAAATGAAATCAGAATGTACTGAATAGTGTGTGTGACAGAGATTCACAGATGGGGGTATCGGAAGACTCAGAAAGGAGAGAAGAATAAGTCTTGTTGCTTGGGGCTTAAAGTGTTTATATTAGAAAAAGGTCTAGGGCTCTTGAATGCTGAGAACAAACTGAGGGCTGATGGGGATCGGGGAGATGGGAAGGGAGGTGGTGGGCATGGAGGAGGGCACATGTTGGGTTAAGCACTGGGTGTTATATGGAAACCAACTTGACAATAAACTATTTAAGGAAAAAAGAAAGAAAAGGGTCTAGGGTACATGTTACTCCTGGAATCCAGGGTAGCATCCATTAAAGGTGAGTGTCAGGTGAAGGGTAGATATTATTTTATAAACTACCGAAGGTAGGGGAATTGATGCCAGGGTCTGTGGAGGTTAGTTTGAAGGTGATGTCCTGACATATGTTCAGTATCTGACTCTTCTTAGGTTTTGTCAAGTATTTGGGGCCTAGGACAAAACTCAGAGAATGATTAACTTTCTTGTTTTCTCTTTGAAGTGGGAACATAGATCCCTTGGGTTATTCTGAAGCAAACTATGAAACATGGGTAAATGGGGCCTAGCAGAAAAATAGCAGAGATGGAGCCTTTCTAAAATGGAGTCTCTTCAGCTTCTCTACTTCAGCTGGAATAATAAAAATCCAAGGCAATATAAAGATAGTGGGAGAAATATTTTGAAAATATGTTTTTTAGATTTTTTTAAATGTTTACTTATTTTTGAGAGAGACAGAGACAGAGACAGAACATGAGTTGGGGAAAGGGCAGAAAGAAAGGGAGACAGAATTGGAAGCAGGCTCCAGGCTCTGATCTGTCAGCACAGAAATCGACAGGGGACTAAAATTCACGAACTATGAGATCATGACTTGGGCTGAAGTCGGTCATTCACTGACTGAGTCACCCAGGTGACCCAAAGTTTTTTAATGACACGTATTTTCTTTTAATTTTCTAACCTTGCTTAACGACTAAAGAATGAAAAGTACAATATGCCACTGTCACCAACACACTTAAAAGACAAGAAATTGTGTCTATCAAAACAATTTTTTAATGTGTAGATGCTACGAAATGAACCAACACTGGAATCGGTGGAAGGTGAAGCTGATAGATATATGCCATTTGGTTTTTGACACTGAAGTAGAGAAATGCAATAAAATCAATATTGAGGGATGACAAGAAAGCATAGTACTGACAAAGGCCAGGACCTCCTAAACAAATTTTCTTCAACCATAATTTAATTGTGCATTTTCTTCTGAAATTTTATTACATGATAATATTATCTTTATAAATCAATTATTTAAAAAGAGATTTCACTTTTCAATGTCTGTATCAGTGATTTTTTCACACTGCTCTTACAAGTTACAAAAATAGTGTTATGAGCATCAAGGTATATTATTAGCTAATTAATTTCATGAAACACCATTAAGTAGCATGATTCAGTAGCCTGGAGACTTAATATTTCACTGAAATATTTCTAAGCATTAAAAAAATAAAATAGGTATACCACTGAGTAAATAAAGAATGAAACAAAATATAGCATGAGATTGGATCTCTCTAAAGTCTAACAAAATCTCTTAAAGTTAAAAAAAATTAAATATAGTGGGAAAAAGAATGCATGCCATCCAGAGACCAGAAATTATGGGGAAATGAATGCCTGATAGGGAGAAAGCAGACAGAAATCATAATGACAAAGTGGAAGCAAACACAGTGCAATCAATACACTACAGGAAAGGGCCAAAGTGAAGATAACGGCTGAGTCAGAGAAATGCCTACCCCAATTCAAAAGATACAAACACCAAAAAAAAAGGAGTTATCATAAGGATAATTACCAAGTTAAAATCTCAGTGAGAAAACAGGCACCCTAGGGCTGATACTCTTAGGAAAGTGGGGAGCCTTTGCAGTGGGGAAGTAGGCACCTATATGAATTAGGACAGTGTTACAACATCAGACTACACGCAGAGGGGCGGAAAGAAGCTAGTCAAACGGAGAAGTACACTCCAATACACTTCATCACCAAAACAATGGCCTCCCAGGCTGAAATGGTGAGAAATGAAACAAAGAAAATATGACCAATTAGATAATAGAAATAGTAAGAAAACTTAGAAAATTCGTGGCCATCACAACAGGAACAACAAAAACAATATAACAATTATAGTAAAAATAATTATATGGTATATACAACTATTATTATTTACTGAACACTTATTCCAGGGCTTATTCTAAATGTGCGATTTGTTATTAATGTATTTTATGCTCCTAAAACCATAGGAGGTAATTGTTATTTTTCTCCCACATGTTGGATGTCAGAAAATAAAACATAGTTTAGTAAATTGTCCTTGGCTTTGTGATTATTGGTTACAGATGATTTGACTGTAACTAAAGGGAAAAATTAGAGTCAGTTAACTGCATTATCCGTCATCAAAAGTTGAGAAGCTTTGGAGATGCTATTTGAAACCAGTAACAGATAAAGTTAACCACACTCTATTAAATCTCTGAAAAATATATCGGTAAAAACTGCCTAATTCTCAGTCTCCCTCCGTCTCTGCCAGTCCTCCCTCTCAAAAATAAATAAATATTAAAAAAAAAAAAAAAAAGAAATGCAAGGGGCGCCTAAGGTGGCTCAGTGGGTTAAGCGTCTAACTTCCGCTCAGGTCATGATCTCATGGTTTGTGGATTCGAGCCCCGCATCGGGCTCTGTGCTGACAGCCAGCTCAGAGCCTGGAGCCTGCTTCAGATTCTGTGTCTCCCTCTCTCTCTGACCCTCCCCTGCTCACACTGTCTCTCTCTCTCTCTCTCTTTCTCAGAAATGGATAAAACATTAAAAAAAAGAAGGAGGAAATGAGAAAGTCCTCTTTTCCTGCACCGTCCAACCCTTTCAATTTCCCAATCTACTGTTAATCTGTAAACACATACTCACATGTGTGCTTGTTCTATGGGAACCTGATTATTGAAAATATTAATTACAGAAAACTATATTATAATAAAGAGCAATTATATGTCAATATCTGAGTTAATAGAAAAGGAGTCAGGAGTGTGAGGGCAATATATGTGTAATATATAATGTCCTAGAAAACAAGTAGGCAGCAAATAAAAATAATTTTCTACATTGTTCTGTAACAGTTATACATGTTTTCTGAAATGAATTTATAGATAAAAAATTCTGAAAAAAAACTTACAAAGATTTAAACTCTTTAAATTTCGGGACCTTCTTTTGAGTTTTTCACATCACACTGTTGGTTTTTTTTTTTAATTCTTAGTGAAGGTTTCCTTTTTTTAAGATAGAAGAAATGAACTATAAAGATTTATAGACTGTGTCACAGGATTCTTAGAGATTGCTGTTTCCATTAGATTACTTCTTTTATGAAAGCATTTTTCTTCTATGCCTCAATAAAGTTATTTTTCCTCACTGTGAGTACATATATATATTTTTTTGTGTGTGGAAAATTTTCCAACTTTATATTTAAACCTAGGAATACTACTATAACACCACACACACACTTCGCATATCAACAATTTTGACCACCTATCAGAGATAAGCATAATCGAAAAAAATATTTAAAACTTTAACATATTTAATAACCCTGGTAACTCATTCTGGAAAACATAACAATAAAAATAGTTTTATCTGAGGTGCCTTGGTGGCTTAGTCAGTTGAGTGCCCAACTCTTGATTTCCATTCAGATCATGATCCCCTGGGGTCATGGATTGAGCCCTGCATGGAGCTCTGAGCTAAGCATGGAACCTGCTTAAGATTCTTTTTCTCTTCCTCTGCCTCTCTCCCCCTCTTGTGTTCTCTCTCTCTCTAAAGTAAAAAAAAAAAAACAAATATTTTTTTAAATAGTTTTATTTCTTAAACTTTATTATCTTCTATTAATTGTACTGGATTTTTTGAGAACTGACCACTTTTGTAAAACAACTATAAAATAACTCAAATTAACTTTTTGTTAAATATATGTCAATTTATGTAAAATATACTTTGAAGAGGTACTACACAAGTATATTTATTTATTAGGAATGTACATTATTGGGTACATTTTATAGCCAAAATGCTATAAAATATTTATGTGAAATATACATTGCAAAGGAACTTATATTGTGCTATTATTATATTCAATTATTTGTGCATGCTTTCCTAATTACGATTTTCTTGTTTTTAATTTTTTTTAGTATTTTATTTATTTCTGAGAGAGAGAGAGAGCGAGCGAGCGAGCGTGAGCAGGGGAGGGTCAGAGAGAGAGGGAGACACAGAATCCGAAACAGGCTCCAGGCTCTGAGCTGTCAGCATATAACCCAACGCGGGGCTGGAACCCACAAACCGTGAGATCCTGACCTGAGCCGAAGTCGGACGCTTAACCGACTGAGTCACCCTGGCGCCCCTCCTCATTACAATTTTCATAGGGTCGCACAAATATTTGTCATGATAGTAGGAACAGAAACATATATCTTTGGGTTTTTATGTTTTTTGTTTTGTTTTGTTTTGGGTTGGGTTCTTGTTTTGTTTTGATAGTAGGCTTGAACATTATTCTGTTAAAATTACTCCATTTTTACCTTCTAGGGAATAAATCTGTGGTGGTTTCACATACAATTCTGAGTATATAACATATTAACTCAAATTTCAAATGAGAGGTACTTAGTTTAATAGCATAAAACCTGAACATAATACTGGGGCGCCTGGGTGGCTTAGTCCGTTAAGCGTCTGTCTTTCGCTTAGGTCATGATCTCGCGGTTGGTGGGTTCGAGGCCCACATCGGGCTCTGTGCTGACTGTCGGCTCAGAGCCTGGAGCCTGTTTCAGTCTGTGACTCCCTCTTTCTCTGACCCTCCCCTGCTCACGCTGTCTCTAAAGAAAACATTTTAAAAAAATTAAAAAAAAAAACTGTACATAATATCACTGGCTGCTACTTTAGATAACATGTACTTAATAAATAAAGAATTGAGCTAGACAAGTTACATTTCTACTCAGCATTAAGTAACTTGCCTTACCCCATTTGGTAAACTGTCTAACATTTTACAACAACTTAACAAACTCAAGTTGACCTAAATGGCAGTCAGAATAAGTTAAACTTTGAAGCTGGATTTTCTTACTATGACATGAAAGTATAATTTAATATCTTTAATCAGTAACAGACTGTGAGATAGCTTCCTAATGATCTAATACATATTCATAGCATTTTTTTCAATGGAAATTTCTTAGTGAAATGAATCTATATATTAATTGGATAATCAATTTTTAAAAATAGAATTCTTATATTGTGTAGAAAGATAAAATGAAAAAGTTTAATTTTATTTTCTACACAATTTTCTACACAATTATTTTCTACACAAAATAAGTTTAAATTTAATTAAAAGTGAAATTGCTTACCAATTAGGCATTTTAATATTAAATATAATTGACTAAATCAGTAAATTTACCACAAATGTAGCTTTAAAAAATATATTTTCTTGATACCTTATGCTTTTCTCCTATTCAAGCTACATTCTTATTTTATAATTATAATAATTTTAATTTGCTATACTCGTAATAAGTTTATTATATTCTCCTCTTGATGCTCCTCTCCACCCTCTATATTAATTTTTCATTCTTTTAGGGATATGATTCAGACGGAAGGGATTGCAGCATTGCCTATTCTCTGCTTTTATATGTGCACACACACACACACATATATGTTAGAGAGATATTATGTAATGGCTGTGCCATGATTATATTCCAGTCAAAGGGATATATGCAAGAACAAACATAATTTATCAAGAAATCAAACTTTCTATCACATGGAAAAGTGGAATAGATTTGAGAAGCAGAGTTTCAAATTCTCTACTGTGGTGGAAAAAAGAAAAATCTCTCAATTACTATACATGTTCAACATAAACACATGAAGCATGATCTAATGAATGTTTATAACCGAAAAAAATAAAGAAGCTTGTGGTATGAGCATTGGAAATGTAACATAATGTTATTAACCAAAAGCAACATTATCCTGCGTTAGTAAAGAGCTTCATCTTTAACTCAACTTTAAACATTTTATGTACAGTTAAACAAACATAAGAAGTACCAAACTTTCATATCTGATACTCAAATGACTTAATGGAGCCACTCTAATTAATAACAATCTTATGAGACACATATTTCAATCAGAATGGATAATCAGGGATCAAATTTACATTCCCATAACAAGGGAAAAATATAAAATGATAGTTCTCCTGACATGGGGCATCAGTCAGTGATGGAGTGATAACTGATTAAAGGGAAATAAAGGAAAACAAAGCAAAACAAAACAAAAACCGGTGATTAGTCTAACATACTGCTTTGACAGAGTCTCCAGCACCTGAAGTGCAGGAATGGGGAATCAATTTTGGCTAAAGATATATAAACCTATATATTCAAGAAGTCGAACTAACTTGATACAGACTAAATCAAGAAAAGAAAAAAAATCCAAACAAAAACACATAATAGTCAAACTTCTGAAAACTAAAAGCAAAGAAAAAGTCTTCAGAGCACTGCAAAAATAATGACATCTTATGCATCAGGGAAAACCAATTTGACCAAAAGGGCGTCTTTCATCAAAAACCATACAGTCCAGAAGGAAGTGACAGAACATTTTACAAATGTTGTAGGTAAAGAACTCTCAACCTATTTTAAGTGAAGTTTTTCTTGAAGAATAAAGGTGAATTAAGACATTCTCAGATAAAAGACAACTTAGAAAATTTGTCACCAGCAGATGAATCTTAGAAAAAAATGGCTAAAGGAAGTTCTCGAAATAGAAAGGAAATGCTTTTTTTTTTAAAGGAAATTTAGACTCTCAGAAAGGAAGAAAGATCATAATGAACAAATATGTAGAAGAAAAAGATGCAGAGAAGAAGGAAAGGGAGGAGAGGGAGGAGAAGGGGGAGGAGGAGGAGAGAGATGAGAGGGAATAGAAGGAGAGGGAGGAAGAGGAGAGGGAAGAGAAGGCAGAGAGGGAGATCTGAGCGTCCATGTGTTCAAGGCCCACATTAGGCTCTGAGCTGGTAGTGCAGAGCCTGCTTGGGATTCCCTCTCTCTCTACCCCTCCCCTGTTCATGCTCACACACATGCACATCCTTCTCTCTCTCTCTCTCCCTCTCTCCCCACTCTCTTCCTCTCTCTCTCCCTCAAAATAAATAAATAAATAAATAAATAAATAAATAAGCATTAAAAAAAGAAAGTATTCAAACAATGAAGGAAATTTAGACCCTCAGTTCATGAAGGTCCATAGCAAGGCATGATTCCCCAGGAGTAAGTCTGAACTATACCCAACACAACTCGATAACTAGCAGTAGGCAACAGGACTTTCCACACATTATTTGTGTGTGTGTGTGTGTGTGTGTGTGTGTGTGTGTGTGTGTGTGTGTGTAATTTACATTTTTTATATATAAAGACATTAAAATAAACAACGAAAGCAATACATGACTTTTAAATCTATATTTGAGTTACAACATATTGTATGAGTAGATACAAAGACTGACTTAATCACTGAATTCTTACAGTATTTAAAGCACTAATATAACAGGTACTAAAGAATGCTAAATTCTTGAGAAAAGAAAAACCTTCATTTATTTGAAGCGTTTGCATTACTGCTATTTTGCCTGCTCTTCTAGACAATCTGTATGCGACTAAGACCTTCTTGGAGGAAGATAAACCACTGCAACCCTTTTCTCATCATTATTAACTTATGTTTTTCTCTTTGGAGCAGACACATGCTAGATAGGAAGGGTATTTCCAGAGGCAGGTGTGGTAGGCGTCGTGATCAGTCTTATCATTTTTATCATGGGAGCTGCACTTTTACCCTTTCAACAACATGATTCTGCCTTTCTGCCCCTTGGAGACAAGATACCCTTCATATTATTGGAAGTGGACCAGAAAAATAAAATGCCACACTTTTGGAGAACAGTCAAGTCTACCCATACATATGAATGTTTAATGTATGGGTCATGATAAAACACTCCTAACTTATCTGTGAAAGAGAAAATCACTATCACCTGTAATTATAGACAAATAATTTCTATTATTTATCCAATCTATTTTTATGCAACTAAAAATAGATTTTTTATTACTCTGTGGATAACAAGTGCAATTAAAGTATCAAAAAAAATAAAATGAAAATGGAATAATTGAGTATAATAAAATTGTTCAGAAAAAATGGTGGGTTTTTTTGTTTTTTAAGAAGACTTCTTTCTGCATCAGAATTCATTTCTGTGCATCTAAAATTATTGTGCTGAGCTAAAATTTTAAGTTAAATGCTTTGTTATAGAACTTTAAAGCAGAATATAACAATTTCCTCTCATTATCTCTAGTAAGCAAAGTAACATCTGTTTTGCTGTTCAGTTTAGCTTCTGAGATTCAACTTTAAAGTCCCTTTATAAAACAAAAATTTTCCATAGCTGTACTGTGCATTTATGCAGAAGAAAAGGCTCTAAACTTGTAATTTGTGAAGTATGATAATTTAATTTGATTCTTTTCTAAATAAATGTTACATGACACATAAGATAACCTGTAGAAATTCCATTTTTTAATCTGAAATCCTGAACTAGTCCCTACAAATATATGTTCAAGATCACATTTACCTCAGCAATAAAAGCTAATTCTTATTTTCTTCCATGTTTTCTGAGTCTTTCGAATAATATTGCACTTTTAGATCATTTGCAATTTGTTATGCAAGCATTTTGCTTATTTTTTCACCTGCATTATTTCATACAACTATTGTAAAGAAAATGAGTTTTAGGAAACATAAAAGCTCATCTGAAACCCCACTTTCTAAAGTGTGGCATATTTGGCTGTTTATATGCTAAATGCTCAAGTACTTAAAACAGAGAAATAAAGGAGATTATTCAGATTATTGGAAAAGGATTAGGGGTGAAATTAAGCAAAAGTGTGTGCTTCTGCACCTGCTTGATTAGTCTGCACTTCTGACTGCCTGCAGTACAAAGATAACCCCCATCTCTGCACTGTGCTTCAAGAAGCCATTTAGAAGTTCAGTCTGTTCTTATTGTAATGATTAGTGAAGTCAGTAAGTATATGATGGCTTTATGGATTTTCCTCACCAGGGCAATGAAATCAGTTTTAAAATAATTCATTATTTATAACACTGTTTTAGCTTCCTCAGTATTGTTTGTATAAATAATTATCTTATTGGTACACTTATTTCTGAAATAAAACAAAAAATCTAAGCCATTTAATACATCTGCTGATGAGTCCTGAAAAAATGCTACCAAAAGCAAAGGTTTTTCTTTTTTACATTAGTTAGATGATACTAAATTAAGTAAAAGGGATAAAACTGTGTTACAAGATATACGGAATATGGATGGGTAAAACACAAGTATCTTGTTGATGATAGATTCAGATCACTTCAAACATTTTAGCTGGGGTAATTTCTATCAATCATGAAGAAGGTTGATATGCATAAGTCAATTTTGCCTGAGGCACAGACTTCTCCATACAAAGAAGGCCTAGCAGGGAAGTCGTATAAAGAAATTTATCACAAGTATTTTGAGTTAATAGGAGTTGAAATTAACCCACTATGCTCATGATTGTTACATATATTATATATACATCTATTATATATTATATATGTAACAAAACTTAAATACATTGAAAACTAGTTGCATTTCTATACATGACACAGTATAACTTGGTAGAGTATGTGTCTCTGCAAATACACTCTACTGTAGGTCATTAGAAATTTGTTTGCTTGTAGTTTGATGTTTCTATTGCTTAGTATTATTATTTGTCATTGAGAAATATGGACTACACTTGAAATTATTTCTTCATGTGCTTGTATTTTTCTCTTTCAAGATTAGACATTTAATTTTCTACCATGTGATACACATGTATCATTTTATTTAGTCTGATGAATAAGGAAAATCATTCATGGACTGCTCTCTATTCATCTCTTGGACTTTCTAAAATGTATTAATAGTTAATATTTATAAGTGCAGAGAATCTTCTAAGTATTTTGTGTATCATGGTAGGGGAGAATAGTTTTGGTTGCGTATAACAGATTATACAATAGGAAAATTGAGGTATATTTTCCTCAAAAAAATAACATAAAATAAATTAGTCCAGAGGTAGGCATTCCAAGGCTAGTGCACAGGGTTCTGTGCTCTCATTAATGTTCTAGAAAATTTCAATTTTTTTTTGATCCGTCGTTCTTAAAGACCGAACTTTAATTTTATGGTCCACGGATGCTCAGGCACACACATATCACAAAAATATGCTGCATTTCAAAATGTGGATAGGAATCAATGACAGGTGCATGTCAGCTCACTCTGTCCTTTCAGAACATTTTAGGAGGATTCCCATTCAATGACCTCTGCTTCAGACCATATTGTTAACAAGAACTAAGACACATGACTACCCATGTCTGTGAAGGAGATTGGAAGATGTAGTTTTTTATCTGGCCACAATAGAAGTAGGAATCTCTTGAAAAAGAAAAAGGGTAATAAGAATTTACAGTATCTAACAGTACCTGATAAACATATTATGCTTCATTTCATTATCAATCAACTCTACACAGTAGGCACTAATCACAACTTAACTGATTCTTATAAATATCAGAAAAATCCTCAAGTTATACAACCTAGTGATTTAGCTAATGAGAGCCAGAACCAACATCCCAATTAATGGGATCTAATTCCAAGAGCCAAAGCAATAAGCCAAGTAGTGGGAATTCTTTCTTGATTAAAACCTTGCTGGAGCTCCTGGGTGATTCAATCGGTTGGGCGTCCAACTTCAGCTCAGGTCATGCTCTCAGTTTGTGGATTCAAGCCCCGCGTCAGGCTCTGTGCTGAACTCTTGCTCAGAGCCTGGAGCCTGCTTCAGATTCTATGACTCTTTTGCTCTCTGCCCCTCTCCCACTTGCGCTTTTTCTCACTTTGTCTCTCAAAAATAAATTGATGTAAGAAAAAATTAAAACCTTGCTGAGAGAGCACACTTTAATTTTTATTAAACCTTTGTAAACAAAAATACAGTGCCACTATTTTGTTTCCCCAGACAAACCTCCCTCCCTCTGTCTGCTAGATCTTATCCAACTTAACATTATTTTGGAATATTTTTTTTTTAATTCTTTCTTTTTCAGTTACCTCCAGAATCCATCTCACATTGTTTTCTTTTATGTATATCTCCAGTATCAACTCTTTCTTTTTTTTTGGCTAGGCATTCTTTTGTAAGTTGTTATTATTCTGTTGTTGAGATTATCGAAAAGATCATGTTCATCTTGTATTTGTTATTTACTTTGATATTAGTGTCAACAGTATATGTATGATAAGGTGATGTTAACTCACATAACTTAAAGATAATAATGTTTTGGGGAATCTGAATGGCTCAGTTGGTTAGGTGTGTGTCTTTTGCTCAGGTCAGGGGCTTGTGGTTCATGAGTCAAGCCCTGGGAAAGGCCTGTGCTGACAGCTCAGAGCCTAGAGCCTGCTTCAGATTCTGTGTCTTCCTCTCACTGTCTCTGCCTTTCTCCTGCTCATCCTCACTGTCTCTCTCTCTCTCTCTCTCAAAAATAAATAAATATTATTTTAAAAAGATATGTTTTTTAATGTTTCATATTATATAGCCATTCTTGTCAACTTGTTCATAATTATTTTCTTAAAAAGGAAGATTTTCTTTATAGAAAAAATAAGGTTTTCAAAAACCGATTAGAAATATTTATTTATTGAATAGGGAATGTATGTCACTGTCCTAAAAACAATTGTATTTTGAATTAAGTGGTACAAAACTGAATCTAAATTTGTCTTGGAGCAGTTTATCATCAGTCCTTTATAAAATTCATAGAGATTTTAGTTTCCCTTTTGTAAGAATAACACTGAATTCTTATTTTTTAATTCTAGGATGGGATTTTTAGCACAGTTAAAAATACTCTATATGATATTATTATGATGGATATATGCCATTATACATTTGTCCAACCCCATAGAATTTACCACATCAAGAGTGAACACCAAGGTAAACTATGGACCTTGTGTGATCATCCTTAGTAAAAAATGTACCATTCAGCTGAATGATGTAGATAATGGAGCAGGCTCTTCGTGTATGGGGCCAGAGAGCATATGGGAAATCTCTGTACCTTCCTTTCAAATTTGTTTTAAGCCTAAAACTAATTTGAAAGCCTTAAAAAAAGAAAAAGATAGAAAACCTTGTTAAGAAAAATATATTGAGAATTAGAAGAATAAAATGCCACTGTATCAAACAAACACAAATAGTGCACGTGAATAATCAGTAAGCTTTCTTATTGGTGAAAGGTGAGTGAGCATAACTTAAAATATCTAAAATGGATATGTCTCCTTAAAATGGACAGCGAAGGGGTGCCTGGGTGGCTCAGTTGGTTAAGCACCCAACTTAGGCTCTGGTCATGATCTCATGGTTCGTGGGTTGGAGCCCTGTATAGGGCTCTGGGCTGACAGCCAGCTCAGAGTCTGGAGCCTGATTCAGATTCTGTCTCCCTCTCTCTGACCCTCCCCTGCTCACGCTGTGTGCTCTCTCTATCAGAAATAAAAACATTTAAAAATATTTTAAATGGACAGTGAATTCCTAAAAAAAGAAAGCTTGATAAATTATGCTTTATAATCTATACCTCACACACTATCTTCTTTAACTCCCAGTATTTCTAATTAAACTGTCTACAACTTTCAGAGCTAATCAAAGTCATCTTAACCACATATTTACTCTTTATCTAAAGTTCTATTTTTAAGCCAGTTTTATTGATGCATATTTTGCATACAGTGAGATTCATCTCTTATGTATACAGTCTTGTAACAACAGGATAGTCAGGATTCAGGTCATATTTAAAGTTTCAACTTGCATAGGAGCACATGTACCCCAATGTTCATAGCAGCACTCTCCACAATAGCTAAAACCTGGAAAGAGCCTAAGTGTCCATCAACAGATGAATGGATCAAGAAGATGTGGTTTATCTATACCATGGAATACTACATGGCAATGAGAAACAATGAAATCTGGCCATGTGTAGCAACATGGATGGACCTTGAGGGTGTTATGCTGAGCGAAATAAGCCAGGCAGAGAAGGACAAATATCATATGTGTGCACGTATAGGAGGATTAGGAGGAACTTAACAGAGGACCAAGGGGAGAAGAAGGGCGGAAATGGTGGGGGAAAGGGAGAGAGGCAAACCATGAGAGACTCTTGAATGCTGACAAAAACTGAGGACTGGTGGATGTGGGGGGGAGGAGGGGTGGGCATGGAGGAGGGCACTTGTGGGGATGAGCACTGGGTGTTATGTGGAAACTAATTTGACAATAAACTATTTGTAAAAAAAATAAAAATAAAAAATAAAGTTTCAACAAACCCCTTTTATTCAATATCCTCCCTCTATGAATGATCTTTAGCAACCATTGATCTGATATCTGCCCTTCATATCTTTTCCTGAGTAAATAAATAAAAATGCACAATAAATAAATAAAAATAAAATATAGCATACAGCTCACATGTATAGTTTTCTTTACTTAATAGAATGCTTTCAAGGTATATCTGTTTTTTAATGTATTTGTGGTTCTTTTACTTCTGAGTAGTAGTCAGTACTATACCACAATGTTCAATGTTTCTCCATTCACAATTGATGAATATTTAGATGATTTGGATGATTTCCAGTTTGGAGCTATTAGGAATCACATCTGCATTAGTATTCTTGAATAGGCTCTTATGGACATATATTTTAATTTCTTTGGGGTAAATACTAGAATCATATAAAATAGAAAAATAAGTTTGCCAATCCCTCTTTTAAGGGAACAGGGGGCCCTTTTTAAGGGACTTTTGTTCCATGAACCAAATCAATCCTGCTGCTAGTTTCTGTAAATGAAGTTTTATAGGGGCAGAGCCAGTGCTGTGGGAGGCTAGATAACAGCTCCCCACCTTCCTGCACCTCCCCCAAATGTCCACACCCTACTCTTTAGATCCTGTGAACAATCTTCCTTGCACGGTAAAAGGGAATTTGCGGTTGAGGTTAAGAATTTTAAGATTCAGAGATTGTCCCCAACCCAATGTAATCACAAAACTCTTTGTAAGAGTGAGGCAGGAAAATCAGATTATAAAGCAGGAAATATTTCCATGGAAACAAGAGGGTGGAGCGGTGTGATGGGTCCTGAGCTCAGGAATGCAGGTGGACTCTAGAAGCTGAGAATAGAAGGAAACAGATTCTCCCTTGAATACTGAAATAGGAATGCAACTCTGCTGATGCTTTGATTTTAGACTTCAGACCTCTGGAAATGTAAGCGCATAAAATTGTGTTGTTTGTGGTCATTTATTACAGCAGTGATAGGGAATCATATACATGCCCACTCATTTATATGTTTCTTTGGCTGCTTATGCATTACAGATGCAAAGTTGAGTGGTTGCTTCAGAAACAAATCCTACAAAGTATAAAATATGTACCTTCTGCTCCTTTATATAAATAATTCTGCAAGTTCCTCTTAAAATAAGGACTCTCTACATTTCAATGTCATAAAATTTTTCTAATACCTACAACTTTGTATTTATAAGTTAATATAGATATTGGTGCATATCTATATATGTGTGTATGTGTGTTTAATTCTGTGATGAATTCTTTGAGTGCAGCAAAACTTGCACATTTCCTTCACACTGGTAGCTTACTCTCTTGCATGTATTGGTGTTCTAGAAGTATTTATGGAATGATTAAAGTTAAAAAATATTTAGAATAAAATCCTTCAATTTATGATTAATTGATTAATTCCCTATAAGTTTTTAGGAGCTTATTATCTAGATATGAATTAGACCTATGATGGTACATATTTAAATTTCCTGTGTCAACATGACAAACACCAAAGATAATGTAACATAATCTCATATGGAAATTTTTATTTAGAAGTCTATTTCTCATCATCTTTACAAAAGAAGCAGACGGGGCGCCTGGGTGGCTTAGTCGGTTAAGCGTCCGACTTTCGCTTAGGTCGTGATCTCGCGGTTCGTGGGTTCGAGCCCCGCGTCGGGCTCTGTGCTGACTGCCAGCTCAGAGCCCGGAGCCTGTTTCAGAGTCTGTCACTCCCTCTCTCTCTGATCCCCCCCTGCTCACGCTGTCTCTCTCTCTCTCTCTAGAAATGAATAAAACATTAAAAAAAAAAAAAGAAGCAGAGAAAGCTAACTACAAAAGGTGATATTTGAGGAAAGTACTTCAACTTCAATGAAGTTGAAGATATCTAGGTAATAAAATCCTAGGCTTAGGAGAACAAAGACTTTCAGTGAAGAGTCTCTATGAAATGCGAGATTAAAGCAGGGTAAACACAGAGACTAAGGTGTCTGAATTCAGATGCAGCCACTAGAATAGGCTGTTGGTTATGTTTCTCTATTTCTAAAGAATTGTTCAGTCCTAACCAGGTGATTGATAATTTACATTTGCTGTAGTTTGTAGTTACAAACGACTTTTTTTT
This sequence comes from Proteles cristata cristata, assembly GCA_017311185.1. NCBI lineage: Eukaryota > Metazoa > Chordata > Mammalia > Carnivora > Hyaenidae > Proteles > Proteles cristata. The sequence continues at coordinate 181,407 of JAESUZ010000872.1, forward strand.
TTATCATTAATGTTGTGAGAACTAGTGTCTGACTTTAATGCATAATTGATATTATTATGCAACAATAATCAGAGATGAAACAATAATCAGAGACTCTCTAATGAAACATCTGAAGATACTTACTGGAAATCATTATATAGGTAAAGTCAAGGGAAAGCCAAAGTAAGAACAGAAAAGGGCCAAAAAATGGAAACTAGGGAAACACTGACATTTAGCATCATAGAGGCAGAATAAAAACCAAGCAAAAGGAATGAGAAAGAGCTGCCAGAGATGTGGAAAGAAATCAGAAGACAGTGACATGTTGAGTCATTTGTGGGTTGGCCAATGCTCATAAGGCAATGAGAAAAATGTGAGTAACAATTACGAAGAAGTGTAGAAGTGAAAGACTGGCCACACAATTTTGAGACAAACTTGTGGAAAGAAATAAATACTTTTGTAAATACTGATATACATTCAATAGCAATATTTTATTTTTTTAAATCTGCATAATTTCCAGTAATAGAAAAGTCAGTTACAGGGCACCTGGGTGGCTAGCTCAGTTCAGAGTCCTACACTTGATTTCAGCTCAGGTCGTGATCTCATGGTGTGTGGGATCAAGCTCTGATAGCACAGAACCTGCTTGGGATTCTGGCTCTCTCTAGCTCCCTTTCACCCCTACCCCTGCTTGTGCTTGCTCTTTCTCTCAGAATGAATAAGTAAACTTTTTAAAAAGTCAGTTTTAATTCCTATGGATTTTAAAATCAAAACTAATTTTAATTTTAAAAATACGAATGTTACTAGTATTGATAAGAATATTTTACTAGAATCTCTTACTGATTATATTGCATGAACCAAGAAGCTTCCTTCCTATTTATGAAATAGACCTTAAAGATACTTATACAGAATGGAAAGAAACTTTCTAGACAGAGATGAAATATAGCCATGTATCTTAGGATGAACAAATATGTTAGTCTTTTAGTCCTATAGAAGAAACACATTAAATAGATAGTTCTAAACTGCTTTATGTCTTGTAGATATGTTTCTATGACAAAAATATATAAGAAATTAAAATATAAGTTGCTTCAAGTTGGTAAAGCAGCACTTGGGATGTTTATAAATTTTAAAAGATGGTAATATTTGAGCTGAGTTTCTAAAACCAAATTTCAGATCATGAGAAAGAAATAAAAACTTCTCGAGAAGAGAAACCCATCAATCAAACCTATTCTAAGCTTAAAAACACCTTGCAAAATGTATAATATGCAGAGTGTTCTTGCAAGGTGTTAATTGGGTCACTTCACTCCAGCTAGATTAAAAAAAAAAGCCCCTTAGCTTCTAGGTAGGTGATAATTATATTCATTCTTGTAAAATAAAGAGACTTTATGTGGGTAGAAAATTCTTTGCACCTAGCTAAACAAAGGCTGAGTAGAATTCAGTGAAGGATAATAAGAGCAAATTGAATTAGAGCAATGAAATTTATAACTGCACATAATTAGCATTATAACAACCTTTTATTTTTGCATAATTAATAGTTTTGTAGTGGGACGATTATTAAATTTTAATCAGAGAGGTGCTTTGGCTTCATCTTCTAACAAAATTTTTTATTTTTGTGTAATTTTTATTTTCTTAAGAAAATATTCATTTGATTTTTTTCAGTTTAATTTTAATCTCCTTATGAAATAAAATGCATTCCTAAAGTTTTAATTATTTTCTAAATATGGGATTCTCCATGATTTTTGCTCTTTTATTTGTTTTAGCAAATGGCTTTTATAACTCATTCTCAGGTAGTTTAGTTTCCTAATTCTAGTCATTAGCTTTTTCTTCACAGCCTTGGCTATCACTCATATTTTAATACCATGTTTCCCTTGGGGTGCCTTGGTAGCTTAGTCAGTTAAGCACCTGACTTCAGCTCAGGTCATGATCTCATGGTTCATGAGTTCGAGCCCCACGATGGGCTCCATGTTGACAGCTCAGAGCCTGCAACCTGCTTTGGATTCTGTGTCTCTGTCTCTTTCTACCCCTCCCCTGTTTGTGCTCTGTCTCTCTCTCTCTCAAAAATTAAATAAACATGTGGGCGCCTGAGTGGTCAGTTAGGTGTCTGACTTTGGCTCAGGTCATGATCTCACGGTTCATGAGTTCGAGTCCCACATCAGGCTCTGTGCTGATGAGTTGTTCAGAGCCTGGAAACTGCTTCAGATTCTGTGTCTCCCTCTCTCTCTGACCCTCCCCTGCTCACGCTGTCTCTCTCTCTCTCTCAGAAATAAATAAAACATTTTTAAAAATAAAAAAATGTAAATATACATGAAGAAAGTTAAAAATACCATGTTTCCCTTTATTTTGCACCATAATGCCTGTTTTGCCATTGGACGCAAGCAGTTGTACATATGCAGGGCACATTGTTTTCAACAGCAACAGCTTGTACGTGTGTCACCTACAGAGTGTTTCTGTGAACGGGACTTTTCCAGGCTGTTGGGATACCGATCATACAGTGACAATTGTATAGAATTGGGGCTTTTTGAGGAACTCCACTTCTGGCCTTCCTCCTCCTGTGCTTGCAAGACTCTGGTTCTTCATGGCTACCATAATTGTGAGGCTCTGACTTTTAAAGCTATGGAAGACCTGAGTAGAGGAAAATGTTTCAAACCGAGAAATACTTTCTTAATTTCAGCAGATTTTCTTAAACAAACACTTGTCAGATCATTGCAGACATTTGGTAGTTTTCCTGATTTCTAAAGAAGTTGATTTTGATAAATTTTGCTCTCTTTTCTCCTTTCAAGGAACATTTATGGAGGTGCTCACTGCCATTCACCTTCTACCATTCCAGAAGTCTTGTCACTATTTTAGACTTTTTACTTAGAATCATCCCACTGCATCCATGTGAATACTGAAGAAGGGGAAAATTGAAAACTGCATTTATGAATTTGAAATTCAAGGGTCTGTCTTCCCTAGGTGGTAAAAAGAAGTAGACTAGGAGTTACGTTTGCCACTTCTAGTTATATGCTTCAAACACAGTGTTAAAAATTCAGCCCAAGTGTTTAACTGAAATCTATTTCATATGTTTAGAATCCTATGAGACAAGCTTACTCCATGAAATAAAATACCTTCCTAAAGTTTTATTTATTTTATCTGTACATATAGGTTGACTATTTTCATGACAACATGTATTCCTGAGTCAACATAAGTTACATTTAGTTCTAGAAAATACTTTTCATTGTGTATGTGATTTTTAAATATGTCTAATAATGCTATTACTTTAGCTCTATAGAAAATGGAATAAATGTCTGAAAAACTAAAAAATCCCATTATAAAGTTTGCTTCACAATGTTCAGTTAAATAATACTAATATCCTCTATAAGTATAATATTCTTAGCTACTATATATACAAAATGTACTTCTGAAAAATATATGCTCACTCTTGAGACTAACCACCCAAGCAATCATTTGTCTTCATACCCAACATTAATGTGCCACTATCAATGTGTAGAGGAAAGCTTTTTATTCCATTGTTCATCCAAATACTTTGAATATCAACTCAAGATGTCAGATATCACTGTAAATATTCCAAGTAGGAAGATATTCAATCCAGGAAATTTGTATCAAAAGTAGTCATAGGATCAGGAGAGCAAAAGAGTCAAGGATGTGTTAGGCAGACATCCAGAGTTCAGATTGCCACCTTGAAATAGCCTCTGGGACCAGCCTTGCATGAGTCAATGCCACAAGCACATGTTTCCTACCCAATAATCTCATGTAATGTCTTCTCCTTTCAGACCTCAAAGGAAGGCTGGCAGGCAAGGAAGTCTGGTGATTGTATTTGATGGGAAAGGGAGGGGCATATCTCTGGCACATGTAAGTAATGATATAAGACCTGATCATTTTTATGCCATCATTTTTTTGCCTCAAATGATCAAAGCAAAAATTTTTAAATATGGATGTTATTATATGATAAGAATATGCAGACTCTTGACCAAAAATGAGTAGAATGTTTTTTTTAGAGATCCAACAATTTCAGTTGTCTGAAAAAACCTGGGCTGTTATGTGATCAAAGTTTCTTATCACTAGATTCTTTGAGCAGGATATGGTAATAGATCTAAACCTAGAAATATCCTTTCCCTCGGCATTTAGTCTCTATGTTCCCAAAGACGTTAAACAGTATCAAATATTCTCAAGATTCATGGACTCTCTTTCCAGCTATAGCTAATATCCTCACAGCTCTGATGTTGGTAAGCCACAGATGATCCTACTGGAGCAAGTCTTCCAGTCTCACATAAACAGATATATAATAATCAAAGAAATGTCTCCATTCCTTGCCCCAAAGGCTGTCTTGCTTGTGTCAACATCTACACATTGATAGTTTTCTAACCTAGAAATTAGCAACACCATAATGTATTCAACTACTCATGAGAAGACTCTAGAAGTTAAGCTTTTATATTTGCCTTTCCCATATATCTGTATCTACTCTTTCAGCAAGTCTTATTGACTATAATATTCAGTCATTTTTTATTTTTATTTTCATGGTCACCAATCTAGTAAAATAAAAAACCGCACAATTTCTCATATAGATTGTAGAATACCATTCCAGATAACTTAATTGCTATTTTTTCATGTTTTATTTATTTCTAAGAGTGAGAGAGACAGCTTGAGCAGGGGAGGGTAAGAGAGAGAGGGAGACACAGAATCCGAAACAGGCTCCAAGCTCTGAGCTAGCTGTTAGCACAAAGCCTGACACAGGGCTCGAACCCACGAACCCTGAGATCATGGCCTGAGCTGAAGTCAGACGCTTAACCGACCTAACCACCCAGGTGCCTCAAATAACTTAATAGCTATTTTTATCAATTCTACTCATACATTGTTTTGTAAACATTAACTATATTCACTGTCTCTGTAAAATCATTCCAGTGTATATCAGTAAGGTAGAACTGTGTAACAAACCACCATCTAATTTAGTAGTTTAAAAACACAAGCAATAGGCCTAAAGAGTCTTGTGTACTTTATGCAATATGCATGAGCTAATTGGATAATAAGACATAGGGAGCGTAGCCAGGACAGAGCAGCTGTTTCAGCCAAGGCTCTGAGTGTCTTGGTCAAAAGAGCCCACTCAAGACATAAGTGAGACTTCTGAGCTGCGCATGGGTTAGCAAACATAAGAAATAATAAAGTCTTTTTCTTTTAAGATTTATCAAATTTATTATAAGAAATGATTTGGTTCTTCCACTAGATCATAGACAAACAATGTATAATATATCTTAGGAAGAGAATGAGCCACACTGGCCACAGTGTAATACTGAGAGTATTTTAAAAAGAGGCATCATTTCCTCAAATGAAATGCTAATATTAGAATATTATTTTGTTTTGATAAATAACAAATACAATGTCATGATGTATACATTATTCTAATCATATTATTCATCAAAACTAATGAGCCTGAGTGGCTCAGTCACTTAAGTGTCTGACTTCGGCTCAGGTCATGATCTCATGGTTCATGAGTTCAAGCCCCACATTGGGCTCTGCACTGACAGTATGGAGACTGCTTGGGATTCTCTCTCTCTTCCTCTCTCTCTGTCTCTTCTCCACTTGCTCTCTTGCTCTCTCAAAATAAATAATAAACTTTAAAAACTAATGAGATTTTAAATTTTATAATTTAAAGTTTAACTAATATAATTTAGAATTTAAAGCAATTGATACATAATATAAAACACACAAGTTTGTTTCATTGAAATCGCCTTCTATTGCATTTTTTATGCTTTCTTGCTCAAATTTTATATGTTCTAATAAAATATTCACAAATTTTATCTGTCCTATGACATTTGATTTAAAATTATAGTACTATTTTTAAGAGGCTACTTAGTCCACTGGCAACTGGTATATAAAATGATTAAATATAACTATAAACTATACATTATTTAAAGAGATGAATAGATAGACATCATTTCCAGAAATATTATAATGACTTATTTAGTAATTATTATTTACTCTTCCAATAACTTTGTATATTTTTAAGTTCTTTTTTGTATCTGAAGAGAAAACCTAAGAGTTAATATATAACATTAATATAATTTACATTATATGTACAAAATACTCACTAACAGTTATTTTTTTACTGAGCTATAATCAACATATCTGTTGATTTTATACACTTATATTGCAATATGATTACCCTTGTAATAATAACTAATACCTCTATCCTGATACATAATTATCACTTCTTCTAGTGGTGGTAAAAATTAAGATGTGGTCTATCAGCAAGTTTAATGCTTCTAATATAGTTTTGTTGCCTGTAATCACTGTACTATTTATTAGGTCTCCATGATTTTTTTATATACTTATTGCAAATGTGTACCCCTGAAAAACTTCTCTTTCATTCCCACACTATTCATTCCTAGATAACTATCATTCCACTCTAGCTTTTTTTTTTTTAATTTGGCATTGAGTTTTACTTTTTTGTTTCTTTTCTTTTCTTAGATTCCACATACAAAAAATATCATACATATTTGTCTGTCTCTGCCTGACTTATCTCACATAGCATAATGTCCTCAAGTTTCATCCAAGTTGCTGTAAATATCAGGACTTCTATTTCTCCAATGGCTAAATAGCATTCATGTATATATCTCACATGTCTTTATCCATTTATCCATTGGCGAACAGTTGAGTTATTTCTGTATATTGGCTATAATGAATAATGCTGTAATGAACATGGGGGTGCAGATAACTCTATATATTAGGGTATTTTTTTTTTTTTTCAGATAAATACTCAAAAGTAGAATTGCTAGATCACACGGTAGTTCTACTTTTAACTTTTTGGGGAACCTCCATACTGCTTTCCATAGTGGTTGAACAAGTTTGCAGCCCTACCAATACTTCACAAGGGTTCCCTTTTTTCCACATCTTTACCAACACTTATCATCCTTTGTCTTTTTGAAGATAGCCATTATTACAGGTGTGAGGTAATATCTCATTGTGGTTTTGATTTGCATTTCCCTGATGATTAGTGTATTATGTACCTTTCCTTGTATCCTTTGGTTATGTAGATGTCTTTTTTGGGAAAAATATCTATTTAGTTTTTCTATAATTTCCTTTTTGTGGTGATTAAATTATACATTGCAAAACAATGTCTTGTTTTGAAACGTGGGCTAAGTTATATAATTTTGAATGAACAAAGTCTTAGTGTTTTCCTTTTCCTAATAGAAGGAAATTATTATTCATAATAATTTCTTTTCCTAAATAGAAATAATGTACTTTGTATATGTTGACTCTATTAGATCGACTTTTATTACTGTGTAAATATTCTAATCTTGAATGAGAAAAAACAGCTGAAATAATAGTATGCTTTTAAATAAGGTAACAATGTCTATGCTGTGAATGGTGTGGCCCCTTGGATGTGGCACTGTTTCAATCTACTCAACTACATGTGTCATTCTTGAGAATAGGGATCAGATAGTGGTACCCTCATATTTTCATTAATTCACAGTACAGTGTGACATGGTTAACTTACCAGTTTGCACTAAAACTGAAATATAGTTTTAACAAAATCATTCTCACTATACGGTGCATCGCTTTAAGACTCTTGAATAAAATAACACATAGAGATCCAAGGTAATGCTAACAGAGCATGTAAATAGCAAGAAAAATGGTCATCATGACACTTTCATCCTGGTCTGAAAAGTTTTCAGAGGAAGTAACAATTAATGATTTTCTAAAAACATGTTTCTAGACTTGGGCCTAAATTATTATCAGAAAGTTTATAGAAACAATTTGAATCGTTCTCCTTAATAATGAAACATACGTAGGGGTGCCTGGTGGCTCAGTCCGTTAAGCGTCTGATTTCAGCTCTGGTCATGATCTTACATTTCGTGGGTTTGAGCCCCGCGTTGGTCTCTGTGCTGACAGCTAGCTCAGAGGTTGGAGACTGTCTTCAGATTCTGTGTCTCCCTCTCTCTCTGACCCTTCCCTGATCACGCTGTCTCTCTTTCTGTCTCAAAAATAAATAAAACATTTTAAAAAATAATGAAACATAGGTCAAGTTTGTGCATTTTCATGAGATTTTAAATAACAATTCTGTGAAACCATTACCAGGAAATTTATACAGAATGCAAAATACAGAATGTAAAATTTCTAAATATGAAGTCAAATAGCTACAACTTTCAAGTATGTTCAAGTATTTATGTTTTATAAATGTTTTAATAATGTTTTATAAATTTGATGTTCTCAAGTGTTTAGAACATCTTTAGTATTTTTGACTGAATAGCACAATTCAGAAAGTTCTATAGTACTGAGAAAACACACCCTGGCCTTTTGTGGTAATAATAGTTAATGATGCACACAAGCAAAACCATTATAAACAGAAATATATTCTGATCTCATACTGCTATATTAGAAGACTCTGAAAATATTGTTCATTTATTAAATTATTTTATAGCACATTACAGAAGTGGTGAGTTCCTCTACAGTTAGATGAAAATTGAGATTTATGATAGTTCCTACTTTTTATATAAATAATGGCCAAAAAGAATTTTTGCAGTTTTTTAAGCAGTAAAGGAGAAATATACTGGGGAATATGTAATGTCAATCTTACATTACTTATTAGTATAAATACTTTATAAGTGAAAAAAATTGCCTGTGCTAGACAAGTTTTGACTTGGGGAGGCAAACAAGCAACGACCACAACAAAACAGGGATCTGTGAAGTGGGTACAAATATTCCTAACATGTAAAATTTCTTCCCTGCATTATTTATGGGCAAGCTAATAAAACATGGAAATTTTGAGCCAAATGCACAAAGCATTACACAATGGGAAAATTGTCTGGAAAACAAGAGTCTACATGTCTTAGAAAGTAAACAAGGAAATATTCTATAAAATTATCAACCATAGGTTATCTAATTTAAAAACACTCTAAAAAATTTACCAAATGACTATGAATTATTATTTTGCAAAGATAAATATTTATGATTGTTGACATTTACATTATTAAATCATCATCAGTGGATGCAACATACTTTGCAGGTAGTTAAAAGCAAATAAATTCATCAACAGTTTAGTCTGTCTTTAACTGCACTAAATATTTTAATAGAATGTGTGAAAGTCACTGTTTATCTATATCAAATCATGTATAGTTAGAGATGTTCATAATGATTATACAGAAATATTTTCTTCATTTTAATATATTCATTGAAAATATGAATATCTATAAATTTTGAAATATATTTTCTACTTGTTAAAAATCTACAAAAGAAAGAAATCAGTAGTGTTGAATTAATTTCTTGGGAAAAAAATGAAACAGCTTCTAATTAGTCTTGTAGATGTGTTTGAAATCCAGAAAGATGAAAATGTCCCAGCTTGATTTCATTTATCACCAAAAACCAAAGTAAAACAAAAACTCTCATGAATCATTGGTTAATATAATTTAATTGATTATAATATTTTGGAAAGAATTGCCACCAAAGTTTACTTTATAAACTAGCCTCATTTTTAAAAAAACAATCTAGAGCAGTAATTAAACTCATGTAATACTCAAAATGGATGATAGACCTAAATGTGAGACAGGAAACCATCAAAACCCTAGAGGAAAAAGCAGGCAATAACCTCTTCTACCTCAGCCACAGCGATTTCATGCTCAACATGTCTCCAAAGGCAAGGGATTAAAAGCAATCAAGATAAAAAGCTTCTGCACTGCAAAGGAGACAACAAAACTAAAAGGCAACCAGCAGAATGAGTAAAAATATTTGCAAATGATATATCAGATAAAGGGTTAGTATCCGAAATTTTTAAAGAACTTACCAGACTCAACACCCAAAAATACATAACCTAGTGAAAAATGGGCAGAAGACATGAATAGACTCTTTTCCAAAGAAGACATCCAGACGGCCAACAGACACATGAAAAGACACTCTATGTCACTCATCATCATGGAAATACAAATCAAAACCACAATGAGATATTACCTTGCACTGGTCAGTGTGGCTAAAATTAACAACTCAGGAAACAGATGCTGGTGAGGATATGGAGAAATGAGAACCCTCTTGCACTGTTGGTAGGAATGCAAACTGGTGCAGTTGGTCTGGAAAGCAGTGTGGTGGTTCCTCAAAAAACTAAAAATAGAACTATACCCTAGGACCCAGCAAATGCACTACAAGAATTTATCCAAAGGATACAGAAGTGCTGATTCATAGGGGACCATGTACTCCAATGTTTATAGTAGCTCTTTCAACAATAGCCAAATTATGTAAAGAGGCTAAATGTTCATAAACTGATGAATAGATACAGAAGATGTGGTTTATATGTACAATGAAATACTACTTGGCAATGATAAAGAATGAAATCCTGCCATTTGCAGCAACGTAGATGGAACTGGAGGGTATTTTGCTAAGTGAATTAAGTCAGTCAGAATAAGACAGATATTATATGTTTTCAGTCATGTATGGAACTTGCGAAGCTTAACAGAAGAACATGGAGAATAGGAAGGAGAACAAAATAGTTACAAACAAAGAGAGAGGGGTCAAACCATAAGAAATTCTTAAATACAGAGAACAAAGAGTTGATGGGGACGTGTGGGAGAGGGGAAGTGGGTGATGGGCATTGAGGAGGGTACTTGTTGGGATGAGCACTGGGTGTTGCATGTAAGCAATGAACCATGGGAATCTAGCCCCAAAACTAGGAGCACACTGCACACACTGTATATTAGCCAATTTGACAATAAATTGTATTTAAAAAGTTGACTCATGTAGTAGAATACATAAAGTTAAAATCAGAGCTTCAAATCATTCTTACTTGTAAAGTTTCCATGTTTTATCCATTTTTAATATACTAATTTTACTACATATTTTTTATTTTTTATTGAGTTGTCAGTATAACCACAGAATTCTATGTATCATTTCATTTTTAGTTTGTCTCAAAATAAACATCCATATGAAAAGTCAAGCTGAATACATAGTTCCCAACTCAATATAATGTAGGAAAGTTGTATTTTCAATGTTTCTGAGCATCAAAAGTTGACTGTACTTGAAATCATATTGTTAAGCAACATTGTTAGAGTTATATAGTTTTGTATGAATTTTAGATCAATGTAAGCTAATACAGTATAATCAATTAACAATATGATACCCATGGGGCGCCTGAGTGGCTTAGTGGTTAAGCGACCGACTTTCGCTTAGGTCATGATCTCATGTTCGTGGGTTCGAGCCCCGCGTCGGGCTCTGTGCTGACTGCTAGCTCAGAGCCTGGAGCTGTTTCAGTCTGTGACTCCCTCTCTCTCTGACCCTCCCCTGCTCACGCTGTCTCTCTCTCTCTCTCTCTCCTAAAAATAAATAAAACATTTAAAAACAAAAAAACAAAAAAAACAAAGAACAATATGATACCCTTAATATGCAGTGGTTAAATATAGTCAACATTATTTGTTGTCACTTTATCAAGCTTTTTATCTTGAATTGCTTTTAATCCCTTGCCTTTGGAGACATGTTGAGCATGAAATTGCTGTGGCTGAGGTAGAAGAGGTTATTGCCTGCTTTTTCCTCTAGGGTTTTGATGGTTTCCTGTCTCACATTTAGGTCTATCATCCATTTTGAGTATTACATGAGTTTAATTACCGCTCTAGATTGTTTTTTAAAAATGAGGCTAGTTTATAAAGTAAACTTTGGTGGCAATTCTTTCCAAAATATTATAATCAATTAAATTATATTAACCAATGATTCATGAGAGTTTTTGTTTTACTTTGGTTTTTGGTGATAATTGAAATCAAGCTGGGACATTTTCATCTTTCTGGATTTCAGACACATCTACAAGACTAATTAGAAGCTGTTTCATTTTTTTCCCAAGAAATTAATTCAACACTACTGATTTCTTTCTTTTGTAGATTTTTAACAAGTAGAAAATATATTTCAAAATTTATAGATATTTATATTTTCAATGAATATATTATAACGAAGATAATGTGTCTGTATAATCAAGCTAATATTATTCTGGGCTTTTATTTACTACATTATAAAATAAAAGTTGAAGGAAACATATTAATACAATAATATACTCTAAGTTAGTAAAGTAGCCATACTTTAGTGCTCTGAAATCATTTTATTTATCATAACAATATTGATACAGGAAGTGATTTTCTTATTTATTTGTATTTGTTGTTTCTTTTCAATCTAGTTGGGAAATTATTTTTACCTCGGTTATGACTGTTTAGTTTCATCACTGTCTGTAGTATATCTGTGTTATGAAACACTAATGTCTTAGAATGAGAATATGTGTGTGCATATATGTGTATATATGTACATATATAAATATTTATATATGTATACAAATGCCTACATATATACGTGTGTATATGTATTTATTTATATTTATTTCAGAATATATGGCAGGTTTTCTGGAAGATAAAGGGCAAAGCAAATGATATAACATGGTCTAACATTTCATTCACCAGATAAAGTCATATACATGAGATTAAATATTCATGCCATGTTGCAACTGATTTAATCTGGATTGAGAATATACAAAACTGTTTAATTTTTCAGTCAAATGATTATACACTAAATAATAGCTTAGTGTGTAGCAAATTATACCTTCTTTTTCCCTCTATTTCCCTCTAAATTAAATCTGCGAAAAGGTTAAAAAAATTCTTATGTTCTGCTAGAACATGCTTTCTTAATAATATCAAGATAAATGCTAATAAATATTTTGTTTTTATGTTTATTTTTGAGTTTAAGGACTTCAAAATATACATATGCCTACATGATAGTAAGAAGCCTTATATATCAGATATATATTATTAGCATTATTTATATCTTTCTGTATTTGTATCTGTGTGCTAGATTTGGAAAGAGAAAGACTGAAAACACAGTGGTAAAATTTTATCTCATGAAGGTTGGAAATGTGGCAATCTATTCAATGAAAGTAGTAAATGGAAATAATAAAGATAAGAATACAATAAAATGAAATTGAAATTGAATATAAAATCGAGAAAATCTGTAAATCTATAATGTGGATCTTTGAAAATATTAATGAAATTTATAATCCCCTATAGCCATAATGAAGAAAAATATTGGAATTCTGATTTACTATCATAAGAAAGAATGCTGTCACACAATATGGTATTAATATTAAAAGGGCTATAAAATGCCACTGCACAGGCACCAAAATGCCTAAAATAAAAAGATGGACATATGTTAGCGTTGCAATGATGTGTAGCCAGTCATGGACTTGGATAATTTTATGTATAGTTGGGGACTCACAGTGTCTAGAGGTAGACTGTATGTAATCTGTGATGTGTGTACCCTTTTCTATATTTGTTAGGTATTAATTTTTTTTCTTAAAAAATAGCAGGTAAAAAATTTGTCAAAATTATTTTGTTAAAAACATTTTTGTCAAGAAATATAACCTGAAGTAGAACCGAAATATGAAATTAAAACCTCTTGGAAGTAAATAATGATATCATAAGCAGAAGTTGGTTTGGCAATGTAGATACTTAATAAACAAATTAAAAATTTTCACAGTTAATGAATAATAACACCAATGCCATATTTGCAGGGTTGATAGCATATTAATATCTCTAATAGATGGTGACATTGATATGATTAAGACTTATTATGTTAGTCAAATTAAAAATGTCTGTGGTGAATACAGAATTATAACTGTCAGTACCTGCATAACTAGCCTTATTAAATGGTCTATCACTGACAATAATTTAAATGAGAAGCAAATCTCTTGTAACATGTTTATCAGAATTAGTTCTAAAGACTTGGGAAGTTCATTAAAGCTAAGAAAATACTTTTATACTTTAAAACTTATTTTAAGCTAGCAACTTACATCACTATATTCGAACGCCTCAAAATAATAGGCAACAAAAACAATATTTGTTTTCTTTTGCTATCACAAGATAATATATAAATTGTTTGCTCTGAATGTCTTCAATAAATGAATAGAATAGTAGCACACTTGCTGAATTAAATGGTAGCTGAAATTTGATGACAAGTTATAATTTTATAATAATGATAATCTAGAATATGAAAACATTGAGACAAAGGATTATATCCTAAGGATTAAATCATATGACTAAATTGGGCATATGTGGGGTGAAATAACAAAAGCTCTAAGATCTCTTACTAGTAATTACTTTAACTTCTTGTGTCTCAACGTTCTTATTTGTATGCCATTTTATATGGGTATATAAATGTTACAAAGAATGTAACAAAATGTTTTATTTTATTGTTCTGTACTATAGCTCATTCACTGTTCAGCTATTCAAGAAGCATGAGAGAAGGCAAATAGTCACAGTATAGAAAAGTTAACATAATTCAGAGAATCACAAAAGCAATTATTACATTAAATGTGAATTGGAGGGGCACTTGGGTGGCTCAGTTAGTTTAGCATCCAACTCTTGATTTCAGGTCAGTTCAGGTCTCACAGTTTGGGTTTGTGAGATTAAGCCCCATGTCAGGCTTAGCTCTGACAGTGCAGAAACTGCTTAGAATTCTCTTTCACACACTCTCTCTGAACTCCCCCTTGCTTGCTTTCTCTCTCTCTCTCCCTCTCTCTCTCTTTTTATTTCTCTCTCAACAATAAATAAATAAACTTTAAAAAATAAATGTAAATTGGAGAAATAGATGCTTAGCAATATATATGTAAATAATAAGAAATATAAAAGACAATGAAAAAATAGAATAAAAAGTTAGGAAATCAAGGCACTACAGCAATATTTTGAATATATGCAGGCTGTATTACTGGAAATCCTACCAACAGTCTGCATAAGAAAAGTCATATAATGAATTAATAAGCCCAAATCCATTATATGGCCATTATTGAAACATTGAATTAGTTTAGTTTTTTAATAAAAAATTTGAACTGAAAAATAATATTAGCAATTACTCAAACATAAGCAGTTAACTGTTGGCATATCACTTTTTTTTTATAAGCTTTATGTGATCTCAGATTTATTCAAAGACTAACATTTCTATATTACTTTTTTGACAGTGCTATAAAAGTTTCAAATTACAGTAAAACCTTGGCTTGTTGAATAAGTTTTTCTGCTAGTGCTCTGTAAGGTGAGCAAACATCTCTAATAAATATTAACTTGATAAGCAAGCAGTGTCTTGCAACATGAGTAAGTAGTAAGTGACATTGAACATCACATGATCACAGCTGACCCAATGATTTTTGAAATTCTCTTTGATATACAAGTGCTTTGGATTACAAACATGTTTCCAGAATGGATTATGCTCGCAAACCAGGTTTTACTCCATATTAAATTCCTGTTTGAGGAGTCTTTAATCATTATTCCTCAAGATATTATGCCAAGAAATAAAATGCTACATATTGATTATTTCTTCCCCACATTAAAGACATGCTTATTTAATTCACCTCTTAAGGCCAGGAACCTTTTCTGCAATATACAAACTTTCTAGAACATGTTGGTATCAATTTAGACAACTCTTGGCTAGTATATAAATTTAATTTAATTTTACCCTCCCCCCCCAACACTAAGCATTAGTGGAAAAAAAACCTGACCATTCTTTATTCTATTTAAAAAGTGAAAACCTGTTATGGAATCAAATAACTCTCTTCCACAGCAACTCTCTTGCTTCTCACAATTTCACCATAGTGTTTGCTCTTTGAAGCAGACAGTTACCAGTGAAGGAAGTCTCTCCAGACTGTGTTGCAGGTACTTAATTATCCAGGGTAGTTACGTATTTGTGAAATATGCCTTTAGTGGTTCTATAGTTTAAATTGTATTCTCCTATTTCTACACTGTTGGTGGGAATGTAAACTGGTACAGCCCCTCTGGAAAACAGTGTGGAGGTTCCTCAAAAAATTAATAATAGAACTCCCCTAAGACTCAGCAATAATACTGCTAGGAATTTAACCAAGGGGTACAGGAGTTCTTATTTACATGGGCACATGTACCCCAATGTTCACAGCAGCACTTTCAACAATAGCCAAATCCTGGAAAGAGCCTAAATGTCCATCAACTGATGAGGGGATCAAGGAGATGTGGTTCATCTATACAATGGAATACTACATGGCAATGAGAAAGAATGAAATCTGGCCATTTGTAGCAACGTGGACGGGACTTCGGAATGTTATGCTGAGCGAAATAAGTCAGGCAGAGAAGGACAGATACCATATGTTTGCACATATAGGTAGATTAGGAGGAACATAATGGAGGACCATGGGAGAGAAGAAGGGGAAAAATAGTTGGAGAGAGGGAGGGAGGCAAACCATGAGAGACTCTTGAATGCTGAGAACAAACAGGGCTTATGAGAATGGGGGAGATGGGGAGGGGGTAATGGGCATGGGGAGGGCACTTGTTTGGATGAACATTGGGTGTTATATGGAAACCAACTTGAAAATAAACTATTTAAGAAAAATAAAAAATACAAAAAAATTTAGAAAATAAGTTTTATTCTCCTTCAAGCATAGAAGATTTGTCAATAGTCTACAGATAGCTAAAATGTATTTACCTCTTCAGCAAGAAGTGGACATTTCTCCTGGTTAATATTACATAATTGAAGACTAACTCCTAAAGTTCTTATTCTATTCATCAGAATACTGATATGATTTGCTTTATGTAGGTTATGAGTTTATTCAAATTCTAATTTGGTCATTTTGGAAAATCACACTGAGATTGTAAAAAAAAAAAAAGTCATTCTAAAATGTATTTGAAGAAGAATGTAATAGTTATAGGAAGTACAGATCCTGTAAGTCAAAAATTTTGCATAAATTAATCAAAGCCATCCATTCATATAACAATCACTTTCTTGAAAAGAAATGTAGTTCTTATCTTTTCAAATATGAAAAGTTCAAAGAAAATGGAAGAAATAAAAAAATCTGTTCTTTTTCTTGAATTTAAATAATATTTTCCAAGGAACACATTTTAATGTCTTATACCTGAAGGATACTCTATCATTAAAAGCAATTATGTCATCATCTTTTGAATAATGCCTTTATAAAATTACTTATGCTATTACCTATTTATTGTTTCTACCTATAATTGTCTAGAACTCAATTAAACCAGATATCTTTGTGTGTCTAATAAGACACCTTGTGCCATGCAATACTTTAAAGTGAGTGTCAAAATATATCATCCATAAATTTAACATAATATGGAAATACCATTCATCTATGCTAGAAAAAATTTCTTTGGCATCTCAAAGTTTTCAACAACAGAATGTTAATATTAGCATCCAGGTTCTGAATCATTAAAATTTATCTTGAATCATTTACATGAAATATGCACATAAGGCACTCATCTCCTAATTTGACAATAAATTGGTTGCTTTCCAGTATATGACAAAAGCATGACTGAGATAATTACTATTTGAAGGAGACAGTCTAAAGGGCTTGCTAATTATATATTCTTTCAGATCACTGGTTCTCAAGTGCTAGTGTGCATAAAAATCATCTGTTAATATTCAAATCTCCTTTCCTATGATTTAATGAATGTTGATTAGAAGGGTAACATTTATACTCCTTTCCTTTAATTTTTTTCCATTGCCCATCTTTCTCTATTAGTCTTCATCCAAAGCTTCTACTCTCATCCAGATACTTTAATTTGATGGAGTCTGAGAGCCCCATTGACCCATGTTGTTATGGTTGTGGTTGCTGTTTCTAAGTCACAAACAAGATTCCTTCCCTTTCTTATTTCACTTGTGCCAAAAGCAGAAAAATGATTTTACTTTTCTCTTATAATTCCAAGGTCCATACATGTGTCATTAAGCTAGATCTAGCCAGTCAGGGACAGGAATTGATTAGATTTTAAGAAACATTAGATATTTTGCACATATTCATTAGCAAGAGAGGTAGAAAGCTATTCATGTATGATGGTTTGTCCCAGAAGTAGGATTTGTGCTTGTTTTCTAAGTACCAAAGAGATTTGCGAAACTGCAAAAGTGAATTAATGATGTTAACAATGGATAGAGGGTTGAATAGAAAAATCTCAAAGCAGATTTTAATGTCTAGGTGACAGTGGAAACTTAGAATCTACATACAACCAATTTTGAGGCTGTGTGATGTATAGTGGAAGTCTTGGCAGTGCTAAGCAGCTTGGGAACAAGTACATGACAAAATCGCATTGCAGAAACTTTTGGAGAAAAGAAATTGAGGAATGGCAACCTGGACGATGTTTGTTACTGAAAATGAAAATAATTTTTAACACTGAAATTCTAAAAAGATGAAGTCTAAGCCATTATGTTATAAATATTGTTGCTTCAATAAGCATCGTCAAATGTGTTTATCTGGATATAAAAATTTACTGTAAGCATCAAAAGTTGTTAGACATTCTATAGGTTTTGCACACACATGCACAAATACACACTGATGTGAAATAATAGTGTGTTTGATACCAATTTGCCCATAGAGAAATATTCCTCAAGTTGATCTTTTCAACAATCTGTAAATGTTAACTGAGTTCTGGTTATAATACTGAGTTTAGTGTTCAAAAATTTGCCATATCCTAATTTGGTAAAATCACAGATTCTTGTTAATTCTCTGACCAAACAAGCAAATGTAGGGTATTTTTTTCAATATTTAAATGTTTGTACTTTGGATTCAAAGGATTTGAAACAATTGGTGTTTCCCAATACTATGCCTAATTACCCATGAACAAATTATACTTTACTATCGTATTGACTCTGAATTCTTAACTCTGAGATTTTTATATGTAAATACACTGCCTCCGTTAAGAATAAAGAAAAGTTTGTATTAAACTGGAGGCTGAGAGTGCCCTTTGAATATTTGGAGTATTCATTGTGACCAAAAATGTATTTTGCATTGGCTAGTGTTCACCTGAACCTGTATAGGGAGATGGGAGATTTGTGGATTGAATAAAAGTCGTTTTCTGGACTACCTCCTGTACAAGTAATAAAAGCTAGTGAAATCTTTTACAGGAATGAGCTCCAAGTAATCAGAATCCTCAGGAATGAGAGTCATATCATCAAGTAAAGAAACATGATCAGTTTAGTCCCAACAGAATGTAAGAGGAAACATGAACTGGTTTTAGATGAGGAAAGTCATATTCACCAAGTACAGCATTGGTACAAAATTTATTTCTGTGTTTTCTCTTCTTGTCTTCTCATGTTTATTTCTTATAGAGAGAGAGAGAAAGACAAAACCATGAGCAGGGGAGACGTAGAGAGTGAGAGAGACAAAGAATCCAAAGGAGGCATCAGGCTATGAGCTGTCAGCACAGAGCCTGAATCACAGCTGGAACTCATGACCCAGGAGATCATGACCTGAGCCAAAGTCAGACACTTGATTGACTCAGCCATACAGTTGCCCCACTTTCTGTATTTCCTTAATTGCTTTTTTATTTAAAATGAGTGATTCCCTCTCTTTTCCCTACTACCTCATACAATGTTATTAGTTGATAACCTTATAATTTAATCCATAAATAAAATAATTTTTTAAAAGGAACCATGAAAAAACAGAAGAAGGTGTAGTTATTATCAAATATTTTGATCAGCTGATGCAGGATCTGGTGATATTTTATTTGCTCTCTTGTGAGAATGAGCTAGTTTTATTATTGATTGTATAGTGGATAGATTCATTATGCATGGTATTTTTAGGGGTTAGGGCAATTTGTATATTACAAGTTCAATATATTTTGGACAGCAAATGGGATGTTTTGTCCTGAATATTTATGGTGTGTGTGTGTGTGTGTGTGTGTGTGTGTGTGTGTGTATGTGTGTAGCATCTGGGCCACTTTTTGTTTGTTTGTTTGTTTGTTTGTTTGTTTGTTTAGAGAATTGACTCTACTGTGACTCTCAGAGGGAAGCACATCTAGCTTCCCACTAATGAAGCTGAAACTACTAGATATTCATTTTCCAAGCTTCTCTTGCACAAAAGGGCAACAGCATGTAACTCAGACTGCGCTAATTTGATTTTGTTAAAAATAAGCAGGAACGATGGAGGAATCTCTCTAGAGCAGAAATTGTAGCAGATCAAATCACCTGTGAAGCAAAGGCAGCAATGACAGCTCAGTCAGTTTCCCTTGCTTAGTTAACGCAGTAAAGTTTTCTTCACTGGATCAGTAACAAAAGGGGCATTTTCCTGTTGCTGGTAACCTGGTTTTTTATTTTTCTTTTTTTTCTTAAGATCTTAGTTTCATTTAGTTAACATACATAACATGCAGTGTTATATTAGTTTCAGGTGAACAATATAGTAATTCAGCATTTCTATACCCAGTGCTCATCACAAGTGCCCTTCACAATTCCCATCACCTATTTAACCTATACCCTCACCCACCTCCCCTCTGGTGACCTTCAGTTTGTTCTCTATAAACAGGAGTCTGTTTCTTGGTTTGTCTCTCTCTCTTCTCTCTCTTTTCCTTTTGTTCTTTTGTTTCTTAAATTCCACATGTGAGTAAAATCATATGGTATTTGTCTTTCCTGACTAATACTCTGTGTCTCCACTCATGTCATTGCAAATGGCAAGATTTAATTCTTTTTTATGGATGAGTAACATTCCATTTTATCTATGTATACCACATCTTCTTTATCCATTCATCTAGCAATGACACTTGGGCTGCTTCCATAATTTGACTATTGTAAATAATGCTTCTAGGAAACATAGGGCTTCACATATATCTTTGAATTTGTGTTTTTGTATTCTTTGGGCAAAAGTCTAGTAGTGTAGTTGCTGGATAATAAGGTAGTTCTATTTTTAATTTTTTTGAAGAAATTCCGCAGTTTTACATAGTGGCTGCACCTGTTTTCATTTCCACCAACAGTGCACAAGTTTTCCTTTTTCTACACATCCTCTTCAATACCTGTTGTTTCTTGTGTTATTGATTTTAGCCATTCTGACAGATGTGAGTCTCATTGTGGTTTTGATTTTCATTTCCTGGATGATAAGTGCTGATGAACATCTTTTCATGTCTTTATTGGCCATTTTTGGCCATGTCTGTTCATGTCTTCTGCTCATTTTTAATTTGGTTATTATTTTTTCTTTTGGTGTTAAGTTGTATAAATTCTTCATGTATTTTGGATGCTAACCATTTTTTATTTTTTAATTTTTAAAATATTTTATTTATTTACGAGGGGGTGGCAGTGTGAGCAGGGGAGGGTAAGAGAGAGAGAGGGAGACAAAGAATCCAAAGCAGGTTCCAGGCTCTGAGCTAGCTGTCAGCAGAGCCCGACGTGGGGATCAAACCTAGGAACCATGAGATCATGACCTGAGCCAAAGTCAGATGCTTAACCAACTGAGCCATCTCTGCACCCCTGGATAATACCCTTTTATCATATACTCAATTTGCTAATATCTTCTTCCATTCTGCAGATTGTCTTTTAGTTTTGTTGATTGTTTCTTTCATTGTACAGAAGTGTTGAATATTGATGCTTATTTTTGCTTTTGTATCCCTTGCCTCAGGATGCATACCTAGAAAAATATTGCTATTTTCGGTGTCAAAGATGTTGCTGACTATGTTCTCTTCCGGGAATTTTATGGTTTTAGGTCTCACATTTAGGCTGTCAGTCTATTTTAAATTTCTTTTCGTGTATAGGGAAAGAAAGTGCTCCAGTTTCTTTCGTTTGCATGTAACTGACCAGGTTATCCTGTACCATTATTGAAGAGACTGTCTTTTTCTCATTGAATATTCTTTCCTGCTTTGCCAAAAATTAATTGATGATATAGTTGTGGGTTTATTTCTGGATTTTCAATTTTGTTCTATTGATCTATGTTCTAGTCTTGTGCCAATACAATGTGTTTCTTTCCTTTTTAATGTTTTTATTTAAATTCCAGCTAGTTAACATGCAGTGTAATATTATTTTCAGGTGTATAGTATTTAGTGATTCTTCACTTACACATAACACCTGGTGCTCATCACAAGTGCCCTCCTTAATTTCCATCTCCTATTTAACCAATCCCCCCACCCACCTCCTCTCCAGTAACCATCAATTTGTTTTCTATATTTAAGAGTCTGTTTCTTGGTTTGCTTATCTTTTTTCTACACATGTTCATTTGTTTTGTTAATTAAATTCCATATATGAGTGAAATCAAATGGTATTTCTCTTTCTCTGACTGACTTACGTAACATAATACTCCCCAGCTCCATCCACATCATTGCAAATAGCAAGATTTCATTTTTATTCTTTTTCATGGCTAACAACTCACTGTGTATGTGTGTATTAATGTATATATATGTATACGTATATAAAATACTGATTCAAAGGGAGACATGCACCTTGATGTTATATAGTGGCATATCAATTATAGAAAGAGTCTGAATGTCCATCAACTGTACCACATCTTTTTTATTCATTTATTAGTCAATGGACATTTGGGCTCTTTCTTTAATTTAGCTATTATCGATAATGCTGATAAAAATATCAAGATGCATGCATCCCTTTGAATTAGTATTTTTGTATCCTTTGGGTAAATATCTAGTAATGCAATAGCTGGATTGTAGAATAGTTCTACTTTTAAGTTTTTGAGTAACCTCCACCCTGTTTCCAGGGTTACTATACCAGTTTGCATTCCCACCAGTGGTATAAGAGGACTTCCCTTTCTCTGCATCCTCACCAACATCTGTTGTTTCCTGTATTGTTAATTTTAGCCATTCTGACTTGTGAGTTGATACTGTTTTGATTATTATAGCTTTGTAATGTGACTTGAAATCTAGAATTGTGATGCCTTCATCTTTGGTATTACTTTGCAGGGTTGCTTTGACTATTTGAAGTCTTTTGTGGTTCCATACTAATTTTAGGATTGTTTGTTCTAGTTCTGTGAAAAATGCTGTTGGTATTTTTATAGGGATTGTGTTAAATGTATAGTGTGGTCATATATTATTTTGTTTGCTTCTTTCACCTCAATAACCACCTGAATTTTATGCCTCAGGTAGGAATACTCCTCTGTATTTTATTTCTCTTGAAGAAGCCCAAACTCAAATATCTGACCCAAATCTTTTTTTCTCTTTTATTCTTCTCTCATTCTCACACTTTAGTTTTACTTGTGCATTGTCTATAATAATAATTCTTTTTACTCCTAGATTTTATATTATTTTTCTATCCTCTCTGCCTTCATTACTCTCCCTGTAATCCTTCAATGCCAAGATAAGAAAGGTGAACAATATTCACTAATCTTTTAGAATCTGCATTTCTGCCTTCTCAAGGCCATGGCAATGTTTTCACACTTATAACCCTGATCATTGGTGTCCTCTATTTAATTACATACTTTATATCTCAGTTTGAGAATATATTCAAAAATGTATATTTCAATTTACATATCCAAAATGAAATGTTTTATTCCCACCACTAAACAAGGTGAACTCCCACCCTCATTTCTTCCTAGCCATGAAAAATGTCTCCACCAAGCCCATAGTAGCCAAGTCAGAAATCTAGGAGTTGTTATCTTAGTCATTGTTATCTTTTTTTTTTAATATTTTTATTTATTTCTACAAGAGAGAGAGAGACAGCATGAGCAGGGGAGGGTCAGAAAGAGAGGGAGACACAGACTCTGAAATAGGCTCCAGGCTCTGAGCCGGCAGTCAGCACAGAGCCCAATGCGGGGCTCGAACCCACAAACCGCGAGATCATGACCTAAGCGAAAGTCGGACGCTTAACCGACTAAGCCACCCAGACGACCCATAGTCATTGTTATCTTAATCCATATATGATCTATATCCAAAATGTATTACAGATTCTGTCCATTTTTGTGAATGACTATTGTCTCCACATGGAGTACAGACATTCTTTACCTACATTCTTTATTGAAATGATCTCCTGACCTTTCTTCTTTTCTCCCTGAATTCTGAATACTCCATGCAGTAACCGATCATGATAAAAATGAAAGGCAATCACGTAACTGATCACCTAAAACTTTTCAAAGACCTCAAGTATTCATTCTTGTCCCTAACCTTGAACCGCAAATGTGCATCCCCCCGATGTCTTGCACACATTCCTTTCACACTATACACTTCTTACTCACTTAAGTTCAGAGCTAGTATATATTGAGTTCTTTCCAATTTAACACTCAGAATATCATAATAATGATTTCATCTTTGCAAATAGTAACTCATCACTATTCTTTGAATCACAGTTTAAATCTTATGTACTAATAAAGCATTCTAGGCAACCCCACAAGAGTAAGTCAGTCCAACATATACTTGCTCTTCTTTGATTTTCACATTAAGTATTATTTGCTTTCTTCATTGTGTTCTGCAAATTTTATTAGTATTTAATATATTTATTATTTATATGTTTTTACTGCATCATAAGTTCTTGAAGGGATAACATCTGGAGAATTTTCCATTTCACACCTAACGTCTGACACAGCATCACGAATATTATTTACTTATAAGAAAATGTTGACGTTAAAAGATGAATAAACTCTGAGAAATACCTCTCTTTACTTCCATTTAAACCAATGAAGAGAGTCACTAGAATATTAAGACTTCTTCTAAAATGTATATATTATTAGTTTAATTAAGTCTTCATAAATTGTTTTATTAATCAATCTGGAATTCCATTTAATTATTGTAAACATTTTGTGTCCTTCTATCTAACTAGCCCATCTCTACCCTCCCATATCTCTAAGCGAATTAAGATGCTGAAGTTACAATGTAAATAATCTGATATATTTACTTAGCCCATGTTTTCTGAATCTTAACATATATCCTTTGTTTTGTGTTTCTTTTTACTTTATTCATTTATTTTCATTTTAATTGTATGTATGTATATATGTGTGTATGTATTTAAATTTACATCCAGATTAGTTAGCATATAGTGCAATAATGATTTCAGGAGTAGATTCCAGTGATTGATCCCTTATGTATAACACCCAGTGCTCATCCCAACAAGTGTCTTCTTTTTACAAATATTATTTCAGAATGAACTCTTTCTATTTTTCTCCTCTATCTTAGGTCATTTCCTCTGAACTTTTCTTTTCCTTACACATGTCTTAGGCAGACTCCAAAATCCTAAGTGTAATAAATTCGATACAGTTAAACCTTCAGTTTCACTTGTAATTTAACACTCATCCTTTCCTAAACTTTAAGCAGAATTTGAATGGGAAGTGGCCAAATCTATCCCTACCTTCTCTTTACTGCATGACTTTCTCCCACTTTGAGAAACGGACTGGGGTGAGTACAGAAAGTGAAGAAATGAACACTTATTTCCTTGGTGCTGTGTACCCTCTACGGGTTCCCCTAGTTAAGACTGGTTGTTATTGTCATTTGTAAAGTCAGACTTAAAAGTACTAACATATCCCAATGGTGTGTAACAATAGGGAGATTTTTAGGAAGACTTGAAAGTTGGAAATTCCCTTCAGGTGATAGTCTCTCAGCACTCTCTGGTTTAGTCTTGGCTGCAGTGGTATGCCCAAAGTTGTTTTTCTGAAGGCAACTTCTATATATATAAGAGGTCTCACGCCTGACCACCTTCCATATAGTCTATTTGACATGTAGGAAAATCAAGCATTTTTATTCTGCCAATCCTTATTTTCTTCAAAGAGAGAGATGGGGGAAGAGAATATTTCACACATAAGCAGATACCACCTGGAAAAAAGGCATGTGCAATTTGCCTTCTTACAGTGTTTTCTGACAGTTATAATAGAGTCTTTGGGAGCCCTCATACATGACATAGTAAATAAGGAAACATCTTGACTTTCTACAAAGAACGTGAAAAAAAAGAAGAGCTTCCAACTAGGCAGAAGAATAATGACTTCAATAATTCCATTGAGTGTGTCTTTGAGGAGGGAGTAGACTTAGGTTGATGACAGTCATAGCTTGGTTGCCTATTGATAATTTCTGATGATATACCTATCTTTATAAGCTTTCAGTTTCTTTAGAAATATGTGGTTCTATATACATCTTTGATTTCTCCCTCAATGCTGCCCAAGGTTGTCAAAACAAGGCAAGTTGTTACATTTATAAACATGAAAGCAGTTGTTCCTTCATTAAAATTGAATTTGATTCCTATTTTTCTTTAGTGTTTTGAGTATTGCATATGCATTATATTTTTTAAACAATAACTGATTTATAATGTGCTTAACATAGAATTCACCTATTTAAAGTGCACAATTCCCTGCCCCCCCACTTGCACTCTGTCTGCCTGTCTCTCTTCAAATATAAATATTTAAAAAATAAAGTTAAAAGGGGTGCCTATGTGACTCAGTTGGTTATGTGTCTGACTTCAGCTCGGGGCGTGATATCATAGTTCGTGGGTTCAAGCCCTGCATCAGACTCTGTGCTGGCAGCTCAGGGCCTGGCACCTGCTTTGGATTCTCTGTGTCTCTCTTGCTGCTCCACTCCCCACTAGCCCTCTGTCTGTATTTTTCTCTCAACAATCAATAAACATTAAAAGATTTTAAAGTGCACAATTCAGTAAATTTCAGTGTATTACCTGATATATATAACCATCATTGCAATTAATTTTAGAACATTTTCATCACCCAAAAAGACAACTAACTTTAACCTTTTGAAGAACTAGAGACTATTGTCAAAAGCAGCATTTCCACTTGGTAGTTCCGTAATTTAAAAATTTTCCATATCCTTGGCAACACTTGTTACTATCTGTCTTGATTACAGCCTTGCTAGTGGTGAGAACTGGGATCTCATTATGCTTTTTTTTTCATTTTCCTAGTCTGTTCCTATAATTAGCCCTCTTCATCCCAGCATAAGGCATTGTACTAAGACATTCTGTCATAATCCTTATTCTTTTGAATTGTATTTCCCTGATTATTGATTATGTTGACTATCTTATTGTGTCCTTATTGCTATATTACAGAAATCTCCACAAAAATCATATGCCCACTTAAGAAATTTGTGTTATTTGTCCTGTTATCACTTTATTGTCAGGGGTCTTCACATATATATGATACACCTATATATGTATATAGATATAGATAGATTTCTATCACATATGTGTTATAGATTCAAGTCTCCTATCAGATACACAATTTTCAAAAGTATCCTGCCATTCTGTGGACTGTCCTCTCTCTTTCCTGTTGGTATCCTTTGAAGAATAGAATTTTTAATTTTGATGAAGTGCCTTATATATATGTGCATGTAATCCATTTGTCACTTGTGTTTTTGGTGTCATATCTAAGAAGCCTTATCTGAACCTCTGGTTATAATGATACACTCCTATATTTTCATCTAAGAGCTTTATAGTTTTAGCTTCTACATTTACATCTGTAATCCATTTTGGGTGAATATTTTTGTCATCCAGTTATCCTACTGCCATTTCATGAAGAGACTATTCTTTCCTCCTTTGAATTGTTTTAGTACTGTTACCAAAAATCAATTGATCATAAATGTGATGGCTTCTTTCTGGACTATCAGTTATATTCCATTGATTCATACTTCTATCATTTGGCAGTTTGTACTGATTTACTTACTCTGACACTGTTGTAAGTTTTGAACTTTGAATTGAGTCTTTCCAGCTTTGTCTTTTCCAAGATTACTTTGCCTATACTAGAGCTTAAGATTCCACATAAATAGTAGCATCTACTCCTTCATATATGCGAAAAATAAATAGCCAACTGATTTTGTTAGGGGTTACATTAAATCCTTAGGTTAATTTGAGAGGTATCTCTATCTTAATCACAATAATTTTAACAATTCTTGAACCTGCAATATCTTTACATTTAATTTTCTTTCAGCAATATTTTGTAAATGTTAGAATCCAAGTTTTAAACATATTGTGTTAATTATTTATTACTTTATAATTGTATACCATAAGTATTTTATTCTTCTTAATGCTATTGTAAAAGGTTTCTAAAGTTTTATTTTTGGTCTTGGGGCACCTGGGTGGCTCAGTCGGTTAAGCGTCCGACTTCCGCTCAGGTCATGATCTCACGGTTCCTGGGTTCGAGCCCCATTTCGGGCTCTGTGCTGACAGCTAGCTCAGAGCCTGGAGACTGTTTCAGTGTCTGTGTCTCCTTCTCTCTCTGACCCTCCCCTGCTCATACTGTCTCTCTCTCTCTTTCTCTCTGAAATAAATAAAACATTAAAAAATTAATAAAATTTAATTTTGGTCTGTAGATTTCTGTACAGAGGATACAATTAATTTTTGTGTATTGATCTTGTATTCTGAAACTTTGATGAGCTTACTAGTTTGAGTAGTTTTCCAATGTGAATTCACTAGGATTTTCTACATTTAAGACCATCTGATCTGCAAATAGACATAGTCTTTCTTCTTTTTTAACTCAGATACATTTTATTTCTTTTTCTTGTCTAATTACCCTGGCTCAAAGTTCCAGGACAATGTTGATTAGAATTGATGAAGGGGCACCTGGGTGGCTCAGTCAGTTAAGTATCTCCTATTGATTTCAACTTACTGATTTTGACTCTTGATATTGATCATGATCTCATGTTTTGTGAGATTGTGCCTCACGTCGGGCTCTGAGATCAGGTCTCACATTGGGTTCTGAGCTGATAATATATTCTCTCTTCTCTCTCTCTGCCCGTCTTCCCAGTTGTGTGTGTTCTCTCTC
Source organism: Proteles cristata cristata (assembly GCA_017311185.1). Classification (NCBI taxonomy): domain Eukaryota; kingdom Metazoa; phylum Chordata; class Mammalia; order Carnivora; family Hyaenidae; genus Proteles; species Proteles cristata. The sequence goes on from JAESUZ010000872.1 coordinate 209,794, forward strand.
TCTCAAAATAAATAAGTTTTTTTTAAAGTGATGAGAGAAGATATCATTGACCTGTTCCTAATTGAGGGGAAAACATCGAATCTTTCACCATCAAGTATGGTATTAATTGTGGGGTTTTATAACTATCCTTAATCAGATTGAAAAATTTCCCTTCAAGTCTGTTTGTTGACTTTTTATCAAAAGAGTATTAGATTTTATCAAGTACTTCTTAAATACTTATTTGAATAAATTTTAAAAATGTGCAATTAATGGGAGAATAAAAGAGTTATCCCACTACCAAAATACAATTTGCATTAAATCTAAAATGAGTCATTAGCCTAATGCAAGAAAGGAAGGGACTTTTATAGAGTGCCCTGTCTACCAAGATTAAATTTCTCCATTCAAAGAATGGTTCACCTCTGCATTTTAAACCTATATTTCTTGAATAATTAATTCAAATGGTAGTGTGTGAGATTCACATGAATATCATTTGACAGTCTGACACCTTGTGTCTTCACATATGTAAACCAAATATTTTCTTGACAAAAGATAACGATTCATACATTATTTGCTATCTTCTGTGATTTTAATAACAAATGCTAAGGGTTGCCTTGGTGGCTCAGTCAGTTAAGCGTCCGTCACCTTGGGTCATGAGTCATGATCTCGCAGTTTGTGAGTTTGAGCCCCACATTGGGCTCTGTGCTGACAGCTAGCTTAAAGCCTGGACCCTGTTTCAGATTCTGTGTCTCCCTGTCTCTCTGACCCTCCCCTGCTCATGCTCTCTTGCTCTCTCTCTCTCTCTCTCTCAAACAAATAAAACATTTTTAAAAATTAATAACAACAAATGCTATGATAAATCAGAAATAATCAAAATAGAATATGTTTTAAACATTATATTTTACATAAAATGTTATGTTAAACGTCTCTAATTCTCTCACATATTTGTATACAAATAGACACACAAATACACAACAGATACCATCATATGTTAATTTTTATATACTTTGCTCCTTCTTATCACATCATAGAGGCTGATACTTGTTTGGAAAGAAATAAGATGAAATTTCAGTTATTTCATTGAACTACCCTGAGGGAAATTATTTTCTGGCTTCTTTTATGAAATATTGCAGATAATAAAACACTTTTCTTTCCACCGGAATTTACTATGGTTCAAAAATTTTGTAATAAAACTCCCAAAGTATATTCCCTAAAAAGTTACCTTGTATTGTAGGTTCTTCAATTTTTTAAGAGTAAACAAAGGCAGATTATTTGATTTCTCGCCACTTGACAAAATCATAATGAGAAATCTTTAGAGTAACATTAAGTGACAGAAATTTGATATCTTTTGTGGATATTGAAAATCAGTCCCACTTATTTTATGGTCAAACATAGTAAAAGCATATTATCATCATATCTTGAAATATTTAAGAATTCCTATAATGGTTATGCTATGAAAGACTTCAATATATTTAATTAGTTCAATAAATAAGGCAAATTTAAAATGGAAATATTGCTGACAATTTATATCACATTTTGGAGTGAAGAACATGAACACAAAAAAAAACCCTGTAATAAATGGGTTCTCTTTACAGTCTTTCTGCTTTGAAACAATCATCCAAATAATAGTAAATCATCACATGTGCATATATATACATATGTGCATAGCATTATATATATATATATGTACCTAAATATCTATATATCTATGTGGAATGGGATGTGTGAAATAAAAGCAAGAGAGCTCATTTAATATATAAGCTACTAACTTTTAATATCTTGTTGAGATGCAGTTGGTGTATTTCTTTCCAACTTAGGTTTAAATTTAGAGTACTACATTATATGCTAAATGTTTCTAGAAAGTGACTGAGATAATAATAATAATAAAGTAATCTTTTTCATATAGTTTCCCTATTTCAGTTTAATCAATGGAGGAATATTTAATGACAGCAGTTTTTCATCTAATCAACCTATATTTTTTCTGGAGAAGGTTGAAAATTAAAGGTTGAAATAAGTTAAAATACCTTTTTACTTTCTACCTATAGAATAAAAAAAAATTCCACAATTCTGACAGAGTTGCATAAAAAGAGCAAAGTAACATCTTTGTCCAGATTAAAAGAGCAGAAAAATTTATACAATATTAAAAAGATGATTTTGTTTTACCTATAACATCTTTTTTAAATCACTTATGTCTTTGATTAAAGAAATAACACATCATATTATATGCATGGAGATATTTGTTTTTCAATTTCATGTAAACTGGCATAGAAAATATATAGATCACAATAGACAGTTTCAGAGAAGTTTTTCAAAAATTTTGTAAGGATTTTAAAGTAAGTTACTCTGGTTCAATATTCCAGTAATGCACTTTTCAAATGAGTAGAGCTTGGGCAGGGATAAGAACCTCCCACACAACCATGCTTTAAAAATCTAATCTCTATAAGTGAACTATCTATTTCTACTCCATTCATTAAAATTGGCCTAGAAATTAGATATTTGTATATTCTACACTGTTCTCATATCAAAATTTCTGACTTTGAAGAGATATCAGTATCATCATACACATATATACACATGAATACATACACAAAATATACAAATATAAAATACATATATGTAAATAATTTTATATTTTATCCAGAACAGAATGAAAGAACAAAAGGAAGTTCTTAACAGGAATCAGTTCAGAGTGTTAAAAATATGTATTTAGGAAGCACTTAGGAAAAGTTTTCAAATTTATACACAGCATGTTGATCTTTTTCCCTTTATTTAAGTACTTTTACTTCCTTTATTAGTAAAATCAGCAAAAGTTTGATTATTTATAATATGTTAAAACTTAATCTTTCCTACAGCCCCTCTGGAAAACAGTGTGGAGGTTCCTTAGGAAACTAACAAAAGAACTCCCCTATGACCCAGCAATACCACTGCTAGGAATTTCCCCAAGGGATACAGAAATGCTGATGCATAGGAGCACATGGACCCCAATGTTCATAGCAGCACTCTCCACAATAGCTAAAACATGGAAAGAGCCTAAGTGTCCATCAACAGATGAATGGATCCAGAAGATGTGGTTTATCTATACCATGGAATACTACATGGCAATGAGAAACAATGAAATCTGGCCATGTGTAGCAACATGGATGGACCTTGAGGGTGTTATGCTGAGCGAAATAAGTCAGGCAGAGAAGGACAAATATCATATGTTTGCACGTATAGGAGGATTAGGAGGAACTTGACAGAGGAACAAGGGGGAGAAGAAGGGCGGAAATGGTGGGGGAAAGGGAGAGAGGCAAACCATGAGAGACTCTTGAATGCTGACAAAAACTGAGGACTGATGGATGTGCGGGGTAGGGGTGATGGGCATGGAGGAGGACACTTGCAGGGATGAGCACTGGGTGTTATGTGGAAACTAATTTGACAATAAACTATTTGTAAAAAAACAAAAACAAAAACAAAAAACTTAATCTTTCCACTGGGAAGGACAACTGTACAAAATATTAAACAAAGTAACAGTAGAAACTTGTCAGTTCTTTTGTTATATTTCATAGTGTACCATCCAGACAATTAAAGATTAGATAAAAGAGACTTTGGAAGAATCACATCAGATTTTGATCAAATTGGACTCAGAAAAGGAAAAAACTAGTTGGAAAATTTAGTAAATTTTCAAATATTATATTTAATTTGAGCAAATAAATGAAATAGAAGCCATCGATTCATGATGGTAATGAAATAGATGGGGTGATTCAGTTTTCTGCATAATTACATAAACTCTCCTTTGCATAATTCATAGTTTAAGAGAGAATGGAATAAAGAAAAGAAAATAAACCTGAATAATCTGAGAAATATTTGTAAAATATTTTAAGTTACTCCTATATAAATGTAACTTTTTCTTCCCTTGAGTTGTTTTAATAGTTGGATAAAGTTACACACACACACACACACACACACACACATTTTGGAACAGCTGATAAATATGCCAGCAAATATAAACTCTTTCACCTCTGATATCTTTAATCAAATTAAGTATTAATAAATGAAATTAATAACCGTACATGGTCAGAAGTATTAGGATGCATGGCAGAACCACTTAAGTAACATTTCTTCTACAGTATTTTGTTCCAGATACAGCATTCCAAAAGTCTTCTAAATCATATAGCAAGTTTGATTAGAATAACTTGAAATATTCTTTAATGGTTTTATATATAGCCAACCCATTGTTTCCATCATAAAAAGAAAAGGTACATTCTAAAAGCAGCCAGAAGTTATGACTGATGGGTGAGGCTTTGGGAGTGCTTTCTGTGAACAAAGTAGGGAGAGTGAGAAACTGAAGTGAAAGATGTAGTCCCAGAAAGTGATCCAAAATTGAATTCACTAGTGAAAAATGTGAGCCAGCCCTTCCATGGAGCCAAAATTTTTCTTTGTTTACTTTTGTGTGTATTACTGAATATATAATTGCATTTTGGTAGACTAGAATTCATTAAATTTAAAAACATAAATCTCTAAAAAAATTTTTTTTAATCTTTATTTTTGAGAGAGAGAGAGAGAGAAGGAGAGAGAGACAGAGTGAGAGCCGAGGAGGGGCAGAAAGAGAGGGAGACAGAGAATCCGAAGCAGGCTCTAGGCTCTGAACTGTCAGCACAGAGCCTGATGCTGGGCTCTAACTCTTGAACGGTGAGTTCATGATCTGAACCGAAGTTGGACGGTCAACCAACTGAGCCACCCAGGTGCCCCTAAAAACATGAATCTTAAATATTTTATTCCACATTTATATAATTAATCGTCAAAAGGTATGACTCAGTGGATGGTTTAACCATCCAGTTTGTTACATAAGTAGTCATTGGAAACCACTTTCACTGTCTTAAATACAACTGATGAGTTATATCTATCAATAGACTGACATAAAATGGAAAAGTGTACTGTGATCTTACCTAAAATGCATATATCATATTATAAATCCAAAATTTCCAGAGGTGTGCATTGTGATTATGGTTGTATGTGAAGTTTGAAATCACTTTTTCCCTGCAGCTATTCCATCATTCCAGTTAAATTGCCTTTGCAACCCAAAATATGTGAATGACTGCTGAACTTGTTTTAGTTGACATTCTGAATGTACAACTCTTAGTATTGATTAAAGAATACACTTCCTATAGTATAAAGAAAAATTAACATTGTTGTAGATTACTTGTCTCTACTGTATTCTAATGTATTAATAAATGATACCTGAATGGAGAAGTCTGGCTCCAGGCCAAATCCTACAGTTGATCTTTCAGGACTGACCATAGGCAATTCAAAGTGTTTCACTGACAGACCACACTCCTTACACCAGGCATGGTGCACAGACAACCTATTACAGTCTTTGAAAGGAGTTGCAGTCAAGGGCTCATGTCCCATTGCTGACCATACTCTTGTGCATAGCTGCATCTATAGCCCAGATGCCTCCACTTATAGACCTTTATCAGGGACCTTCCCCTGAGTGCTTCCTTAATGTCTCTGATGAACCTCTTTATAGATCAGGGGTAGGGAGCTTCTTTAAAACTGTGGTATAATTGTAGTGTAATTGATACATAACATTATATTAGTGTGAGGTATACAATATAATGATTCTGTATTTGTACACCTTGCAAAATGATTACCACAATAAGTCTAGTTAACACCCATCACCTTACATAGCTACAATTTTTTTTGTGATGAGAACTTTTAATATCTCTTAGCAGATTGTAAATATGCAATGTAGTACTCACTATAGTCAGATTGCCGAGAGTTACATGAAAACGTGCTGAATCACTAATAATTAAGGAAATGCAAATCAAAACCACAATGAGATATCACCTCACACTCATTATAATGGATATTCTTTAATGTTTTATTATTAAGTTTTGAGAGAGAGAGAGAGTGAGTGGGTGAGGTGCAGAGGTGGAAGTGGGACAGAGGATCAGAGGGCTCCATACTGACAGCAGAGAGCCTGATGGGGACTCAAACTCACGAACTGTGAGCCTGATGGACAGTTGATCGAGCCACCAAGGCGTCCCTATAATGGATATTATTAAGGAGGTAGGTAATTTGAGGACACCTTTCCCCATTCAGACTCTGCACTTATCACTTTTCTGCTCCTAGTTCTTTCCCTTTACTCTCCCCAACCCACCCCCTCCCCCCCAGCCTCTGGGTCCATAAAGTGGCAGGATTCTATAAAAGTAGATGGTTTCAAAAAAATAAAAAGATCTAATTCCCCTACTGTGAAATTAATTTTCTCAATGTAAAGTAATAGTAATTTATAATTGCTTACTGTAGTTGCTTTTCTAGGCTCATTTACACATTATTGTGGGCAGATACATAAAGGCATTTCTTTTATTTTAAAAATATCTTTAGTTTTATTTTATTTTATAGAATAGTCCTGATTTTTTTTCCATTTAAAAGTCTTTCAATGTGAGAACATATAGTGAGTTCAAAATCAACTAATATTCTTCTTCTTGAGTCACAGGTTGGAAAGGCAACATAGTTATCTTTTTTCAGGGCCAGGTATTCCAAGAATTCTAATTATTTTGTTTTAAGGAAATGAATTCACCATTTGAGGAAAAAGCTAGAACAAATTGTCTAAAACTTTAGGAATCTGGCATAAGCCAGTGTGATGTCCATTTCATTTCTCCTATTAATCATATGTAGAGATCAAATTGATACGGGCATCTGAAAGAAAATTCAGCAATGGACATAGAAAAAGAATGAAGCAAACTGTGGACAAGGAAGGCTCATCACTTCTATATAAGGCTGTCATGCCATTGAAAGCAGTTTTTCCCCCCTCTCCAGGCTAATCTCAAATAGTAAGGGTCTCATTCTTATGATCAAAATTAATTTTTCTACAATAGGCTGGCTAAGATGATAAGTTGCCAAAGTACAATATACATCATAAAGTTGAACTTCTAAACTGCTAGGTGTGTTTTGTATCTATGGGTCATTATTTATTTCAGTAACTTAATAAACCCCTTTAAAGTCCTTATTTTAGTATTCAGATCAAGACAGATTTCTTTTTCTACTTGATACTTCCTGATCATTTCTTTTATATCGTCATGAGTATCTTGTTCTGCTTCATATTTTTGTCTTAATCAATTAATTTCCTTATCTTTAAGTGATGAAGATTATTTTTTTACATCCATCTACTCTGAGCAGATTTGTTTTGTCTGTGATATCTTCTCACTGAGTTCTTTTCATATTAAGATTTTTATCTAGTTCCTTCTTTCATATCAAGTTTTCTTTTTTAAAAATTTAAGGACCCAAATAGTCTTTTTGATTCTCTTCATAATGCTACTTCCCTTACTTTCTCTTCTCCTTTGGATTAATGAAGTTTAATTTATGCTTCAGTAGATCTGCCACTTCTGGTGCCTGATTCATTTTATATTCTATCATACTTGTTTCTTGCTTCTATTTTCATATTTTTAAGATTCTCTATATTTTATTTTTGTTGTTTCATATTTTTCTCAACTGGTTTCATTTTGATTTTACATTTTTATATTTTGCCCTTTTTGCAGATTTGAACCACATTATCAAAAAACTTGACCTAATAGACATTTATTACACAGTCCAATAGACACTAGCAGAAGGAACAATATTTTTTTATTTTGTTTATTTTTTAAAAGTTTGTTTACCTAGAGAGAGAGAGAGAAAGGCATAGAGAGAGAGAGAGAAAAATAGAGAATGAGAGAGAGAGCATCCCAATCAGGATCCACACTGTCAGCACAGAGACTGGTATGGGGCTCAAACTCACAAACTGCAAGGTCATGACCCAAGCCAAAACCAAATGTCTGACATTTAACTGAATGAGCCACCCAGGTACTCCTTTTTGTTTTGTTTATAAATATCGGTATTTTATTTGGTTATTAAAAAATTTGGGATATCTTTGTACAACATCAAAGATTATGTGAAAGATTAGCTCAATCAAGCTAGATGATATATTCATCACCTCTGCATAGTCCTCATTGTGTATATATGTGAAGTTTTAATTGAAGGCCCTAATCTTAGCAAATTTTAGGTATGCAGTACAATATTAGTGACTACCATCACCATGCTGTGTATTAGATCTCCAGAATTTATTTATTTTGCATAACGGAAAATTTGTATCCTTTGACCAACATCTTCTCATTTCCCCCTCCCCTTATGCATTCCACCTCTGCTGACCATCATTCAATTCTCTGCTTCTGTGAGTTTTACTACTTTAGGTTCCACATTTAAATGAAAGCATGCAGCATTATCTTTCTGTGTCTGGCTTATTTCATTTAGTATGATGTCCTCTGGGTTCATCCATGCTTTCAGAAATTGCTGGATTTTTTTCTCTTCTAACTCTGAAAAATTGCATATTTGTGCCACAGTTTCTTTTTTATTCATTTGTTAATGGACATTTAGTTTATTTCCACTTTTGGCTTTTATGAACAATGCTGCAATAAACAGAGGAGTAAAGATATTTCCTTAGACTACTGATGTTATTTCATTTGGATCACAACCAGAAGTGAGGTTGTTGGATTATGATAATTCCAATTTTTAATTTTTTGAGAAACATTTCTCCTCTTTTCTAAAGTGACTACACCAATTTATATACCCACAAGCAGTGGACCAGGAATCCCTTTCCTCCCGCACCCTTGCCAACACTTGTCTTTTTTGCTTCTAATAATACTTATTCTAACAGGTATGAGGTGATGTCTCATTATGGCTTTGATTTGCATTTCCCTAGTGATTAGCCTTTTCATGTATGTGTTGGCCATATATATGTTTTATTTGAAGGAATGTCTTTTCAAATGACTCTTTTTAAATTGGGTTATTTGGATTTTTTTTTCCTATTGAGTTGTAGGAGTTCCTTATATCTTTGGATATTAACCCAATTTGAATATTATATCTGATAAGTCAGATATCTGGGTTGGGAATGTTTTCTATCATCTTGTAATTTGCCTTTTCACTTGGTTCAGTATTTTCTTTACTGTGCACATTTTTTTGTTTTTAGTTTGATGCAACTCAACTTGTTTATTTTTCCTCTTGCTGTTTGTGATTTTGGCTTCATATTAAAAATCACTTTTACAAGACCAATGTTAAGGAGGTTACCCCCTAAGTTTTCTTCCGGTAGTCTTAATTAAGTCTTACGTTTCAGTCTTTAATCCATTTTGAGTTAATTTTTGTATATGGTGTAAGATAAGGATCTGATGTCAGTCTTTTGTATGGCCATATTCAGTTTTCCAAACACCATTTATTAAAGAGACTTGTTTTCTCCATTGTGTTCTCTTGGCAACCTTGTCAAAGAGCATTTGACCATAAATGTGTGGATTTATTTCTGTGCTCTATATTCTGTTTCACTGACATATAAATATGTTTTTATGCCAGTATCACACTGTTTTCATTTCTATAGATTTATACTTTGAAATCAATGAATGGGATGCCTCCCGTTTGTTCTTGATCAAGAATGCCTTGGCTATAGAGGATCTTTAGTGTTTCTAGATGAATTTTCAGATTGTTTTTATTCTATTTTTGTAAGGAATGTCGTTGAGATACTGATAGGCATGCATTGAATCTGTAGATCAGTTTGGGCAGTATGGATATTTTAACAATATTAATCCTTCCGATCCATGAACATTAAATGTCTTCCTATTTATGTGTTCTTTTAAAATTTCTGTCATCAATGTTTTATACTGTTTGATGTACAGAAAGTACTTTAAAAATGTACATAAAACATTCACCAAAATTGACCAGCGATTAAGCTATAATGCAAGTCTTAATAATTAATTTATAGACATAAAACCAGTAAATAGAAAAATTGAAATACATTGTCAATCATTTATATAATTCACTTATATGAAGTAACCCAACCCACAATAACAGAATGCACATTCTTTCCAAGTTCATATGGTTAAAAAATTTTAATTTAATTTAAAGATTATGGGAAGTGATGAAATTTTCAAATATTTAAATGGATTGAAATCACACAAATTAAATTAAATTGAACATAAAATATAGATATTTTATATTATAATTAATTAAAATGTTTAAATGTTTATTTGAACTTATAAATATAAAATTAAAAATTTTTGTAATGTTTATTTTTGATAGAGAGAGACAGAGTGTGAATCAGGGAGGGAGACAGAGGATCCAAAGAGGGTTCCATTCTGAGAGCATGGAGCCCAAAGCAGCGCTTGAACTCACAAACTGTGAGATCATGACCTGAGCCGAAATCGGACACTTAACAGACTGAGCCACCCAAGCATCACAAAAAAACCCAAAGTATTTAATAGTTTAAAATTATGAATAATTTATGGGTAAAATAAGACATCACCAGGTTAATTAGTAAATAATTTAAATTAAATTAAAATGAATATAAAGTTTATTAAAATTTGGAATGTAGCTAAGAAATTCTTAGATTAAATTTTACAAATTAAATTCTTATATTAGAAAAGAAGAAAAGTAATGACCAGTTACATAAGCCTACACCTTAAACTCTGGAGAAATAAAAGCTAGTTACATAAAAAATAGAAAAGAAAAAATTATGATTGCTATGTCACTATTACTATAGATATTACAAGGAAACAGGGAAATATCAAGAACATCTTTATGCCAGAAATTCAACAACTTAGATGAAATTAATAAATTCTCAAAAGGGTACAAATTACACTCTTTAACTTAAGAAAGAGAAAACCTGGATAGTTCTAAATCTAATATAGAAATTCAATTCATAACTAGAAATTTTGCCACAAAGAAAAATCCAAGTCTTGATAGCTTCCCTATCAAATTCTGTAAAACAATTAAGGAAGAAATTATACAAATCTTGTCAACATTTTTTACAAAATAGAGGAGGAAGGAAATCTTTCCCAATATTTTCTATGAGGCCAGGATTACCCTAATACCAAAACCAGAAGAAAAAATAGATATATGGCAAGGAAAGAAATCTCCTTGAATATTTCTTATGAATATAATATTAGCTAATAAAATTCAGCAATATAGAAAATGATGATACAGCAAGTGTGGTTTATCATAGGATTGTATATTACATTCTGAAATGTATCAATGTAACTGACCATCTTACAGGAAAAAAGAGGCAAAGCAATATGATAATCTCAACCAACATAGAAAAATCACCTTTACTCTCAAAAACTAGAAATGGAAATAAACTCACTCAGCCTGATAAAAAGAATTTATGAAAAATATATCTGTCATAATATATATAACAATGAGGGATGAAATATTTCCCATTCTATTCAATACCAAGATGGGCAAAGAATAAGTAAAGATGTCTTTATTCACGGATAATGTGTTTTGGTATAGAAACCTGAAGAATCTACAAAGAAACTGTCAGAAATAATAAGGTTGTTAATCTATCCTGTGATGCAGGCTCAATAATTTTTGTGTTTTTATTTATTAGCAACAAATATCCAGAAAATGAAATAATGTATCATTTAAAATAGTATCAGAAAGTCTGAAATATGTGTGGTTAAAGTTAACAACATACGACAAGAGAAGCATACTATAAACGACAAGTATTAATGAGAAAAATGAATGAATACTAATTCACGGATTAGAAGACAATATTATTAACTCGTCCATTCTCTGTAATCGACATAAAGACAATAAAGACCAATAGAACAGACTAGGTTCTAAAACTAGCCTGTGGTCTGTTTTTGTAAACAGATTTATTTTGTTTGTTTGTTTGTTTGCTTTAAGGTTTATTTAGAGGGGGTTGTGGGGTAGAGATAAAGAGGGAAAGAGAATCCCAAATAGGCTTTCTGAAGGTCATTAACACAGAGCCCCATACAGGCTCAAGCACATGCACTGTGAGATCATTATCTGAACTGAAATCAAGAGTCGAATGCTTAATCAGCTGAGCCACCCAGGCACCCCAGTAATAAAGTTTTATTGCACAACATACACAGTCTTTTGTTCAAGTGTGCCTGTGGCTACTTCCATGCTATGACAGTAACATAGATATTTGCAACAGAGACCATATGTTCTCAAAGCTGAATATATTTAGACAATCTTGCTCTTCACAGGAAAATTTTAAGTATGACAAAATATTCAGTGGATTTAATCAAGGGATTCTGGACAATTTATGTCTTTACTTTTTTAAAGTAAGGAAAGAAAAAGAACCTCTGCTATCATCTATACCACAGAAAAAAAATAAACTGTTGACTTGCATGTAAAGGCTAAAATGATAAATCATCTAGAAAATGCATAGAAAGAAAACTACTGTGATCTTTAGATATGTAAAGATTCCTTAAATGTAACAAAGTTGCATGAACCCTGAAAAAAGTTGATGAATTGAAATCTATAAAAATGAGAAACTTTGGTTCTGAAGAGACTAATATAAACACAAATGTCAAGCCAGACTGAGGGAAAATATTCTCAACTCTATTGACAAAGTACTAGTATCCAGAATATATAAAACTATTACAAGCCAAAAATAAGAAAACAACCCAGTAAAAATGGTTGAAAGATATTCAGATGGCTGAAAAGGTCACCAGCGCCTTGAATTATCTGAGATTGCAAATTAGAACCACAATCCGATACCACTACAATTCCAGTAGAATAACTAAAAGTAAAATGTTGGCAATGCCAATGTTAACAAACTGGTGGAATGATAATTTTTTTCATACACTGTTAAGGAAAATGTTAAAAGTTTTAGGAAGTTTAGAAAATCTTTGACATTCTCTTATTAAAATTCAACATACATTTATAATTTTGAGAAGTTCCACACTGTGATATTTAATGAAAAGAAACAAATTATGTGACCACAAAAGAGCTTTTACACAAATATGTACTGATAGCATATTACTTAGAAAATCCAATAATGGACCAAACTGTAATGTATCCATACATTCAAATACTACTTAGCAAGTAAAAGGAAGGAACCTTTAAAACAACCAAATATTAATTTTATTTGTCATGTGATTTGTAGGATTTCATGTATAAGTAACTTTAGAAAATGTAAATCTAATCTACAGTTACAGAACCAAATCCATGGTTGTCTGGGTTGAGGAGCATGATAACTCTTACTAGGAAACTGCAGAATGGAACATTTTTTATGATGGATAAATCTTGTGTCTTGATTGGATTCTTGATTATTGAATATATATACTTATAAAAGCACGTTTAACTGCTGTTGAATGTAAATTAGTTTTTATGTAAATCATATTTAAATGAAGTTGATTTTAAATATAAAGTGAAAGCGAAACCTAAGATATTCCAATGATTCTGGAATTCACCGAATGGACATGGATAAATTACTTTATTTCTATGAATTCATTATAAGTTATAAAAGGAAATTTAGTTAATTGTTGATAAGGCTGTTCCAGCACCAATTTAAAAATTATTTTGAATAGTAAAAATAATTATAATTAATATATAATACAGTACTAGACAAAGTAAGATAGTATAATAAAGATGTTATTCTTTGGAAAAGAAAAACAGAAGAAAAATGATTTAAGAAGCAGAAAGTAGAATGGTGATTGCTAGAGGCTGGGGGCAAGGGAAAATTGGAATGTTGTTCAATAGGTAAAAAGTTTTAGTTTTACAGATAAATATATTCCAGAGGTCTGCTGTATGATATAGTGCCTATAGTTAACAATATTCTATTGAGTACTTAAAACATTTGTTAAGAGTATAGATCTCCTGGGGCGCCTAGGTGGCTTAGTCGGTTGGTCGTCCGACTTTCGCTTAGGTCATGATCTCCCCGTTCGTGGGTTCGAGCCCCGCGTCGGGCTCTGTGCTGACTGCCAGCTCAGAGCCTGGAGCCTGTTTCAGTCTGTGACTCCCTCTCTCTGACTCTCCCCTGCTCACGCTGTCTCTCTCTCTCTCTCTCTCCTAGAAATAAATAAAAATATTAAAAAAAAAAAAAAGAGTATAGATCTCCTCTTAAGTGTTCTTACCAGATTCACACACAAAATCACACAAACAAGCTAAAAACCAAAAGAGTGCTAGGAAACTCTTGGAGGTGATTGATCTATTAATTACCTAGATTGTGGTGATAGTTTCCCAGGTCTACGTATCAAATTGTATACATTAAATTCATGCTGATTTTTGTGAATCAATCATATCTCAATAAAGCTGTCTTTTTAAAAGGGAAGAAAGGAGAGAGATGATTTGTCTGAGTTGTATGCTTGAAATTAAAAATCAATCCTGAGAAATTGAGGTAATAAATTCACATAGGTAAATGTCTACCTCTTTGGATTAAAGGTGTGTCTATATCTAGGAAGTCCATACGTGATGGACATGGTGAATGTTATTGTGGAAAAAAAGAAAGAAAAAGACATGTTTTGTTGAATTGAGGTCATTTGATGACTACAATAATTAAACCACCCTCATGAAAATTACTGTGGACATATACTGTGGAATGTAATTTTTAACTAAAAATAATATTTTGTCATTATAGACTCTACGTATAAACATAACTATGATTACAGAGTTACAATTAATGAAGCTTGTCACATTACTTTATATTAAAATTTTATAGTTCACTGAGCAATTGTCCTAATGACAATAAACTATTTTTAAATCAAAATGTTTACTTAAAAAATCAAAAGGAAAATATCTGATAATGACTTCACTTTCATGCATGTTGTTTGCTTTTTTATACAACTTTAGGCATACGTCAGTATCAGAAATTAAACAATTGAGGGGGACCTGGGTGGCTCTGTCAGTTAAACATCGGACTTCATTTTGTGGTCTGTGTGTTTTAGCCCCAGATGGGGCTATGAACTGACATTGTGGAGCCTGGTTGGGATTCTTTCTCTCCCTCTCTCTCTGCCCCATCCCGCTCACTCTCTCTGCCTCTCAAAATAAATAAATAAACTTTAAAAAAATTAAATAATTGCAATGTATTTTTAGTATAAGTCTATCAATGCTGTGTTTATTAATAGATTAGACTGGCAAGAAAATATTTGCAAAGTTACTATACTTTCCATCGAGGACTGTCTTTTCCATTGTGGACTGTCTTTGATGCACACTGATTTTCTGATGAAAATGATTGCCACATGTTTAATGAACTTCCTTCTGGTGATCTTACACATTCTTTTGTTTTAACTTCTTTCCTGCTTTCATTTGTCACTAACTGTTAATCATAACTTTTGAGCCACTACAAGATTTGTGTACTGCCTCTCTATTTTTTCCTGTTATTTTGACACGGGTTATTAGGTCTGTCACTTAGACAATGAGAAAAATAATAGCTGTTAAATTTATTGTACTTGGAAGTCATTTTTTACATAACTTTCAGCAATGTCTATTAAAAGTCTGACCGATGTCTGTTCGGTAGAAATAATAAATTCCTCATGGGAA
The DNA here is from genome assembly GCA_017311185.1 of Proteles cristata cristata. Classification (NCBI taxonomy): domain Eukaryota; kingdom Metazoa; phylum Chordata; class Mammalia; order Carnivora; family Hyaenidae; genus Proteles; species Proteles cristata. The sequence goes on from JAESUZ010000872.1 coordinate 225,061, forward strand.
AATAATTGAACCATTACAGAGAGAACACAAATATGAAATACATTACCATTAATCTCTTTCTCATTTCCAAAGTTCACAATCATTTGGGAGATATTTGTTAGAATGATGTATGTGTTTAATTTCATCCAAATTAGCCTAAAGAAGTTTGAAATCCTTACAATAGTTTGAGAATTTAATCCTGCAAAGGAGTTTTGATGTAAAATAGAGCCTCATGCTTTATCGAATGGAAATGTTTTTAATTATTTAATTTATATTATTGATGTGGCGCTACCTAATTCTCTTTCGGCTGTGTATATCTTCATTATGTCATTGGAAACACTGAGCACCTTACTTCTCCATCACTTTGGCAATTCCATCAGCTTTCTGTAATGTATATTCCCAGTCAGGCAGCCACTGGAGATCAATGAGTGAAATAACAAGGACTTAGGATTGTAAACCTGTTCCCTTGAGTACCGTTACTACATTTTTCCCTGTAACAAGAAAATTATGTATAACACTGCTGTGACTGGATAAGTCAGGCAAATCCTATATTTCAAGTCTTGGACTAAACAGTTTATACAACTTTTGGATCGCCAAATTCTTGTCCTGCCAGTGTTTTGGCTTTTGAACAAAGGCCACTGTCAAACCAACTTAGTATGTTTTAATTATAAGCATCTTCATGTCCCTTTTTTGATTATTCATTGCTTAAGAAAATACAGGTGTCAAGATCCTCAAACACACATTCATAAGTCTCAGAATTCTCCTTGTGGTCGAGGCAACTAGATGTTGAGGAAAGATGTGTGTCTGTTCCCTTTAATAGTATAGAACTTTGCCTCAAACTATTGAACCAACCAAGTACTATATTTCTTATTCTTTGTTTCCAAGTAGATACCATCACAATGTAAAAAGCATTGGAAATGTCAATCTTAAGATAGTAAGGTGTGGATTTTTCTTCTTCACGCTATTTCCTTTGTGTCCACTAAAATGTTGATGAAGAAATTGGAAACAACTTACTGAATATATCAGAAATTCTGAAATATTCCATGTCCAAATAGCTGTAAAGTATAGTCTGTAAGACTCTGTCATTCCTGCTACAGATAAGGAGAACCTGCTTTTAACTTTTAGTCAAGGGAGAAATAAATTTCTGCTGCTTTAAGTAACAAAAAATTGGGGATTTTCTTTTATTTTTTAAAATTCTGTTAGTAATCCTTCTTTTATTTTTTAAAGTTTTAATTTGAAGTCCAGCTAGTCAATATACAGTGAAATATTAAGTAGTTAACATTCATATATAACACCCAGTGGTCATCACACAAGTGCAGGCCTTGGTCCCCATCACCCATTTAGCCCTTCCCCCCACCCACCTCTTTTCTGGTAACCAACAGTTTGTTTTCTATAGTTAATAGTTTGTTTCTTGGTTTGCCTCTCTATTTTTGCCCCTATGATCGTTTATTTTGTTTCTTGAATTCCACACGAGTGAAATCATACCGTATTTGTAAAAAGTTGAGGATTTTCAATGTCTTATTTTAACTTAATCCAGTACTAAGACTATTACTAGTATGTCACTATTGTTGTTTTATTCAATAGAGAGTATGTTGGTGTTATGGTCATTATCTTTGATGATTGAAGTGGAGGAACTTCATTCACACTTTCTCATATTTGCTGATCTCCGTAGAGCACATCTCATTATTTAGATTCCATTATTATAAATATCTAATCATTTGGAAAGTTTTGGTTGATATTTAATTTTTGAAAAGTTGAACAATAAAAGTTTACAAAGAAATAGTTTACAAAAATTGAAAAACACCATAAATATATGTTGACCTAGCCACAAAAGTAAGATATTTGGAGAATTTTAACAATATATCATAGAGAACATAGAGAAGCCAAATTTCTACATAGCAGAGACTAGTTTTGAATTTTAACTTACATTATTAAGTGGATAATAAGAGCAAGTCACTTTATTTCTGTCTTGTTATTTGAACAATAAATATATTGACTGTGCCTTCCTATGAAATGCAGTATGAAAATTAATAGGGATAATTTATTTAAAGTGTTTAGCAAAGTGTCTGGCATGTACTAATAGTACATAAATAATATTGTTATCTTTTATTATTAATAATAATTTGTATTGTAAATAGATAATATAATTTAAAAATTATGTATCTACCTAAAGTGTTCAGCTTAATTCTTGGAAATGTCTCATAAGTAGTTCAAATCACTGTATTTGGAAGAAGTAAGCTTTATGTCTTTAAGTTTCTCAAAGCCAATTTTCCTCAAATGGTTTCCTTCATTACCATATTTACTAAAACTCAACATGCTTATGAACTTACATTTATCTGTATAGTCCATGTATGAACACACATCCATATGTAGTTTTTGGATTTAATTCCATTTAACAAAATTTCTCTGGAGGAAGTGGTAAATAATAGAGTATACTAGCATTGATAAAATATACTATTTGCTGTTATGTGCAAAAAGATACAATAGGAAAATGTTAATTATCATTTTAGGTAATTGATTTATCTTGAGAAGATGGATGAGGAAATTATATTAGAGGTAGTAATTCCTTTGGGAAATATAATCATATGTAGTAAGTATTAAGGTAAATAAATTAAAAATGTAGACATGTATATTTAAGTTTATATTTGTCATATTTAATATGCTACTTTAAGAAATAACATAGAAATAACCTAAGGTACAAATTTATTGTCATTTAGAAATTAAAAACTATATTCCCACTACAAATATATTTGCAGCATTTTCATGAAAAAACTGCTAAGAAGATGTTGACTCTTTGGAAGTACTTCCTAATACATATCACCTTGCTTTTCTCACCTTCATTTCCACATCATATTCTATGAACCAGGAAAAAATAATGGTTCTAAATTTGGAGCTAAATTTTTCTTCCTACCCTTTATCTGTAATGGAGATACTTCCTGTGTTTCAAGAGTGAATATTAGAAAATGGAAAACATAAAAAGCAATTTGTTAATCCAACCATTTTTAACATATGAATAATTTGTTGACACTGATCAATATATTTGCTTTTTGTAGGCATCTATTTAGAAAATTTCTAGTGCTTTTTATTGAAAGCAATTTCTTTTCCGTCATAAGTTTACCTTAGAGTTTCTGTTGAATACATTGACCTTTTTTGAGTGGGTCTACTTTCTCCCTTTCATTCTTTACCATTTAATCTGTACTGAATGTTTTGTATAGTTCAACTTTTTCCTCTCTCTTGGCTTGTTGGTTATACACTTTTTATTTTTAATTTTAAAATTTATTTTTAAACTTTCTTTAGTTAACTTATTTAAACTTTGAGAGAGAGAGAGAGAGACTGAGCAAGCAGAGGAGAGTCAAAGAAAGAGAAAGAATCCCAAACAGACTCCATACCTGGCACAGAACCTAATGTGGAGAGCGAACTAGAGAAACTGTGAGATCATGAACTCAGACAAAATCAAGAGTTGGACGCTCCACCGACTGAGCCACTCAAGAATCCCTTTGTTTACTTTTTAATGTTTATTTATTAAAGAGAGAGAGCAAACACTCATGTGCATGAGCAGGGGAGGAACAGAGAGAGAGGGAGAGAGAGAATTCCAACCAGGCTCCATGCGGTTGACACAGAGCCAGATGTAGTACTTGATCTCACAAAGAGTGAGATCATGACCTGAACTGAAAGCTGATATTTAACTGATGGAATCACTCAGGTGTGCCTATATACTTTTTTAAAGTTCATGTTCATAATGGAAACTAGTATTCTTGACCTATCAGTAAAAATGCAAGGCCTTTTTAGTATTTTAACTACTGCTCATCTGACTTGCATACCACTATTGCTGAGTATTTGAAATCTGTATATATTTTAAATCTCCTAAGATATCAGTGTTTTATATCTCAGTATTCATTCAGATTTACCCTCATATTTAGAGTATTTATGTTAATTCCTTTATCCAAGTGAGTTTCCTTTTGAGTTTATTTTCTATTTTTCTATAGATTTTTTTGATATTTTGCAGCCCTAGCACTGTTCTGGTAAAGTACTATCAGTATTGTTTCATTCTTAAAAGATGCTATCTAAGGACACAAAATTATAAATCAGCATATATTTTCTTTCAGTTCATTAAAAATAGTATTCCATTGCCTTTTGTTCTGCTTTTTTCTGAGACATATTTTTTTCATCTGTTGTCTCTTTGAAAGTAACCTCCTCTTTTTCCTTGGATGCCTCAAGAGTTTACTCTTTACTTTGATATTTTAAAGTTTTATCATGATCTCCTCCATATTATTTTATTTATATTCCTGTAGTTCATGAGCTTCCTCATTTTAACTGTATCGTTAACATCAGAAAATTCTCAGTCATTAAGTTTGCAATTATTTTTCTACCCCAGTCATTCCTTCATCTCTGCCTGGAATGTCAACAAAAAATATTCTAGATTTTTTTTTCCATTTTATCATCTTAACAGGATTACATGTCTCTTAACAGGATTACATGTTGCATTTAGTTGACACATCTCAATATTCTAGTTTATCTAGAAACTTGATCTCTGTAGCACTGCACTAAAGAGTTCCTGAAATCTTTGCTCAGCTTTTAAATATCCCATGTATTGGTTTTGCTTGTGTATTTGGAGTGTCCACTTACTCACGTGCAAGTAAGTGTTGGAGTCACTTATCATTTTTAGGAAAATTTATACAGGGGTTTCAGGATTCACCCCTCTTGGTCTCCTACCTCAATTTCCTGCCATTCTGAAAATTCAAACATGATATATCTTCTTGGTTTTTTATCTTTATTGTGTCAATGTCAGTATCATGGTTGTGATATTCATAGTTTGCAAGATGCTACTATTCCAGGAAATAGGGTAAAGAGTACACAGCTCTTAGACCTTGAATATTTCCATAGTATCATAAGTCAACCAGGAAGCATGTGACATGCAAGAGTGAGAAAAAAAAATATTTTGTAGCAAATACTAAAATACTCTTTACTGCCAAACAATAGGTTATTTTTTCTGGGACATAATATTTCCCCCAAATAATCAATCTCAATAAAATTTTCCAATAACTTACTTTACTTAAAAGAGACTGGCTAGTCTTGCAGTCAAACTGAATTTTCCAGGTTCCTGGTAATTTACACATGGCCACATGACTGTTTTCTATCCAATATGATGAAAGACTTTTTAAAACATGTCACATCTAAATCTCTATGCTCTTTTTATTTTTATATAGGGATAGATTAGTAAACCGTCTTGGGTTGGTCAAGCCACAAATTAGAAGGATCTAGTACTTTGTGAATTACAATGCATAATGGATGAGTTTATGATTTTTTTTTTAAAATAAATGTTTATTTATTTTTGAGAGAGACAGAGCACAAATTGGGGAGGGGTAGAGAGAGATGGAGATACAGAATCTGAAGCAGGCTCCTGACTTTGAGCTCTCAGCACGAGGCCCCACGCAGGGTTCAGACGCCTATGAACCGAGAAATCATCATCTGAGCCAAAGTCAGATGCTTAACTGACTGAGCAACACAAGTGCTCAGTTCTTGATGAATCACCAATCATAGGAATTCTGCCTTTTGATAAGAAATACTGTTTTGGAGTTTACAAAAGAAAATAATAAAATCCTAGTATTCCGTTTCGTTGGAACAAACAACTTTCTATTTGTAGTAACATTTAGCATTATCATAACTATGATACTGGGCCCTATCTAATTACTATTATGAAGTCATCATCTTGTCTTTTTTTAAATGACTTAATTACTTCAAATAGAAATTGTCTTTGATATTACTGAGTTATCCACAATGAGTTAATATACAGTATAATGTGAGAAAAAATGAGGGCTACGTAAAGAAATTTGAAATGCTATATATATGGTTATAGACCACAGAGGAATGCTGATGGATAAGTATGGCTAAATTGTTGAAATCTGCTGATACAGACCAAAATGAAGGGGCTTCTTGGTGGCCCAATAGGCTTAGCATCTGACTCTTGGCTTCGGCTCATATCATGATTTCATGATTTATGAGTTCAAACCCCGTGTTGGGCTCTGTGCTGACACCATATAGCCTGCTTGGGATTCTCTCCCTGCTCTCTCTATCAAAATAAGTAAATATACTTAAAAAAAGAAGAAAAACAATTCATGCACAGGAGAAAAAAGTTTTTGCATAGGCTTAACCTAAAAACACAAGAATATTGGGTAAATATTTATAATATATAAATAAATAAGCTGTTGGAAAGTCTCAATTGAATCTGGAAACTGCTTTCAAATAAATTAAGGGAAGAACTACCTTTCAAATTGAAATACACAGTGGTGCAGCAAAACCTATGCTTTATATTTACCACATGTTAAAAACAAAACAAAGCATGAAAGACAGCAACTCAAAAATTAATGGTAACTTAATAGTGAGTGTAGCTTCACTAAACTGTTTTAATCATTTTTCTAAACTGACGTCTAAAACACTTGAATACTTGAGCTTCTTCAAATATTGAAACAGAATAGTACATTACAACCAGGAAATGTAAAATTAATAAATGTTTGGCACTTCACAGTGTTTATGTTAACTCATGTTATTTTCTCTTTTAATGGAGTTATATGATAGCCAAAGCAATCATCATCATCATCATCATCACCATCATCCTTTTTTTAAAAGTTTTTTTTTTACATTTATTTATTTTTGAGCGACAGAGTAAGACAGAGTGTGAGCAGGGGAGGGGCAGAGAGAGAAGGAGCCACATATTCTGAAACAGGCTCCAGGCTCTGAACCATCAGCACAGAGCCTGACGTGGGGCTCGAACCCAGGAACCGTGAGATCATGACCTGAGCCAAAGTCAGACGCTTCACCAAGTGAATCACCGAGGCGCCCCAACCATCATCCTTAAAAAATTAAAAATAAAAGAATCTGAAATGGTAACACTACATTTCAGAGAATACCTTTGCCTGTAGAACTCCAAAGAAAAATAATTAAGCAATTTTGGAGGAAGAAGTTGAGTTGTAGGTGTTACTTTCTGAAGGTCACTGTGGCTAGAGTCCTTGAAGGAAGACATCAAGCAGGTTCCTTTGTCCTCTCCTTTCCCATTATGCATTGAGTTCTTCTTTCCAAATTTGGTCACTGCTAACCAACTGCAAGCCTGGGCTGCCTTCAGATGCTTGGATGCAAATTCATCGAAACAACAGGGACAAAAGACAACAAACTTACATAGGCCGCTTTTCAGGCCCATTGCAAAATCTGGTCATGGCTGACTTCCAGAACTCTCTGCTCCAATGTGCCCACATGCATCACTGATTCTGGAGGCCTGGTATGGGTTTTTCTCTAATACCTCTCTTTTGGTTTCTTTATTATCTATGCTTCTCCCACAAATGTGTAATATCTTAGTCTCTAGAAAACTTTTCTTATTTAAATACATATATATATATGTATGTATGTATTGGTTTCTCTTGACTGACCCCAACTGACTTAGAGGATTATATTTTATGACTATCATATTCTACCCTCATATCATAAGGCAAAATTATGACTTTTTTCCTTCAAATGTTGATTTGGGGTATTTTTTGACGGCAGCTCTAACTTTGCTGTCAATGCTGACAACGTACAAGAATGGGTAAGAACAATATACTCCAGATATTTAGCTTTTGTTGACCTGAAACTACTCAAATTAGTTAGAGGAGAAAGAAATGATGCCATGAATAATCAAAAGGTTTTTAATCCAAATGTTTTTGGGAAAATATTTTTAAAATAACTTCAATGGTTGCACTTCATACTTTGCAGCACATTTCAGTTTGGCTAATATTCAATAAATTAGACTTCTCTACAAACAGCAGGACCTGTCATGAAGAAGGAGACTTCATGTAGGAATAACATATGGCAGGGTTCACCAAGTTTATTTAAAAATTAGATACAACCAGAATGAAATGTAAAAATAACAATTAGCATCTTGCTATCTTTGTGAATCAAACTGAAACTGAATGCACAAGTACATAATTCATATAGCATAATTTATTTTCTTGCATAGGCATTTGTAAACTTATGTATGGCATGTAAGGGAACAGATGACTTTAATGAAACAGTCTTAAAAGCACTTGAAATTTGGGGGTGCCTGGGTAGCTTAGTTTAGTTGGTTAAGCCTCTGTCTTCAGCTCAGGTCATGATCTAAAGATTCCTGAGTTCAAGCCCCACATTGGGCTTTCTGCTCTCAGTGTAGAGCCCTCTTCAGATCCTGTGTCTCCCTCTCTCTCTGCCCCTGTCCTGTGCTCGCTCTCTCTCTTTCTCTCTCTCTCAAAAATAAACATTTTAAAAAATTTAGAGAAACTCTTCAAGTTTAAATAGAGAAAAGCTTTGTTCATTGCTCCCATTTTAAATTATTTCCTGGGATTTTTAATTATTTTGTGAGCATCAAATTTATAAAGATGCTATATTACTTACTCTTGGCATTCTAACATAGGAAGGAATGAAAATTCTTTAGATTGATAAAAATTGACTGGCACAGATGCACAGACACGTGCATACATGTTTTTCAAAACTTTAAGAAACTAAACTAGAGTAAGGGAAAAGGATATGAATATTTAAAATTAAAAGCTTAGAAGATGTTTTAGTATTTAACACCTGTCACAGCAAATTTGGAAATTTAGGGTAGATAGGTCACCTATTAGATGTAATCCTACATACCTGTTGTTTCCACCTCAAAAAGCAGGCTTTTGAAGGCTATATTTTTCCTGTTATGCTCTTTCTCAGAGTGCTCTATAATACTGAACCCTGAATTCATCATTCAGCCGCTAACATTTCCAAAACTTGCAACATGGTGGAAAATGGGGTCACCATTTCATCATAAATAAATCTGCCCATACTCTTAGTCTTTACACAAATAGTCTTATATCCATCTTGACTTCCAGTAAAATTTGGATTTCTTTCAAAGCTACTTCTATTGTAACCTTCACTGCGCCTTAAAACATCCTCAAACAATACTGGCATTTTTCTCTTAGGTGTAAGGACACCTCTTTGAATGTGTTCAGAAACATAAACATCTATGCTCTCAACTTAAAAATGAGGAGGCTAATATTAACTAAACCATATGGTTGTTACCAGTACTAACAAGTTCAAAATAGATAAAATATTTTTTTAATTGCCTGGCTGAATACTTTTAATATTCATTACTAGTTATCAGATGAGTACTCATGAATTTTAATAACTATTAATTCAAATATTTTTCTCCTTACAACTAAAAAGAAAATATTCTTATAAAAGCCCATTATATGAGTGCATAATGCAAAATTATAAATATGAACTAACATAACACACATGTGATGGGCAAATGCAATTATTATAATTAATGTAATTAAAAACTGAATTTGTAGAAATGGGTGAGGCTTTATTTCACACTCTTTTAACTTAACTCTGTAGTTAAATTCCTAATGACATAACACAGTCTTCTGTCCAATTATAGAAAATAGAAGAAATGTACAGTGGAGTTAACCTACATATTATTAGATCAGAAAAAATGCTGAATTTATCAGAGAGCACTGCCATTTTAAATGGTTAGTGTTCTTATTTTTATAAACAAGCTGTGGATTATTATTGATGATTAATTTACCTTTAAACATTTCAATATAAAAATATTATAAAAATAAGGTAAAGTTGAAATTTTAGCACTTAAAACATACATGACCAAGTCAGATATAATAATAAATACATAATAATGCTAGAAAATATACTGGTGTGTGCTTTTATTTTTAATGCTTATTTATTTTTGAAAGAGAGAAAACATGAGCGGGTAAGGGGCAGAGAGAGAGGGAGACACCGAATCTGAAGCAGGCTCCAGACTCTGGGCTGTCAGCACAGAGCCCGGTACAGGGCTGGAACTCACGAACCATGAGATCATGACCTAGAGGAGGTCTGAGACTCAATCTTTTGAGCTACCTGGTACCCCTGGTGTGTGCTTTTTAATACTCAGTTTCTAACTTGTAGCTCTCCTCTCTCCACTGAAAATTCTTCCTGCTTCCCTAACTTCAGATCACACTTATTTTAGTGTCTTATCTATCCCAATATCATGCAGAAGAAATCTTGTTCTTTTTTTAAAAACTTTTATGTATGCATGTATGTATGTATGTATTTGTTTATGTTTACTTATTTATTTTGGAGACAGAGCAGGTAAGTGGGGGGAGGGGCAGAGAGAGAGAAGAGAAAACGAATGCCAACGAAGCCTAATATGGGGCTGATACGAAAAGCCCTGAGATCCTGACCTAAGCCAAAATCAAGAGGCGGACGCTTAACCGACTGAGCCACCAGGTGCCCCAGAAATTCTGTTCTTAAAATATGCTTTTTTGGGGAGACGCTGAGGGGCTCAGTCGGTTAAGCATCCGACTTCAGCTCAGGTCATGATCTCACGGTTCACGGGTTTGAGCCTCACCCCCGGCTCTGTACTGACAGCCAGCTCAGAGCCTGAAGCCTGCTTCAGATTCTGTGTCTCCCTCTCTCTCTGACCCTCCCCTGCTCATGCGGTCTCTCTCTCTCAGAAATAAATAAAACATTTAAAAAATTAAAAAATACATTGTTAAAACATATGCTTTTTTGTTTGTTCTTAGAGACAGAGAGAGAGTGGGAGTGGAAGAGTCAGAGGGAGATAGAGGGAGAATCTGAAGAAGGCTCCAACCTCAGTGTGGAATCCAGTGCAGGCCTCAGTCCCACAACCTTGGGATCATGACCTGAGCCAAAATCAAGAGTCTGATACACAACTGACTAAGCCACCACTAAACCCTTTAAATTATGTTCTTAAGCCAGATCCTTGATTATTGCTGGCAGTCTAATCCTTGGATTTTGAACCTTACCTAGAAAGCAGATTTTTTTAATCCATGTTACAGGATCCATCTTTCAATAGAGCCCCAATAAGATTGGAAGCTTGCATCTGTCTTGTCTTTCTCTCTCACAAGGTTTCAAATCATTATTTATGACCCTCAGCTGAGTTGCTAGAAAATTCTACCTGCTAACATACATCTCTTATCAGATTGCCACATATTTTGTAACCTGAATGGCTATCATCACACAGCATTGGCCTATCATGAAACTTATTGTGATGGGTTGAATTGTGTCCTAAAAAAGATATTTTGAGGTTATAGCTCCCAGTACTTGTGAATGTGAACCTGTTTGGAAATAAAGTCTTTATAGATATAATCATGTTAAGATGAGGTCATTAGGGTAGATTTTAAAACCCAATGTAACTTCTGTCCTTAAGAGTAAAGGGGAATTTAGATACAGAGACACTTAGAACATGATGCTCAAAAGATACAGAGACTGGAATGATGCAGGTGCAAGCCACGGAACACCAGGACTGACAGCCAGCATCCGGAACTCATATGAGGTAAGGGAAACTTTTATCCAGAGTCTCCAAGGTTGCATAGCATGCCCACCACTTGATTTTAGACTTCTATCCCTCAAAGCTGTGAAATACGTTGTTGTTTTAAGCTACCAGTTGGTTGTAATTTGTTCTGACAGTCCTAGGAAATTAATTTATTTACTTTACAATTACTTATACCAATATATAACTTAAGATAAAAGCATATTCTGATTCAGACAAGAATTGCATTTTGTAAGAATGGTAACAAAAAGTAATGCTCAGCCATTCAAATTGGAAAGGAAGAAATAACTGTCACTATTTACAGATGACATGATATTGTATGTTGAAAACCCTAAGGACTCCATCAAAAAACAGAATAAACAAATTAAGTAAGATTGCAAGACACAAAATTAGTACACAGGAGTCTTTTGTGTTTCTATGTACTAATCACAAACTACAAGAAAGAGAAATTAAGAAAACAATCCCATTTTCAATTGCATAAAAAGATTAAATTACCTAGGAATAAATTTAACCAAGTGAGTACAAGACCTGTGCATTAAAAACTACAAGATATTAATGAAATAAATTGAAAAATAGATAACTAAATGGAAAGATGTTAGATGCTCATGGATTGGGAGAATCAATAATGTTAAAAATGTTTATACCACCCAAAGCAATCTACAGATTCAATTCAATCCTTGTCAAAATGCCAATAGCACTTTTCAGAGAAATAGAAGAATAATAAAATTTGTAGGGAACCCCCAAAAGCTCAACATAATCAAAGCAATCTTGGGGAAAAAAACAAAGCTGGAGGTTTCATGCTTCCTGATTTCAAACTATATTACAAATCTACAGTAATTAAAACAGTATGGTGTGTTATAAAAACAGACACATAGATTAGTGGAACAGAATAGACAGACTAGAAAGAAACCCACACTTACATAATCAATTTATGACAATATACGATATACAATAGAAGAATACAGGTTCTCCAAAAAATAGTGTTGGGGAAACTAGACAACTACACAAAATGAACAAAACTGGACTACAATGTATACCAACACAAAAATTGAATTAAAGATTTGAATTAAAGATTTGAATATAAGATCTGGAACCATTTTACTTCTAGAAGAAAACATAAGTGGGAAGCTCCTTGACATAGGTCTTGGTCATAATGTTTTTAATCTGACATTAAAAGGAAAAGCAACAAAAGTAAAAATTAACAAATGGGACTACATCAGACTTAAAAGCTTCTGTATGCTAAAGAAAATCATCAACAAAATAAAAAGGCAACCTACTGATGGGAGAACATATTTGCAAATCATATATCTAATAAGGGGATAATACCCCAAATATCAAAAGAACTAATACAACCCAATAGCAAAAGATAACCCCAAACAATCTAATTTAACAATGGGTGGAGGATCTGAATAGACAGTTTTTCCAAAGAAGACGTACCGATGACCAACAGGTATATGAAGAGATGTTCGACATCATTAATCATTAGGTAAATGTAATTCAGAACTACAAAGAGATACTACCTCATACCTGTTAGAATGGCTACTACCAAATAGAGGAATTAAGTGTTGGTGAGGATGTGGAGAAAAGAAAATATGCACTACTGGTGTGAGTGTAAATTGATGTGCCCACTGTGGAAAATAACATGACCTCAAAAAATTAAAAATAGAACTGCAGTCTCATCTACCAATTCCACTTATAGGTATTTATCCAAAGAAAACAAAAACACTAACACAAAAAGCTATATGCACTTCCATTTTCACTATTGCATTATTTACAATAGCCAAGATATGAAAACAACCTACGTATCAATCACTGGATGAGTGGATAAAATAATGTGATGTGTATACACACACACACATAAACATAAACATATACTGGATATTATTCAGCCATAAAAAGAATTAAATCTTGCCATTTGCAACATTGAGGTACATCGGGGGCATTATGCTATATGAAATAAATCAGAGACAAAGACAAATACTGTATGAATATAGAATCCAAACATTTATTAAAATAAAATAGTTTATTTAAAAATAATTTAAAATAAAAACAAAACAAACAAACAAAACCCTAAGCTTACTGGTACAGAGAATATATTGGTAGTTTCCCGAATGAGTGTTGGGAGAAATGCATAAAAGTGGTCTAAAAGTAAAATGAGAAAAATAAAGATGACACAAAAAAATTATGCTCACATATATCTTATTTTATAATAGCAAATATTAAATAGGCTCATTATTCCATAAAATTATATGGCAATATAGGGAATTGTGAGAAAGAATTCATTTGGTAAGATGACAAACTGACTTTTAAAAATGTTTATTTATTTTTGAGAAAGGGAGAGAGAGTGTGAGGAGGACAGGGGCAGAGAGAGAGGGAAGAGACAATCCCATGGGGTTCAGACCCACGGACCATGATATCATGACCTGAGCTGAAATCAGGATTTAAATGCTTGACTGAGCCATCCAGACACCCTGTGACAAACTGACTTTTAAAAAACAATTTCAGTTGCATGTGTCCAAAGGGACACATGCACACCAATGTTTATAGCAGCATTATCAACAATAGGCAAATTATGGAAAGAGCACAAGTGTCTATTGACTGATGAGTGGATAAACAAGATGTGGTGTGTGTTTTATACATATAATACATAATGCATGTATAATAAAATATTAACCAGTCATCAAAAAGAATGAAATCTTGCCATTTGCAATGATGTGGATGAAGCTAGAGTGTACTATGGTAAGTGAAACAAGTCAGGGAAAGAAAAACACCATATAATTTCACTCATGTGGAATTTAAGACATTTGAGAAACAAAACAGATGAATGTAGGGGAAGGGGGAAAGAAAAGAGAGGGAGACTAACCATAAGAGACTCTCTTTTTTTACCGTTTATTTATTTTTGACTGAGAGAGAGTGTGTATGTGTATGTGTATGTGTGAGCAGGGGAGGGGCAAAGAGAGAGGGAGGCACAGAATCTGAAGCAGGCTCCAGATTCTAAGCTGTCAGCATAGAGCCCGACATAGTGCTCGATCTTATGGACCCCAAGATCATGATCTGAGCCAAAGTCTGACACTTAACCAGCTCAGCCACTGAGGTGCCCAAGGAGCCCTATGGAGACTCTTAACTATAGAGAACAAACTGAGGGTTTATTGAGGGAGGTGAGTGGGGGATGGGTTAAATGGGTGATGGGTATTAAGGAGGGCACTTGTTACACTGAACACTGGATGTTATATCTAAGTGATGAATCACTAAATTCTACTCCTGAAATCAAAATCACATTATATGTTCATTAACTAGAATTTAAATAAAAACCTGAAACAAACAAACAAAAATAATTTCAGTTTCATAACCAGTATCCTTTTATCTGTAATCATTTAAAAAATGGTGGATTAGTTCAGGATAAAACCTACAAACTATTATCGTAGAAATTTAAACATTTTGTTTGCATCGGTACCTTTTACACACATTTTTCTACACTTTTTCTCATAGGTGTGATCCTAAATTTTTCCTTGAAAAAGGTTGCAGTTCTTATTGGTTCATACTATAACATTGTCAAGAATCATTTGATGGTAAATACTCAGAAAAGCAATAATTCTGGGCTGAGCTAAGGAAGTTAATATAGGAAAGCTTTCAGTTCTCCTATCCTTGTAGGCTACAACAGAACCCACTTTAGTGCCTATATAGTAATCGAGCTACCAGAAGGAATACCAATGATGTCTGTGACAAAAGTGACATTCATGGATTGATGCATTCTGTATAAAGGGATTTGTGAGAAAGCTATGTTAAGAATATTAAACCATTTTTCTTGTCAAAAATAAATGCGGCACAGTCTTCTTTGCCCTTGCGAACATTTTGCTCACTTTAGTTTTCAAGACATAAATCTTTTATTATCTAACATTAAAAACAAACAAAAAAAACTTTTTAAAAATCTTGAAAAAATACTCCAGTCAATGTATGCGTTACACAGGGTAAGATAGAGATTAGTCATTGATTTCCTATGAAACCACATCACCCACTCCACCCAATTAAGGTCCAAACTCTTACTTTTAGAGGCATCCTACAGGACCTGTTTCCATTTCATATTTAACCAAAAGCTAGACCAGCTCCATGTCACTTAATTTCAGGATAACATTGTCAAAAATAAACTAATTTAAGCATCAGAAAATGGTTTTCATGACTTGCAAACAGAACTGTTACCATCACCTTAACAAATGTTCACCTAGTATATGAATAAATAAATATGAACATATCTCTATTTTCACATTAGTATTGTAGACAAACCAAGTAAGCTGTCAATGGTCCATGTTAATGATTTTACACACAAAAATTCAGTCTATTCTCTTTGATTTTTATGATAAAAGTTAAATAGAAACAGAGCATTTATGATAGTGTTTCCCCTAATAGTATGTTAGTGTATGTCATCCCTTCTTTAGATGACCCATAACTCTACAAGTGTATTAATCACTATTCTTTGTTTAGTTTTTATTTTAATTCCAGTTTGTTAAAATACAGTGTTCTATTAGTTTCAGGTGTACAATATAGTGATTCAACAATTCCATATATTAATCAGTGTTCATCACAAGTGCACTCCTTAACGCCCATCATTTATTTAACCTATGCCCTCACCCACCTTCCCTCTGGTAACTTTCAGTTTGTTCTTTAAAGATAAGAGTCTGTTTCTTGATTTGTCTCTCCCTTCCACCCCTCCTCCTGCTAAGTTTTTTGTTTGTTTGTTTCTTAAATTGCACATGAGGGGCTCCTGGATGACTCAGTCAGTTAAGCGTCCAAATTCGGCTCAGCTCATGATCTCACGGTTCGTGGTTTCGAGCCCTGCGTCGGGCTCCATGCTGACAGCTAACTCAGAGCCCGGAGCCTGTCTTCAAATTCTATATCTCCTTCTCTCTCTGACCCTCCCCTGCTCATGCTGTCTCTATCTTTCTCTCAAAAACAAATAAAACATTAAGAAAAATTTAATTGCACATGAGTGAAATCATGGTATTTGTATTTCTCTGACTGACTTATTTTACTTAGCATTATATTCACTATCTCCATTTATGTCATTGCAAATGCAAATGGAAAGATTTCCTTCTTTTTTATAGGTGAATACTATTCATATATATACATACATAATATATATTAATATATAACATATAATACATTTATACATACACATAAATATACTCAGACACATACCCCCCCGCATCCACACATACCATCCATTCATCAATAGATGGACACTTGAACTGCTTCCAAAATTTGGTACTATAAATAAGGGTGCAATGAACATAGGGGTGGATATATCCCTTTGAATTAGTGTTCTTGTAGTCTTTGGGTATGTACCTACTCGTGGAATTCCTGAATCATATGGTAGTTCTATCTTCATTTTTTTTAGGAACTCCCATATTGTTTCCCACAGTGGTAGCACCAGTTTACATTTCCACCAACTGTACTAGAGGGTTTCTTTTTCTCCACATCCTCACCAACACCTATTGTTTCTTGTGTTATTGAGTTTACCATTCTGACAGGTGAGGAGATATCTTATTGTAGTTTTGATTTGCATTTCCATGATGATAAGTGATGATGAATATCTTTCCATGTGTCTGTTGGCCATCTGGATAATTTTTTTTTTTTGGAGAAATGTCTATTCATGTCTTCTGCCCAATTTTAATTGAATTATTTGTTTTTTGGGTGTTGTATGAGTTCTTCGTTTATTATGGATACTGACCCTTTATTGCACATGTCATTTGAAAATATCTTCTCCCATTTTGTAGATTGCCTTTATAAAAGTTTATTTATTTATTTTGAGAGAAAGAGAAGGAAAACACGAGTTGGGGAGGGACAGAGAGAGGGACATAGAGAATCCCAGGCAGGCTCCGCACTGTCAGCACAGAGCCTGATGCCCAGGCTCAAACCCACAAACTGCAAGATCGTGACCAGCCAGAGTCAGAGCTTAATCGACTTGCCACCCAGAAGACCCTGTAGATTGCCTTTTGGCTTTATTGATTGTTTCCTTCGCTGTGAGGAAGTTTTTGTTTTGATGTAGTACCAACAGTTTTTGCTTTTGTTTCCCTTGCCTCTGGAGACATATCTAGAAAGAAGTTGCTATGTTTGATGTCAAAGAGGTTACTGCCTGTGTTCTCTTCTAGAATCTTTATGGTTTCAGAACTTATATTTAGGTCCATAATCCATCTTGAATTTATGTTTGTGTATCGTGTGATAAAGTAGTCCAGTTTCTTTCTTTTGCATAGAGCTGTCCAGTTTTCCTACCATCGTTTGTTGGAGAGACTGTCCTTTTCCCATGGGATATTCTTTCCTGCTTTGTAAAGATTAATTGACCATAGAGTTGTGGGTTTACTTATGGGTTTTCTATTCTGTTAAATTGATCTGTGTCTATTTTTGTGTCAGTACCATCCTGTTTTAATTCTTACAGCTTTATAATTTGAAGTTCAGAATTATGATGCTTCCAGCTTAGCTTTTTCTTTTCAAGATCACTTTAGCTATTTGTGGTTCCATACAAATTTTAGAATTGTTTGTTCTAGTTCTGTGAAAAATGCTATTGGTAATTTAATAGGGATTGCATTAAATGTGTAGACTGACTTGGGTAGCATTGACATTTTAACAATATTTGTTCGTCCAATCCATGACCATGAGATGTGTATTTTTTTGTATTATCTTCACCTTCTTTCATCATTGTTGTATAGTTTTCAGAGTACAGGTATTTCACCTCTTTGACTAGATCTATTCCTGGGTATCTTGTTGTTTTTGGTGCAGTTGCATCAGTACTCACTTTTCATTCTAAAAATGGAAAATTGGATTTTACACTCTCCAACAAATAAAGCAGCCATAGTTTAGCCTCAATTGTGTGTATGATTGAATATTTGAAGTTGTTTTGAGGTGAGAGCACAGTACCTATGTTTTGCAGACTGAAAGCTCAGTAAAAATGACATTAGGTGCACATTCTGGAATGTCCTTCTGGCTGTTTAAGTTGTAAATTAGGCAGGTGATAATGGCAAGGAGCAAGGACACACAGGAAACTGGATGAGTGTGGAAAATAATGCAAAGTCCATGCGCTTTAGGTGTTGTAATTAAATGTCAAAACCAGAATTTTAATTTCAGATTTGGTAAGTTGTATCAAGCATAATATTAAGTTGCACATTCTACTTTCATATCAGTTTTATAAACCTTAATTAGATGTCCATTCAGTATGCGAAATTTTTCTTCCTTCCCAAATTTGTGCTGTTTTTATTTCATCAACTTGTGATATGTATTTGTGTGTTCATGTGTAGTTATATATGTATCTCATGTTGGTCATAAAAAAAATGAAAGGAAACATGTCAACAATTAACTTCATCCAAATAATCAAGACATCAAATGCTCTAATGATTTAGACCTATGTTAAATATTTATTATGTATTCTTTTCTTTAAATCTAAACTTTTAGAATAGTGGGCTAAATAGAGAATTGTGCTATATACTATAAGGTTTTTGTTTTGTTTGTTTGTTTTTGTTTTAATTGGAAAGTTTTCAAATGTTTAGTAATACTCTGTGATGAGCTGGACTTAATGTCTGGATAATTCCATACTCTGTCACCTGTTAAGTCCATCTATAGTTAATCAATGTAAAATCTCCCTAATATAAAAATAAAATACAATTTTATTTTTTTATTTTTTTTAAATATGTTTATTTATTTCTAGGAGAGAGACAGAGAGACAGCATGAGCAGGGGAGGGTCAGAGAGAGAGGGAGACATGGACTCTGAAATAGGCTCCAGGCTCTGAGCTGGCAGTCAGCACAGAGCCTGACGCGGGGATCAAACCCAGAACTGCGAGATCATGACCCAAGTGAAAGTCGGACACCCAACCAACTAAGCCACCCAGGCACCCCAAAAATAAAATACAATTTTAATCTTAACTCAACATTTCCCTCCAGACACTGCCTATCTCCTTCCTTTCATTACAGTATGACACAGAAACTATAATTTGCCTTTAAGAAATTTCTACCTACATATTTATTAATAATTCAAAAAATATATATATTTATCACCTACTTTAATAAATATGTATAATAAAATATAATAATACATATTATATATGTATTTTCCTACTAAGTTATATATTTGCTATTTACCAATATGGACCAAGAAGATTATTTATATCTTCATTAGACTTTTCAGTAGCTACTTGTACCGGTACTGCATGAAACATTTTCCTCACTTACTGATGCCAATTACCGAAGGCAAAATCCAACTTTTTGGTATCCTACTGTATATTAAATATCCTGTAAATAATAAAAAAAAACAAGCAACTCTCATTACTTTCAACTTAATTATAGTCATGATTGGCCAAATTTCATAAACCTATGGCTAATTTTGGGAATTTAGCCTTACTTTGAAAATAATTTCTGCATTTTAGTTGCACTAAAGTTGAGTAGTGTTCTAAATTAGTTAGCTTAAATTAAAGTTAGCTTACTCATGTAAGTAAAAATTATGGGCTTCTGAAATACTTTGTCAGATTTTTTGCATGTTCATTTAAAAATTTATTACTTGAACTTTAAAACAATAATCAGTGGATCGGTTTATCACTGAGATTTTTAAAAAACATAAGCAGCTTTGTTATATTCAGAATGCAATACTAATGAGGCAAACTGAACATGTTCTTCATCTGAGAGTCCAAGTAGAGTTCACTAACCACCCACCTCATTAAGTTTGATATGTCATCAATATGGCAAGTAGAATGCTGGATGTAAAGTAAATGTGAAGTGAAAATTGCCAAATGAAGTCAATCTCATGTTTCACTCAAGGCTGTATTTCTTACTTTGCTTTCCTTTTGTGATAAAGTGTTTGGAGAAGGTTCCATTCTCAGTAACAGTTAATTGCATCTACTGATTATAGTACATTTGAACATTTCAAACTAATTAAATTCAAATAAAAATTGATTAGTGCTCTTATAACCACACACACAGATAATCAAATAAAAGATTTTTGAAAAGAATAAAAAAATGAACATTTTTTTGAACATACTATTTACCATTTGAAATGAAAATTTAACTTATCATTTCCTAATAAAAATTGGCTGTGGTTGACATTAACCATACCAGTCTTATTAATAACCCCCAAAATGTAGTTAAAACTTCTCAAATACAAGAACTATGACACATAAATAATGAGCAATTGCTATCAGATAGGTATCTGATATTTTAATCTTGTGTCCTCAAATGTCACAGCAATCATTCCAAAGTGAAAAATTAACCAAGAGTCAGCTGCTTAAATAATTAAAACAATTAAAACGAAACATAATCAGCAGTTTAGAGATCTACTATGTACAAATAGGTCCTTTTATTATCCATATTTTCTTATATATTATTCTGACATTTTACATTTTATATAAGAGGAAATTGGCTCAAATAGATCAAATCGCTTGATCAAAAATTTAAAAAGTAGAATTATTTCTTGTCTTTAGTCTATAATTCCATAAAGATTATAACACTAAAAATAGCAGATATAATATTGTTATTATCATGAAAACAACTATGGTTAACTACCCTTTTCTATAATTTGGCTCTCATATACTATCACATTTAATTCTCAAATACTACTTACAACCTTTTATGAATAAAAAATCTATGAATTAGACTCTGTTAGAATATTTTTATGCTCTTAATAAATCTGAAACCTGGACTCCAATCTTTTTACTTCAGGTCTCTTATTATTTCCTCTGCTTCTCGATCAGAATAGTTTACTAAATGACAAAGTTCAATGCTAAGTAGGTAAAGTCTAAAATAAGACTACTTCAATTATTTTTTTCTAAATGATACATTACATTAAGACATTTACTACTATTCAGGTAATAGCCAGGTTTGAACTTGGAGAATATTAATAGAATGAGTTGAAAAATCTAGGTCTTATACTCCATAGAAAGATAATGAAGGATTGTCTCAGAATTACTTCAGCATATTAGAATAATAGTGCCAGTAAAGCTGGGTCACTCAGTAGAAACATTATTCTCTATACTTTCATGTAAGCTTGTTTGACATTCCCACAGATCTGCAAATATAAAGGGCAACAGCCCACGGATCTTTTTGTTGGAGAGATATTTCACCTTGGGGTAGCCGCCAAGAATCTCGACTATAACATGCATCCCTGTGAGACTATTTGAAGGCCAACATATACGTATTCTCATTCTCCGATCTTTATCTGATTTAGAACTCTGCACACTTTGTAACTGATTGAAGGGTAAGCCCAAGGAAAGCAACATCAAACAAAGGGCCAATCATTATTCTCATAAACTTTCAACCTTGGAACAGATTGTTTCCTAATGCCCTGACTTACCAGAAACTATGGGGAACAACGAAAGTATGTTTAGAGAAATATTCAGAAACTTAACTGTATATATTTACTAAAAAGATCGTGAAAATAAATGTAATAATTACTCAGTTCAAAAAGTTAAATAGGGAATAGATCATTGATTTAAGAAGAAATAGAAGAATGTATATAAATATACAAAACAGAAAATTGATGAAACATCTGAATGAATGGAAGAGCTGAGTCTTTTGATATAAAACAATAGAGAAAAATCAACATTTAGCTAATGTAGTTAAGAAAAATGCAGGTAATTAAAAATTTTAAAATGAAATAATATTCATAAACTATAATGAAATCAAAAGTAGAAAATATATTTTTTCTTTTTTTTTTAATGCTTTATTTATTTCTAGTAGATAGAGAGACAGAGTGAGCAGGGGAGGGTCAGAGAGAGAGGGAGTCACACACTGAAACAGGCTCCAGGCTCCGAGCTGGCAGTCAGCACAGAGCCCGACACGGGGCTCGAACCTACGAACCGCGAGATCATGACCTAAGCGAAAGTCGGACGCTTAACCGACTAAGCCACCCAAGAGCCCCGAAAATATATTTTTTCTTAATCTTATCTGAGTAAACATGAAAATGTGGATGAATTACAAGCAAATGTGAATTATAGAAACTAATCCCAAAATAGAACTAAACAAAAAATTAACTTAGGTCAGTATTTCTCAATGGCTGCACATTAGAACTTTTTGGCAATTTTTATTTTACAAATATCAATATCAAATTATAATTATAATAAAGTCAGAATCTCTGTAGCATAGAATATATTCTTCAGTAGTAATGCTCCTCAAGTGACTGCTTTGTATATCTTTAATTAAAAGAAAACAGGAGGTGAATCATATGAGGAAGGAAAAAAAAAAGTAAGGAAAAATTAAACCACAGAAATCATCATTACATTGTTAACCATCAGAGAGATAGAGAACCATAGTCAAAACTTGTTTCTTTAGTCAATGTTTTAGAATTTGTCTATGTGGTTGTCAGGGAAAAGAATTAAAGTACTACAAACAGCTGAGTTACTAAGTCATAACTTAGGAAGAATTTTTAAATGATCTTCCACCCAAACACATGCAAAAAGATATACACAGATGGACAATTTTTAAAAGAGTGGAAAATTATGCTCTTAAAAGAAAATAAGGACTAGTTTACACATGATGTGTTACACATAATATGTATAAGTCTCAGATCAAAAAATAAGGAAACTGAATAAGTAAAAGATAACAATTTAAAAATGGAATACAGGATAATATTTGAGAAAGAAAACAAAACAAAACAAAACATATATAGACTAAATCTGCAAACTGCTTTCCACCCTACCCCTGCCAAAAAAAAAAAAAAGCAATAAAATATACTCTAGTAAACTCAGTGCACCTCATTGAGAAAAAGATAGAATATGACATCATGTTATAAAAATCAACCTAAAAAGTAGAAAGTTAATTCTCCTGAGACTTCTCCAAATTATAATGCACTTTTTAAAGAAAGCGTCCCCTATGAAGTATTCAAGTAAAGAAGGGTGAACCAATATTTTCACAAGCAAACTGTCATTGAAATGTAAAATGAACAGTCAAACACTTAAAATATTTGAAAAGTTTGGAGTGCACAATCACCAGGATTTTTCCTGGAGTATCTTTTAGAGCACTGTATCTGTTGAGATACTGTCTGCTCCGTGTCATTTGATTGAACAAGAAGGATATTTATCATCTCAAGTCAGATTTCACAATGTTTTCTACCCTGTCACACTCTCTACGTCAGCTCTGTCCTTTGGTTAATAGCTGCATTATCTCCAGGCACTATATCAGAGAAAGACAATGCTGATACTCAGAAAAAGATCACTCTTATCCCCATCTGTTCACTAAGATGGAATAGTTTCCTAGTGGTCTCACAGCACAAGGTCTCTCTTTACTCTTTGGCTAGGATTAGGTGATATTCACACATGTAAAATATCAATTGCCAAAAACTTAGTATCAAATGATGAAATAAGACAACGAATAAAAATGAAAAATATATAAGCAACAATAAAAAATCATTTCATTAGAGCTATATTCAAAAGAATTACTAGTCTTAATTTGCAAATGCTCACATGAAACTACAAAAATATGAATAGAGAAATGGAATTTAAAATAAAATGGACTAATTTCAATTATACAGATAATGCAATTATTTACCATAATTTCTTTACAGAGATTCTACCATCATGAGTCTATAAAAGTATCCTAAAAATTGTTAACACATTAGGAAATGAAAAGAGTTCAAAAAGTAGAAATAATAAAATTTTATCTGATCTCAATGTAATAACATTGTAAATCTGTTAAAAAGGTAGAAAATACCAGTGTCAGGAATATTTCAAAACCACTGCTAACCCTTGGATCAAAAAGGAAACAAAATTCAACAAGTAAATTAATTAATTTATTCTATTCACAAACATTTCTGAACTTTTATATAGCAAGCACTTTGCAAGGCACGGAGGTACAAGTGACCACACAGATAATGTATGTCATCTGCTCAATGAAACCTGCATTTTAATGGGATAGATCCACAGAGGGAAGGGAAATAAAAGAGAGTGGTATTTCAGATAGGATGGTAATATAAGGCTTTTTTGGAAAGGAAGCTTTTGAACACTGCATAAACTGTGATAACGAGTCATGTGGATGTCAAGGAACAGTCAATGTAAAACCCTCAAATGGCTATGGGGTTGGTAAATTAAGGAGCTACAAAAAAAAAATAGTTTATGTCTGTCTGATACAGGGTAGTAAAGAGGACATTTGTAAGAATGGAGGTCTAAAAAGTAGCCAGGTGCCATATATATGGCTTTGTGAATATATGTATATATACATTATATACATCTTATATAAATGATTTATGTATATAGTACATACAATGTAATTTTATTATAGAAAATTTCACTTGTACGCATAACTAGAAAGAATAGTATATTGAACCCGGGTATACTCAGCACTTAGTTTCAAAAATTAAAAACTTTTCTTAGCTTGATTTATGTAGTTGTCTCTAACCACCATTTTTTAAATGTTTATTTATGTATTTTGAGAGAGAGAGAGAGAGAGTGAGTGTGAGAAGGCGGAGTGGTAGAGAGAGAGGGAGAGAGAAATTCCCAAGCAGATTCCATGCTTAACATGGATGGCCTTGTAAGATCATGACCTGAGCCAAAATCATGAGTCGGATGCTTAACCCACTGAGCCACCCATGCACCCCACTAACCACATATTTTTGAGAGGGAGTGACAAGATAAATGCAGTTATACTGTCTAGTTTTTAGTATACTATTTCTTGAAGCACATGATGAATATGTGATTATTCCACTCTATATGATGCCTAGATTGATTAGAGAGTACTTATTGAGTTACTCTGTTCTCTCAAATGTAACATTTTCAATTGGGACATATTTTTTGGAAATAAAAACAGCATTGCCTCATGCATTATATTGGTATCAGAATAGAGAAGCCAGGAAGACAGCAAGAATTTGGAATTAAATGCTATTGATTAAATGGTTGTGCCATTTACTGTAATAGGGCAGCACAGGGGAGAAATAGACATTTGAGATGAATTAGGATTTCATTCATAGAAGTGGGTCATTTGTAATGTCTCTTAACATCATTATATGAATCTAAAATTCAGAAGAAAGGTCAGGAATGGTGATATAAATTTTGGGGATTATTAGATTAGAGATAGTTTATTAAGATAGTTTATTATATATTTATTATATAATGTTAATAATAAGTCCTTTAAAAAGAAGAAAAGGAGAGGGAAAAATCCTATAAGAACTCATCATTTGTTGGTAGGAAAATTAGAAATACATAACATATAGGACTTACAAGAAATGATCCTTGAGTTGAGAGGAAATCTAAGAGGGTGTGATGCGTCAAAAATCAGGAAAGTAAATAAATTCAGAAAGGAGAGAACTATCACCTGAGTTAAGTATTGCTTAAATAAAGTTAGATTAGCAACATGAGCTGACATTTGGATTTTGTAATGTAGAGTTCATTACTGACCTTACTAATAGGAATTCTCTTTGGAGAATGGAGAACTTTTTTGGAATGTTGGTCTAGAGAGCAGTGGAGAAAAAGAAGTGGAGGTGGAAAAAAAAAGGCAACAATATTTGATTTCCATAATGCAGAATAAAAAATCAGTTCTTGGAGATATCTGTGCTAAGGGAATTTTTTTAATTTGTTTTTGTTTTTATTTAAGATGAGATTATTTTATTGTGTTTTATGTTAATTGGGAGGGTCTAGGAAACAGGAGAATACAGACAACAAACACAAGATATAAAGAATGATTACAAGGTCACCTGGCTGGTTCAGTCGGTTAAGCATCCAACTCTTGACTTTGGCTCCAGTCATGATTTCACAATTCATGAGTTAGAGCCATGCTGTCAGCACAGAGCCTATCTGGGATTCTCTGTCCCCTTCTTTTTCTGCCTTTCCCCTCTCACCCTTTCTATCTCTTTCTCTCTCTCTCTCAAAAACAAACAAACAAACAAACAAACAAATAAGTAAGTAAGTAAATAAGTAAATAAGGAAAAAAATACTGCAAGAAAAATGGTTTAAGTTAACTCTGGTACATAAATGGAATGATTGACTCTAGACAAGCTCAAGGAATGAGTAGCCACCGTTTTTAGCAGAGACAGTAGTAAAGTAAATTTTTGGTCAAGAAATGTGGGACTTATCTTTATATTTCTTTCATTTGCTCATAATTAACATAATTATCATTTGAGATTGGGAAGAAGAGGTATTATATCTTCATTTTTCAGAATAGCAAAATGAATTAGTGAGTGAAATATATTTGAAATAACCAGAAAGATTTGGTGTCCCCTAAGACTGGAATTATATATTTAATGTATTCAATGTAACTCAGTGATTGGATGCAACCTTATTCAGGTGCTCAGTTCCAGGTACGAAAAGACAGTTAGATGTCAGCAGACTGGAGCTTTGACAGACACCGATTGTGGTGGGAGAGGCAGAAGATATAAGTAGATATACAATTAGAGGTTGATTTCGGATTCATTGTGGAAGAAAGTGGCACATAAGAGAAAATGATAGACAATGACAAGGTAGTAAATTCAATAATTAAAAATCCATGTGCCAACTTATTTAAAAATGAAAATTTTCATATATAAAAATGAGATGTTCTATCTACCCATTACCAATCTGACCCCGTTACACACATATAGCTTTATTCCTGATGTGATGATTGTGGCATCTGAGCATATATTTGTATATTAATTAAATACAGACATATATTTAAATATATACTTAAACCTCTAAAAGGCTTTACAAAATATTATGGTATAATTTTCTTTGTGTCCTTCTGCAAGTACTTAATTTAGAGCACATCTATGTAATAATTTAGGATTTTGTTACTTTATTTTGCATTTGCAAATTTGATATTGTAGTGAATCACTTTTTGTTTTATTTCGTCTATCATATTGACCATAATTTCATTGAAATTCGAAAATATTGTTTTTGAAACTCATACTTAACTATCTAGTACTAATGTTAAAACAATCCCCTTCTTGGGAATCTTCCCAGATATGTTAGTCAGGACGTTTGGTTATTATGTGCCCCTATTGCATCTGGTTCTTATCTCTCTTCCAGAGTTAATGGTATCCTTTGTGTTGTAATATTCATGTAGGTGTTATAAACAAAATTTGTGTTTGTGTGTGTGTTCACAGTATTTTTTTTTTTTTACTTTAGAGAGAGAGAGAGAGAGAGAGAGAGCAAGCAGGGGAGAGGAACAGAGAGAGAGAATCTCAAGCAGGCTCTACTTTCAGCATGGAGACTGATGCAGAGCTTGATCCCATGACCCTGCCTTAATGACCTGGGCCAAAATCTAGTTGGACACTCAACTGATCAAGCCAAGCCAGCACCCGAACAGTAAAAAAAAAAAAAAAAAATTAAAAGCTTACTTTACTATTCAAATAATAATTAATTAATTAATTAATTAAAAAATAAATTTGTATTTGAGTACAATTGACACACAATGTTACATTAGTTTCAGATGTACAACATAGTGATTTAGCTTCTCTGTATATTATGCTATATGCTCACCACAACTGTAGCTACCATCTGTCACCATACACTGATACTTTAATACATCAACAATATTCCCTCTGCTATGCCTTTTACTCCTGTGACTTATTCATTTGATAACTGGAAGTGTGTATTTATCAATCCTTTTCACCCATTTTTCCCATCTCCAAATACTTTCCCTCTGGAAACCATCAGTTTGTTTTCTATATTTATAGATCTCATTCTGCTTTTTGTTTGTTTATTCATTTGTTTTGCATTTTAGATTCCATACATGAGTTAAATCATATGGTATTTATCTTTCTCAGTCTGACTTATTTTACTTAGCAAAATACCCTCTAAGTCCATCCATGTTGCCACAAATGGCAAGACCTTATCCTTTTTTATGGTTGAGTAATATTCTAGTGTGGCATATGTGTGTGTGTGTGTGTGTGTGTGTGTGTGTGTGTGTACATGCATGGCATCTTCTTTATAGACATTTAGGTTCCAATAGACATAGGGGTGCATGTATTTTTCAAATTAGTGTTTTTATTTTCTTTGAATAAATACTCAGGAGTGGAATAATTGGATCATATGATATTTCTACACTTAATTTTTGGAGGAGGTTCCAGACTGTTTTCTTTTTCTTATTTTTTTTAAGTTTATTCATTTTTGAGAGAGAGACAGAGCATGAGCAGGGGAGGGGCAAAGAGAGAAGGGGGACACAGAATCCGAAGCTAGCTCCAGGTTCTGAGCTGTCAGCACAGGGCCTGACGCAGGGCTCGAACTCATAAACCTGAGATCATGACCTGAGCTGAGGTCGGACGCTTAACCACCTGATCCACCCAGGTGCCCCTCCACACTGTTTTCCATAACGGCAATACCAACTTCCGTTCTCACCAACAGTTAATTCGATTCTAATTGAGGAGTAATTAACAAATAAAATTGTATGTATTTTAAGTGTACGGCATGATGATTTGATATACGTATATATTGCTAAATGTTATCAAAAACAAGTTAATTAATATATCCATCACCTCACATAATTATCTTTTCTTTTGAGAATGCTTAAAGTCTACCCTTAGCAAATTTGAATATCAATACCGTTTTATTAAGTATAGTCACTATGCTATACATTAAATCCTCTGAACTGATTCATCTTATAACTGGAAGCTTGTACTCTTTGACTAACTGTTATAATTTTGTTAAATCAGCATTTGTTATGTAGTACTCCAGGGTCCCAGATGGTGAGCCACAGTTGAATGAAAGACCACAAGAGGAACTGAGATAGAGATATCTCAAAAGATATCTCAATATTCATTATTCATAGGTTCTGGAGGAAATAGACACATGCCTTGAAGGGGAACATGAGAAAGTTCAAGCAGGGTGCAGGCAGACAGAGTCTTCCAGAACCTGAGGTACATACCTTTATTAGTTTCTGCTAATGAGTACTTTGGAGTTCCTTGGCTAAGGACAGGTTGCTCAATTCAGACCAAAAGAGTGGGGTTTTGGTAAGATCCACAGGGGTCACCACAAGTGACGGTAGAGACTGTTTATCAAAAGAGCCATTGGCTGGGTTGCATCAGGAACTTTCATTTACCTTTGACTCTGAGCTATTATCTAGGACATGTGTTTGCATGAGGAGCTAAAGTCATTTGAAAGGTTCTTCTCAGGCCATTTGGCCAAACAAAACGGATGCTGAGGCAGCAAAACCATGGAGTAGTGTACTTAAACTCTTGACACCAGCATGTCCCCATTTCCCTTAACCCCACTCAGCTCCTGAAAATCACCATTCTACTCTTTGCTTCTATGAGTTTGACTTTGTTTTTCTTTTTATAAGATTCTACATACAAGTGATACCATACAGTATTTGTCTTTGTCCATCTGGCTTATATTAATTAGCATAATGTTCTCAAAGTCCATCCATGTTGTCAGAGATGGAAAGATTTCTTTCTTTTATATGGCTAAATAATATTCCATTGAGTGTATATATCACATTTTTGTTTTCCAATTTATCTGTTGGTGGACACTTATGTAGTTTCCCTATCTTGGATATTGTTAATAATTCTTCAGAGAATATGGGAGTGCAGATGTCTCTTCAAAGATATAATTTTTTTTTTTATTTCTTCAGCTCTCTACCCATGAGTAGAATTGCTAGACCATATGATAGCTCTATTTTAATTTTAATTTTCTTCACATCCTCATCAGCAGCCATCTTTGTCTTTTTAACACTAGCCATCCTGGGACACCTGGGTGGCTCAGTTGGTTAAGCATCCGACTTTGGCTCGGGTCATGATCTCATGGTTTGTGGGTTCAAGCCCTGCATTGGGCTCTGTGCTGACTGCCATCTCAGAGACTGGAGCCTGAAGCTCAGAGGGATTCTGTGTCTCCCTCTCTCTCTGACCCTCCCCTGCTCATGCTGTCTCTCTCTCTCTCTCATAAATAAATTTTTAAAAAACCCACACATTTAAAAAAAAGACTAGCCAACCTAATTGGTATGAGATGATATTTCATTGTTTTGATTGACATTTCCCTGATTAGTGATGTTGATCATCTTTCATATAGCTGTTGTCCATTTAATATATCCTTTGGAAAAATGTCTGTTCAAGTTCTTTGCTCATTTTTTAAGTGATTGTATTTTGGGGGGAGAGAGAGAGAGTGAGAGAGAGAGAGAGAGATGGCAGGGCAGAACGAGAGGGAGATAGAATCCCAAACAGGTTCCACACTCAGTACAGAGCCTGGAGCAGGGCCTGAACCCATGAACCATTGTGAAATCGTGACCTGAGCTGAAATCAAGATTCAGACACTTCACCAACTGAGCCACCCAGGTGCCCCACGCTCTTTACTCATTTTTAAAATTGTTTTTTGTGTTTTTTCTGTTGAGATATAAGTTGTATAGATATTTCACATATTAAATTCTTGTCAGATAAAAGTTTGGCAAGTATTTTCTGTCATTCCATAGGTTATCTTTTTATTTTGTTGATTGTTTACTGTGCAGATTTTTTTTAATTTTTTAATGTTTTATTTATTTCTGAGAGAGAGAGAGAGAGACAACATGAGCAGGGGAGGGTCAGAGAGAGGGAAATACAGAATCTGAAGCAGGCTCCAGGCTCTGAGCTAGCTGTCAGCACAGAGCCTGACACAGGGCTTGAACCCAAGGACCATGAGATCATGAATTGAGCCAAAGTTGGATGGTTAACTGACTGAGCCACCCAGGCACCCCCAGAAGCTTTTTAATTGATGTAGTTCCACTTACGTTTTGTTTTTATTGCTTGTGCTCTTTGTGTCATATCCAAAAAAATTTTGCCAAGACCAAAGTCAAGGAGCTTTTCCCTATGTCTTTTCTAGGATTTATACAGTTTCAGATATTACATTTAACTCTTTAATCTATTTTGATTTAAATTTTGTAAAAATTCTTATTGCTCCAATATAGGTTTTTAATATGTTGCCCACTTAACTGGATTTAGCTTCTTAAAAGCTAAAAGAAGAAAGAGATTAAATGCAATCAGAATTTTATGATGAAATAAAAGACCAGAAGTTTAGTTAAGAAGTCAAGAGGAGGGTAGTATGTGAGGAAGAGGAATATCATTGCCTATTAGTGGAAAAAGAGAGAGAGGGGGAAAGAAAAGAGAGAAGCTACTGAGATTACATAAGCTTTAGAGAAAAGCAATTTAATTTTTTTTGCACTGTCAGAACAAAAGACACACACCGGGTGGCTCCTACACAACAAATATTTATTTCATCCATTTTGGAGAGTTAAAGTCCAAGATCATGGTGTGAACATGGTTCTAGTGAGGGCTCTCTTCCCTGTTGTAGACTGGTGACTGTTTATTGTGTCCTAACATGGTAGAAGGCATCAGGCCATTCTCTACGTTCTCACTGATAAAAGCACCAATTCCTCTTATGAAGATTCCATTCTCATGACCTGGGCACTCTCCAAAGGCTCACTTCTTAATGCCTTCACAATGGACATTAGGTTTAAAAGCACGAATTTAGGGTAAAATCAACAATCAGTTTACAGCAGGAATGAAGGGATCAATTTTTTATTGTCTTGTTTTTCCTCAGTCATATTCTTGAACACCTTTTTGTTGCGTCCATATGCTACGACAGGTTCTATGAAGTTAAGAGCACTAAGGCTGATTTTTATTTTAGTCACATTGAATTTCTTTCCCATTGGTCACAGTCTCAGGAAAAGAAGGGACTCTCATCATTCATACATTTACTCATTCATTTATTCCCTCATTATTCTAATACTTACCAAGCACTTAGTTTGTGCCTAGGTATTTTAATTAGCAAAACAGTGAAAGATGTCCATCCTCATAAAACTTATACTCTGTCAGAGGGAGATAGAACAGCATGATGAAAGTGTCAGCTATTCAGTAAGTTAAAATCTGGTAAGAAGAATAGATAAAAGCCTCCTTTTGTTGCTGTGCTTCTTCTGGGCTGACAAGATAAAATAAATCAACTTCTTTCTCAAAGAAAAGTTTTCCCAATGTTGTCACCTTTTCTCTTCAACAGATTGTTGCTGCTGAGTATGGAGTCCTTCTCTCTAAAACCTCCAAAGTGCATTTAACATAGGTTAACCCATCTTCAAAAAAAACGTGCAAACTCTGCTATTTCTTCAAATCTCTTGTTGGCTTCCATATACACAAACCTGAAAATTTTCAGAAAACATACTATAAAAAGTTTCTTTTGACCTGCTAGGAATAAAGTAAATTTAGCTTTTATTTTATGCTCCCCTAAATTTTGGTTGTACTTGAAAGTAATGGTCACTGTACCTTACAGGGATTTGATCTTACACAAGTATGGGAGCTGGTTATTCTGGAAACTGTTGTCATGCCTGATGTTAGAGCTTGAAGCCAGAGAACAAGAGCAGGAAGTCATGAAAGGAACATAGAGACATAGAAATCTGTGCTCATTCTTATTGCCTCTGACCTTGATAAACGATAAGGGGGACCTTCAGTATGAGGAAAAACACAAATAGATGGCGCAGGATTCATAAAAACAAAAGGAGGATGCAGGGAAATATAGAATAGTTATATGTTCATCTGTTGTATCAGAAAAACAACCTTTATGGAGTACAGAAAATGGCTGCTGATTCACTTTTCCCCTTTAAATCTACAACAAGAATCTCTCAAAGCCAAGGCTAACTGGAAATGAATTGATAAAGATTCTGGGAAATGTAGTCTAGCTTCTCCATGTTGAAACATTGCGAAGTCATCACAAATATCATTGATGAATTTCTCCATTTTTCACAGAGAAATTGGTTTGTGTACCAATATTCTAGGCTATATACATAAGTTGATATCAGAAAAGTATACTATAGGTTTTTATTTTAGTTTTTTAACTGCCATACACAGATAATCTACTTACATGAATGAATACTTCAATTTTAAATGCATTGTTTG
This sequence comes from Proteles cristata cristata, assembly GCA_017311185.1. Classification (NCBI taxonomy): domain Eukaryota; kingdom Metazoa; phylum Chordata; class Mammalia; order Carnivora; family Hyaenidae; genus Proteles; species Proteles cristata. The sequence continues at coordinate 258,142 of JAESUZ010000872.1, forward strand.
GAATATTGGGGATGTAATAGTTCTTGAATTGTGTTAATTCAGTCAAAAATTCATATTCTAAATTTTTAGTTCCATTATAATTACAAAAATAAGAAATTTAATTTTTCTGAAATAAAGTTTATGTTTTAATATATTCTCATAAAAGCTCCACAAAGGTGACTGTGCTCCAACTTTTCCATTTTCTTTGTCACTTGGTTAGCAATTTATAATACAGAGTCAAGTTCCTATGGGACCCTTCTTGGAATTCTTGTTTCCTAGCTCACTGAACACAATATCCAAGGTATCAGGGGTCAGATATCCAAAGCTTGTGAATTACAGAATTGGGTCACCTATTTAATAACTCAGGCCAAAAGCAAATATTTTCCTTTATAACAGCACTACCATTTCCTAGAGATTTATGCATTTTCCATTGAATAAAATGTATCAGATCATATGCCTTTTCCTAATTAAAGGAAAGTCATGTAGCTCAAAGTAGGCCAATCACAATAAGATAAATAAAAATGTAATCCATCATGAAAACAACTAATGAATGATTTTAATTAGCAACAGTGAATAAGAGATCAATGATATTACTTAATACATAATGCAGGATGCTTGGGTGGTTCAGTTGGTTAAGCTGCCGACTTTGGCTCAGGTCATGGTCTCACAGCTCCTAAGTTCAACCCCCTTAAAGGGCTCTGTGCTGACAGCTCAGAGCCTGGAGTCTGCTTCAGATTGTCTCCCTCTCTCTCTCTCCGTCCGTCCCCTGCTAATGCTCACTCGTTTGTTCACTCACTCTCTCTCTCATCAAAAAATAAATAAACATTAAAAATTTTTTAAATTATAATGCTTCATAAAGACCAGGCCTGCATATTCCCCAGGCATATGTATTAACTGATGCTCTGTAGATAGTTTATTTTTGCCTGTCGATACGAGAATTATAGCTGATAACAAGAGGTCAGTGCTCTAACAAAATAAGGGATGGCACAATAAGTGAGCCTGAAAGAATAAGTCCAAGTAGCATAAAACATTGCCTTAGACATAAATAGATAACAATCAATATCAGTCCAATCTGGTCAAGAAGCCAAAAACACATGTTCTTTAAAAAATTTAAGCTTTTTCAAGATGCTGTTTTGTTTGTAGTCATAGAATTTGACAGGTATTGACAGTTACAAAAATTAACAATGTAGAAATTACCATGTAGAAAAAATACATTCAGAAACTATATTTTATTGGACTGACTGTATTTGGAGGAAATGAAATTAAATGTAATGACCTGTAGAGCAGGAGTTTTCAAAGTGTGATTCATATATTTGTACAGGGAGCCTCCCTCCCCACAATGCTTTTTGTAGGTCCATAAGATCAAAAATAACACGAGATCATATTTGCTTTTATTTCACTGTGTTAATATGTGCACTAAAGTTGCAAACTCAATGGTGAGTAAAACTGATGGCGCCTTAGTCTGAATCAAGACAGTGGCACCAATCTCTTTTAGTAATCAATGTGTTTTTCATCAGCAAGTGCTCATGGTAAAAAACAAACAAATGGTTCTCATTTTCAATGAAGATGTAAAAATATTAAATATTGGCAATAGTGGGTGTGCATATTAAATATTATGTGTGAAAATATGTAAAGTGAAAATATACATGGGGCGCCTGGGTGGCTTAGTCGGTTAAGCGTCCGACTTTCGCTTAGGTCATGATCTCGCGGTTCGTGGGTTCGGACCCCGCGTCGGGCTCTGTGCTGACTGCCAGCTCAGAGCCTGGAGCCTGTTTCAGTCTGTGACTCCCTCTCTCTCTCTGACCCTCCCCTGCTCACGCTGTCTCTCTCTCTCTATCCTAGAAATAAATAAAAAACATTAAAAAAAAAAAAGAAAATATACATAAAGTATGTTATATGTCTAAGTACAAATGTCACCTTCAGTTAAAGTCTATGTGATTGATTTGAGAACTGAGGTAGTTAATTTTTCAAATTAACCATAGTTATGCTTGAAAAAATGACTGAGAAACAGTGGTTATCCTGGCTTAGATATTTGGCTAAATAAACGAATTTAGCCTGAAATTTAAGAGGATTGCTTAAAAGTTGAGCTTAAGAACGAATATTAGAATTTTGGAAAACTTGTAACTACCACTCTGAGCTTGATAATTTTGAGTTCTTAAATACCTTTCTGATGAGGACATTAACAAATACAATTATTTTACATTTTTGTAATAAAATATGTCAACATTCAGACATGTTTTTCATAATTAAAAAAATTAATACTTTCCAAATGACCAGTGTATTATGTTAAAAAGTCATATGTGGATAAAATATCCATTCAAAATGCAAGCGTGTCTGGTGGATTTTAATGTCACACACTACAAAAAGCTCAGTGATAAGTTCCAAATTCCACACTGAAACTGACTTTTAAGAAGCAACTGCCTATTATGTTTTGGCATAGCATCAAAATAAAACACCTACAATTATCTGGAAAGATATACATTAGAAATATTGAAAAATATAAAATAATTCAATTTTTCATTAACTTTTTGCATTGGAATAATAATTTTCATAGAAATATTTGTCAATTATAACAGGCTCATTATTATTTAAAAAATTAATATATAATATTCTTAATATCATTCTTTATAGGATAGTAAATAACTTCATGCCACATATCTCTTATCACATTTTTCAACATTGTTTTTGCAAATGTTTCCAGGCTTCCCTAGTTTCCAGCCACATACACCTTCACATACCTTTCCAAAAGAATTGTCTTAATCAGAATCATAGTCTGAGTTGTGGGGAGTCAGTCTGTCTTGGAAATAAAAATTGGAGAATTTTACCATGAGAAAAATGTATTTTTAAGAAAATGATTGTGAGGTACCTGGGTGGCTCAGTCAGTTAAGCCTCTGATTCTTGATTTCAGCTCAGGTCATGATCTCATGCTGTGAGTTCAAGACCCGTGTGGCACCCTTTGCCAACAGTGTGGAGCCTGCTTGGAATTCTTGCTCTGTCTCTCTGTCTGTCTTTCTGTCTCTCTCTCTCTCTTTCTCTGCCTCTCAAATATAAATAAATAAACTTAAAAAATAGTTATAAAATAAGGAAGTGGATGCATTCTGAGAAGTCTAGAACCCCCCAACGGGAGAATAAAAGATAAAAACAGAGAAATTGTACACGCAAAAAAAAATCTGATGAAAATTGGTGAATATCTAAGACCTTGAAAACAGAGCATAATTTCAGATACCAGAGAAAGTTACATAGTCAAAACTACTGAAAATTTGGGGAGGAATGCATTGTCTTTGAAAAGTTAACTGAAAAGTTTACTGTTAAGATTTTCAAAGTCTTAGTTACATACTCAGAACTAAATTCATGTTACAATTATTTTGCCTAAATGGTTATGGAAAAAATTCTGAGTGTTATTCCACATATATTTCAGTTAAACTGATTATTACTGTCTTTTAGTAATAATGTAAATAAAGTAGTTTGGAAATAAATCTGAAGAATTAGTTTTTATTATTAAACCAACATTTTAAAAAGTTAAATTTAGAATCATTAACCATTGCATAAATGACATTTAACTACCTAGAATGTTCCTTTAACAAAGGGATTTTATGAACATAAATTCATAATTATTCACTTGCTATAATGTTGACACATACATCTATGCATAGCACATTATAAAATCTTGCTTTTTCTTACTTCCTAATTCTCACTTTTAGCCTCAAGGCTCTGCAGTTGCTGTTCCTGTATCCTGTAGTGTTCTTGATCATCCATTTTTTCTAAGACCTACTGCATCACCTTATTGAAGTCTCTAATAATATGTTACTATTTCAATATTTGTCTCCCTATCCTGTCAACTGCCCTGTGAACACTCCAAACCTCCAGCGAGGAGGACAGAACACGTCCACTTCCTCATGACAATTATTCCCATGGTTGAAGATTCTGTGGGAATTCTCTTGTATAGGATATAAGAATAATTCCATTACAGAATCCTTGATGATTTTGAATATTCTTCCTTTTTCTATTATTCTCTAAAATTCTCATCTTTCTAAATACAGGTCTAAAATGGAATAAATTACCAAATGTGGTCTGTACAATGAAAAGCAGAATGGAGCTTTCACTTCCCTCACTCTAAATGCTTGATTTCTGTCACACCACTTTGAAATTTTAGTAGCATACTTGTTAGATATATCTTACTAATGACTCACATTGAGAATATTGGAAATCTAAGTACCTAGATTATGATAGTAAATCATTTTCTTCTCTTTATTTTTTTAAGTTTTTTTTTAATGCTTTATTTATTTCTGAGAGAGAAAGACAGAGAGACAGAGAGCACAAGCAGGGGAGGGTCAGAGAGAGAGGGAGACACAGAATTCGAAGCAGCCTCCAGGCTCTGAGCTAGCTGTCAGCACAGAGCCCGACACAGGGCTCGAACCCACCAACCGTGAGAGCATGACCTGAGCTGAAATTGGACGCTTAACTGACTGAGCCACCCAGGAGCCCCTCTTCTCTCTATAAGTTTAGCTCAATTTATTTTTTGCAATGACTTCATTTTTAATGGTAACCAAAGTGTAAGACATAAAATATCAATGCACAGTTTGATATTATGTTAACAAGAAACATTAAGTTTAACATAATAACTAACAATCCTTTTCATATTTATTGTCTGATAATTATCTATGAATGTTTCTTCTGATGTGAGTCACATTCTCTTGCCACAACAATTCTTTAGAGATCTAACAAATATAGTAACTTCATCAGAAATGCTAATTAAAGAAATATATCCCAAATTATATTGTAGTAATTGAATAGCAATACATATTTAATAACAGTTGCTATTTATACTTGAGAAATGCTATTAATAAATATACAGAAATAATAAGGTTTTCATCTCCAAAAGTTCAGTATAGAGTTTGGTCATGTAGAGGAGCACATAATTCATTACAAATTTCTCTTGTGAGCACTTAGAACCCATTAAAGAATAAAGAATTCGAATTTTGTTTTGTTTTTCACAACCATGAAGTTGCTTAGAAAATAATAGTAAAGCAAAAATGGCTTTGTGTTTTTTGCACATTTCATAGTCTGATGTGGTTTATCTAATTGTTTAGTTTCAGTAGTATAGAAAGAACCAAAAGATTGGAAGTGGAGAAAGAACCAGAAGAATAATCAAAACAGTCTGGTTTAACTGTTCCAAACCAATTGAGATGTTCTAAAGGAAAAGATAATTCCTAAGTACTCTCTCTTACATTGTTGGGCAGATAGTTACATTAGTAGTGCTATGGGGAAATGATGTTCCACTTTTTCACTGACCTTCTTAGTTCCAGAGCTTCACTTGCTTCACAGAACCTGTGAACCCCCTGTCAGTCTTCCTTTTCTTTTGGAGTCCATCTGCTTCATGCTACAGTTGCATGAGTCATGGGAGAAGGCAAAGGGTTTTAGTACTTCTAGAATAATAGCCTGCATACGCTTCATGTTTAATTAGTTCTTTTGCCCCCAGAGCTCAATGGGGTGCTATGCTAAAGTGTGTTTGTGGCACAGATGAAGAAATCCAAGCTTGAGAAACCTCATCTTTTTAAAGTGGGCTGCTAGTGAGTCTTCCTAACTTCTGCACAGAGGGAGACATTACTTTTATTTTCTTCCTGGACAGCAAACAAACTTTTCTTCTGTTCCATAACACAGCACACTCTCTGTAATTAATTGCAGTTCTTTACTAGAGAAACAGTCTTGAAAAAGTAGTGGGGAAGAAAACTTAAGACCCTGAGAGACCCATTAAAAATTGTAACCCAACACTCTCAAGACATAACACTGAGCCAAATACCTGAATGGCAAGAAGGATCTGGCCACTGATCGGGGAAAGCTATGAGACAGTGAATGCAACCACTACAAAGAGTCAAGGTAGAGAACGAATGTGATGATTTAAGGGAAGGAAAAGTCATCCAAGTCTACCAGTGAGTCTAGTAAATAAGCACAGAGAGATAGGTAGGAGTGACATTACATAGATCAGGGCTTCTCAGACTTTAAGGTGCACACACATTGCATAGAAGACAGATGTTGTTAAAAATCAGATTCTGTTTAATTAGATCTGAGGCAGGGTCTGAAATTCTGCTTTTCTGAAATGCTCCCAGGAGATGCCTGCCAATGCTATAGATTGAATAACAAAGCTGTAGAATCTTTTGCAATGTTCAGATGAGAGATGATTATGTTTGAAAACAGTCTGGTAGTAACAGAGATAGACACAATTTGACTAATTTAGCATGCATCAAAAAATAGTGACACTGATGGAATGGATACAGACAGTGAAAGGGACAAGGATTCTGAGCACCCCATCCTGATGTGTGTGTGTCAAGGAATTATACAGCAACAAAACAATGCTTTGACACCAGCTGGATGTCCTACAATTCAACTCAACTCTGATACTATCTACCCTGAGATGGAATCAGATCCTATGGGTTAAGGTCTCAGTCCTACTAGACTGCCTCCTTCCTACTTTCAGGTGCCAATTGCAAGGCCATGTTTTCATCTGAACTTCTACAAACCCTCTTCTTGGGTTTGATTAATTTTCTAGAGCAATTCACAGACCTCACATAAATATTCATGTATTGGATTATCGGATTATATGAGGATATAACTCAGGAACAATGGAAGAGAGAAACAGGGCAAGGCTTGAGGAAAATACAAGGAACTTCTGTGCTCTCTCAGAGGGCACCACTTTCCCCACCTCTCTACGTGTCACCAAAATGGAAGTTCTCTAAACCCTGTCCTTTAGGGGTTTTCTGGAGGCTTCATTACATAAATAATATTGAATAAGTTATTGGCTAATGGTGAAGTCAATCTCCCACCCCTCTTCCCTGCCTGGAGGTGTGTGTGCGTGTGTATTGGGGGGGAGGGTTGAAGGGAAGAATTAAAAGTTCCCCCTCTACTCATGTGGTTGGTTTCTCTGGCAACCAGACCCCATCCTTAGGTATGATCCAAAAGTCACTCAGCTAACAGAACAACAGATACTTTTATTGCTCTCATCACATAAGAAATTCCAATGGTTTTAGGAGCTCTGTGCCACAAATGGGGAGGAAGACCAAATACATATTTCTTATAACTATAATTCACAAAGTACATAAAGAAATAGCCTACTTTTTGTTTCACAAACTAAATTATAGCATAGCTCTTTTAAATAGGAAAGTGGGGGGAAAAAGAAGATTCTGTGTATGTAGGTGAAGGTGGTAATTAAGTATTTTTAAGAATAAGTTTGAGCTTACAAGTTATGTAAATGTACATATCAAGTAATTAATAGATAGTATAGAACTCTGAAGTGATAGGGAGATATTATTAACATAAAGCTTTTATATAAAACAGAGCATTAGATGAAATTACCTAGGAGACTGAGAAATGAAGGGAGACTAATATCAAACTGAGGAGTGGCAGAAATGTATACAACAGTAGAGAGGGTTTTTCTTTAACTTTTGTTCCGAAAGATACCTATTAGAAAGTAGGAGTTTAAAAGAGATATAGGGCAAAGGGAAAATCTCTTTTGTTGCATGGCAAAAGACCATAAAGTATGTTTACATATGAGAGGATTAATTAAGTAGCATGAATAAAATTGATAATCTGGAGGTTATTACAGAGGAAATTACAAACAGAAATTCCCTGACATAGCAGAAGGGAATGGGATGCACGAGGCCCAAGGATTTGAAAGCAGGTACAAACTGTCCATTGTAGCAAGAAAGAGGACAAAACTTGTTTGCTGTCAGTGAGATGAGATATTGACTTTTTATAATTTTTCTTCTTTCTTTGAAATATAAGATACTGTCATTGTTTGAGTAGAAGAGAAAGGTATGTGTGTGTGCGTGCGTGCGTATGTGTGTGTGTGTGTGTAATAGTTGAGGGAAGAGGAAATGTGAACCAGTTGTTTTGGAGAGTGAGGAAGCAAGCATATAAGGGAAATGTGGAACATTGCTAGGCAAGGCTGTTTACTGATTTGACGTTTCTGGTTGTTAAAGGAAGCTTGGTCAACATTCCATGTAGTTGTTGTTATTGTTTTCCTAGGTATTTACTACTTAAAAGCATACCTGGAGGAAAAAGTCATTTGGTTTTTCTCTAGGGATAAGACTGGTAGTTGGAGAAAAAAGCAAAGGAATTAGAATGCTCAAAGATTTACTTTTGATAATGGGGTATGGACTAGGCATACCAAATAAGGTCAAGATAGAAGATAGAATTTAGGGGGATTAGATTTACTGAGAATAGGAGTTAGGTAATACATACATACATACATACATACATACATACATATTTTCTGGTGATGCCAGCCCTAATAGATAACACTGGATATTTACCAGAGAAATCTTAAGGCTACTTTTTACTTATTTCTGCCAAGATTTATTTTAAAGGAAAAAATTTTTCTTATATAATTTATAACTCACAAAGCTCATGAACTTATCATAAAAATTAGCATATTATCCAAAGATTATGTGAAACTTATGGATTGTATTGATACTGCCTTCACACCCCAGCAAGAGAGGACTGGCATTCTGGGGGCACATTTCACAAACACAAACAGAAAAATGCATTTTTAAAAGAATACACAGGAACCTCATTCAGAGTCTAGCATTCAGCACTTGGCAGAACACCATCTCTAAAATCTAAACATCCAATCTAGTGATAACACCTTTCAGGTCACAAGGAAGCAGTCCTCCATATAAGACAAGAGCCCTATGACCTCAAAATAAAATGCAACTGCCATCTGAGTGCCATGAAGTCTGTATATTGTATTCCTGCCAGTGTTCGAGATAGACATTGATACAGAACGTATGTAGGATTTGAGTGATGGATGTGCTTAGATAAGAGGAAAGACAAATTAATTAACCTGCCAAGTCCTTCTTCTCAGACAGCAAGAATGCAATAGATTCTTTCATAATTAGGTATTGATTCCCAGTAGTTCTAAACATCTGTTTCCTTGCTTATCTTGATGTTCCCATTTGTGATTTGTGATAGAGAAACTCATGGATGAGAAATGATTCTTACAACAGTGGCAAATGGAAGCTGATGTACATTTATGATATTAAACAATTCATCTTCCTCTTGCAATTATATATGTGCTGTAAACATAACATTCATGAAGTGTATCGTCATTTTTTTCTAGTGTAACTAGATAACTTTAGGGCATAGAATTGGAAGTAGTTCTACTTTTATATAACATCTTTATGATATTTAATCAAATGTATAAAATAAAAGATTTATGTAAAATTTGGAGCATTTTAATTTTGTTATATTGTGCTTTTTAATTTTAACAGCTAACTTTAATAATTTAAAAGGAAATGACAACTAAAAGTACAAATAAAATACTTTTCATTATATCTTTTTTTATTTACCTAACTTACATTCTTATAAAAATATATTCAAGGTTGAAATGTTGAACACATATGTTATTTTCATTCCCCTCTGTCATTGTGACTACATCCTGAAAGAATAATACTTCTAATAGAAAGTATAAGTGCAATTCAAGGCAGGGGGTGGAAAGCTTAAATGAAGACATGAGATAATCTTTAAGGAGCAAGACTCACATAAAATTTGCGATCCAAATTAGTAAGCAGGGACACAGGAATGTATGTGAATCTCCACGTGGACTTGGGCGCTAGGTCCTGAGAATGTTAGGGGGGAAGGCTGAATTCCGTTTTCCTCAGAATGTCGACGAGCTCACTTCTCCACAGGAAGACCACCTGTCCCTGGGGCCTCAGGGCTGCCTGCTGTGTCAACTAAAACTTCAGAGTAGAATCCATAGTAGACATCGAAGAGTCCTTAACATTAAAAAACATAGACCCTGAAAATAGCATTTCTAAATTTTTGCCAAGGTCAGTAATTGTTATGTATGTATAAATATGAAAGTTCCAGGGAGAAGACTGTGGCTTGAGAAAACAAAGAGCAGAAAGTAAATCTAACAAAGGAGCCTGGGTTCAAAACAGAGAGACCTCCACATGGGAAGCAGATAGGAATGCACTTGAAGAATCCTAACCCAACCTAATACAAGCTCTAACCGTAACCCTATTAAGATTTTTGTTGAAATCACCAGACAATAAAAAGACAAACCACACACACACACACACACACACACACACACACACACACACACATTCTCCTCTGCCACCAATGAACTGTAGTTGAGAGTAGAATCTGGTATGTTCTTGAGGTTTGAGGTTGGCAATTCCTATCACACATATGGGAAAGTGAGGGTTAGAGTTGGGGAACAAAATAAATTTGAAGGTTTATGAACAAGAGGAGGAAATGATCAAATGCACCCTTCAGAAGCATGACTCTGGCAAATGTACATAGGACAAATCAGAACTAGAGAAATTATGAATAAGGAAGAGCTTTCAAGTAACTATGAAACTCTCAAGGTAATGAGAAGCTGCATAAGAGCTGAGGCAGGTATGTGGGCAGATGAAATCACATATAGAAGCAGAAGGAATAGGATACGCTAGCTGATTTATGTAGCAGGAATACCACTCCAGGTTGTGAACAAGAGTAACTAAAAATGATGATCGAATTAAGTTAAGCTTCAAAAACAGGGCAAATGACCTTGACAGAAAACAATGACTTCAGTTTTTTAAAATGTTTTGTTTGAGATGCCACCTTTGAGGAAGGATACCAAACCCACTATTATAAATGTGACATTTCATCTTGTAAGAAAAACAGACTCAAGACAGAGGTTGACAATCACGTATATGAAGAAGATAATTTGCAAAATAGAAAACATAAATGAAAAACAAAACACACATATCCCCATAATAATTGAAATGCTTATTAGTATAATAGAATATTTTATTTTACTTCCAGAAAAAATCTGTGTGTGTGCAAATATGTGCCTGTGTGTACACTTGTGACTCTGTTTTTCTAAAAACATTTAGTACTATTAAGAACACTGTGAAACAGGCTTATAGTAAGTATAGATCATTTATTATTCAAAATGCCATTCCAAAAATTTAATATCCTGACCAACTCTTTATAGACAAGATTATTTTATAAATGTACTTCTAGCCTGTTTATTAATGTCTATTACCTATTTATCTCTTGGCGTTTGGTGTCCTCTGTAAGATTTTGAATTTTTATTAATTTATTATTTTATTTAACTATTAGTAAATATTTAAATTTTATTAATTTATTATTTTATTTAATTATGAATAAATATGTGTATATTATAGATATTCCCCATACATATATGGTATAGAGTTCATGTCATCAAATCTATTAATATGTTCTCTTATACTCTTTTAAATTTCTTTATAACTTTTTCATTTCAAGTGCCTACATTTGCCTTCTCGAATACATACATATCCCTAGCTAGATATTTTAAGAATAGTTATCTATTTCCTTTTGCGCTTTTTTTTTTTGGACTAATTTATCTGAAGTTAAATTTGGTGTTTTGCATTCAGTAAGGATCAAAATTTCTTGTCTGCATGCACCTTCGTTATGTTATTATTTCAGACTATAAACTGTTCTTTTAAACTTCCTTATGATGCCTGGGTGGCTCAGTCAGTTGAACATTTGACTCTTGATATCAGCTCAGGTAATGATCCCAAGATCACAGGATCTAGCCCTGCTTAGTGTGGAGCCTGCTTAAGATTCTCTCTCTCTCTCTCTCTCTCTCTCTCTCTCTCTCTCTCTCTCCCTCTATCTCTCCCCCCCCGCCCCTCTCCCCTGCTCATACTGTCTCTCTAAAATTAAAAGAGAAAAACCTCTTATATCTTAAATTTCATTTATAGATTCTCTAAACTGTCACTTAATTAATCAACATATTATCTGTCAGGTAATATTGTAAATGTGGAAAACACAGCAGTGAAGAAAACATCCTTAAATGCCTACCATCGTGCATATTTCATTGTGTGGTGTAGAAAAGGGAAAGACAAGGGCAAAGGATAAGGAAAAGAAATTAAAGTTTTTAGCCTTTTACACTGTGATAGGGTTTTTATGGAGAAAAAAGTGGGAAAGGAAGTTAGAAAGGGTAAATAGTTTCCAGAGAGAGGAAGAGTAGAGCAGTTGACATCACTGATAGGAAGAACTCTTTCCAGACACTTTTGTGTGGTGCTAGGGGGAAAGTCTGCAGACATTTTGCTTTTGGTTTGTTTGTGTTTTCAGATGGGAAAAATAACAGATGTAGCATACAAGGATGACTGTTCATGCAGAAATGAGAGGGAGATTGCTGAATCCAGATTCTTCAAGAGGTGTGAGGATCTAATCTAAAAATACTATTGACTTAAAATATTGAAGACTGACTAATCAGTAGGCTTGTACCAACAAAAATGCGCAAATGGCAATTATAAATAAAGAGCTGCCATGTGGTATACAACCCCTGTCCTAAAATCCTTTAGCTTCCGTGAGACTTACAGAAAATATAGCCTAAGGAGACTGGGTATTCACTACAACTATACTGGAACATGTGGTTCACTTCCATTAAAATATTTCTCATTGAAATGAAGTTGATCAATTACATGTAGAAAAATGTATGGAGAAAGAGGCACTTAAGTTTCACCCTGAAAAGTAAAATCAATGTGACTGAACCAGGAACTGCTTCAGGAAAAGTTTAAGAAGGTATAAAGAGTGATGCCTGGGTGACTCAGTAGGTTAAACATCCAACTCTTGATTTTGGCTCAGGTCATGATCTCACTGTGAGATAGAGCCTCGCATCGGATTCTGCACTAACCATGTGGAACCCGCTTGAGATTCTCTCTTTCTCCCTCTCTCTGTTCCTCCCTTGCTTTCATCCTCTTTCTCTCTCTCTCAAAATAAATAAATAAACTTTAAAAAGTATATAAATAAAATATGAGATTTTAAATATGTAATATTTAGCATGTTTTTTAAAAACATTGGGTAGATTTTATTATTTCTTCTTATAAAGCTGTCTTAAAATATTGCAAAAAGTTATTGCACTTTTTTATACATTTTTTAAATGTTTTATTTATTTCTGAGAGAAATAGACAGTATGAGCAGGAGAGGGTCAGAGAGAGGGAGATACAGAATCTGAAACAGGCTCTAAGCTCTGAGCTAGCTGTCAGCACAGAGCCCGACACAGGGCTCGAAACCACAAATTGTAAGATCATGACCTGAGCCGGTCAGATACTTAACGGATTGAGCCACCCAGGCGCCCCAGTTATTGCACTTTTGGACAAAGAAAATAATATTTATTATAGTTTATGTCATGTCTCGCCCTACTTCCGGAGTCATGGAAACCTTCAACATTGAACTTTGTTCCATTTAGATTAATGATCTCATGAGCCAATGTTCTACTGATTAGAACCTAAACCTACAGCAAGCACCACATATAGATGGAGACAAATATTTTTATGTTCGCTTCCTTTTGAATATAATTATGCTGGAAAAAGTGTTTGAGACACCATCAGCTATAGCTGGAGAGATATTATTGAACAGCGATACTTCTAACAAATGTTGCTCTTTGCTTAAAACCCCTCATCAGCATGGAAAGGAATCAATTCCCAAGTGGCAACACAGCCTCTTGAGGCTGCTTCCCTGCTCTTTTGTTACCGATTATATTGACAGCTGGTAGTTTCTACTTTGAGACAATTTCTCTTCCTATTTACTCAATCATATCTTGTTGTAGTATTGACCTTACACCGTGAGGATGCAGTGAATAATAATGAACTCCCCTGGGTCCTGACAGATGGTTTTATATTTGGCTTTGCTATCAGCATTGAACCTCAGCATGTGAAAAACAAAGGACCAGAATGAAGAGGAGATGTTATCTGTATTAAGAGGCTAGTGACCATTTGTAGACAAGAAAAGTGCTAAATCCTGGATTTAAACAAGAAATATATTTCCAGCTGAAAGCTAAATTTTCAAAACTAAGCACGAAAAGAAAGCCTTAATATGTGTATTGCTTTCATCTGCTAGACTGAAGTATATGTAATTCAAAAAGACAACCAGATTCTAAAATCAATTTTTAATGCATAGGATATTACAAATAAACTACAAGAGCTTATTTGGATCTATGATAAATAATCTATTAGTGTCTATGTACTTTCGAAGTATGTATCACAGACACTCTTATCTATCGTCACACATTCAAACTGAATAAAACAATGTATTGTTAATGTACACCCAGTTGATTATAAATTATAAACATTTGAAATTAGGATCTAAAACAAAATTTAAAGGCACCTGGGTGGCTCAGGCACTTAAGCATCTGACTCTTGATCTCAGCTCAAGTCATGATCTCACGGTTCATGGGTTCAAGCCCCGTACTGGGTTCTGTGCTTATGGCAGAGACCCTGCTTGGGATTCTCTCTCTCTCTTTCTCTCTCTCTCCTGCCCCTCACTTGCTTTGCTCTCTCTCTCCCCCTCAAAATAAATAAACTTAAAAAAATAAATTAGGGGCGCCTGGGTGGCTTAGTCGGTTAAGCGTTCGACTTTCACTTAGGTCATGATCTCGCAGTTCGTGGGTTTGAGCCCCGCATCGGGCTCTGTGCTGACTGCCAGCTCAGAGTCTGGAGCCTATTTCAGAGTCTGTGTCTCCCTCTCTCTCTGACCCTCCCCTGCTCACGCTGTCTCTCTCTCTCTCTCCTAGAAATAAATAAAAAACAAAACATTAAAAAAATAAATTAATTAAAATAATATTTATCAATAAAGGATACATTTAAAAGCAACAACTATATGTCTTCATATTGATGTGGCCATTTCAGTCACAAATTTTCAAACAAATGACATTGAATCTTTTTGGCTTAATATTATATTCTACTTCAATTACTTTTTAATCATTTCATTCTACGTGAATTATGGCAATAGTAATTTAATTTACTCCCAGGTCAGGGGCACCAGTTTGGTTCAGTGGGTTAAGCACTGATGAAATGACTTAAAAAATGTATTATGGATGCAATTTAAAGTCATGCTTGCTACTTCTATAATTTCTGGAACTTCTGGATCTGTTTTTATCGCCTGATTTTTCTCTAGTTATCGTACACATTTTCCTCTTTTTTTCACATTTCTTGTAGTTTTTGATTGGATGCTGGTCAATGTAAATATCATATTATTGACTGTTGATTTTATTGTCTTTCTTTAAATAGTATTGGACTTGGTTTGGTAGACACCTAAGTTCCCTGTAAATTTGTCAGATTTTTGAGGCTTACAACCATTGTTATTGTAGATCTCATTGAACTTCCAAAATAGAGCCAGATTAACCCTGCTGCCACTGTGGTGGCCCCGATCAAGTCTCTCTTAAAAGTCACAAGTGTTCAGTGAGAACTCTATTCATGCTTCATAAAAGTTAAGAGTCTGCTATCCATATATGAACTCTTTAAAACTTGCTGCTTCATCACCTATCCTTCTTGGTTTGCCCTCTGCAATTTCACCCAATGCTTGCATGATGTATCATATTCTAGAAGACACTACACAAGTTTCTTGAAGTCTTTCTCGGCCTAGCTCCCTCGATTCCAGCGGTCTTTCCTGATTTAGGCTAACTCAGCATCCCTGAATTCCAAACTCCTCTCTTAATTCTACAAAATTATTTTCCTCTGCTTGGCTTCTTCTTTGTGCACCATGTTTTGGAAAGGATAAACATAGGGCTCATTTTCTTTTTTACTATTTATACATTTTCTCTTTACTATTTATTTATTTTTACTATTTATAGGGATCACAGACTGCTCTGCTTTTGTCCTTTTTCTGAACAGAGTGGTTTATACATCTCGCCCGTCTTCCTGTGTGTTTGCTGTGGAAGTGGAGTACAGTTGTAATCTCACAGCTGAAAGCAGAATTTTCTACCTGAATTATAGTAATCCTCAATTTCACAAACATGGAGCTGAGTGTGTAGTGGGAATATATAAAATAAATCCATTAAATCTTATTTATTAAATGAAAATCTGTTCAAATAGATAATAATCATTTTCCTAAACATGTTGTTATGTACATATTATTCTTTTCAAATAAAACTTGATAAACTGCTAACGAGGAAGCATCATGTTAGACAACATTACTACAATGTGCTGCAGATGCCAATAGCTGCAGAGATTTGGCATTTTCATTTGTGTGATGGGACTGATGAAATTAATGGAAAACCCTAAAATTAACATTTCAATTTTAGAGTACATTTAATAGGAAATCTAAACTGAAAGATAAAAAAGGTTAGATTATAAAGCAGCATTGGTTGTGGGGAATCAAAAAGGAAAAGATGCTATGTTAAAGATTTTCTAACTGAAAAAACAGATTGAGGATATGGTGTTTTTGAAAAGCCTGTAGATAAGTTTAAACCACTTCTAAGCATCTTGTTTTCCTTTATGAATAAAACAACACCGCACCGTTTGAATAAGGCTTTGTGGTTTTCATTTTGATATGTGACTTTCAGAAGAAAATTTTATTATGCTTGCACAGGTGGCCTCCTACATCCTGTCAAAAATAATGCTCAAAACATAGAAACAAAAGTTCAGAAATTATATCAGTATTTTTTAATACTTTGTGTGGCCCCAATGATTTCAATAACCTGGTAGCATTTGCCTATGATAGTAAGCTTTGTGGCAGATTCTCCAGTTAAGATAGACATTCTCTTCGCTGAAGGTATTGGACAATTACAACAGACACTGACCCTCTCTCTGAGGCCCCACGCTCATTTTCCCCTAGACAGCTCTCAGTAAATTTAACTTTTTCTAGGTCTTGCTGCCCTAATTTTGCACCTCTATTTAAAATTCATCACTGATTTAATTAACCTCAAATACCACTCATAATCCAGCTGTCGGAGCCAAGAAGTGGATTGCAGCTGGGAATACAAAACAAAGCAAAGCAGACAGTGGCAGCAGAGCATTAAAAAGAGTGGAAAGATGAATGGGAAGTCCCTCTAGGAATAGAGATTTATTGTAGGAAAACAATGGTTTGGTGTTTTACCTAACTCAGAGGCACTTTGCATGATCAAACTCCACATGTAATTGTTTGGATGCTCTGGGAAATGCAGGCAGACTGTCTGGTATTCATAGCAAGTTGTTCCGTGTCTTACAGATAATTAGGCAAGTTGGATTGCATTGTTGTTCAACACATATTATGCAGACACAGTCATAATAAGGCAATTTTTATGTAAGCTTCATCTTTTAAATCCTGTACAACTTTTTTTTTTCCTGAAAGGAATATCTCAGACTTCAAACCATAACTATATCACTAATTATTATGGTTTCATGAGACACAGGAGAATGAAAAAAAATTGCCCCAGGTTCAAAGACAAATTTGAAAATGGACTGAATTTTAATTAACCAGGTCATTAGCACTTTCAAAAAAGCTATCATTGTAATATTTGGATTCAGCAAATCTGTAAAGCCATATTAATGAAGCATAAGCATGAGATTTTTATCTGCCAAAACAACAAGAAAAGTCAATATTGCACGCCACAGCACATTGGTTTACCAGCCATCAGCGAATCTTAGAAAATAAAAGTTTTGATGACAGAATAGTATTTTGGTGAATAATTCATTTTTCTAATAGAAGAAATCATTTCCTAAAATCCTGCATTGCTGGTCTCATGAAACATTCCTAGATATTATTGACTTCAAGGGAAAAAACATATAACACAATAGTTAACAGCACCTACTCTGTCTGAAAAAGAAATGTAAATTATAATGGTAACTAAAACTTATGGTTTTCCGAAAAAGTTAAATTAATTACTATCTATAAAATGTTGAGAAAAGTGCCAGGTAAAGAGTAAGCACTGAGTGTTTACTATAATTATTATTGTTATTATTAACTATGCTTTTGTTTTTGGTACTATTGTTATCATTCCAATAAGAATAGATTTGATCCTGCTTTATCTTAATTAGTAATGGAAATAACTTTATTAATAGCTTACTAATTAAATTTAATAATAGAAACAATATTTTCACACGTTACTTTATTTACACCTTCCAGATTCCCTCTGAAATAGTTATAGAATTGAATACAAGTAAAAATGTACTGTTTTCCATACCTTAGGAAACTCTGCTTGTTCGAATTCTCCCAATAACCCATGCTGTGTATATTCTGAGTATAATAAAATTAAGGAACCTAAGATCACATAGAATTATGACTCTAATCCTGACCATTACCTTCACTTAGTGAACAATAAATACTTAGGAATATGCTGAGATCCTGTGCTTCAGCAGGTGAAGACACTGGGTTGGTCTTTCTTTGCAACAGCAAAGGTGTTGAGAAACAAGCTAATAAAAAATTACCAATTCAAAGACCAGAATATATAAGTCACTGCCTTTTCATAGTTTGACTCAATGATCTTTGGTAAAGTGCCATCCATATTTTATTTTTGTTTATGTTTTATTTTTAAGAGAAAGAGAGTGACAGCAAAATCAGGGGAGAGGCCGAGAGAGAGGGAGACAGAATCTGAAGCAGCCTCCAGGCTCTGAACTACCTGTCAGCACAGAGCCCAGTGCAAGGCTCAGACTCACAAAAGGAGAGAACTTACCTGAGCTGAAGTGGGTCACTTAACCAACTGAGCCACCCAGATGCCCCAAAAGTGCCATATATATTTTTTAAAAATGTTTTCCCAAGACTTTAGAAAGGTTAAAATCTTGCATAAAAAAAACACAAAAAACTCCTACTTAAAGCTGAATTGGTGTCCAGTCATGGTCATTGTTCATTTAGCAAAAATTACTTGGTCCCACATTTTACAGAAGTCACAATAGGACTAAAGATGACCACTTTATGACCATTTACTCTTTTGCTTAATGTGGAGAAAGTTAATAGTGCTTCCCATGTTAACATTCTCCATGATGTGTTCCCAGATGTCATGCATATGAAAATGGAATAGAAGAATCCTTCCTCTGAGGGTTTTATTTTGGCAGCTTCCTTGCAAGTATCACACAAGGTTCTTATTTAAATATGATGTAGCTAAATATTAGTGTCTTTCAAGTAAACAGTGCTTAGTGTTTAGCATTCCACTTAGCAGCCAAACACAGAGTAAGTTTTGAAAACAGAGGGAACTTTGGGCTCTGATCATGACCATTGAAAAGACAAAACAAAATAAGGATGGGATCACAAGATTCGTTTAAAGAAGTGATTTCCATTGAAGAAAATAATAAATGTAGCTGCATAATATAAAACAGAAAAAATTAAGTAAAACACTGGTTAGAAACATCCAATAAGCACTGGGCATTTATGATACACTGAAGATCAGCAATAAAAACATTTCATATCATTCAATATACATTTCAAAATCGTCCTACATTCAAACAAATTTCTGTGTTCAGGAACCATACTTTCTCCAAGCTTTTAAGAGAGCCAAGCTTACCCCTGTTAACTTAATAAATAAGAAAGAAAAAATTGCCATTGGGAGGATATTAAAGGATATTTCTAATTTTTATACCCATAATTCTTATATTAAGCTATAATTTTAAAGCACAAGCAGAGTATTACTAAAACACTGTGGTAAGAAATCCACACAATTTTTTTCAGAAATATACTCTAAGTATTTTAAAAGAACCAAGTTATGTTAACATTTCTTTCTTTTCTGTACATAAACTGGAGGTCCCATGAAGTGAATGTCTGAAAACAAGCAAATTGAAAAGGACAAAAAGAGTTGCTTACAGCTACCTTTTGAATATTCATGGTCATTTAGTTTAGGTATGAAACATGAGGTAAATTCTATTTTATTAATATTCATACAATTTAAATGGTTTAACAACATTATTATCTGAATAGCTGGCTCTTATTAGGCCATATTTGGAAATGACTGTAAGAACTAAAGAGACTAGATGTGAGGGGCCTAGGTGGCTCAGTTGTTTGAGCATTCAACTCTTGATTTCAGTTCAGGTCGTGATCCAAGGGTTGTGAAATAGAGCCCCAGGCTGGGCTGTATACTGGGCATGGAGACTGGTTAATATTCTTTCTCTCTCTTTCTCTCTCTCTCTCTCCCTCTGCCCCTCTCACACACCTCTGTGCTCTCTCTCCCTCTGTTCAAAATACAAAAAAAGAGGCTGGATGTAAGTATTACCATGAAGTATGCATGAAACCTCCAAAAGCTTCCCAAATTCATGGTCAAAAAGAGCCTAGAAGAAGAGCACAGAGATAAACTGCCATTTTCATCACATGACATGTTATGCACATGACTTGCCATTGATGTTGATCATCTGGCTATAGCAGGGTTTTTCATGTTCCTCCAATGTAAGGTTTATTCTCCCACTTAACTGCTTTTATAACTACTCTTTGGAAAGAAAACATTCTGCACAGTCCACACTTAAAGAGTTGGAAGTTATACTCCACTACTCTTGAGAATGGTGAACACACTTAACTTATTTGGAATCCTTCTGTATGAAAGATTTGTGTCTTTTCCCCTATTTATATGTTCAAACATTTATTTATCAGTATGACCTTATGAATATTTATTTTAAACCTTGGGTTATAATCCAATAGTGCTTTATTTACTTTTTGCTAAAACTGTTCCACGTTTGGCCACTGGGGGCTTTCAGTTGGCTGCCATATCCCTTTGACTTACACTCATCATTGTGAATTGTGCTGTTTTTATTTTTTAGTATTTCCTTACGTTTCTAGTGCTAGAGAGGCTTCAGGTTCATCTTGCATGTTTCCTGCCCCAGTAGTTGTGTATATATATTAATCCCTTCAAAATAATTTATACCCTTCCATAAAACTAACTTAAAATCTATATAGCAACACAAAAACTAACCCATTTAGCTGGTGGAAGTTGAATGACCTGGTGATAAGATGACCCTCTGTAAAGTGAGAGGTGTGTCCTACTAACATCTCTGGGCCAAAACACTTTGATCTAATGTCTCCAAAAAACAGTATCCAATAAAGATGAGGAAATTATCTCCCCACTTTCAGAAGAAAAGTGAGTCTTAGCAGATGAAATGAATTAAGTTCAATTCCTGAAATATTTATTGGGTGCTTAGTATATTCCTGACATGGAGATGCAGTAATAAATAACATTCCCAGTGGCGATTTGTAGTCAAGTGGCATCTACCACCTAGGAATCAGTAGTATTCCGATATTCAGCAGTTTCCTAAAAAATAGAGTCAAATGACATCAGGAACTCTTCTGTAAATGCTCCAATGGCAGTGCAGGTTCTCACCAGTGAGCGTTCTGGTGCAAATAGCATGCAACCGGACATAGGCAGAGCCTTGACTAGTTGTTCAGAAGAATGAAGTTGATGTCAGCAATGCTGCCATGAATCCCCCGCTGCAGTTGGACAGGCGGGGTGGTGCTGAGGGTGGCTGGATAGCCAGAGTTCCCTAGCTGTCAGAGGAATCAGTGGACTGAATGAAAGGGTAGTAGTAAAAGTAGCATAAACCTTGCTCTAGGGGAACATTATGTGCTGACCTACAGCAAAGTAGAATTAGCAGAGGAAAGAAATCCTCAGGTTTCTTTATGAGTCTGTGTGTGTGTATATATATATACACACACACAGACTCATAAATACACGCTCATAGAAGGAGAAAGAAAACAAAAAAAATTGACAAATCTTAAAGTCACATTGGTGGGGAGTCACCATTAATGAAATTTCTGTGGAAACAGCACATCTTCAAGCTGATGAGGCCTGAGGAGAACAATCAAGGCAATTGATGCATTCAGTTTGTCATATGGAAACCACTTTGAAAAATAGAGAAAATGTGAGGCATCTGGTTAGCTGAGTTGGTTAAGCATCTGACTCTTGATTTCAACTCAGGTCATGATCTCCCAGTTTATGAGATCAAGCCCCATGTTGGGCTCTGCACTGACAGCTCAGAGCCTACTTGGGATTGTCTCTCCCTTTCTGCCCTTGCTCCACTCATGTTATTGCTCTTTCTCTCAAAATAAATTAACATTTTTTACATAAATAAATTGCATATAATTGATTGAAATATAAGTAGAATTATGATTTAATGTACAATGGCTTTAAAATAGTGGTGAACATGACAATCGTGCAAAGTATAAATGGAGTGTCAGATATCCATACACATTTCATATCAGATATCAAGAAAACCATCTGAATTAATACCAGTGTCCCTTGAGGGAAATATATTTTTTTATTATATTGCTTTATTAACTTGCTACAAGATGATTCTTATGTAACTAAACCTTTCAATAGCTCTCTCATCTGAGTCACTCTTTGGAATTTAATATCATTAAAGCAATGTACTGGATCCCAGTTTTTAATCTTTGGAGAGAAGAAATTGTCCCTGGGTCAAGGAAGGTGTTAAACAGTAATTGTTTTTGGCAGGAAAATCTATATCAGTGTGCCGTAGCCTTCTCTACAGGGGTGCTGGTATCAGGGTGACCCTAGCTCACCCAGCAGCATTTCAAATGTGCAGTGCTGCTGGTGGGCCACGTGTATCTTGTGAAGTTCCCACACATTGGTTTTGCTTCTTGGGGAAATACTACTTATTCACATCTGTTTTCAAGGTTGTTAAGAAAGAAAACACTTTCTCCGTGCCTCCATGAGCCAATGTGAAGAGTGCCTTTCTTGAGCAGATGACATTAGTCATGTTTTTTTAAAATATTGACATTAACTGTCAAAAAAGGTTTGTTCCTAATTATGACTCAAAGGGGGATAATTGGCACAAATCTGGAATTGTTTTACATAAAATGGCAACTTCAGTATTGAATGAAAACGATCTTAAACTAATTGCTGTAAGTTCAAAGCACTAAAACAGCAAGAGAAAAAAAAAACTTGCCTCTTCAGTTAACTCCATGTATTTGTGCTTTTAAAAGTGATTTTATGATATTGGAAAACTCATAAGATCCATTCATTACTAAAAGTTTTTCTTTTCCTAATAATTCTGCTTATAAATTGAAAACCTCACCATCTCTGCATAGTTATTAGGAGAACTTTAAATCATTAAAATTATTAGTTTCCCCATGTGATATTTAATTTCTGGTCAATATATACTCACTTAATAGCCTAAAAAGATTGAAAAAGAAAAAAGAAAAGAAAATTCAGATGCAAAATAAAACTTTGCTGAAGGAATAATCCACACCACAAACATTTATAAGATAAAATTATTCACAAATAATTAAAAATTAATTATTTTCACAGCAACTTTTTATATAACTATGCTTTTCAAATAATAAAGACATTATTTTGATAAGAAGTTTTTTTTAATGCTTGAGTATATCAGAAAATATCCATTAAATTTAAGTGATACTATTATAATGACAATATCTGGGCATTTTATTCAGTTGCTCTAAATCGCAATACCACTCATTTCCTCTAATTTATCAGAGATTCATGGATATTCAAGCTACTCTGGATAACTACTTTTACTCTCTCTATACAGCTATCATTAAGATCACAATATTGTTTCAAGCTATACATTTATCTATCCCATTTCCTTATTACATTGTAAGCTATTCAACACTAGTGGCTATCTGTGTCCAATATTCAGTACAGCACAGGACAAATGAAGGAAATCCAGCTTGCATTATATAACTGAATATAAACAAGCATGTTTATTAATAAAATGCTTGCTTGTTTTTCAAATTGGATACCTGACTTTCATTTACCATGAAAAGACCAAGGAAGGCCAAACCAAGAAAGGGAGCTTAATTGGAGCTTAAAAAGAGACATCATAGAATTATTAAAGTCTGTACTCCAACGTCTAATACAAAAATTACACCCAGTATTATGTATTTGGTATTAAGCAAATGGTTTATTGTTCATTATTTTTCATGATTTTATACCTTGTATTGCCAATATTAGACTGTTAACTGCTTGAGGGCAGCAATTTAATATTTCATTATATATCCAACAATTCTGTAGCACATAGTGTGTTGCCTGATTGAAAATAGAATTCAAATCATATATAACTATGCTGGCTATAAAAGCGTAATTCAACTCAGCAAATATCGAGTACTTGTTGAATGCAACACTATGCTCAGCCTTGTATAGAAACATTAAAAAGACAGTTCTTTTTCTCATTGTTTATAATCTACCGGAGAAAGAGAATAGTTATCACATAATGGTAAACATTTTGATTGTGGAAATTAAACCAGGATTTTTTGGTATAAAATATTCTTCAAAAAACTAATGTCTATGTTGTGAACTAAGGAACAGGGATGAATTACATTAATCAGTTGATAAGAGTTTTCTAGATGAAGAGAGGAGTGCATGGACAAATTTTAGGCAAAAGAATGACAAGATGAGCTTTGTATTTAATAGAAAATCATTGGCAGTATTTTAGAGAATAGTTTGGTGAGTGACAAAAGTTGGTCAAATATAAGGCTGTTTCATAGAACTTCACAAAGGTTTATGGCTGTCTGTACTAAAGTATCATCAAGAATCAAGAAAGTAAGGGGTGCCTGGGTGGCTTAGTCGGTTGAGCGTCCGACTTTCACTTGGGTCATGATCTCACAGTTGGTGGGTTCGAGCCCCGCGTTGGGCTCTGTGCTGACTGCCAGCTTGGAGCCTGGAGCCTGTTTCAGTCTGTGACTCCCTCTCTCTCTGACCCTCCCCTGATCGCGCTGTCTCTCTCTCTCTCTCCTAGAAATAAATAAAACATAAAAATAAATAAAAATTAAAAAAAAGAATCGAGAAAGTAAGACAAATTCAGGCACTAGTAACAAGATAGTCTTAATAGGATGTGGTCTTTCTATGTATGCATAGTTAGAAAGTATATATATCTGAGAGATTTCTTACCACTCTTTTGAATTATTATCTATCTGTATTGTGATTACCATCCCAAAAGAATTTCCGACTGAGATCTTCATCCCCATCTCAATATATATATGGCATGAGTTACCTGCATTTTAATAACTCAAAAGCATCTCAGATTTAATATATTCAAAACTCAAAAATATTTTACCCCACAAATTTCTTCTTCTGATTTCTATATCAGAGAATCTCACCAATATCTCCAAAGTTGATGAAGTAGAAAGCTAAAGGATGATAGATCCTTAATGTAACACCCTCTTCCCCTAACTATGCCTATGTAGAAGGACAAAGTCTTATTAAGTAAGATTATCTTGTTGCTATTCCCTGAATTTGTCCTGTTCTCTCCATTTGTGGCAATACGACTTTAGTAAAAATAATCATAATTCTTTTGTAAATTTCAATGAAATAGTCTTATATTTGACCAACTTGTGTGCCTGTCCCTTACCAAACCATTCTAGGTTAAAGCTTGAGAAAAGCAGTAAAACCAACCAGTTCTCATCAAAGAGCTTTATTTCTCCTGTGTATAACACCATCCCAAGGTAAGGATGGGAAACAAGAAAATTCCTTCACCTAGGAGCCTCTGGGTGGCTCATTGGTTAAGTGTCCGACTTCGGCTCATGTAGTAATCTCACAGTTCATGGGTTCGAGCCCCACGTTGGGCTATGTGCTGACAGCCAGCTCACAGACTGGAGCCTGTTTCAAATTCTGTGTCTCCGTCTCTCTCTGACCCTCCCCTGTTCATTCTCTCTCTCTCTCAGAAATAAATAAAACATTAAAAAAAAATCGTTCACCTAAAACAATATTTCACCCACATCTTTACAAAACTTTATAAATCATGTGCTCATGATTTTTGTACTTTTTAAAAATATTTATTTTGAGGGGGAAGGGGCAGAGTAAATAAACTTAAAAAAAAAGAAAATGAAAATAGTCACAGTTCTACGTCTGTGAGAATTGCAATTTGCCAATCTTGAGACACATGAGAGAAGAGACACATATACGTGCTCTGTATGAGCCCTGGCAACCTTCTTAATCTCTTTCAGCACGCCACACAGCTGTTTACACCTGGACTGTTGTCCTGTGATTTCCTCTGTCTGGAATTCTTCCTCCAAACACACAAATTCTCTCTTCCATCTTTATGTTGATTTTTAAATACTGCCTTCTCTATAAGCTTCCCTGATCACCTCTACTTAAAATTTCGGTTCCACTTCCATCCCTTTTTTCTATCTACACTACTTACCTTCCTTATTTTTCTACATACTAGTAACCATCTAATATATTATATATATTTCCTCTTTATTTGTTTACTACTTACCTATTCTAGTATATGATCCCTTTAGATTGCAGATTTATTGAATGGTTTGGTCACTACTATATCCCTAGAGTTTAGACAATGATTTGTTGAATGGTAAATACCAGTACATGTGTATTTGTTCAAAACATATGTTGTTTTCATTTCAGGACTCAAATTTACTGACTACAAAACAGAGTTAAAGAATTATTGTTAGCCATAATTTTAAACATAGTGTCTTGACATAAGAAATCCTAATTAACATATTTATATTTCATAAATACTATGCTATCTCTAGTCCATTAAATATATTTTTAAACATAAAAAAAGCAGGAAAAAAAGTCTGGGAAGTTTATATCCCAATAAATCAGTCTTTGTTTCATGAGGACCCTTTTGAGAACTAATATAGTTCTCTGAAATCATTAATATGTTTTCTGAAATAAATAATATCTTCACAAAATGCTTTCTATTCAAAATCCCCTGTGAGATAAAAAGTCATTTAGAATGGTGGTTAAGAACATAGACTCTACAGAGTCTGTGACTTCCTCTCTCTCTGACCCTCCCCTGCTCACGATGTCTCTCTCTCTCTCTCTCTCTTTCTCTCCTAGAAATAAATAAAACATTTTAAAAAAATTAAAAAAAAAAAAAGAACATAGACTCTGAAACAGAAAGCCTCAAATTAAAACCCTAATCATAAAGCCTTGGAAAAAGAGAATTTATCTCTCTCTGTCTCAATTCCTACATCTGCAAATAAGAATAATACACATCACTCTTCATATGTCTGATACGGGGTTTTAATGAATCAGTGCATATAAAAGCCTATAGAGCAAATCCTGTCAAATAGTATATAGATGCATACATACATACATATACACACATATATTTTAGGGTACATAACACTTTTTTTCCTTTGAAGTATATGTTTATTTATTTAAAATTTTTAATGTTTATTATTTTTCAGTGACACACAGACACAAGCAGGGGAGAACAGAGAGAGGGAGACACAGAATCTGAAGCAGTCTCCAGGCTCTGAGCTGTCAGCACAGAGCCAACATGGGGCTCAAATCCACAAACTGTGAGATCATGACCTGAGCCAAAGTCAGATACTTAACCAACTGAGCCACCCAGGTGTCCCTCCTTTGAAGGATTTTTTTTTTAATGTTTTATTTATTTCTAGGTGAGAGAGAGAGACAGCATGAGCAGGGGAAGGTCAGAGAGAGAGGGAGACACAGTCTCTGAAACAGGCTCCAATCTCTGAGCTGGCAGTCAGCACAGAGCCCGATGCGGGCCTTGAACCCACGAACCACGAGATCATGACCTAAGCGAAAGTCGGACGCTCAACCGACTAAACCACCCAGGCACCCCTGAAGGATATTTTTAAATGCTCCCCCTTATCTTCCTCTCTGCCCAAATTTATACATTTGCTTTTTAGGAAAAATGTTAATTTGAATTATATGTCAAAACAGATATGAAGATTAAAGTGTGAAATAGTAAATAGACGGATCCAAAAGAGACTGCATGATGCTGCACACGTAATTTAATTTAAATATATATGTGAAAATAGTATAATGTGTTAGAAAAATAACATGTTGTAAAATCAGAAGCTATTGTAGTCAAACTCTGTTTTTCTTCTTGTGCCTCCTTCGAAAACTTATTTCACCTGTACTCCACAATAAAATGGAGACAATAATACCTGCCTTGAACAACTTAAGAAAGGTTGCTGCAGGCATCATATGCATTGTTGTGAATGAAAAGCAGTTTATGATGGTGGCAGCTGACATGATTTTCTCTCCATGGCTTGCTACTGCATTTTAAATATGACAAAGGTCACGGTGGGTAGCATTACTCCAATCACTGGGAATGACTGCATCTACGGTGAGGTTGCAGCCTATCTCATTTGCTGACAGTTCTATGTGGTTTACAAGAAGCACATATAAAATAGAAGGACACACACATGAAGAAAGTCAAGAATGGAAAAAGTAATAC
Organism: Proteles cristata cristata; assembly: GCA_017311185.1. Lineage (NCBI taxonomy): Eukaryota > Metazoa > Chordata > Mammalia > Carnivora > Hyaenidae > Proteles > Proteles cristata. The sequence goes on from JAESUZ010000872.1 coordinate 285,981, forward strand.
CATCCAAATTTTAAATAAGACACAAGAAAAAAATGGTTGTAGCTATGTGAATATCCAAAAAAAATAGGCTCTAGGGAAAAGACAAAGTGCTAACTAAAATTATTCATATTTTAGGATGACTATAATTATGTCAGAAGAAAAATATCACAAATTTCATTTAGCTTGCACCTTAAGCTAGAGCATCAAAGCTTCTGTGAAAGCATGGGTTCTGTTACTTCAAGCAAGAGAAATAAGCTCTAACTCAAGGAGAAGGAAAATGTTGGAAAGCCACTGATTAGCTCAAAAGGCTGGCAGACAGTTGGGGAAATTAGGAAAACAGAAACAAGGGCAATGAAGCTAAGATCTAACTACCACAATCAAGGTTATAACACAAGGAAGTTGGGTTGCAGTGCCACAGGGGACATAGCTGACCAGATGGACACTGATAGTGCTTCTGGATCAGCTGCTGACACCACTGGATATCCTCACATGTCTCTTGGATCTGCTGTGGTCATTGAATCCCAAACCCTCACTGTCATCTGAAAGTGGAGCCTATGAGTGTTAGTTACCAATTCCTTTCTGACTAGAAACAGATGCTAGATGGATTGATAACGGATAGACAAATGATGAAAGAGAGAGAGAGAGAGAGGATAGACAGATAGATGGATAGTAGATAAAATCTATCTAAATGGATATTCAAGGAAAACATTCTGAAACAAAAAAGAAATATACAAATAAAAATTTGCTTTTGCGAGTAACAGAATAAAAATTTGCTGTGCAACTACGTCACAAAGCTAAAAACACAATTTTTCATTGAAATCGTTACTCTGATAGATTTCAGCTTCTTTTTTTATGCCTAATCCTGAAAGGGATTTCTGACTTATTGACTCATCCACAGAGAAAGTAACTAAAATATCCTCGAATAATCGAAAGTTGAAATCCAATTGCCAAAAATTAATAGGCAACCTCACAAGTCCCCCGCTTTTATTGAGGCATTTTGGATAGGAGTTCTTTGATTCTTTGGTCCAAGGTAATTATATCATAACAGCCAGCAATTTGACAGGACAAAATGAAAGTTGACAGCCACTCCTCAAACAAACATAAGCACGGACTGTTTCCAGGGCTAAGTGGAATTTGACATTTAATTTAAAAGATATTTTAACATAGATTCACTCTCTCTCTCTCTGATGCACAAACACACACTCACACATACACACACATAGGCTGCTGTTATAAAATTAGTGTTGTCTTACCTGAACCCAAACTCCTGATGTCCAGAAGGCAGACTTTTTTGTAAGAAACATATTATGGCTTTACATCCATGAATCCTAATAGGTTTAAAAATAACATACTAAGACTAATTTAGGATTGGTTTGTCTTGTCAGTTCAGAAAATAATGATAATTAGATAAAATAACAGAGGAAATTGCTGTAAATATAGAATTCTGGCTACTATATTGGGGCACTTGGGTGGCTCAGTCAGTTAAGCATCTGACTTTGGCTCAGGTCATGATCTCATGGTTCATGGGTTCGAGCCTCCAACTGGGCTCTGTTGTCAGCACAGAGCATGCTTCAGATCCTCTGTCCCCACTCTTTTCTGCCCCTCCCTCATTCATTCTCTCTCTCTCCTCAGAAAACTTAAAAATTAATTAATTAAATAAAAGAATTCCTGTGTATGTGTGTATATGTGTGTGTGTGTGTGTGTGTGTATATATATACTCCTGTATATCTATTCTAATGTATATATTCTAATACATATGTATAAAATATATATTCCAAAATATTTTACTATATTGCTAAATTCCAGTATATATATATTCCAGTATATATGTGTTTATATATACATATACATATATATATATACATATACATATACATATACATATATATATATATATATATATAGTATATTGCCATTCAGTATTAAATAAGAATGAAAATACACTTTTAATTATCTCTTCAATTCCAAGTTCATTTCTGAGAAACTATCCTAAAGCTAAGTTGTGGGAAGAGAAGCAACCAAAGCCATTAACTGAAACAATTATTTTACCTCTACAGTGTTAGAACAGCTTAAAGAGACTCCTCTGTATGAGCAGGAAGCTTAAGTAGTTAATAGGATAAATTGAAGGAGGTCAATAAAGTTTGGCTTTGTTTTATTCTGAAAATTGTTCACTACTGTAATTCTTGAAAGGCATGGGAAAACTAAGATTGCATTAATCATAGGGCTTGATGCAATATAATTAAGACTGGGACTGTGATTTAGCTTATAAAAACTAATAACTATTTGTTGAAAAAGTAAGAATAACCATTGTTCGGCCAATTTGGGTTTAGCAAGAAGATAGGAAAGAAAAGGTAAAAGCTAAGACTTTGGTGGAGTCACTAGAAATTTTTCATCAATCAGAATCTGTCACCAAATGCCACTAAAATATTTTCTTTCCTTCCATTGTATTAATTTCACTAAAGTTTCATGATACAGTCAACATTAAAATATCAGTTGCATTTCTATACACTAACAGTGCATATTCTGAAAAAAAAGAGAAAACAATCTTTTTTTCTATGGTAGCATCAAAAAGATAAAACAGTTGAGAATAAATTTAACCAAGGAGATGAAATATCTCACCACTAAAAAGTATAAAGCATTAATGAAAAACAAACTGAAGAAAACACAAGTAAATGGAAAAATATTTTGTGTTCACAGATAGAATTAATGGTATTAAAATGTCCATTCTACCCAGAATGAGCTACAGAGTCAGTACAATTCCTATCAAAATTCCAATGGCATTTTCCACAAGGGTAGATGAAACAGTCTTAAAATTCATATAGAACCATATGCACAATAGTCTCTGAGCAACCAAAACGGTCTTATGCAAGAAGAAAAAAGCTGGAGCATCACACTCCCTGGTTTCAAATTGTATTACAAAGTTATAGTAATCAAAACTGTATGGTACTGACATAGAAACAAACACATAGACCAATCGAACAAAAGAAACAGCCCCGACATCAACCCACCCAAGTATTGTCAACTGATCTTTGACAGAAGTGCCAAGAATACAAAATGAGGACAGACTCTTTAATAAATGGTTTCAGAAAAACTGGATAACCACATGGAAAAGAATGAAATTGAACTCGTATACCTTATATAAAAATCAACTTAAATGGAATAAATATTTAAATATAAGACTTTGAATCATAAAATTCCTAGTAGAAAAATAAGGAAAAACTTCTTGACATTGGTCTTGGCAATGAGTTTTATGACACCAAAAGTGTAAAACTAAACAAGTGGGACTGCATCAAACTAAATAGTTTCTGTACAGCAAAAGAAACAATTAATAAAATGAAAAGACAACCTATGAAAAGGGAGACAATATTTACAAACTATGTATCTAATAAGGGGTCAATATCTAAAATATATAAGGAATTCCTCTAATGTAATAACAAACAATAAATAACCATATTTAAAAACAGACACTTGAATATCTTCAAAGAAGACATACAAATGGCCAACAGCTATTTGAAAACATGCTCATCATTACTAATAACCAGAGAAATGCAAATCAAAAGCACAATGATATACCACCTCAGACTTACTAGAAGACTATAAATAAAAAGTCAAAAGTTAAGAAGTGTTGATGGGGATATAGAGCAAAGGGAACTCTGCTATACTATTGGTGGGAATGTAAATTGGTAACCATCATAGAAAATGGTATGAAAGGTCCTCATACAAACAACGAATGGAACTATCATATATTCTAACAATCCCGCTTCTGAGTATTTATTCAAAAGATTTGTAGTCATATTTCATAAAGATACACTCTCATGGGGGCACCTGGGTGGCTCAGTCGTTGAGCTTCCAACTTCAGTTCAGGTCATGATCTCACAGTTTGTGAGTTTGAGCCCCTCATCGGGCTCTGTGCTGATACCTCAGAGCCTGGAGCCTGCTTCAGATTCTGTTTTTCCCTCTCTCTCTGCTCCTCCACTGCTTGCACTCTGTCTCTCTGTTGCTCAAAATAAATAAAGATAAAATTTTTTTTTAAAAAAAGATACACTCACATGCTCAATGCAGCATGATTCACATAGCCAAGATATGGAAACAAAATAAATTCTCATTGACAGATTAATGGGTAAAGAAAATTTGGCATATGTGTATATTAGAATAGTGTTCAATCTGAAACAAGAAGAAAAATCATTATACTAGGTGAAATATGTAGACACAAAAAGCCAAATACCGCATGACCTTACTTGTATGTGAAATCTAAAATGGGCAAACTCATAAGAAGCAGAGAGTAGAATATTGATTGTGAGGGAGCTCAGCAAGGGGAAAATAAGAGGATAGTCAGAGTACAAATTTTAGTTATACAAGATAAATACATTCTTGAGATCTCCTATAAAACATAGTGCCTATAGCTAATAATATTCATTGTATACTTAAAATATGCTAAGCAGGTAGATGTTTTAAGTGTTTTACCACACACACACACACACACACACACACAAAATAATGATAATAATCAAAAAGGGGGCAGGAGGAAACTTTCTGATGTGATAAATATGTTTATGGCCTTGATGGTGGTAAAGAATAGCAGAATATACCACCCGAAAATATGACTGTATGAGTTCAGGACATGCCGCACCAGAACATACCACTTTAGCATATTGACTATTTTCAGCTGTGGTACTTGAAAAACAGCAAATGCAAGAAAAAGCTTTTTCTGAACTCCTCTTATCTGCCTAATGACAGGTCTTTCAACAGGAACTCAGTTCTCATAAATGCCTTCCCTGGGAGTTTCATCAACCAGAAAAAATTGACCCTTGGTACATGAGAGGAGGCTAGACACTGAGAGCACACCCAGACAAACTGTCACAAACTGTCATGCCTCCCATCTGTTCCTCTGGAAGTCCATTCATCATTCCTAAAAATCGTTTACTCTCCCCTGAGAAGCCGACCCTCCTCCTGCTTTACCTATTAAAATGGTATTTAATCCTGAGTTTTAAGCTACCTCAGGGAAGTCACTAATTTTTCTCTGGGTACCTCCCTCATATACATGATGTATACATGTTACTAAACTGCAGTTTATTATTCTTTTGTTAAACTTTTATGGCAGGAGTCTCAACTAAAAACTCAGAAGGGTAGAGGAAGAATTATTATTCCTCTTCTATGGTGATGATGGTTTCGCTGTTGCATACTTATTCTCAAGCTCAGTGATTTGTATAAATGAAATTTGTATGGGGCGCCTGGGTGTCTCAGTTGGTTAAGCATCCAACTTTAGTTCAGGTCATGATCTCATGGTTCATGGGTTCGAGCCCAGAGTCCAGCTCTGTGCTGACAGCTAGCTCAGAGCCTAGAGCCTGTTTCAGATTCTATATCTCCCTCTCTCTCTGACCCTCCCCTGCTCATGCTGTCTCTCTCTCAGAAATAAATTAAAAAAAACATTAGAAAACAAAGAAATTTGTATAGCTTTTTACATGACAATTATACCTCAATAAAATATTTAAAGGAGATTATAACACTGTAATGGGTTTTGATAGCTTTCATATGTAAATAAGCACCTCAGATAGAATAAAGATGTATTATGTTTGACTGATAATGACTTTAAAATTTTGTATTTGAGATAAAAAGAAAAAAATAAGGAACCATAAACAGTTATGCTCCATTTCTGAAAACTGAGGTTGATCCTTACCATATTCAATAAACCATTTTGAGGACAGTGAGCAAAACTTAACCATTAACATAATCCCCTTCAGCTCTCCCAACCATAATTTATATCATAGCATTTTGCACATATGTAATTACTCTGTAAATATTTATAAGTAAATTATTAAAATTTAAAGAGTAGCAGAGTAAGACCTTAGGCAGAATGTTAAAATGGGTATATAGCAAATTTGAATAAGAGATAGCCACTCATAGATTAACTAGGAGAGTCCATGGCATTGTAGTAAGGAGAACAGATGGATACATGTTTTTATCCCCAGTGGAAAGGAGACCAAAAATAAGTCTTCTTATTATGGTAACACATAAACTCGCATTTACATATTTGTACATTGAAACTATGCATTTACTATTTCTCACATGACAAAATGATTCTATATTATTCATTTTGATGAATACAATAATCTTATGTAGGAGAGATAGTCACTTCTTACAAAGTCAAGTCCTGTTAATATCATTTCTTCGAAGAAGCGTTTGTTTTACAATCCAAATCAGATTATTTCCTTTCTTCATGTGACTTTACAATATGTTACACTTTCATTATAGCAATTTTCATATTTTATTTAACTTAGTTTATTAGCACATGCTTTTATACTGTATATATCTTAGATACAGAAGATAAGCCTTAAAGTATTTATGAGCATAACTGGTGTACTTTATGTTGGATAAATGATGAAATGCATGTTGAATAAATGAATGAGGAAAGGAATGATTTTTTTTTCATGTGAGATGAAAGCAATAATTTCAGCTTGTAGTTAGCAGAATAGGTATGGGCATCAGAAAAGATAAGGCTTAGATAGAATATTCTACATTTATAAACAAATTCAGGGGAAACTAAAAGAGACAAGTGTAACAAAGAACATGTGCTGTTTATACTAGTATGGATTAGGTAACATGCCTTTCTTAATATTCCTTTACATACCTGCATTATGTTTTGCCTTCACTAAAACCCAAGAAATTTTCTGTTTTATACCTAGCAATAGAGAAGAGATTTGGGTTAAAGACAGGGTTTGGAGATAAAGGGGGGAGGGGAAGATGGTAATATGTATGTTTCCTTTGTCTAACATAACTTAAATTTGAGAAACTTAGATTGGGGAACGAGGGCTCCAAACTGAGCTTCATAGGGAAGACAATAAGAGTTTCTATGCAGGGTGTTCAGCTGTCTGTGACCACAGCTTGTCAAGAAGGCTTCTCTACTGACAACTCTGCCTTATTCTGACCCTCCAAGGAGGGAATGTCCTCTGAGCCCTGAGAGGCCGCTTTCCTGGTGGCATTTTGGGATGGCAAATGGCTGCAGTAAAACTTCTATAAGCAACCAGGGGAAGAGGTGTAGGCAAGTAGAAACTGAAGTAAGAGAGCAATACCAGAGTAACACGGCTTGAGAACTGCAGTCCATAAATTCACAAATGGGTGTGTATGAAGAGCTCCTCTGAGACACCAGAAATAAGTACAGGACACTGAAGGGAAGAGCTTGCTCATGCCATTACACAGGTCAGAGCCATCAAACCAAGAGTCATTTGAGTGAACAAGTAATGGAATTGCCAGGCAATTTTGAAGACCCAACTGAAATTGGAAACCATAAATCTGCCCCACCTGGCAGAGTTATGTAGTTCTCTCTAGCAAAGCAGAGGAGAGGGAGAAAGGTTTTGATTAGAGAGATCCAGCTTGGGAGTATGTTAAAATGAAATCAGCAGATAGCAGGAGAAAAAGAGAATTGAAGATAAGTGTGACCTGAATGGCTAGTCATGATATGAATTTAGTTAGGAAAATAAAGTCAAGAAGCAAATGATAATCTAAAAATATATGGAGGAACTTAAAGACTGAAATGAATGAAAAAATTGTTTAGGGGAGTTAAGTGTTCGTTATCAAATAGAGAGATTTTAAATTAATAGTTCAATTCAGGGAGATAATAAATCCTGTCTGTGGCCTAAGGCACATTTTACTGAAGAAAAATAAAGTGAAAGTTACTGCCATGAACAGGTTAAGAAATAGTGAGGAAACTAAAGTTACATGGGCTAAAGGGAGAGTGGGAATAGAATAAAACAGAATCAATGTTACATTCTCCTCAGAAGGCCAGAATATGTCTGCATGTGGAAGATGTATTGACTAAGAGAAATCAACCTTGATTGTTCAAAAACAATCCTGAAATCCCACTCATTAAACCAATACAATTGTTTCATTCACAGCATGGTGCAATTGTGTATATAATGGGCTACCTTCAGGGCAACAGAGCTACCAGGGATCCCTTCAGGCCTTGAGATCCTGGCAGGATTTGCTGCATATACTCATTGGTGAGGGAAGGCAGAGAGTAGGAAGGATCAATGAGATGGAAGTTGTACATTCAGTTGTTGGAACCAGTTGGTCCTACATAACTGTTAGAGAGCTGAGAAACATACGATGGTTGTGCATATGAGAATGTGTTCCCTTTATTCTCAGTACTCCACTTCTGGTCACTAAATGTGTCAGATTTTCCCCACGTGAAGCAATTCGGTGACACCAGGTGAGTGTACTAGAGTCCAATTCAATTGTGACACTTTCTACCTGGAGTTCACATCAGAATCCATATGTTATGGGCTCAGTCCCACCAGACTATTCCTCTCCTCCAAGTTCACACACCAATTCCAAGTCCATGTTGTTACCTGTGCTTCTGACTGCCAGCTATAAATCAAAGCTTCCTACCACCTCTTCCCCAGGTCAATTAATTCACTAGAGGAGCCTACAAAACTCAGGAAAACAGTTTACTTACTAGATTACCAGTTTATTATAAAAGAATAAAACTCAGGAACAGCCAGATGTAAGAATGCAGAGAGGACCACAGAGCTTCCCTCTTCAGGGGAGACACTCCCATCCCCCACCTCCACGAGTTCACCTACTCAAGAGCTCTCTGACAGTCCTTTTGGGTTTTTATGAAGACTTCAGCATGTAGACATCACTGGCATTTGTGATTGAGATCAATCTTCAGCCCTACCCTTTTCCCCAGAGATGAGGGGAACTTTTAGTTCCACATGGAACTAATCACATGGTTGTTGCTGTTAAAACCAGCACCCATCCTTAGTGGCTTTCCAATAGTCAGTTCATGAACACAAACTCATAAAAGAGGCTTGTTATGAATAAAAAAAGATGCTCACTTTAATTATCAATATTTATTCAAGACCATCAAATAAAATCAATTCATTTGAAATTTTGGCCCTGCTAATTTTATTTTTAATATTTGTAAACCAGACAAAATTATGATTATTTTTTCTTCCAAGTCAGCAGATCATTAGGAATTCCCCATGAGACCTAGGTATTCATGGTTAAGCATTCAATTTCTACCAGGGCCTAAGAGCAAGTCAGATGTTGTTGCTTAAAACTCAAACAATTAATTAAAGAAGAGCACATGATTTGAATTCTAAACCTGAGAGGTCTTCAGTATATTTGTATTATTATTTTCCAGAGGCTCCATAGAAAATTCCTATTTCCCACAGACAATTTGAATAAATACAGATTAACATGGATATGTAGCATTTACTTAAGGCATCATGAGATCGCTGCAGACCCTTGTCTTACCATGGGCTGCATTCACGAATAGAAGTGTCATGGCCTACTTGGTAAATGAATCAGAGTAAAACACTCAAATGTTTCATGTCTTTCCCTTCAGTATCCAAAAATGTTCACCAAGATTTTGCAGTACCTTGTCTTCTCTCATCATGTTCTAGACCACTGGATCCCCAAATTTCACTAAGATAACAGTTCTAAATTTAGTAGCATTTATCTTCTACTTTCTGGTTCATATGTATCTTGACAAGGCATCTAATTGCAAGGTTTTACTCATCAGGTTCAATTAGCTTAATGTCATTAGTATTACAGACAAGACTAGTGTTATGTGAAATCCCAGTGTGATGTTCTGTGAAATGTTCAGATGGTAGGAATCTTTGAAGATCTTCACATAGCAGAGATCAGGAGAATTGACTATGAAGATGTCCTGTTGTTTTCCAGGTAAAAGGAAATGGCCTCTGGTACTGCATCATGTGGAAAAAAACACTTATGGGTCCCATAGCTGAATACCATCTGTGAGGGCCCTTGTTGTACTCATATCTGGAACAGTAGCTGTTACTAGAGTCACCCCATAAAAAATTATAATAATTCATAGCCAGTTTCCAAGATCAGCCCTTTTTCCAAACAGACAAGTTAAATGGGGATGTTTTGGTCATGACTACCCCTTAAATCTTTCAAATCCTTGATGGTGGCATTAATCTCTGCAATACCCTGAGGAATGGCATATTGTACTAATCGACTGAGAGAACCAAGACAAAGCTCCATTTAATCTCTAGACCTCTATAAGCTCTTGTTATGACTGGTTGGCTATCACGGCATTTTGATTATCTAGAATTAATGTAATTTTATCTATTTTATCTTATTTGTTTCTAATAAACCCTAGTAAATGATTTAAGTTCCCTTAAAAAGGTAGGAGAAAGATTTAAAGCATGCATTTTTGAGTGAGTAACAATATTTTCAGAAGCAAAAAGGGACTAATTTTATTCATAAAGCTCTGAGTTTATGGACTGTCTCACATCTAGGAATTTTTTGAGAAGCAACATAAAACTCAAACTTCTGTCCAAAAATAATAAAGAGCTTTTCTGCTTATGGAAATCAAGTAAGATTTTAGTAAAATGCCCATCTATTTCAGCTCTACAGATACTATGATAGCTATACTTCTGTCAATGACAAAGATCTTAGAAGGTTAAAACATTCTGATCATGACCTTGAATATATTTCAATTATGTAACTATGCTCACCTTTTCTCTGGTGTTTAAGGGCAACCACTTTGCCCATATAATCCCAGGATCCTGTTTCCATTGAATTCAGGAACCCAAGTTTAATGACAGCAGTTACCAGTCATTTTGTCATGAAGATGATTTCACAGAACTCTAAAAGATTTTAGGACTCCCTTTACTAATGTGTTTTTCACAAATTACTGGTATAGAAGTGTCCATAGTAGCAAAATATGTGAGCAGTTCTTAAGAAAGAAAGCAGTTCTTAAGAAATCCACTCCAGTGCTTCTATCTGTATCTGTAGATACCTTTCTTTACTACATGAAAAGAAATTCTGAAGCTCTGATATTATATTTTTATTCTGTAGCCTCTATCTTTTTGTCCAGTTTCAGTCAACCAACCAAGGAAACTGAAGGGAACACTGTCAACTTGCTTAAGCTGACACACTGAATATGGAATCTGTCATTAGTGTACTATAGATCCAGAGCAAACAAGCCTTTCCCATTCCAACATTTCTATTCTGACCAAACTTGTAGTGTCCTTTCTCACACGTTCCTTAGGTTTTGCTATATAAATTACCAATATCTTGAAATTCCTTTAGTGTATATGCAACTCTCTACAGGCCAAATTTTGCACTTGATTCCTTAGGCCTGCAGGACTTGTGTCTACTTTAGAAGCAATGAAAAGTGGTGGAAGTAGCTTCTGAAAAGCAATCCCATGCATAAAATCTACTCCACAGGAGGAAAGCTAGGCAAATGAAAACAAGCATCTTAATGGAGAAGGAAGTACTCTTTCTACTGACAAGAGAAGCTCATGAATTTTAAACATTCAAGATCCTAAGCTTCATTTGTGTAGTTTGGATAAATCTATCATAGTGGAATGCCTTGGAGGCTGAATGTAGGGATTAAGAAGTGATTGTGTAGCAGGAATGAACTGAGAAGTAAAACAACTGGTCATGCAACTTGCTTGTACATCTAGTATCTGCCTGAGTTCAAAATTATATGAATGTTTTCCATAGTGATTATTTTTTTAATTCAAATATAATTAATATACAGTATTATATTAGTTTCAGGTATAGAATATAATGATTCAACAATCCTATACATTACTCAGTGCTCATCACCATAAGTACACTCTTAATCCCCTTCACCTATTTCATCCATTTCCCCACCCACTTCCCTTCTGGCCACCACCAGTTTGTTCTCTATATTTAAGAGTCTGGGTTTTTGTTGTTGTTGTTGTTTGCCTCTTTTTTCTTTATTTGTTTCATTTCTTAAATTCCATATATGAGTTTATACAGGAATTTGATTCATATTGAGTAAAATCATATGAATTGTCTTTTTCTGATAATCTTATTTCACTTAGCATTATACCCTCTATATCTACCCATGCTGTTGCAAATTACAGGATTTCATTCTTTTTAATGGCTGAGCAATATTCCATTGTATATGTAAATATAACTAAATATATAAGTATAAATAGATAATGCCCATAAATCCCATGGCCATGTTGACTTTGAAATAAACAAGTTTGTAGCAGCTGTCAAGGATCAAGATTGTAATTACTGTGTATGTGTGTGGTGTATGTGTATTTGTTTTTGTTTTTGTTTTTTTTCCAGAATATCTGAACTTGCCATACAGTATCAGAAAAATCATTATTTTTATGAGAGAGTGATTTTTTTAAATGATCCAAAAAGTTAAGTCCTCTAAACTCATGGCTTTTAGGGGTGCTATGTGGCTCAGTCAGTTAAGCATCCTACTTTAGCTCAGGTCATGATCTCATCATTAGTGGGTTCAAGCCCTGCACCAGGCTCTGTGCTGACAGCTCAGATTCCTGTTTCTGATTCTGTGTCTTCCTCTAACTGTCTGCTCCACCCCCACTTGTGCTCTGTGTGTGTGTCTCTCTCTCAAAATACATAAATATAAATAAATATTTATAAATATATATAAATCGAAAACAAATTAAACTCATGCTTTTATAATATTTTAAGTTACAATTTATATTCTTATTTTCTTCAAGACTTATGTAATTATAGTGGTAGCTTTAAGAGACTCATTGGTGGGAATGTAAACAACTATAATGTAACTTCAAGAACCATTTTAGATGGGAAAGAAGTCCTTTTGTGAGAAACTTAGCCAACTGAGCCTTCTCTCTTAATATCACTGTTAGAAGAATCTAAACTCGTATCTTCCTTAAAGAAAGGTGGCATTAATATGAGCCTTAATTAGTAATTTCAGAAATAGTTGGTCAAAGTGGTCTTCTATCTCACAGCTGGAGCAATTATTCTTCCAGCTCACAGCCCTTGACCAATTTGGCTTTATTATTATAGGAGGAAACAACTGGGTCTGCAGTTTGAGAAATGCAGAGAAGGGTGCTCATGATGGAAAGTTCTCAGTTCTTTAAGTCATTATATACCTTAATCTTCAAAGTACTGTCATGGTTTGTGCTTTTTAAAAGGAAGAGAATTGGGCATTCATAGCCTTTAAGGGGTAGCTCTGTTCCTTGAAAATGATAGCCATTTATTGGATTTAACATTGGTAGGTCTCTTTGTGATGCGAAATAAGGGAAGTAGGTTTGTGCTGTGATCTGAATCCTTGTAGGCCCCACCCCTCTCTGCCCCCAAATTAATTTCATATGTTGAAATTCTAATCCTCAAGGTGATGGTATTAGGAGGTGGAGCCTTCAGGCAATGATAGGTCATGGGGAGGGACCCTTATGATTGGGAAGAGTGCCCTTATAAATGAGAGCTCAGAGAGGTAGCCCATGAATTAGGCCACGTGAAGACACAGGGAGAAGGGGCTGTGTCAAACTCAAAGTTTCACCAAACACAGGGTGTGCTGGCACCTTCGTCTTGGACCTCCCAGACTTCAGAACAGTAAGAAATAAATTAGTCTGTTTATAAGCAACCCATGTATAATATTTTTGTTATAGCAACCCAAATAGACTAAGAGAGTTTACATTTTAAAATTCTAACGTATGTAATTTTTTCCTTTATCTGTGTATTTGTTGGTAATTTCTGCATCCTTAGAGTCCTCTCCCTGAGGCTTAATGAGGGTAGAAGTCAACAAAAAGTAGAAACATCAGGTTTTGCCTTTCAAGACAGTTTTTCAAAACAGACTCTTACAAAACCCCCAAGATGATAGTTACAAATTGATTGCATGAGAGATCTGCTTAAAGACTTTTCTGATCTCCAGAACTGGCATGAGCAAAATTTGAAGGAAAAGGGGGAGATAGCTGGACTCCTAAGAAGTAAAAACATTCTCTGTTTATAAAATGAGAAGATGATGCCAAGACTCTCTAATTAAGTACATTTCTCTGTCCCTTAAGGTTTTCTAGACTAGCTATTATTGTTATATTGGATTATCAGAATAAATCAAAAGAACACATGAACTCTGCCTTTCTGTATGTCATGTACTCTGACTGGATAAATTGAAATGAATTTGATGAGTGATATAAAAGTAGTTTATTATTGTTACAAGAATATGGGAAGTCCATAACTGTATTCCAATACTTTTTTCTGAAGAGGATGTCTCCTTGATAGGATTATTTAAGTTGACTTAAATAGAGATATTGCAAAACAATTTGGATATTTAAAAGAATACCATTTTCCCCTTAAAACTGTCTAATGTGGGGAGGGGAGCATGGATGGCTCAGTCGATTAAGCATCAGACTTCAGCTCAGGTCATGATCTCTCCATTAGTGAGTTGGAGCCCTGTATCAGACTCTCTGCTGTCAGAACAGAGCCCACTTCAGATACTCTGTCCCCTTCTCTTTCTGCCCCTCCCCAGCTTGCACACTCTGTCGCTAAAATTAAAAAATAACAAATAAAACAGTCTTAAATTATTTGTTATTTTTTTTAGTCTTTATTTTTGAGAGAGAGTGAGGGAGAGCGCGCAGGAGCACGCGCTAGCACAAGCAGTAGAGGAGACATAGAATCTGAAGCAGGCTCCAAGCTCCGAGCTGTTTGCAGAGAGCTCAACGCGGGGCTTGAACCCACTAACCGCGAGATCATAACCTGAGCTGACGTCAGACGCTCAACTGACTGAGCCACCCAGGCACACTAAATAAACACTTTTAAAAATCCTGGCCATGTGTAGCAACGTGGATGGACCTTGAGGGTGTTATGCTCAGCGAAATAAGTCAGGCAGAGAAGGACAAATATCATATGTTTGCACATATAGGAGGATTAGGAGGAACTCGACGGAGGAACAAGGGGTAGAAGAAGGGCGGAAATGGTGGGGGAAAGGGAGAGAGGCAAACCATGAGAGACTCTTGAATGCTGACAAACTGAGGACTGATGGATGTGGGGGGTAGGGGGGAAGGGCATAGAGGAGGACACTTATGGGGATGAGCACTGAGTGTTATGTGGAAACTAATTTGACGATAAACTATTTGTAAAAAAAAATACTAAATAAATAAATAAACAAACAAACAAATAATAAAAAAAAAATCCTGTCCATATGGGGGCCCCTAGTTGGCTCAGTCAGCTCATCTTGATTTCAGCTCAGCTTATGATCCCAGGTTCATGGATTTGAGCCCTTTGTCAGGCTCTTGAACCTGCTTGAGATGGTCTCTCTTTCTCTCTCTCTCTGCCTCTTTGCTCCCTCCCCCACTTGTGCACTCTCTCTTTCTCAAACAAAAACACTGCCTAATATAAACAAAGCACTTCAGTTTCTGTAAAATAGAACAATTTATAACTTTTTGTAAAGTAGCATGCTTTGAAAGTGTTAATGTATTTTTTGTTTAAGCATGTTCCATCATGTGCTGTCAGCAACCAAAAACTATAAAGAATAAATACACAAAGATATATAATGGGAGCATCTGATAATGTACCAGTTATCAGACAAAATAATTGCAAAACCAATGTGAAATGAACCTAATCATTGAGATCAAAAGATATGAATTTTCAAGGAATTCATTTTATTTAATTCTATTAGATCAAGATGTCTTTAAGTGTGTAATAGAACTCACAAGTCGTATATAAGGGATTTTTTTTCCACTTTATGTTCACAGCAAAAGTTGACTGGTTATCTTACGGACATTTAAATGTATTCCCTTTATTTTTATGTATATTATTCATATATTAATAGGATCCTGATATTTCCAAAGAAGCATCAAAGATAATTATATTCATTTGGGTCTAGTCAATACAAGGTCAAAACAAATTGATTTAAATTATAAATGTATTTCCAGTCACCTGTGGTTTTCACATATTATGTATTTTATTCACTTCGGGAAAGATTTTTCAGTGGTTAAGCATGTGTCTTTTCTGGAAGATTCTATTTAACTTTTAGTGAATTATATTTCCTCCACTATTTCATTTAGATTTTAATATCTTGTTTTTGTCTTGTACTTTTGTCTGAAGTCAAATTAGTTGACAAAAAATGGTTAGAAATATTCTTCAAATATATTTATATTCATTAGTTTCCAGTGTCATTTAAAGTATTTTATTTTTTTTTAATTTTTTTAAATTTATTTCTAGGAGAGAGAGAGAGAGAGAGACAGCGTGAACAGGGGAGGGTCAGAGAGAGAGGAAGACACAGACTCTGAAACAGGCTCCAGGCTCTGAGCTGGCAGTCAGCACAGAGCCCGACGCGGGGCTCGAACCCACGAACCGCGAGATCATGACCCAAGCGAAAGTTAGGTTTTAAAATACTTTAAATGGGGGCGCCTGGGTGGCTTAGTCGGTTAAGCGTCCGACTTTCGCTTAGGTCATGATCTCGCGGTTCGTGGGTTCGAGCCCCGCGTCGGGCTCTGTGCTGACTGCCAGCTCAGAGCCTAGATCCTGTTTCAGAGTCTGTGTCTCCCTCTCTCTCTGACCCTCCCCTGTTCACGCTGTCTCTCTCTCTGTCCTAGAAATAAATAAAAAACATTTAAAAAATAAATAAATAAAAAATAAAGTATTTTAAAACCACTTAAGGAATGATTTATGTTTTCTTATGTACTTTTAAGATAAAATTAATATTCCATTAATATTTTTACATTATCTATTTAAACATGTTTTCAGCATTTCCTATGCATTTTTATCCTATAATTATGGAACAATTTTGCATACTGTTTTAAGTATAATTTCTAGCACTCCATTTCATTAGTGCTACAATTCAAAACAATGTTTGCTTTTAAGATTGAAGATATTGAAAGAAGTATGTGTGATCTCAGCAACATGTTTAGGTGCAGAAAATCTAATTAAATGCTAAGAAAGAACATGTACAAATTTTGAAGTCACCTCCATCCTCGGAGGTTACGAGAAAAACTGATAAAAGAATGGAAAATACTTAAAGTTGCATGAAATTTGCAAAATCACATCTTGATGCAAAAAGTATAAATAATTTGAAACCTGTGATTTCGAAGTAGTAACTTTGATAAAGGAATCATTTTGAACAATTTGTCTTTATGATCAATGTATCAAATCAATTAGTGTGTTATTTTTATGTTTATTTATTTTGAGAGATGAAAGGGAGGGAGAGAGGGAGGAGGGACAGAGAGAAAGGAAGCTGAAGGAAGGGGTCCTCTGAAAGGAGCTACATGCTGACAGCAGAGAGCTCCATGGGAGGCTTGAAGTCACACACCATGAGATAATGCCTGAGCCAAACTTTGCTGCCTAACTGACTGAGGCACCCAGGTGCCCCAAATAAATGAGTGTTTTTAAGATTTTGTTACCTATTTTCAAATACAATAATTCTAGTGTCAGTCCTGAATTGCAAAGTTACTAGGAAATAAAATGCCCCACATTTTATTATGTCCTGCCCTGTGTGGTAACTACTCATAAAATTACTTTTTTTTCCCTTACCCTTTAAGTATCTAACGTAGCAGTAACTCAGAACACATACAGCTTACATAATACATACTTTTATCATATTCAGAAGTTTAGTTTCCTATGAACAGGGAAGCTAGAGAAAACTAATATTCATTTCCCTGTATTAGCAAAAGAGATAAATAATACATATTTATTGAAATGTTTATTTATTTTAAAACTTCTTTTTTCTGTTTTCATATTGAATTTTTTTAAAAAGACCCCAAAACGTGAATTAACTTTCTCGTAAATGTTTGTTCACCTCATCATGTAAAGCATAACTTACTGTGATATTTGTAAAATAACCTGTCATGTAGTAAATTTTAAAAAGACAATATATCCAGTGAAACTGATAAATTTTCTTGTTTGCTTATTCCACTAGGACATTCAGAGCCTCAAATTAAGGGGGAATTGTGATTAAATAATCCTGAATAAAAACCTTTTTTCTCCTATACTGTAAAACCCTTCCTTCTACTCTTCTTTCCTCATCTCTTCTTTCCCATTTCTTCCCTCTTGCTTCTCCATCCCTTCTTCCTTTCCATTCTTCTTTCCCTCCTACTAGTCATAAGATGGGTTGCAGTTCTTGAATGATAAAAATGCATTTAGAAATACTATATGCCCTGGGGCACCTGAGTGGCTTGTTTAGTTGAGTGTCGAGCTCTTGATTTTGGATCAGGTCCTGAGCCCAGGGTCATGAGATTGATCCCACATGGGACTCCCTGCTGAGCATGGAGCCTGCTTAAGATTCTCTTTCTCCCTCTGCCCCTCCCCAGCTCATGAGTGCACACATGCTCTCTTTCATTTTCTCTCTCTCCCTCAAAATAAAACTAATACAAAATTAGAAATACTGTATGCCCTATGAACATGTCTGCATAACAAAGCAAAGTATTTGTATGAAAAGTTTAAAATTCTAAGAGCTTACATTGCCATTTTCATTGTTTAAACAGTATCAATTTCAAAGGAAAATCCTTTGTAATCATTCTATTACTATCACTTGGTGATAAAGAAAGTAATATAACCATTGAGTGGTATTATGAAAATTATTAACATGGTTCCTTGAGATCATATTTAGAAAGTAAGAAAAACAAAAGTTAGACTAGAATAAAAACTGAAGAAACAATACTTCTAAGTGAAGAAAGGAAGGTAAATTATAAAGACAACTAAAACTTGTGAATACCAGGTTAGGCTAACGTTGGTTCATAGATTGTGGTTCATGATTTGGCTGAATGATCAGGAAATTGAACATAATTGAACAGTTGGTAATAAGGAAATTTGGAGATGAGATATGTGTATAGATCTCTCTGAGCAAAAAAAAAAAAAAAGAAAGAAAAGAAAAATGAACATATTTGTATCTTATGTGAATGTTCATCGAAGATTGAACATAGCAGAGAAGCATTTAAAACTCAAGTGGATAAGATGTCCTCTTGGATGGATACCAGTCAGCTTCTTTCCCCAGTCACTCCATCATCATCCGAGGGCTCATGAACAAAGTGGCTATAATGGCAAGGTTGGAGGTTGTATGTGGGCTCCACTCACCAAGGCTGATCTGGTTACAGCCAAAGCTGAATGCTCAATCTGCCAGAATCAGAGACCAATACTGAGTTACATATATGGCCTCATTCCCCAGGGTAATCAGCCAGCTATTTGGTGGCAAGTTGATTAAACTGAACAACTCTCGTCATGAAAGGGATAGCATTTTGTTTTTCCTGGAATAAACACTTAGTCTGGATATAGATTTGTCTTCCCTACTTGGAATGTTTTCACTAAAACTACCATCTAGACTTACAGAATGTCTTGTGCATTATCATGGTAATCAACCAAGCATTGCTTCTGATCAAGGAACTTAATATACAGCAAAGAAGTACAGCAATGGGCCCATGCTCATGTAATTTTCTGGCTTACCATGTCCATGCCATTCTGAAATGGCTGAAATGGTTGGGGTTTTTTTGTTTTTTTGTTTTTAATTTTTAAAATATTTTTATTTCTAGGAGAGAGAGAGAGCATGAGCAGGGGAGGGTCAGAGAGAGAGGGAGTCACAGACTGAAAGAGGCTCCAGGCTCTGAGCTGGCAGTCAACACAGAGCCCGACGTGGGGCTCGAACCCACGAACCGCGAGATCATGACCTACGCCTAAGTCGGACGCTTAACCGACTAAGCCACCCAGGCGCCCCTGAAATGGTTGGTTTGATAGAACAGTGGAATGGACGTTTGAAGACCGTTAGAGCCTCAGCTTGGTGGCAACAGCTTGCAGAGCTAGAGCAAGGTTCTCAAGAAGGTCATTTGTGCTCTGAATCAGCATCCAATTAAGGTACTCTTTCTCCCATAGCCAAGATTCATGGGTCCAGGAATCAAGGATTAGAAGTTAGAGTGGAACTACTCAATCTCACTCCTAGTTTCACATTAGCATGATTTTTGCTTCCTGTTCCCATGATCTTATGCTCTGCTGGGCTAAAAGTCTTATTTCCAGAGAAAGGAATACTTGATCAAGCGATAAAGAGTGATTCCACTGAACTGGTAGTTAAAACTTCCATGCAGCCACTTTGGATTCCTCATGCATCTGAATCAACAGGCAAAGAAAAGAGTTACTGTGCTGACTAGGATGATTGATCATGTCTACGAAAAGGAAATTGAACTGCTACTCCAAAATGGAGGTAAGGAATAATAGTCTGGAATATAGGAGACTCCTTAGGACAAGTCTTAGTATTACCATCCTTTGTGATTAACATCAGTGGAGAATGACAATATTTCAATCCAGGAAAGATTATTAATGGTACAGACCTTTCAGGAATAAAGATTTGGTTCTGTTAGGTAAAGAACCATAACCAGCTGAGGCAAAGGGAATACAGGAAGGGTAGTGGAATAAGGTAGTTATAAATACCCACCACAACCATGTGACCAGTTACTGAAATGAGGACTAAAGTTGTCTTGATTATTTCCTCCTTATTCTGTTATGAATACATATGTGTGAAAAAAATTTTTTTATATTTCCTGTTATTCTCTTATCATGTAACATAAGATGTATTGAAGTTATTGCAGTGCCTGGGTGGCTTAGTCGGTTAAGCGTCCGACTTTCACTTAGGTCATGATCTCGCGGTTCGTGGGTTCGAGGCCCACGTCAGGCTCTGTGCCGACTGCCAGCTCAGAGCCTGGAGCCTATTTCAGAGTCTGTATCTCCCCCTCTCTCTAACCCTCCCCTGCTCATGCTGTCTCTCTCTCTCTCTCTCTCCTAGAAATAAATAAAAATATTTAAAAAAAGATGTATTGAAGTTATAGTACTTCCAAATTGTTAATTTTACACCATAATGTTTGAGTTATAGGATACCAAGAAAAAGAGTAAACCTCACTCAATAATTTTCCTCCTGAGGAGGGGTTTTGTGCATTTTTCAGTTTTACACAAAATAGTTGTATCAGATTAGACAGAATTATGACTGCATTATTGTCTTTGAGATTAAGCATGGCTTAAGGAGATATGTATGAGCATTAAGTTGACAAAGGGTGGACTTGTAATGGCAGTTTTGTGTACCAACTTGATGAGGACACAGAGCGTCCAAATATTTGGTTAAATATTTGTTCTAGGTACGTGTGTGAGGATGTTTCTGGATGGAGGCTAGCATTTGAATCGGTAGGTTGAGAAATGCAAATTGCCCTCTCCAGTGTGGGATGCCATCATCCAGTACCTTGAGGGACTAAATATGTCCTAGGAGTTCTGTTTCTCTGGAGAACTGTAATACATTGTCCTAAATTTATATTTAAAGCTTCCTTACAGCAGAAAGATGGAACTATTTTGTAATTACATAAATAAAGTAAAAATAACAGCTAGATAAAAGGAAATGACCAAAGTTAAGAGGGGCCAGTGAGGGATGAATTCTGGTTCTTTTGTCAACGTTCTTCTAACAGTATATAATCTCTAATCTAACACTTTATTTAATACTTCAAACACAATTTTTATATTCTTCCAATTTTTACATTTCCAAAATTAAATTTTTAATGTTGTATTACATTCTATCTCTAAACTATTTTAATAGTATTTTCTGTCAATACCAAATATTTATATATGTTCACCTTGTCTATTTCTAATAATTTGAATAATTACTACAGCATAACCACAGATTAGTTAAAGAATATCAATCCATTTTCAATTTGAGCGAATCAATTCCTCCTGTAGACTTCGATTTTCTTATCTGTGAAGTGGATAAAATTATATCTACTATCTCTGAACTCTGAAAACTGATGAATCTATAAACAAATGAAGGAAATACTACTTTAAAGGTATATTACTTAAAGGAGAGTTGTGGATACAGGATATAAGATTCTCTTCTGTAACATACTACATGTGACTGTTTTTAGCAGTTTGAGTATGGGGTGTGTGTGTGTGTGTGTGTGTGTATTGTGTGTGTATGCTATTTTCTGAACTTCTTGGATCTATGGTTTTGTGTCTATTAATTTCAAAAATATTAGTTATTTTTCATTAAAAATCTTCAGTTATTTTCTCTACTTCTTGACCTCCAGAGTGGTAGGTGAGTCTATCCTGTGAACAGGTGAGCTTAGTCTGGATTTGTTGCTGCTTGCCCACCAGTATATCCTAGGGTTCAAATTTCTCTAAAGTCAGTTGAGCTAAAGACAGAGACTGGTTTACCAGTATTTTGCCACCCTTGGTTCTATCCATTTTATCTGTTTTAAGACCTCCATTTGTGCTTTGCCTCAAAAATTGGCTCTTGTATGCCTTTCAGCAATATTTCAATACTTTTTACTTTATGAGCTTTGTGATAACTGTAGGAAGTATTCTAGTATTCTGAATCAGCCTCTATGTGAAGCACTTACTAGGTTCTTGTAGGGACCAAATTTAAGAGAGGCCATGAGGGATAAAATTTCTTTTTTTAATTAAAAAAATGTTTATTTTTGACAGAGAGTATAAGTGAGGGAGGGGCAAAGAGAGAAGGAGACAGAAGATCCAAAGCAGGCTCTGCACTAGAGTGGAGAGCCTGATGTGGTGCTCAAACTCACAAACCATGAGATCATGACCTGAGCTGAAATCAGATGCTCAACCAACTGAGTCATCTTAAAAATCTTCCTCTTCTCCAGCGCTAGCTTTGAACCAAGTATATCTCTTGCTGTGTTCTAGTAGATTTTTTTATGCTTTTTCCTCTGCTTAACTGTGGTGGATTTTCACCAGTGCCTAAGTCAGCAATATTTACTGCCCCTCT
Organism: Proteles cristata cristata; assembly: GCA_017311185.1. Lineage (NCBI taxonomy): Eukaryota > Metazoa > Chordata > Mammalia > Carnivora > Hyaenidae > Proteles > Proteles cristata. Next base: position 308,416 of record JAESUZ010000872.1, read on the forward strand.
CCTAGACATGTAAAGGAGTTTGTTTATTTCGTACAATATACTGGGGGAATAGTTTCAGACAGATTCTATACTTTATTGTAGCCACTGCTATTTCCATCCCAAGCTTTCACCACAAGGTAATCTTTCTCAGGTTTCACAGTGATTTTTTTTTATACTATCACTTAAGTATAATTGGCATACAATGTTATATTAGTTTCTGGTGTACAGCACATTGATTCAACAATTCACTACATTATTTAATGCTCATCACAAGTGTAGGTACCACTTCTCACCATATAACATTATAACATTAACATTAATTATAACATTTTTACATTACTGAATATGTTCCCCATGCTTTACTTTTCATTTCTTGACTTACTTGTTTTATAGCTAGAAGTTTGTACTTCTTAACCTCCTTTATCTCTTTCACCCATCCCTTCCGCCCACCTCACCTCTAGCAACCACCAGTTTGTTCTCTGTATTTGAGTCTATTTCTGTTTTCAGAAATATTTGCTTTGATTTTTTAGGTTCCATATATAAGAGAAATCACATGGTATTTTTCTCTATCTTATTTTATTTAGCCCTATACTCTCTCAGTTCATCCATGTTGTCACAAAAAAATTATATACAGTTTTATGGCTAAGTAATATTCCACTGTAGAAATAATCCACGTCTTTATTCATGCATCTATTCATGGAACTTGGGCTGCTCCCACATCTTAGCTATTTCAACAATACTGTAGTAAACTTAAAAGAGTGTATATATCTTTTTGAATTAGGGTTTTTTGTTTTCTTTAGGTAAATAGCTAGTAGTGGAATTGCTAAGTTATATGTTATTTCTATTTTAAATTTTTGAAGAAACTTCATGCTTTTTTCCACAATTGGTTCCACTAATTTATTTTGTAGCAACAGTGCACATGGGCTTCCTTTTACTCCACATCCTCATCAACACTTGTCTTTATCTTTTTGACACTCGCTGTTCTAAAAGGTATGAGGTGATATATCACATGGTTTTGATTTGCATTTCCCTGATGACTGGTGATGTTGAACATTTTTTAATGTGTCTGTTGGCCATCTGGATGTCTTATTTGGAAAAATATCTATTTATGTCCTCTGACCATTTTCAATTGGATGGTTTTTTATGTTGTATAAGTTCCTTATAATTCTGTATATTAACCCCTTATCAGATATATCATTTTCAAATATCTTCTCCCACTCAGGAGGTTGCCTTTTTGCTTTATTGCTGATTTCCTTTGCTGTGCGCATAATGATATTTCTTTAAGGGCCTTGCACGATCGTGGAGAGATGCCTGAATACTATATGAATATTCATTTGCATTTAGAGCCCTCAGAGATTCTACATTTCTTGCCATATTTTCCCTTTACCAATTTATTAACCATTTATTCTCTTTTCTTCTTGGTCTCCAGATACATCTGCCACAGATAAGCAAGTATTCATATCCTGTCTTGACTTGTAGTCCCCTATTTTTTATTAAATTTCAGGTTAGTTGTTTGCTCTGTGACATCAGCTCTCTGATCTGTTTAAAGTTCATGAATTTGGAGATGGTCTGACTTTTCTATTGTTATTGTTACAATAGTGAGAAGCGGTTTTCAAACTTTACATTCCAAGCAAAATCCAGAATTCTTCCTAGAACATTTTTTTTTTCTTTTCAGTTTAATCAAACTGAATTTGAACTAGCAAGTGTTGGAAAGCTTTATCTTCAACTCTCTACTTAGTTCAGAAATACCTTTTACATAGGTTATTTCTATTACACAAGCCCCTAAGATCATCAAGAATTTGAAAGTAGTTATTGTGTCTAGAATTTGAAGTTCCTAACAGAATCATCCTTCAAACTAGACAAGACTATCTAAAAAAAAAAAAAGTTATTTCTGAATGTTCAACTCAAAAATTTAAGAAAAGGATAGTACTTTAGCTAAGAGAAACTGGCTACTGTTGTCAATTCTATCACATTAAAATAAAAATGCCTTCTTTGATACTTTTGCTTTCAAAAGATTATACCTGCAGACTTAATATGTATTTATTGTAACATAATGTGACATCCTTTATAACATTTTAAACTTGGGTTATCTTTTCTCAAAATTATAGCTTAGAAGAATAGACCTATAGTCAGTCTTATAATCTTGTGATTCTCCTCACATATACTATATAAGTACAAATTTTATTTGTATAATTCCCTCCAGTGGAGAGCTGAAAATCTTATTGGTGTTATCAGGATTAGCTATCACATAGTAGTTAGTAACTTTTGCTGTTTGATTTACTTTGTAATTCTAAAGCCATGAAAAAGTTCCAAGAATTTTCCCAAAGCTCATTTTATCCTATGCATTAAATTATGTATTAAAAAATTTAGTTTATAATATTTGTATTGAAATTGGGTTATCTATACATAGTCAACATGCTAAGTCTAATCATTGTATTTTCCTAAACAGATATTTTTCTCCTAAACACACCACTGATTAAGGCTCCCCTAGTTTTTCTCTCAGGCTGACTGAATGTTAAGCTTCTTCCTGACTCTAGGGTGCAGCCTTCCTTATCTTAGAGAATTTACTTTAGAGAATTTATAATTATAAATTATTTTCATGTTCCCATCACATTTAACAGTTTTACAATTGGTTTAATAATCTTGTCAGTAAAAGAGTCAGTAGGACCCTTTCTCAAAGACCCAGGGCCTTTCCTTTCAAATAGAATCATCAAAGAAAATAGTTACCTCCTCTCTCCCAGTTTCTGTGGGAAGGTTGGAGTTAACTTCCGTGGGCACCTTACTCCAAATTGTGAAACTACCTCTTCTCATGAAGGTACTAGAAATTTTATTTTCTTTGGATAAAGCCAGTTAGCAAACAAAAATTGCTTAAGATCTCTCCCTCATCTCGCCACTTTAAAACCTACATCTTTTGTTTCCATGAAATTGAGCTGAGACGGAGTTCTCTCATCTCTTCCCTATTGGAATAGCTTTGAAGAGATTCATTCTTGCTGTTTTAACTTTGTCTAGTGCAATTTTGCTTTGACACACCAAAATAAATAAGTACTATATAAACAATCCAAGACTTATGAAAGCAATAGCATTAAGTTCATAAATCCAGTTTCTGAATCCAGTAACCTGGTAGACAGTATTTTATACCTTTTTTATTAACAGCAATATTACAATATTTATAGAATTTTTTTGCAGTTGCTAACCTATTTGAATACACATATTCAAATCTGTATATTTTCAAATCTATATGACATATATACATATATACACACATATATGTACACAAATCCTGCCCCAAAGTCCGTTTACAATTTCCTAATAAAAGTCAACATGCTTCTCTTCCCATTTAAGTGTTCACTTATATAAAGAAGGCCTTTGCTGATTGCCTTATACCTTTATTTTTTAGGGAAATCTTCACAAAATGTTCTTTAAATTCCTTCCATATATCAGTATAAACAGGGTGGACATCACAACACATCTCATGTTCTTTAATCCCCCAAGATAACAAATTTTATTCACTATCAATCTTTCTAGATTTGGATTGGCAAGTTAAAAGTTGAAACCTCCATGCTGCATGATCTGTCCTTGACAGTCTTATAATGTTTTGAATAAAACCCCCTATATAATCTCATGATCTATGTCACTTTTTGCTGAGATCAACAGGGTGCCCAATAATAAAATGAGAATATGTGAAGAGAGATCCAAAAATGTGGCAGAAATGAGCAAACATGCTAAAAATGTATATTCTACCTTATAGGCAACTAGCCTCAAATTTAATCCCTTGGAATCATTAAAAATAAAATATAAAAAGAAGGGCTTTTGTTATCTCTGTTTGATTATCATTCCAATGATAATCATTTGATTATCATTCCAAATAACTGCATTTGGATTTTTTTTGTTGTTGGTCAGATGTACAATTAAAAAATATGCTTTGTGAGAAGCACTGACATAATGAAAGAAAAAGCGTGGAAGGAAAAGAGAAAGGGAGAGGATGGGAGAGAGAAGGAAATGAGGAGGAGAAAAAATATTTAGCTAGTCACCTATTTAATTATTCCTCCCTGCCTTCCACCAAAAGTAAACACCCTTCCTGAATATTTATACTCTAACTTTCTTAATTCCAGGGGTTATAGTGTTGCTAATGGACAATGAAGACAGAATAAATATTAAGTTAAAGATGCTTTACTTTTGATAAATCTCTATGTAGTGGGCAGGTTTTTACTTTTTCTTTAGATTATCATTTATTACCACACAAACTTCCAATTCACTTTTTCACAATACATATTAATATTAACTAATATGTCTTCTAGTAACTGATTTTGCCTATTTACCACAACACTATCTTATGTTACTAATAACACATAATTAGAAAATGGACTTAAAGAATTATTGTCTTCTGGAAATCTGGGTGGCTCAGATGGTTAAGCATCTGACCCTTGATTTCAGCTCAGGTCAAGGTCTCATGGTTCCTGGGATTGAGCCCCATGTTGGTCTCCACACTCACAGTATGGAGCCTGCTTGGGATCCTCTCCCTCTCTCACTGTGCCTCCCCCTCAAAGTAAACAGATAAATTTTAAAAATAAGTCATTGTCTCCTTCATTCCTTTTTTTAAAATGTTCACTTTTGAGAGAGAGACAGACAGACAGACAGACAGAGACAGAGGATGAGCAGGGAAGTGGGGAGACACAGAATCTGAAGCAGGCTCCAGGTTCTGAGCTGCCAGCACAGAGCCTGATGCAGGGCTTGAAACCATGAACAAGGGGACACTGACCTGAGCAGAAACCAGATGCCCAACCATGTCACCCAGCCATCCATCCATCATTCTTAAGAGTCATCTTACTAACATCTACTCAGATAAGAGGGGAAAATAAAAACCATTAAGCTTTCACAACATGTTATGAAGTTAGCACTGCTTTTGCTCACTTTAAGCTTTTAATTACTTTTTTACTTGGAACAAAATATTTTCTTGTTTTATGTGAAGTTTTTAATTCATGAAGAAATATAAACTGCTTCTTAAAGTTCATAGCACACTTTTCTAACTATATTGAAATAACATGTCATAAATATTTATTGATATTTTAAGAAGTGTCACATTATACTTGTGCTAGATCTTAAACCAGTCAGCACATGCCCATTATTGGACTCAGCTGGGAGTCTCAAAGGATACAAGACTAGAACTGTTTATAATAGAATTTGAAGAGCTGAGACAACAAACTGAAAAACAAAGTCTGATCAGCAAAAATTCTTTGAGGGATAAACTTTCTTTGCACACTATGTTATAAAATAAAGTTTCTGAAAAGTTGTTGATTATTCTTTAATAACCTCTGCAGTCTGGAGTCTCTATTATCTAAATGGAGAGAGAGAGCCTTGCATTTCCCCAGGCAAGTAATACATTGATCTCTGCATCAGGTCCTAAACAAATGGATGAGGGCTATCATATAATATGCCAGAATCAATGCCATTTGGTTCTGTCACTTTCCAGGGAATAAATATGCATTTCTTTTGCAACTGATACTGAAAATTGAGATTATTTTTCAATTATAAATGAAATGCAATGCTATTAAATACTTAGAATACATAAATCCTCAGTAAGATGATATAATGCACTAAACCAAACAACAATAATAAAAAGTGATCTGCTAGCAGCAATGTATTCTTACGACATTTTTGTTCAGAAATGTAAGTTAAGATAGTATTCTGTTACATAAAGAATTCTGTCTATAGAATGATGCAATTAATTATAAGTGATATAAATTATCTGGGCATTGACATCAGGACATGTTCCAGACAAAACCTTATCTAACACTTGCCTGAAAGCAAAACTTCAGAAAATGGAATATAGCCCAGGTGCTCTTTTACAGGGCTTTCAATGAAACTTCTGCAAACTCAATTGCTATAATTTTGCTTGAGAGTTGGTTTTATTCAGCTTGCTCTAGTAGCATGGAATTCTTCTTTTTACGGTTTCTTTTTTTTAAAATGTCTATTCATGGTATCTTAATCTATCACCCTATATGAAATCTGCTAAATTTCATCAACAATTCCTCATAGAATCTTAGGTGACTTCTTTGTAGTAACTACACTAGGGAGAAAGGTAGTGGAAGAATAAGAATATTCTTGAATCCTTCATTGTTTTCATTGTTCCCATCTCCTATCATCCTAAAGTTTATATGATTTTATATATACATATATATATATTAGACTACACATACATATATTCAATTTAAAATCACATTTTCTACATTTGATTTTCTATATTTGCCATTCTATAATATCCATATACTTTGGCAGCTTAGAACTAAAATCTGATGTTATAATAATGCTCAAAGCCAACACAAGTCATACCTTTTGCCAATCAGCAATTTGAAAAAAAATTATTTCATAGAAGCTATGCCACTATAGTTACCATGGATAACATATTTGGACTTATAATAATAAAAATAATTTAAATCTATTGAGCAATTATATAACCGGTACTTTCTAAATTCCTTACTTACAATGGATTTATCTCACTCAGTGTTGTCCAACTAATTTGAGGTTAATACTGTTATGCCCAATCTAGATAGATAATGCAATTCAAGCACTAGCAGCTATAGGATATATCCAAATTCACCCAACTGCTAAGTTGGGTAATAGGGTTATAATACTGCACATAGTCTTTCTGACAAGTGAATTAAGTTAGGCAGGAGTGTCATCTTCTAGGTTTAAAATATCCATCTCAAAATCATCTACATTTATTCAAAATTATAAATCAGATTATTGAAGATTGAAAGAGACACAACAAAGCATATAGTTCACAATAGTGCAATTCATTTCTACAGTCATCTTCAGACATGCCTAGTCAACATCTCCATTTGTCTTCTTATTTACCAGCGAATTCCATTGAGTTTGAAACTACTTGATCATCACTTTCAACTGAGATTTGCTCCAGAAAAAAGAGCATTTCAGCTTCTGCTTTGCAGCATCCACTTTTGAAATCACTGGATTCCAGTGATGACAGACAACCCTTGTGTAGCCAAGAAGAAAATATCAACAGATTTCTTCATTGTCAAAGAAGTGTCTGACACTGAGATTGAACCTAGAAGTTGGAATGAAATATGTTCTCTAACTATCCCTGTCCCAGTCTTTGTCTTAAGAGCACACTATGGGCTTGCTGCACTGTTCTCCTTTCTTACGGCTCTTCAATTAACTAAGAGTCACAGCTGGAATGCCTGGGTGGCTCAGTTGGTTAACCATCTGACTCTTGCTTTTGGCTCAGGTTATGATTTAATGGTTTCTGAGTTTGAGTCCCATGCTTAGGAATCCCTTTCTCCTCTCTTTCTGCCCCTCTCCCCTCAAAAATAAACAAACATTAAAAAACTGTAAAAACTAAAATATAAATTAGTCACAGCTGTCAGAGACACTGCACATAAGGGTGCCAAGGACAAGGGTGTGGATAAAAGTCATGCTATTTATCTGCATAAGGAGAAAATTTGGAGCAGCAATAAATAATCCTGAAGAATGTAAGATCGTAACCCTGTAAGGGTTGATGGACAGTTTTAAAAACAAAGACGAAGAAAATTATATTAGTGTTTAAAAGTTTTTCTTAGACAATAAAAGCCCTTCGTAGTTTGAGATAAATTTTTTCAGCATAAGATTTTACATTAGAAAGCTCTACACATACACACACACACACGCAATTATTGCTTGTCCTACAGAGAAAATATAGACCAAATTTCTAAGTATAATGCAAAAAAAGTGTCTAAGAGAGGAACTCAGATTTAAAAAGTCTGGAGTGCCTGGGTGGCTCAGTCAGTTAAATTTCTGACTCTTGGTTTTGGCTTGGGATCATGGTTTTGTGTGTTCAAGCCCCATGTCGTTCTGTGTGCTGGTGAGTGAAGCCTATTTGGGATTCTCTCTCTCTCCTCCTCTCTCTCTCTCTCTGCCTCTACCCTGCTCACAGTGTCTTTGTCTCTCTCAAAATAAACAAAGTATCATTTTCTGTCCAATAGAAAAAATTTATGTCAAGTTAGTTTTTGTTAAGCAGTTCTATTACTGACACTTCAATTTGATGATAATTAACATCCTTAGTATATTGTGTCTTCTGCTCCAAGAACTTTTTTTTTTCATTTATTTAGGTCTTACTTGGTTTCTTTTATCTGAGTTTTACAGTTTTCTGCATATAGGCCCATACATACTTTGGTACATTCTATTTTAAATGGTGTTATATTTTCTATTTTAAATTTCAAGTGTTCTTTGATAGTATACAGGAAAGCAATTGATTATTGCAGAATAATCTGGTATGCTGTGATCTTTCTATAATCACTTCCTTGAGGTCTTTTTGGTTACTGTTGTTGGTTCTTTGAAATTTTATACATAGAAAATCATGTCACCTTACAACGAAGCCAAATTTATTTCTTCCTTTCCAATCTACATTGATTTTATTTCCTTTTACTGTTAGAACTGTAACAAACTGTTAGAAAGTTTGTTTCTCTTTTTTTCTTCATGAATGATCAGGGAAAATTGGATTAAAGTGATTTAAAGTTCAACACTGATGTTTTACAATTTAAGACAAATCTTCAATTGATTATATAATAAATTTCCTGTTAAGATATCTCTTACTAGCTTTGTGTGATGGTAGCAGTGGTAGAAGCAAAGTGAGATTAAAACTAAGATTATTCAAATGGCTTACCTCCCATAAATTCCACCCTAACTTACAACCTCATATCACCTGTTGTTATGATTACATAATGGCATGAAGATACCTTCCATTTGCCTTTTTCAGAATTATTCTATATATTGATTTACCTAGTTATTCCTTTTGAAAACCAATGTGCTGGACTAAATTAATAAAGTCACTTTTCCTCTGGCTTCAAGTGTGTGAAAACCTAGAACAAATTAGTCTGGTTTTAGGACCTAGTGAATACATTTAAAATTCTCATCTACCAGATTATTGACTAAGAAAATTAAATCTCCATACTGAGACAGGGAAAATAGTCCTAGATGTTTGGGGAACTCATAGAAGCATCCAGGACCACAGATGGTTAAAGGGGAAAAAAATGCACCAAATAAGAAAGTTAGAGAATTTAGAGGATAATGGTATGCAGTTATCCAACATCATCTTAGGTTTCCTCAGAATTTGGTCTAATATGAGTTTTTGAATTTCCATTTCAAAATTATATAATGGAATAAGAAGCAATTGTATTGCTGTGGATTGAACTGGTCTTTCTAAAATTCATATTTGAAGCCTTAGTCCCCAGTGTTGCTGTATTTTAGATGGAAACAATTAAGGTTAAATGAGGTTATAAGAATTGGACCCTATTAAGACAGAGTTAATATTAACATTGGAAATATCCCACAATAGATTCATGCCAATAGTAATATTTAGAGGTTAAGCATTCACTTGAGAACAATGGCACCTTTATAATTATTTCTTACATATCTCTTGAGCAAGGGTAAATCAAACAGTGCATTTTCAAAGGCTGAAAAGATGACAAATCAGTTTTTGCTCATTGCTAAAATTTTGTTTTATCACTAAAGCAGAAATTAGGGAGTTAAAATGTTATGATACATAGTTTTATAAATGGACATTGCACCAGAGTGCTTTATTTGTTCTTCAAGCAAGATCAATGTTCATTGCTGTTATTGCCTTCAGTGAAATGAAAAATCCAACTATTTATATGAACTCATGACAGCACACACCTGATTTGATACCATTATAGGCTGGTGAGGAACAAATGGAAAAAGGTGAAAGAATGGGAGGAAGGGAAATTAATGCTTCTATTTCATTACAAAAGGGAACTTATTATTACCATAATTAAGCCATAGTCACACTTTTATTTGTATGCATACATATATTCTATCATATATATATATTTTTTAAATAAAAGTCCTCACAAAATGTCAGGTAAGGAATCTGTATTCTTACTGTATGCAAATGGTAAATCCCAAAACATGAGCTACTAATGATTGGACATCATATCAGTAACACCATATGATTTATAATAAACTTTCTAAGTATGCTTCAGAAGGATAGATTTCAACACATACTGATTTATATTTTTTAGTGGTATTCCAACAGCTAGTCATTCGGAATATGAGTAAGTTCTACAATAGCAGGCATACATTAAATGCTAGTGATAATATATTACACTATCTGAGTATGCTAACTTTCCATTGACCATAGATATTAACAATATCTTGTTTATTCTTAGTGGTTTCCTGAGACACATGTTTTTATTATGATTCAAATTAATCTGTTATTTGACAAGTATTAATATCATGTGAATATTCATTTACTGGGTTGAATGAGACTTGAAAGGAAATCTATGTTGATTATACATTTATTTTGTTAGAGGAAGTTGTGCTAGTTAGTAAACCAGTTTCTTCTTAAATGTAAGAAACATATTTACTCAGGTTATCGAAGTAGTGTCAGTAATGAATTTTGAATAGAAGTTTATTTTAAAAATACCACTTCTAGGGTTCCTGGGTGACTCAGTTGGTTGAGTGTCTGACTTTGGCTCAAGTCATGATCTCACTGTTTGTGAGCTCAAACCCTACATCAGGATTTGTGCTGACAGCTCAGAGCCTGGAGGCTGCTTCAAATTCTGTGTCTCCATCTCTCTGCCCCTTCCTCCCTCCCTCCCTCTGTCACATAAAAGATATAATAAACATAAAAATATAATTTTAATGTAGTATAAAAACTTAATCCAATTATTAATAAGCCCTACTATAAATTATCTACTTCATGGTTTGGAGTTACGAGGTGGAGAACAAATAAACACTATATAATCTATTTTATTTGTTTTATGTATTTCTTTGAAAATTATTTTTTTCTATGCTAGCATGAGCATGGACTATTGTTTCTCATTTAGTCTCTTCAGAACTTCATTACAGAGACAGTGTCTTGGTATTTAAAACATAAATTGATTTAATATTGAAAATTAATTGTTGAATAGAAGAGTTAGCTTGATGTGGGGTCTCTAAGCTTGACTCCAAGAACACCAGGACAGTGTCTTACTAGAGGAGCTGCTGCTTCTGACGCTGCCATCGGGAGTGAACTATAGAAACTTGCAGGCCAAGTGCCTCTAGGGGCCTCCCCCCTCCAGCTAGGATCTGGGAAGTTATTCAGTAAGATCCTACATCATCATAACATCTCCACAGCTGTGTTGGCAGCAAACAGCTAAACAGAAGGCCAGTCTATCATCAAAATCTCATGGAAGTGCATCTTGCTGATAGAAAGCAGTTTGCCAATAATAACTCTGAGATATGTAGTTTTTAATTTCATAGTTTCTTTGAAGCAAATAGAAAGCAAATAGGCACAATAGGAGAAACAATGAGAAGTAAGAGCATGAATCCTACTATTTACAATAATTTAAAATTACTTTTTTAATTTTAAATTCATTACTGTTTTTTTTGGTCTTTCTAGACATAAAAGAACAAATTGAAAATAAAAATAGGGGAACCTGGGTGGCTCAGTTGACTAAGCAACCCTTGATTTCAGTTCAAGTCATGATCTCAAGGTTTGTGAGGTCAAGCCCCACACTGGGTTCTGTGCTGACAGTGCAGAACCTCCTTCTTTTTCTGCCCCTCCCCCACTTAAATGTGCACATGTGTGCATGCTCTCACCCTCAAAATAAATATTTTTTTAAAGAAAAGAAAAATACGGGGTGTCTGGGTGGCTCAGTAGGTTAAGCGTCTGCCTTGGGCTCAGGTCATGATCTTGTAGCTCATGAGTTCAAGCCCCATGTCTGGCTCTGTGCTGACAGGTCAGAGCCTGGAGCCTGCTTCAGATTCTGTGTCTCCCCCTCTCTCTAACCCTCCTCTGCTCATGCTTATCATATTCATGCTCTGTCTCTCTCTCTCAAAAATAAATACACATTAAAAATTAAAAAACAAAACAAAACAGACTAGTGTCCTATGAGTAATAGGTTGTTCCTTATGTATTTTATGCAGATAAAGTCCGATCAATAATTTTACTTGACTTGAAGTGCAACTTCTGATTTTATACTTAAAAGATCACATCTACACTTTTATTTTAAATTTAAGAGAGAGAGAGAGAGAGAGTTCGCACAAGTGAGCATGCGGAGCAGGGAGACAGAGGGAGCGAGAGAAAGAAAGAGAGAATCCCAAGCAGTCTCCATGCCCAGCATGGAGCCCTTGTAGGGCTCGATTCCATGACTGGGATCCTGAGCAGAGCTGAAATCAAGAGTGGGACGCTAAATTGACTGAGCCACTCAGGTGTTGCAAATCATATCTACACTTAATTAGCAAAATGTTAGACTAAAACTTCTAGTGCATCATTGTCAGTTTAGTAGTGGGTCTCATCCTAAGCTAGTAATTGAAAAAATATAAAGGTGAATTGAAAGTTCTTCACTTTTATTTTATTAAACTGTAATTGCATCTAAACTGAGAGACTTTCCAGCAGTTGAAGGAATTTGAGGGAGAAAAAATGTCTAAAGAACACAGTCCCAGAAGTGGTTTTATACTTGCAGTGACACAGATCATAGAGGTATGCCAGCTAATATTTTTGTATTTCACCCTACTTTGTTCAATTCACCTTACTCGCAATAAAAAAATTCAAGAATTTCCAGTTTACATATTCATGCTTTTATGGTTTTCAGGATGATTTAGGATATCATAAGTCAGAACATTATGAAACAAGTCACAAACACTGGGGTCCAAATGGTCAGGTTTGCATCTTGTACTTGACTGCTTCCTAGCTGTGCTTCCTTAGGCATATAGTTTATAATCTTCTGCGCCTCAGTTTCTTCATCTGTAAAACAAGACCTAAGAGGATTGTTATCAATGTTAAATTTTGTAATCCATATGAAGCTCTTAGAAGTGTGGGTATTTAGTAAGTAATTTTAATTTAACATCTATAGAGCAATGCTAAAGCATACAGTAGAATAACAGTAACAAAATGAGACATGTTTATCTTCATCTCTAAGAATTATAGACACATTCTATGATAGACCTCAAGTAGATATAAAATAGGTGGTCACATTTTCATTCATTTAGTAGGCAATTAGAGTCAGAAAAATTAAAATTACATCAGAGTCTAAAAAGTATATATCTACACCCATGCATATGATACATAACATAAAATAAATGTAATATTCACTTAACGGTAGTTTGCACTGAATATTTGTGTCCCCTGCCAAAATTCATATATTGGAGGTCTAATCCCCAATTGATGGTACTTGGACGTGAAGCTTTTGTGAGGTAATTAGGATTAGATTAGATCATGAATGTGGAACTCCATGTTGGGAGTAATGCCTTTATAAAAAGAGAAAGAGACATGAGATCTCTCCCTCATTTTGAAAGGCTAAGTGAGAACAAACCCACTTAGCAGAACCTGACCATGCTGGCACCCCAATGTGGATTACCAGTCTCCATAACTGAGAGAGAAAATTGTTGTTCAAACTATCCAGTCTATGGTAGTTTGTTATAAAAAGCTAAGTTAAGATAAATATTAACTTAATCTTGGTAATTATAATTATAGTCAAGAGAAATAGTTGATTACATGATGAGTTCTAAATATCTACCAAGGTGATAAGTTAATTTAGGTATTTATTTTCATTAGATACAAGGAAACATATTTCTAAAAGATATATGTAGTTTTCCTTTCTCCTTAGTTTAACTAAAATTGAAAATTTACCAAAATATGCATTAGATGCATATAAAAGTTGAACTCCAGGTTCTTTTGCTATATAATCATAAGATAGAATGCAGTGAGAAAGTTTGCATGCAATAAAACATCTATATACATCAAGGTATTCAAATAGTGATATAAATAATGGTACCATATATTTTTTATACTGATGAAAGATTAAATTTTTTAAAAGCTTTAATTAAGAAATTTTCATGATATTATTTGTAAACATGTATGATAGATTTTTGAAAATCTACTGGGAATTAAATTTTATTTCCTGGAGTCAGAATTTTGTCTGTCCTTTCATTTCAAAAGTCTAGATATATTTCATTACCAAGGTTTAAAGCCTTAAAATATACAAAAGAATAATAATCCCTATTAGCTGTTCTTTTTTCAATTTTAGCTATTGATTCAACATCCTCTTTAAAATCCATCTCCATAGAATGCTGTGATTATTTAAATTTATACCTATTTATGTTTTCCAATTTTTTTTTAATGTCTCATTTTGATGTATTTCTTTTAAGGTTTTGATATTTGCTTTGGTCTAACCACAGTGTGTTAAAAAGTGACCTTTTAATTTGACTATTTAGCTGTCATTAGTGCTAAGATGGGGATAAGATGCCTAATGAACTTTGTGTATGAAAATAACATTAGATGGAATTTGGAATTCTATAGACACAGCACTGTCAAGCCTGCTGAGCAGTCTTTGGAACCTTACTAATTTTAGAGAGGTTTTATTGATTACACAGAGACAGGGCACATTTTAATCATTTTCACAGTATTGTATTGCCTAAGGAACCAAAATCCATTAAACAAGGATTATGAATTTTGTTTTAAACTGCATCCTAAATTGTTTCTTGATGTATAGTAAACAGAAGCTCTATAAGATCAATCACAGTTACTAAGGTATACTAAAATCATCTTCTTTAATTTTAATTGCTCATAAGCCTGACTCTCTGAGGTGCAGCTGTACACAATGCTAAATTGCTTTTTTCCAGATAGGAGTTTTATTTTAGTATTAGTTCTTGCCCACTCCTCCCCCATTTTATTATTTATTGATTTTAATTTTAATGTCTCTTTCTGAAAAAAAAAAAGTTAATTTACTGGAACCTAGAAATATTTAGTCAATGTATTCTGTAATTTCACAGGAGATTAAGAGTTTTCAAACAAAATATTTGAATAGTTAAAACATTTTTGTGAGTATGCATGTGCATGGGCATGTGCCTACGTACGCGCGTGCATACACACACGTACTCACATGCTCTTACAAATGTTCCACATGGATGTATCCTTAAAGATATTTGATTGGTTTAAACATGCTAATATGCACTTGGGGAAAAATAATATTTAGTTTTTTTAATAGAACATATATTTTTTGTTGTAAATGGATAATTGATTTTGTTCCATGAAAAACTGATTTGTGTCTTTACCATGTTTAATGTAATTAAACATATTTTAACAAATATCCTTAGTTTTAGAGTG
This sequence comes from Proteles cristata cristata, assembly GCA_017311185.1. Lineage (NCBI taxonomy): Eukaryota > Metazoa > Chordata > Mammalia > Carnivora > Hyaenidae > Proteles > Proteles cristata. The sequence goes on from JAESUZ010000872.1 coordinate 323,495, forward strand.
GAGAAATAAATCAGTGGAGCAAGGAGGATTTTTTAGGGCAGTGAAAATACTCTGTGTGATGCTTTAATGATGAATAAATGTCATACAGTTGTCTACATCCATAAAATGTACACCAAGAATGAACCCTAAGGTAAACTACAGACTTTGGGTGATTATGATGTGTCAATGTAGATTTATCAGTTGTAACAAATATACCATCTCTTGTTGGAGAAGTAGATAATGGGGGAGGCTATGCATGTATAGGGGTATGGAGTTTATGAGAAATCTCTGTACCTTCTCCTTAATTTTGTTGTGAATCTAAAAGTGCCCTAAAACAAACAAACCAAAAAGACTTATTTTTTTAAATGGCGGGGAGGAGTTGCAACTATTAAAAAACAAAATAATGAAAACTCCTTTAAAGGTAGTAATAACATAAAGATCATTATTCACTTGAGCAAAAATGATTATAGGAGAATTTACTAAACCAGAAGAACAAATTCAAATAAAACAAAACAAATAGCATGAGCCTAGAGAAGTAAACCTTGTCCATCTGCAGTGGCAAATAAGTTGAGGATAATGAAATCACTGTACAGCACAATTATGTTTTATTATAATTTGACTTGTGATAACGTTTTAGATTTATCTTGTGGAGAAAGAAAAAGAACTATCTTTTTTCTCCTCTAAATTAAGGTAATATCAGAAGTTCAACCAATGGGTGTGATTAATATGAACACAACTGTGCAGTACTATCATTGCCTATAGCTATCTCTCATACTCATTGCATTGTAATTCTCAAATCATTCCCATGCTTCTCACTGGAGACACTGATTGACCTCTTTTCAGGGAATATGTTTTATTCTGATGAACTTGATAGAGGAGACTGAGGCAAATATCTACATATGTATTGAAGACAGCAAACTGTATGGTAGTCTAAATGGCAATAAGATGAAAGAGAAGGAAAGGGAGAAATTCTGGAAATAGAAAGGTGTTTTTTTTTTTTTGAGACAGTTTATTCTGGTTTCTAAATCTAGAAAGGAAAAAATATTTTCCTTACCTAAATTATTCCTGTCCTGAAAAAAAATAAAGAAACTAAAAGCTCACTTATTCAAGTTTTCTCAGCCTGCTAGCACTAAATCTATGGAAAATTTAAAGGATGTGCATCCTTGCCAGCAGGAAATGTTAGAATTTTAATCATTCAAGCTATTGTAATGTGTCCAATGGATGTAAATTAGTAAACATCAAATTATCTTGGATTTTTTCACACATATTTAAATGATATGTTAAAATAATCACCAAATAACAGTGTCTTTCAGTTCCTGCATATATATTTTTTAAAACTGTTCTTTAGCAACTCATCGAAATATCTCAACCAAAAAATATTTAAACCAAATCAAATGCTGCCAATAATGACTAACTTGGTAATGACACTATCACATATTTTTTCTCAAATGTTTATTCATTTAGAATTATTTTATTTAAGTTTACTTATTTATTTTGAGAGAGAAAGCAAAAGATGGAGAAGGGTACAGAGAGAAGGAGAAAGAGAATCCTAAGCAGGCTCCAGACTGCCAACACAGAGACCAATGCAGGGTTCAAACTCAGGGGCTATGAGATTGTGACCTAATCTGGTTTCAGACACTCAACTGACTGAGCCACCCAGGCATTCTTGAATTTAATATTCTTATAATATCACTTTATTCACTTAACAGTATCTCATATAAAATCAGAAATGCTAAAAACAATGTATAAAGTACATTTGTTTTTTCTTCAGAGTTTGAATTATTTTCAGAAATCTAAATTTGTAGATCTCCTTAGAGACATGTAAAAACTATTTAACCCCTACTGATGCTAAGTAAAGTCATATAATATAAGCTAAACAGAAGAAACCAAATGAATCACAAACCTGTAAGAAATGAATATTTGATTTCCTTCAGTTATCTTAAATGCTTGCATGCTTGTTTCAGGTCCCTGAGATTCTTTGTATTTTTCATGGAAAAATACATTCACATCTGAGTTGTAATGAGTTCGAACTTTGTATTTCTACCAAAATTGGTTAAGTTGTTGCCTACCATGCATGTACATAGATTTGTATATTGACAATATCTTTAAAATTAAAAACGATTATGAGTGGGCACCTGGGTAGCTCAGTGGGTTAAGCATCTGACCCTTGGTTTCAGTTCAGGTCATGATCTCCTGGTGAATTCAATCTCTGCATCAGGCTTCATGCTGACAGCAGGGAGCCTACTTGGGATAATCTCTCTCTCCCTCTGCCCTACCCAACATGTGTACGTGCATGCTTTCTCTAAATAAATAAGTCGTTAACAAAATGAATATAAGTAATAGAATTTGTCAACTGTAGTCACGTTTTCTTACAATTACCAAGTTTTTATTCTTTTCTCTCTATACTATTGGACTTTTTTAAAGTAAGAAAATTAAAAAATACAATTTGAAGTGAGCTGCATATTCCATGCAATGAAATATTTAGAATTTGTTGGAGTCAACTGAAAAATTAGCCTGACTTGTTACTGCCACATAGCCACCTTTTAGCTATTAACCCTCACCTCATTCAGTTGAATGTGACACTTTTATATATTTTTGTCACATTTTTTTCTGGAAGTTAAGCTTTGCCGAAGCATTGCACAGTATTTGTTGAAAGAAAGCCCTTTAAAGAACAATGGAGACATTTGTTAAAGGTAAAAACTTGGCAGAAAGTCACGTATTCCTTGATGGCCTTGAGACAGGTTCACTAGTCGATGCTGAGAGAATATAATAAAACTCATCATCTCAAATGTCCAAGGACAGGCCACAATCCTCAAGCAATAGTTATCATATACATAGGAAAAATACTGCATGACTCAGTAGCAAACTCTTGGACAACATTTCATACAAATTTAAACTGTTAGTAAGAATAGGAAATATTTTCATCAATGTACAGAAAAACCTGTATTATTGGAAATATCAGATACTAAAATTTTATGTAATATGTATTGCCTTTTTTAAAGTCACTCAGTACAACCTTGTCCATATAGGGAAATAATATTTGCATGAAATGTTTGCAAATATTTTAAATGCTATTAAAGTCCACAAAACTGCCTTCTCATTTCTTTTAATCTTTTCCCAAATCTTCATCCTCTGTTGCCTTAAAGGCATTGAGATATATTTTGAATGGTGGTCAAAAAGGTAAACCATCTTCCTGCCTTTGTGGGACTTACATTATAATACGGACATTTAAAGATTGTTATAGGAAGAAAGCTTGAGTATGAAAGGAAAAAAGTAAGCTCATGAATTTACTACTGTTTTGATTTTGAATTCATAATTGGTGACACAAACATGTTTTTTACTTGTAAGCTTAGAAAGAGCACACAACTTTTAGTGAGCAGGAAAAAAAATGCTGGACTGTTTATGTAGACCATCAAAATAAGTTTATTTGCCAAATACTGGAAATTGTTTTCTGCAGTATATTGAGATATATATGTGAAAAACAATAGATTAAATCAATTTGACATGGAAGGAAAATTTTCAGTTTGATTATGAGGTAATCTTGATTATGAGATGCCTTCAAATGAAAATATCCATGAGATATTGTTCAGTGTTGACATGGGAAAGCATGGCTGAAGCAAAGATGTCAGTATGAGTGTGAATTTAAAAATGATCGGTACATGTTGAGGTCTCTATTTTCTCAAATCCAAAGAAGGAACATTAATAAACAACAAAAAGCAGTGTACAGAATGATGTAAAAGATAAAACAGAGAAAGCAGCAGGATTTCAACTTTATATTTAAAACTTTAAAGTGGTCGACCCTTATTTCATTAATATTATACTCTATGACCCCAATTACAATATTTCAAAACCTATTTAATAGTAAGTAGAATGTAGAATGATTCCTTTTCATTAGAAAAGACTACTGAGACTTTAAAAATACAGTCTGAAATACCATTCTCTATTTTCTCTGCTACCAAAAAATCTGCAAATGAATTTTTGAAACCATGTTTTAAAAAGAAAAAAAAAACTGTGTTGTCAGCCCCATGCAAGTGCACTCCTCTTTTGCAGAAAGTAGGGCTTAAAAGATAAGAACATATTCAGAAATGAAGATACCCACTGCAGTGATGAAAACCATTTGAGTGTTTTTTTCTGGCAAACTAAGAGAAAAATTGATAAGAAGAAAGCCCATGAAAAGGGAAATAAAAATACAGTTGACCTTTAAACAATGTGGGGAGTAGGAGTGGCAACCTCCCTGCTCCCCCACACACACTTGAAAATCCACATATAATTTTTGACTCCCACAAAACTTTAACTACTAGCCTACTGTTGACCAGAAGACTTACTGATAACATAGTCAATTAGCACATATTTTGAATGTTATATGTATTATATACTCTATTTTTACAATAAAATAAGCCTGAGAAAAGAAAATGCTGAGAAAGTCACTAGGAAGAGATAATACATTTGCAGTACTGTACTGTAAAATTCATGTATGAGTGGACCCACACAGATCATAACCATGTCGTTCGATGTCATCTGTATAAAGAATTAGCCATGTAAAAAAAGATGAAGCAAAGTTAATTATAAGTAAATATGTTTTATTGGATAACAAAATGCTGAACAGAAAATAAAGATAATATAAAAACATTATATAATAAGCTTAATTATATGAATGTACATTTTTATATTGTACTTAAAACTGAGAAATGTGTAGAGAATTAGGTTAATGCAAAAGAGAAACAAGCATCTCACTTTACATAAAGATGTGCAGTGTATTTAATTCTTTCATTAAAGAATATTCAAAATATTTTAATTTTTAAATTTATTATGAATTCTTAATGTATTCCAAGTAAGAGAGGGTAAAATCTCAAAGTGCATAGAGCAAATGTCCAAAAACTTATAATAAATAAAAGTAGAAACTATCAAACTAGATAATAAATGTAATATTAATATGACTGCTGTAATGATAAAACCTCACATGGCTGACATATGTACACTTAGAGATTTGTACCCTGGAAAAGAAAACAGAACACATGGTCGTATCAAATATTCATGGAACATTCACAGAAGCTCAGAGAGTTAATCTCAAAACATCTAAAAAGTTATCCACAGGGAAATATAATTAAGAAATAAGTGATTGAAGTTTAAAAGAACACTTAGCTCTTTGAAAATTCAAAATTATCCTCAAAAATAGACCAAACTGTCATAATCCCTATTTGTTAACATTTGCTAACAAGTATACAATGTGTAACACAACCATCAATGGAATGGTAGGAAAAGAAAAAGTCCATCATTGGAATAGAGCGGAGAAAGTTTAATCCATACTGTTGTTTTTACTTTCTTCTTCTTGCCACAGATCTCAAACTAAAGTAAAATGTATACTTATTATTATGGAAGAAAATAAATATTTTAAAGTTTGGTAAGTCTGAAGTATTTGTGGAAACGAAAATAAATGGCAGGTTAAATATTTTAAAGTAGTAATTTGTTTTTTAAAAGAGTGGAAACGTAAAACAATTGTTAGGGATTTTTGGCATTAGCATTACCAAGTGGATTTTGGTGGTAAAAACTGCTAATATTACTCTCAATTTTTATTTAATAATCACTTCATTATGATATTTTCTGAATAATACTATTATAATATTTGGATAAACTCTTTTTAACCTGTTAAACATATGACCATATTTTTCTCTTCTTCAATGATAATGTCATTGGAAATATTTTGTATCAATGTTAAAAATGCAGTCTATAAAACTCTCTCGCCCCCATTAAATTATTCATCTAAAATCTTAAGCACCAATGAATATTTCCAGGGTAAAATTAAGAGCTAAAGTCATATGGCCTGAGATTTTATTTTGACTGTACCACTTATTAGCTATGTCTTTGGGGAGTTAATTTAATTCTCAACAATCTTTTATATAATAAAGAGCTAATAAGATCTAATTCCTTTTAGGACTGACACTTACTTGGGTTTTAATGGACCAGCAAAGTATAGATTGTTTTTGGATATTATCTGAATTGTTTATTCATTTATTCATTCATTCATTTAAAAAATACTTCTAAAACCTTATTTCTATGTTAAATCTATTTGATCCATTTTTTTTAATTTATTTCTAGGAGAGAGAGAGACAGCATGAGCAGGGGAGGGTCAGAGAGAGAGGGAGTCACAGACTGAAACAGGCTCCAGGCTCTGAGCTGGCAGTCAGCACAGAGCCCGACGCGGGGCTCGAACCCACGAACCGCGAGATCATGACCCAAGCGAAAGTCAGACGCTTAACCGACTAAGCCACCCAGGCACCCCTATTTGATCCATTTTGAAAACATTAGTGAAAACTAATAAACTGTAAAAGCAGCTAAGCATGTTAAGAGTCTCATAAAAAAAAGCACAAAGAGTACAAGTTTATAAGTTTTAAGTGTCCTGCTCATGCAGAATTATAACATTTCTTCAGTAATTGAGAATTCAAACTAGTAGATTTCAACAAAGTGAAATTGGAGTGTAATTATTTATTTTTAATAATTAAAATGAGAAACTTTCATTATTAGGTTTTAATTATTGAGTTTTAATTACTAAATTCTCTTAGAATATTGTGAATCCATTTATACTACTTCCTATACCTTTTTCTTCCTCTCTTTTCTTTATTCTTATCCTTACAACTGTTTTATGAACTAGGTAAATGATCAACAATTTGAGTAATTTTTAGGACAGCTCCTGTTTTCAGGATTAGATTTTTGGCAGTCTATATTGACTGACAACTTTTTTTCTAACCATTGGAATTTTCATCAAGCTTACTATAGCTTCAGCTGAAAGAAAGGAAAGGGGGAAAATTAAACTTTTTGAAGTTACTCTTTGACTATTTAATGCCTTGAAATGCCCATAGCAACATGGGAGCTCTGCTGTTTGTTAGCATTATTTAAAAATAAAATTAACAACTAAGTTGGTAAGTGGCAGTAACAATAGGTCCTTAGTCTGATGTCATAGTTTATCAACTTTATTACACAAAGTCGAACATGGACAAGTTATTGGAGAAAAGCAGCATCTTTTTTTTTTTTTTTTGCATACACAAGCCATACAAAAAATGAAGAAAGTTGATGCAAAAATATGACTGATACATTTCTAAATGTAACTGAAATTTATATGAATTTAAACCAACCTTTACAGTCCGGTATGGAGTGTATATGGTAGCATTAAGTGTTAGTCCTGACTAAGCACTTGAGTGTGTAATTTTTAGATGACTGGAGACTGCGGATGCAAAAGTGATTCAATTAAAACTCACCGTGAAACAGTCAAGATAACCACACAATTCAAAAGTGAATGTTTTCTGCTAAAAACAACTTATTTTCTATTACATGGTTCTTGGCCCATCAGGATATTAACCAATAATGTTTACAAAACTTTTAATTGCTCTTTTGTCCAAATACTTAGGGACCAAAACTCTTAAACATTTCTAAGCACCAGCCTCATCAATCTTTTTGACAGCCACTGGGCTAGATCAGAGACCCATAAAAAGTCACAGTATGGATGAAAAAACAACTCAGTAGAAAACTGTTCAAAATGAAAACTTTCCATCATTCTTATATAGTTTATCTACTTGAATTTTCATGCTTCAACAGAAAAAAGAACATGAAATCAGCAAGTACAATGACAAGAAGTGAGAATCTAACTTTAAAAACTGATTTGTGTATCCTTTCTCAAACATGTTTTGAGAATATTTAATTTCTCTTTATGTGGATGCTTATATAATACATATTTTAATTTCTTGAGTTCTTCTAAAATGATGGCTGATAAAAACTTCATTATCAGCCATCATTTTAGAAGAACTCAAGAAATTAAAATATGTATTATATATTTAATTCTAATAAAACTTCCCATTGAAGTCTGTAAGCTTCATAGCCATGTTTTTGAAAAGAAACTTTAAGTCATAGGAAATGTAGGGAAACTGGAGATCTTAGTTAATTTGTTTAGAAAAACACTTTTTTCTGTAAATGAATATATTGAATATGAATGATTATATGTTTGGAAAGCTTGGCTTTTCTAACTAAAGTATGATCCTGCATTTGTAAAATAACATTGTTAAAATACCCCTTTAATTAAAAATTAATCAATAACCTGAAATGCTTTCAGTTTAGTTATGTAGAAGAGTATACATTTGTCTGTGTTAGTAATAGAAGAGTAAAGATGTTTTCGGCCCAGAAAATGTAATTTTCTCTTTAAAAGATTAATTTGGTTATTGTTCTAAATGAAGAAAATTTTAGTTCACCCCTTTCTCTCAACTAGTATTATACATAAATACTCTTGTCTCTGACAAAACAGTCTTTAAATTTCTTTTTCCATTTTCTTGTATTTCAAATTATCTAACTTTACTTATTTTAAGCAATACATTAGCTGTGGAAAATTTTCCTAGAAACAAATCTATCTACATTATCTGAAATCTGAAACACAATTATTGAGAAATTATTTTAAGGTGGTGAAACTTAGTAATTGCACAAGATATTGAATTTGTATACATAATTTTCAACTTGGCTTAATTATTATAGACCAAGACCTAGCCTGAAAAGATTAGAGTATACGAGCAAATTTTAGAGAGAGCAGAGGCAATCCCTTCTGTACGTTTCCGCTACATAACTGACTGGATTTTCATATAATATTGCTTTAAAGAGCCTGTGAAAGATTTTGTAAAATACGTTTCAATAACGTGAAAATTTATTGAACATTATAATGGGGTGAGGCAAGACCTTAAACGTTTTAAAATATATATTACTTTTAATAATTATCAAATTATAGAAAATAAGGCAAAAGAATTATTTATTAGCTGTAGGTGAAGAACAAAGTTTATGTTTTAGTGCTGATATTAATTAATATTTTCTGACAGTTCCTGAAATGATTTTACTGATACTTACTTGTTTGTGGAAGTACCACAATCTTTTGAGTTTCAATGTTCACAGTTATTCCTTGTGGACTTTATCTATTAAATAAGTCACTGTGGTTACTCTTGTTATGTCTTCCCAATCTTTGACTCGGCTGCAAATAATGATCTGAAAACGAACTGCCCAAGGGCAATGGCACCATAAATTACTAAGTGTTCTTCAAACAATTAGAGACTCTTTTACTCTGGTACAAATGGATGCTTAAATCTGTCAGCTAGATCAGATGTGAGGTATTGCCTATAGACCAATTAGACTCCTCAGAAATGCCCTCCAGATATTTTCCATTCTCACAATAAGCACACATAGTACTTTTCATATCTACAGAGTCTTTTCTACAAAATCGTTCTTTGTGGGAATATGTGAGCAAGTATAATATTGAATCATGATGCTACTTGGGTGAGTGCTCAATGAAAACCCACGTTCCTAGCAAAAACTAAAACTCAAGAGTTTATGAAAAGATTCAGCTCATAAATAAGTTGGAAGGTGTACTGTGGTTATAAAAGGTGAAAATATATATTTGTATGTCATACTTGAATGTAATTCATATTCTAATTTATAACAAAAATGGAGTTAACTATGCTAAAACTCTACCCACCTACACTCAAGGTCCCACTTCTGTGTAAATCCACATCAATGTGTATATGATTCTGATTAAAAACATAAATATTTAAAGACCGAGTAATTGTAAAGCACTCTGAAATACTTCATTGTTTAAGTAATTCACATAAATTCATTTAATTGAATTTTAAGTGCCAACCTTTATAATCAGTCCTAATTAGCTGTGATATAAATTAAAATACTTGACAATATAAACAGCGAAATGATTTCATTCATGTATATGATTTAAATTTCAAGTACACTTGTGATTTGCAAGGAATTATTCATTTAGGGATGTCTCTTTGGATTTAACTAGCCCACGTTTTAACAAAATATAGAAACTGAGTTATTACCACTCTTTTTGGGGGTAGGGATTTAAGTATTGCTCAGGATAGAGGACTTCTTAAAAATTTTATTAAGTATTTTAATTCCAGTATAGTTAGCATGCAGTGTTGTGTTGGTTTCAGGTGTACGATTTATTAATTCAGCAATATTATACATTAATCAATGCTCATCATGATAAATGTACTCTTAATCCTCTTCATTTATTTCACCCATTTCTCAACAAATCTCCCTAGAAAGTTTGTCCAAAACAAATTTGTCCTGGATAGTTGAGTCTTTTCTTAGTTTCTCTCTCTTAGTCTTTTCTTTTCTCTTTTGTTTGTTTTCTTTCTTAAGTTCTAAATAGGAGTGAAATCATGAAGTGTTTATCTTTCTCTGAATGATTTATTTCACTTAGCATTACACCCTATAGCTCTATCATGTCATTGCAAGTGACAAGACTTCATTCTTTTTTATGGCTGTATAATATTCCTGTGTGTGGGTGTACATCTTTCTTGTCCATTTTTCTATTGATGGACATTGTGCTGCTTCCATAATTTGACTATTATAAATAATGTTGTAGTTAACACAGGGCTGCATATATCCTTTTAAATTAGTGTTTTCATATACTTTGGGTAAATGCCCAGTAGTGCGATTACTGGATTTATGATAGTTCTACTTTTTTAAATGTTTATTTATTTTGAGAAACCATGAGCAGGGGGAGTGGCAGAAAGAGAAGGGGAGAAAGAATCCCAAGCAGGCTCCATGCTGAGCACAGAGCCTAACAAGGGGCTCAATCCCATGACGGTTTGATCATGACCTGAGTCAAAATCAAGAGTCAGACTTAACTCACTGAGCCACCCAGGTGCCCTGGGTAGTTTCATTTTTAATCTTTTAGAGGAATATCCATACTGCTTTCCATTGTGGCTGCACCAGTTTGCATTCCCACCAGCTGTGAAAGAGGGATTCCTTTTTCTTACATCCTTGCCAACACTTGTTTCTTGTGTTTTGATTTTAGCCATTTTGACAGGTGTGATGTGATACCTCTTTGTAGTTTTGATTTGCATTTCCTTGATGGTAAATGCAGTTGAGCATCTTTTCATTTGTCTTTTGGCCTTCTGAGTGTCTTTTTCAGAGAAATGTCTCTTCATGTTTTCCTCCCATTTTTAATTGGTTTATTCTTTTAGTGTTGAGGTGTATATGTTTATTATATATTTCAGATACTGACTCTTTATTAGATATGTCATTTGCATATATCTTCTCCCATTCTGTAGGTTGCCTTTTCGTTTTCTTGAATGCTTCCTTCACCGTGCAGATGCTTATTATTTTAATAAAGTCTCAATGTTTTATTTTTGCTTTTGTTTCCCCTGCCTCAGGTGACATATCTGGCAAAAAGTTGCCATAGTGGAGAAATCTCAGAAAAATTACTGTATTCTTTCTTAGGATTTTTGTGGCTTCTGGTCTCACATTTAGGCCTTTAATTCCTAATGAGTTAATTTTTGTGAATGGAATAAGAAAGTGGTCCAGTTTCTTTCTTTTGCATATAGCTATCTAGGTTACCCAAAGCCATTTATCGAAGAAACTGTCTTTTCCCTAGTGGATATTCTTTCCTGATTTGTCAAAGCTTAATTGACTGTATAATCATGGGTTTGTTTCTGGATTTTCTATCCTGTTTTTTGATCTATATGTCTATTTTTGCATCAGCACCACGCTGTTTTGATTACTACAGCTTTGTAGTATAACTTGAAATCTGAAATAGTGATATATCCAACTTTATTTTTTTCTTTTTTTAAAGTTCTTTAAAAATACTTATTTAGAGAGGAAGGGAAGAAGGGAGTGAGTGAGGGAGAGTGCATGTGAGCAGGGAGGGGCAGACAGAGGAAGGGACAGTGAAGAAGTGCAGAGCCTGACACAAGCTCTCCATCTCAAGAACTGTGAGATCATGACCTGAGCCAAAATCAAGAACCAGATGCTAAACTAACTGAGACACCCATGTACCCCATTTTTCTTTTTCAAGATTGTTTGGGTTATTTGGAGTCTTTTGCAGTTCCATACTAATTTTAGGATTATTTATTCTAGTTTTACGAAAAATGCAGTTGGTATTTGATAAGGATTGCATTAAATCTGTAGATTGCTTTGGGTGATATGGAAATTTTAAATATATTTTTTCTTTCAATCCATAAGCATGAAATAGCTCAACATTTGTTACGGTCACCTTCAATTTCTTTCATTGGTGTTTTATAGTTTTCAGAGTACCATTATTCACCCTAAGTTTATTTCTAGATATTTTGTTATTTCTAATGCAATTGTAAGTGGACTTGCTTTCTTAATTTCCCTTTTTGTTGCTTCATTATAATTGTATAAAATGCAATGGATTTCTGTACATTGATTTTGTATCCTGCAACATTACTAAATTAATGTATCAATTCTGGTAGGTTTCTGGTGGAGTCTTTAGATTTTTCTATATATGATATCATGTCATCTTCAAATAGTAAAATTTTACTTCTTTCTTACAAGTTTGGATGTTTTTGTTTGTTTGTCTGATTACAGAGGCTAGGACTTCCAGTGTTGTGTTGAATAAAAGTGGTGAGCTGGATATCTTTGCCTTATTCCTGATCTTAAGAGGGGAAGCTTTCAGTTTTTCAACATTGAGTATGATATTGGATGTGGGTTTTTAATTTATGGCCTTTATTATGTTGAGTTATGTTCACTCTAAACCTACTTTTTAAGGATTTTTATCATGAATGGATGTTATATTTAGTCAAATGCTATTTCTACATCTATTAGAATGCTCATTTGGTTTTTATCCTTTTATTGATATAATGCATCATGTTGACTGTGAATATTGAGACACTCTTGTATCATTGAAATAAATCCAATTTGACCATGGTGAATACATTTTTAATGTACTGTTGGATTCAGTTTACTAATATTCGTTCATGAGCTTTGCATCTATGTTTCTCAGAGATATTGGCTAATAGTGTGTGTGTGTGTGTGTGTGTGTGTGTGTGTGTGTGTGTGTGTGTGTGTGTGTGGTATATTTAACTGGTTTTGGTATCAAGGTGATACTGGCCTCATAGAATGAATTTGGAAGGTTTCCTTCTTTTTCTATGTTTTGGAATAGTTTGAGAAGAATATGTATTCTTTTTTTAAATGTTTGGTACAATTCACCCATGAACCCATCTGGACCTAGAATTTGCTGGGAATTTTTTGATTACTGATTTGATTTCATTACTAGTAATCTGTCTATTCAGACTTTCTATTTCTTCTTGCTTCAGTTTTGGTAGGTCATATGTCTCTAAGAATGTATCCATTTCTTCTAGGTTGTCTAATTTGTTGGGATATAATTTTTTTATAATAGTCTCATAATTCTTTGTATTTTGGTGTTATTGGTTGTTATTTCTCCTCTCTCATTTCTGATATTGGTTTAGTGCATCCTCTCTCTCTCTCTCTCACTCTTATGTATCTGACTAAAGGTTTGTGATTTTGTAGATCTTTTTAAAGAACTAGCTTCTGTTTTCAGCGATCTGTTCTATTTTTGTGTTTGTTTCTACTTCATTTATTCCTGCTCTAATTTTTATTATTTTCTTCCTTCAACTGTTTTGGGGGTTTTGTTTGTTCTTTTCGTACCTCCTTTATGTGTGAAGTTAGGTTGTTAATTTGAGATTTTTCTTGCTTCTGGAGGTAAGCCTATATTGCTATAAACTTCCCTCTTAAAACCACTTTTGCTGCATCCCTAAAATTTTTGACCATTGTGTTTTCATTTCCATTTGTCTCCATGTATTTTTTATTTATTCTTTTTTTTTAATGTTTTATTTATTTCTAGGAGAGAGAGAGAGACAGCGTGAGAAGGGGAGGGTCAGAGAGAGAGGGAGTCACAGACTGAAACAGGCTCCAGGCTCTGAGCTGGCAGTCAGCACAGAGCCCGACGCGGGGCTCGAACCCACGAACCGCAAGATCATGACCCAAGCGAAAGTCAGACGCTTAACCGACTAAGCCACCCAGGCGCCCCTTTTATTTACTCTTTGACTTGTTGGTTGTCCCATTCATTGCTTAGCAGCATTTGAGTTAACGTCCATGTATTTGTCCTCTTTCCAGATTTTTTCTTATGGTTAATTTCTAGTTTCATAGCATTGCAACCAGAAAAAATGCATGGAATGACTTTAATCTTTTTGAATTTGTTGAGATTTATTTTGTGGCCTAATATGTGATCTATTTGGGAGAATGCTCCATGTACATTTGAAAAGAATATGTGTTCTGCTGTTTTAGGATGGAATATTCTAGCACATTCTGTTTAATTCATCTGCTTCAATGTGTTGTTCAAAGCTGTATCCTTGTTGATTTTCTGTTTCGGTGATCTGTCCATTAAATATGGGTTGTTAAAGTCCTTTACTATTATTATACTACTCAGTTACTTCCTTTATGTTTGTTATTAACTGTTTTAGTTATTTTGGTGCTTTCATGTTATGTGCATAAATATTTACAATTGTTAAATTGTTAGATTATCCTTTTTAATATTCTATGGTGTCCTTTGGTTTTTGTTACAGTCTTTGTTTTAAAGTCTATTTGGTCCAATAAGCTTCTTTGGCTTATTTTTCATATCTATTTCACGAAAAATGATTTTCCATTTCTTTACTTACATCTTCAAGTGTCTTTAGGTCTGAAATGTGTCTCCTATAAGCAACATATAGATAGATCTTGTATTTTTATTTATTCTGTCACCCTATGTTTTTTGATTGGAGCAATTAGTCCATTTAAATTAAAAGTCGTTATTGATAGGTATGCATGTATGTTTCCATTTTGCTACTTGTTTTATGGTTGTTCTTGTAGTTTGCATTTGTCTTTGCCTCTCTTGCTCTCTTCTCTCATGATTATTTGGCATTATTAAATGAAATATTTGGATTCCTTATTCTTTATTTTTTGCATATCTGTTACTGATGTTTGTTTTGTGGTAACCATTCAATGTGTATATAACATGTTTTGTATTTAGCAGTCTATACAAGTTGATGGCCACTTAAGTTTGAACTTATTCTTTAATCCTCTCCTACCCATGTTTTAGGTATATCATGTCATACTTTATTTTTTTTTTAATGTTTTATTTATTTCTAGGGGAGAGAGAGAGAGAGAGAGAGAGACAGCGTGAGCAGTGGAGGGTCAGAGAGAGAGGGAGTCATAGACTGAAACAGGCTCCAGGCTCTGAGCTGGCAGTCAGCACAGAGCCCAACGTAGGGCTTGAACCCACGAACCGCAAGATCATGACCTAAGCAAAAGTCGGACGCTTAACCGACTAAGCCACCAGGCACCCTATCATGTCATACTTTAAATCCTTTTGAGAATCTCTTCACTAATTTTTATTGTATTTATTTTTACTGTTTTTATGCTTCCCACTTTTCTTCTTCTTGCTTATGGTCTTTCCTTTCCATTCAAAAAGTTCCCTTAAATATTTTTTTGTAGGAATAGTTTAGTGGTCATAAATTCCTCTAACTTTTGTTTGGGAAACTTTTTTAAATTTCTTTTCAACATTTATTTATATATTATTTATATTCAACATATATATATGCAAAAATATATAAATATATTTATATTATATTTATATTTCAATATTTATTATATTTATATTATTTATATTATATTTAAATTAGACAGTCCTACAGTCCATTTAGTTCTTAATCACATCTCTGCCCTTTCTAGCCTCTTGGACGTGGCATCTTCTCTACACTTAATTGTTGAGTTTATTCTGCCCATTTTTGAGTCATTTTCTGAGTTATTTACACTGATGTTAGTGTTTTCTAGTTGTATCCCTGGGACATGCTGAGCTTAGGATCTTCCTACTCCTCCATCTTCCCCAGAAGTCTATCACTTCTCTTTTATATTCATCTTGATTCATTATTTGACTTTTAATATTAATTGTTTTATCTCATCAGACAGTGATCCACAAAGGAATTGTGTTTCTGTGTATTATATACATGGTATATGTTTTACCACTGAGAGTAACTGAGACTTTAAAAAGCTATAATACCTTGCTCAAGGTCATACTGCCAATAAATGATGGAGCCAAAATGCAAACATTGGCACTTTAGTTCCAAACTTGTTTCTTTTAGCCATTACAATATATAGTCCCTCATAGAAACTATCTGATTTTATGTTTCTATTACTAAAATGTGGCTGATGAAAAAGGGACAGATGATGTTACTAATCAAAGCATTTCCTATTTTTATAATACTCCTCTGCCCTCCAATGTAAAAACAAACTCTATATAGGAATTTTTTGATGTGAATTTTGATTATTCATGCATAGGTAAGACATGGACATAAATTTTTGATGATCTATGTATCAAGCTTATAAAATAATATTAAATTTAGGAATTCAATTTTAAGCTTAGTTTTTATTTTTAAGATGAAATGATGTACTTTAGCTATAATATGATTAAGCAATACAAAAATCAGTATTTTCAAGTTTTTGAGAAATATATGTGACTTGATTGATGTGTGTTGTATTGCGTTATCAAGCATAACAAAATACCTTTAAAATATATTTGAACAAAATCAATATAAACATGAAATTTAAACATAGCTATGGTCACCAAAATGTAATATACTTTGTGTTAAATTAAATTTTAAAAATCTATTTAATAATATCTTTTCTGAAGATTAGGCAATAAAGGTCATTTATGCTTTCTGTGTATCCTACAACTGAAGCTTAAATCTTGCAAAGGGCACATACTAAAATCCCTAGTTAAGCCCTGATATCCATTAAATGAACAGAACAGAGCCTTAATTAAACCGGATTTAAAAAAATGCAAAAATAAAAACAAAAACTGTTAACATTAACACAGTCTTTCTAGTTGTAAATAACTGCCAAGAGGCCCACTTGCAATGTCAGCCTTGACTGATAAGAAATAGAAATCTCAACCCTTATCTTGATACTTCTACCTTACCTACTCAAAGCTATTAAAACATTCTTAATATAATTGCTGAGATTAGATTGACGAAAAGTATTCAAGTGCTCCGTAACTTCATGTTATTGGAAAGTGCAAGAGTGGAAAACTATAATTTGAGGATAAATTAAATATGACAAGATGATTTGGCAATTGTGAGCAAGAGTGATAAGATAATATAAGAGTATCAAATAGATCTGCTATCTTGGGAGTGAAAACTAAACCTGGGACAGGTCTATCTATAAGGTCTTGTAAAGAAAACACAGAGACCACCTGCCAGTAGCCATAGATGGTGAGAAAGAAGATGATTGATGCCTAGACTGAAAAGGAGAAAGCAAGGAATGAATGCAGTGTACATAATACTTTTAAGCAATACATTATGTGAAGTACAGTAAGAGATCTTAGGCAAATATACTTAAATGAAAATCGATTTCAAATTTGGGAATTTTATAAGTATCTATATCATAATCATTTGTTTTACCTATACTTTGAAAATTTTGTCTAAAATAGATTTGGATACATTAAATCATACACAGCTACATTTTCCCCATAAAACTTCTCATAATTTCTGGAAAAAAAAACACTGTCTCTTGAGATTTCTATATTCTAAGAAAAAAAGAGTTTGAAACAGAAAAACCTTCCTTCTAAACCAATTGGAAATATGTGAGGAGGGTGTGCAGAGTGTGTGTGTGTGTGTGTGTGTGTGTGTGTGTGTGTGTGTGTGTGTTTAGTTACTTGAGCTACTCCATGGTATTGCTGCCTTGGCATGCATTTTGTTTGGCCACGACCCCTTATGCAAATACATGTGTCCATATTATCTGAAGCAAATGGAAATTTCTTTATGATTTCCCCAGTAGGCTTTGTGATCACCAGTCTATTCTTCCTCTTGGGACTTCTGCTTAACTGTCCCTTAGATAAAAAAAGATAGGCCACAAAGAAATAAGCAAAAATGACAAGACTCACACTAAAAATTCTTCATATAGGAAAAAAATTATGCAAAAACAGAAATACAGAAAGAAATGAAGAGTAGGAAAAAATATTACTTTCTATCCCAACCCATCTATTTCTCCTGTCCTCTTGTATATAGAGATCTTATGGTTTATATAACTTCATGTATTAAGTGAAGTTACCCTGAGACTCAGAGATCTTTTACCAATTGCTGTTCAGATATTTCCACCTGAACATCCTGGGCATTTCAGAGTCATCCTGCCCAAAATTAGATTCATAATCTTTCCTCTGCAATCTTCTTCTTCACCTTAGGCTCCATATAACTTAAAGACAGCATCATTCATGAAATCACTTCCAGAGTTAGGTTTTATTCTTCCTAATCCTAATGATAAATAAGACTTGTGGGGTTTGCTTTCTAATTATGTTTGAGACAATCTCAGTCTCTCCATGTCTACTTTCCCAGGGTAATGATCATTTATCACATAGCTATTTGGATACTCTGTGGCTCCCCTTGCTCCAGTTTCTTTCCTAGTAACAGTAGTCTTCATATTGTTGCCAGTTACTTTCCCAGCACAGATCTGATTATGTCTCTTATATAATTAAAGTTTAATTTTCATTCCTCCCATATTATAATTTTGGAACATAAGATCATTGGAGCAGGGACCACCAAACTTCCCCAGCTTCCTTGGCAGTCATTTCCTTTACCCATCCTATGACCCAGTCATATTAGACAACAGTTGATAAACACCCTCCATCACTGCCATCCCCATACCTGTGAGTACACAATCTGTATGTTTTATGGTATCTCTATTATTCTTTGCTTATGAAATTTTTTTCATTCTTTATCCAACACTCAGTAAAAAAAATAATTAAAATAAGTTACCAATTTTTCTGAAAAGTTTTCCCCAAATGCTATTCACCTCCTATTTCTTTTACAGTCAAATTTTCTAATCTAAAATCGTATTGGACTGTTTTCAAAAACTGTGAAGTATACTGAAAAGATCATTGGGATATCTGACTTTTCCTAAGAGAAATGTCAATCCACTCCTTCCCTTTATAGTGATATGACATTGGCAAAGGCATTTATCTTCTTGGGAAATAGGTATCTCCTTCTGCATATAAGAAAACTATCTTTTAGAGGTAGTTAGATCAAATCTATCATAGAATAGGGGCATCTGGGTAGCTCAATTGGTTAAGTGTCCAACTCTTGATTGTGTTTCAGGCCATGATCTCATGGCTCGTGAGTTTGAGACCCACATCAAGCTCTGCGATGACGGAGTCCCTCTGCTTGGGAATTTCTCTCCATTTCTCTATGCCCCTCTCCTGTTAGTGCTCTTTCTCAAATTAATAAATAAAATTCTAGCATAGGACAAAAAATGTAAAGACTTTATGTCATGTATTTAATAGTATGAAAATGATTATAATAAAAACTAAAATACACTGAGAGCTGGTGAATGCATCATACCTTCCCAAGAAGTATTGAAACTTACGTGAATATTCCATGCATTATTCTACGCATTTTATCATTAGTAACTTTTCTAATCCTCACAGCAGCCTTATAACATTGGTAATACTGTGATCCTGAATTTACATTTGAGAAATTATAGATATTCAGGGGTTAACCTGCCTGATACCAAAGAGCTTGTAAATGGTCCAGCCAGGATCTGAATGCAGGCATTCTCCCTACAAGACTTCATGTGGCAATTAAATGCAAACTTAAAACATCTTTGGTATTTATGTAATTCCCCTAAAATTTTCCCTGCTCTTTACAATCTGCTCCGATTTTGGCTTTTATGTCAGATGTTTCATTTTTCTGCTTTGATCACAGCTTTAGAAATTTAGATTTGATCAACACCCCTCCACCCTCCCCAACACTAAAACCACTACGAATGGCATGAAGTGCTACAACTACCATGTTTCATTCGTCCCACTCCGTTTCTGCTGATTCCAACTTTCACTTGACCAGTAGTTTCACCAGTAGCTTCCATAGGGAGAGTCATTATTCTAATTTTTCTAAGGAATGAGACATGTGTTATTACTGTAATGTTTTTAAAGAAGTCAACTGTAAGAAATATCTATTTAGTTTAATTCATGTCTTCAAATTACTATCAAGTTTCATAATGAAAATGATTAATACTTTGCCTAATAAGGCAAAGAGTTTTATTATTGATTACCCTCAAAAGCAATTCACATATGCAAACATCCCCAATTAAGTTTTTCCTTATTCCCAAACCCTACTCTCCTACCTACCACACCCATATAATCCATAGTTGTATCTTCATACACTTTCTTCCAGAAAAAAAAAAATATCCAAAATACCTAGAGAGATAACCCTAATCCTGGAGTAATGATTTAAATTTTTTATTTCTGAGAATTTGATCTGATAAATCTAAATGCAAGATTGAATTTTAGTGTTATTTTTAAAAATCAAGTTTTTCTGATATTAAAGACTTTCTCCACATCGAGATTCCTAATAATTCACCAAGAATATAAAAAAATAAAATATTTTTGTGAGACAGAAAATATTGTACTTTTGCTTCTTTTTGGCTGAGGATAAATATGTAGTTCAAGTAATTAACTGGCAATTCAAAAACAAATTTGGAGAGGTTATAGGGGCGCCCGGGTGGCTCAGTCAGTTCACCATCTGACTTCAGCTCAGGTCATGATCTCATGGCTCATGAGTTCGAGCCCGGCATCGGGCTCTGTGCTGACAGCTCAGCACAGATCTCCCTCCCTCTCTCTGCTGCTCCCCCACTCTGTCTTTCTCTGTCTCTGTCTCTCTCTCTCAAAAATAAATAAAATATTAAAAAATGAATTTGGAGACGTTATAAAGAAAGCTATTTATTAAGTCTTATTAAGGATACACGAAAGCAATGCATCTATCAATAGGCACGAATACAATGTAAAGGTGGAAATTCAAACATTCCTTGCTAACTTTTCTTTGGTACACACATCGTCAGCTGTAATACTTGGAAGATGAAATACCCTCAGTCAAACCAAACCAAGAAGTATAATCCGATCTCTTAGAGAGCAGAAGTATCTGTATTACCTGATATTCTGCTTCAGTCTTCTAGAAACAAAGAAAAGGTATAGCATTTGTGACACTAATTTAAAATTGATTCTGGATGCAAAGTTATCCTAAAATCTGAGGACAAATGCAGGGCACTGAAGGCCACACAGTTTGCTGGACATCAGCATTTGATGCTTTATGGGAACTGATTGTAGGGAGAAACAAGTTAAAATCATTCTATTTATCTGTATAATAGGATAAAATAACCTTTTGGTAATATGCTATCAATCCTGACATGATTCTTCCAAAAGTAGGAAGAGAATTTAGTAGTAGAGAATTTAACAGAGTTTAATATGGTCTTCTAGCGATCACAAAACTAGTAAACCCACGTGCACAGCCATCATGCTCCTGGCATTAACTGTTCATAGTAGCATAGTTTCTATCATCTATTGTGAAATCTGTGCAAGAGTAAAGCTGTCGACCTATAGAGAAAATTGATAGCTTATTCTGTGCTGTGGAGAAAATAGAACTAAACCAAAATGGTCCCATAAACTCTCTTGGTCTAAATTTAACCACTTGGCAGCATAATGAAATCATTATCCTTATATACAGCTACTACCCTGGTGAGCAGAGTGTGTTCTACTTGGACAGAATTCAAACTGCATTTTTTAGACAATGAGCCTTCAACATTTTTTCCATAACTGAAAAGGCAGTCTACCTCTAATAATAAATCATATTCCAAGAAGACCAACTACAGTAAAACCATCAAAGTAAACTGTAAGTGAGGATTCCAAATAAAGAAACTCAAGTCCTGCTGGGTATATAAGGGAAGTCTATATGTCTCCTCTATTCTTCATCCATCAGTGGATGAAGATCCATTTCTTAGACTCATTTATTAGATTAGATCATTGCTACTCTGAAATAGATTCACTTATTAGATTAGAGCACTGCTGCTCTGAAAAGTATGAGGGGTGTGGCCTTGGACAAATAAGGACAGGTGATTATAATTTCGGAGTGAAGATTGGGGGTGGATAAGTGAGTAAAGGTGCAGGCCATCAGAGGGAGCTTGGGGACTGTTAGTCCTCTGTTCTTACTAATATAGCGATTTTATAAGACTTTGTGATTTGTATCTTTAAAACAATGTGTATTACTCAACTGCCTCAATTATTTAGTGGAGATTTTATGGAGACAGGTAAGCTTAAATAAGGAAGTCCTGTTTTGAATGATAAGGTACAAAGATTTACATAGGGGTTAGGTGATATTCAAAGAATGCAAAGTTTTACTTATGCAAGATGGATCAGCCCTAAAGATTTGCTATATAGTATAAAGCCTAGAGTTAATACTATTGTGTTTATACTTAAAATGTGTTAAAAGTAGATCATAAATGTTCCTATTACAAAATTAATAATAAGAATAAGAATAATAATGAAGATGAAGGATACTTTTGGAGGTAATGACTGTGTTTATGGTGCAGCTTATAGTGATATTTCACGGCTTATGTCCAAACTCATCAACTTGTGTACAGGAAATATGTACACATATTTATGTGTCAAACCTCAATAAAGGGTTTAATTAATTTTTTAACTTTTATTTATTTTTGAGAGGCAGAGAGAGAGAGAGAGCATGGGCAGGGGAGGGACAGAGAGAGAGGGATACAGAATCTGAAGCAGGCTCCAGGTTCTGAGCTGTCAGCGCAGAGCCCCATGAGGTGGTTGAACCCACGAACAGTGAGATCATGATCTGAGCCAAAGTTGGGCGTTTAACTGAGTGAGCCACTCAGCCACCCCAACGGTTTAAATTTTTAAATAGAAAGCCCTTTAAAAGTAGTGTCCAAAGTAATTGTTGATTATAAAATAATTTGGTTTTTAAAGATTTTCTTGTATATCCTTTTTTTAAAGTAGAGAATTCCTCCATCATGTGTCTGCACAATTTGTGTTTTATTTTTAAATAATCAGTGCTCCAAGTTGTCTAGAACGGAGGTCCTTAGTAAGAAACAGTAATGGATTTATGCATAGTCACTACTAGCAGAATGGAATGTAAAGTGGAGTCAGTTTTGGAATAACTACTTCAGTCCCTCTTTACTGAATGGTAATACTGTCATCCCTGACGGAATTCAGAACATGCCACCCCCGAATCTGCCTCTCCTGCATACTGACTATTTAAAGTTATAGGTGCTTGAAAATAACAAATATAAGAAATATCTTCCTTCTTTTCTTCTGATATTTTGACCTTCCTTTTAATCTAAAATCAGGAGATGCTACTTTCACATGAAAGATGTCCTCTCTATGCCAGAAGGGAAGTAGCATTCTTGTCATTAGGACAAGACATTGAGCTACACCCAGAGAATTCCATACAAACAGACATTGTTAAAAAAAAAAAAAAAAAGTTTTATCTTCCTTTCACTTCCCCACACAGCTTAGTTACTTTTCCAAACTGCCTCTCTCTGTTCAACCCAATATAAAAACAAGTAGGTTTTACCAATATTGGATTTTCATTTATTACTTTTTACCAAATATATTTGTATGTTTTTCTCCTTTTATGTGTCTAATATCAATTTAATTCTCAGGTCCACCAAAAGAAACATAATAATAATAATATAAAGATAAAATTCTGCCTACTTGGCAACTCCAATTCAGGCCAATTTCTAAACTAGGTCAAGGAAATGTATAGGCATTTAAGTATACAAACAAAATAACAAAATTTTAAATGAAGGTAATTAAAACCAAGTACACAAATCAAGTGCCTGAAAGCAAATACACACAGGTATTAAGCAAGAAAGCCATTTTTGTAGGTTGTTATTTACATGTAGTAAAGGGAAATACCAATAGCATGTAGATAAATAAGATTATTGGGTAACTTTCCAAGTGTGATTAGAGACCTGGTTACTTTTTTCATATTCTGAAGTATGACAGTAAGCTCCTTAAAAGGAAATAAAGGAATAATAATTAAAAAAAAAAAAAAAAAGAAAGAAAGAAAGAAAAAGAAAACAGCGACACGTGGGTGACTCAGTCAGTTAAGTATCAACTCTTGATTTTGGCTCAGGTCATGATCTCACAGTTGTGAGATTAAGCCCTGTTTGGGTTCCATGCTGAGTGTGGAGCCTGCATGGGATTTTCTCTCTCTCTCTCTCTCTCTCTCTCTCTCTCTCTCTCTCTCTCTCAATCTCCCCCCTTTCCCCTGCCTATGCTCGCTCGTGCACACTTTCTCTCTCTCTCTGAAAAATAAATAAAAATTTTTTAAAAAAATAAAAGAAAATACAGACAAAATATTTTCCCCAATTCATACTGGGTCTATAGAGAAACATTGAAGATCTGATATTATTAGATTATAAATAGACTGGGACCTCTTAAGGCTCTGATGTCATAACTGGCCAGGTCTGACCATCTCCAAGCTCTCGAAAACTCTGCCCTTGTCCCTTTCACCCCCACCCTCTTAACTCACAAGGCTCTGTCAAATGAGAATTTCATATTACATAATTTGATTTTATATACTTTTGATAAAATCTTTTGTGCTATATTCTGTCATGTTACTAACACTCACTGATCATTCAAACAGGTATAAATACTACAAAAAACCATTTAGGTGATGAAAATACTCCCAGATACAGTATATTTAGGATTCTTGAAATGTTTTTCAGAAGTCTGAAGTCCTTTAATCTTTGATGCCAGAAATTCTATAAATACATACATTTTCTATAAATGGGAAAAGAGTCTCTTTTTTCCTTCCTTATACAGGACTTGTTATTTAATGTGGATTTTTATGCAACTCTCAGAGGTTTTAGTTTCATGGTTCTAGGTGAGGAATAGACCTCTTTATTTTTATTCTTTGATATTTTAATTAGTATATGTCTTAGTGTGGCCTTCCTGGGTTCATCTTGACTGGACTCTATATGCCTCCTGAACCTGAATGTCTATTTATTTCCCCAGGTTAGGGAAATTTTTAACTATTATTTTTTAGCTTTTTTTCTTCAAATAATCTTCTGCCCCTTTCACTCTTTCTTCTCCTTCTGGGACCCCTATAGTGCAAATATGTGTTTACTTAATGTTGTCCATGTGATTCTTTAAGCTATTCTCCTTTCCTTTTATTATTGATTGATTGCTGTTCAGCTTGGATGCTCTCCATTACCCCATCTTCCAAATCACTGATCCATTCTTCTGTATCCCCTAATCTTTCTTTGATGTCCTCTAGTGTGATTTTCATTTTGGTTACTAGATTCTTCAACTCTGATTTGTTCTTTTTTTAAATATTTTTCTCTTTGTTAAAGTTCTTATGAGTTTATCCACTCTTTTCTCCAATCTGGTGAGCATCTTTATGACCACTACTTTGAACTCTGATTCAAATAAATTAGTTATATTGGTTTCATTGAGTTATTTTTCTCTAGTTTTGTTTTGTTGTTTCTTTGTTTAGAGCATATTCATCTGTCTGCTCATTTTGCTTGACTTTGTGTTTGTTTCTATGAATGAGGTGGAACAGCTACTTACAAACTTGAAGCAATAGTTTTGTGTATGGTTGTCCCCTACGCAGACTACATGGGCATGATGGGCATGGCTGGCTAGAGTTGTGGCTGGCATAGGGTAGGAGTCCTGCGGCACTCTGTGCTGGGGCCTCCCAGGTGGGATGGCCAGAACTGAAGTGGATGTAGGTCTGGGTAGTCCTGGGGCTCTCTGTCCAGAGAGTGTCCTGGTAGTAGGCTAAGCTGAAGTATGTAGAGCTGTGGGGTTGAGGTTAGGCGTCCCATGGGTCTCTGCCTTGAGGATACCCTGGGAAGACAGAGGAAGCTGGAGTAGGTATAAGCTGAGGTGTTCTGGGGTGTTCCATGGAGAGGATGCTCTGGTAAGACAGCTGGTTGAGGCTGTCATGGGCTGAGGTAAGTGGGGAGTGGTGGTCCCCATGATGCAATGGATAAATATTCTTGATAGGAAAATAATCATGATTTTAATGATAATGTTTGCAAATGTGGTCAGGATAACGCTGATGATATTAAGAGAAGTTCTACTTTACAGAATGGAAATCTCTGACAGGGTGGCATTATATAATGGCAACATCATATGAAGATCTAAACTCTTGGCAGTGTGTCGTTTCAAGTTGCCAGTTTTGGAACAGGTGCACATAAATAGGGTACAATATAGAAGTGGCTTCCAATCAAGTTCCTGAAGCACTACTATTGCAGCCATTTAATTTTCCCATAGTTTTATCTCAGAGGCTGTCAGGAAAAATTGATTAGTTTCTGTCCCTTGTAACTGAAGAGAAGCATCTATACTGAAGTATCCAAAAAATGAGGACTTCATATTCACCTTTAATTTGGAGAAGAAATCCAAGTGAGACCAAAATATGAGAGAAAAAGAGGGAATAATAACAATTCTTATTTTATCACATGTTTACTATCTGCTGGCCTACAGCACTGAGCTAGGTACTTGTATGTTACCTCAGTGAATGCTCCATAAAATGCTTTGAAGTCGGTAATACTACTATCATCATTATCCCCATTTTTAGAATCATAATCCAAAGCACAAGCAACTTAATAGCTTGCCGAAGGTCACACAGCTGGTTAGGAATAGAGCCAGAAAATGACAAAAAAGGCCATCTGACTCCAGATGTCATGCTCTTAGCAGCCAGACTATACTGCATGTGTTTAATGACATTATGCAAACAATCTCTTCTCATTATTCCCCTATTATTAGCTTCAGGAGAAAAGGAGAAAATTCATTTTCTGCATTCTCTTTCCCCATAATTTTTTTCCAAAGTATTGAGGAACCCCCCTTCAATAACTCAGGGTTAGTTAAAACACTCTAATCTTTAAATTTCATTATTTTCATATACAGCTAATATATAACACAAATTACTTAGAGCTTATAATTATAGAGCCAGCTCATCTCTCCTGAGCAAAGTAAAATCCTGATAAAAGAAATATAATCTTTATTGAAAATTTTTCTCAGTACTTAATATTAATATTAAAGAGACAATGGCAACTTTGACATAGAAGACACAGGGAATATGTTACATCTAATAGATGATTGGATTCAGTGTGACTAAAGAATGAATTTCATATATCTCCTATTTGTGGAATAGCCTAGGGCAGAGATCAAATTTGCAAGTAACAGTGTTCTATCCGTTCCCCAAACACTTAATTGTAACAATTTAATGATATGGTTGCACTCGTAAACTCCCTGTTAGAAGTTATAAAATTTCTGGATTTAATTTAATTTGTGAAGAAATTCCTGAACACATGGTAAGGTGAAAAATCATGCCCCTCGTTGTAGAAAAGAAAGACAAGTCCTTAAGGAGATTGCAGCTTGCAAGAGAAAACGAGCAGTATTTAGTGAATGAATAAATGGGCATAAGGGAAGTTTTAGCAGAATGGTGCAGCATCTACTCTGATGATGACTAGCAGGCCAGCATATAGGGTCATAGATTTCCACAGTCAGGACTTCACAAATTTCAAATACCTTTAATCCTCATTTCCATGGAGACAGATTTTCAGGTTCTTAAAATTTCAAACATGTTTTTTGTAAGATATCACAAAGTTCAAAAAAATGAAAGATCTAATGCATGTTAATCAAATTCTATCTTTTAAAATATCTTCACCATAAAGAATGTGTTGCAAGTCAGGTTCCCCAGGAAGTGAATCCTAACATAAAGGTTAGTGTGACAGATATTAATTATTAAGTATTCTCGGGATTCACACCTGTAGTTAATTGTAAAATAAGCATAGTGATTATATATTTATTCTTACAGTAACATTCTTGTGCAATATGAACAGCAGTTTGTCTCTAAATTTATTACTTAATGAATCTATCTACTTTTCCAATAAGTTTATTTGGGTTCTCACTGAATTCTTTTTCCACCAAAGTTGTGTTAAAGAACTGAATGCCTATCTCACTTCACAGTAGCTGGAAGAACAATGTGGAAAGAGCTGCTAGGTCCTAGTCTGTGCAGCCAAGGGCTATGCAGGGTTCTGCCTTCCCCGGATGCAGGGCCCGTCCGGAAGGCTGCCCGGCCCAAGACAAGTGGGACTTTAGTGTTTAATGTCTTGATGGTACAACTGTTTCCAAATGCTTACTTGCAATAAACTTTCCTAATCTTGGCTAATTAAAATTAAAATGAAAAGTTCCCTCTTAAGATTCTTTCCAAAGGAATTTAATCAAAATGTTAACAAATTAAAAGACAAATAGTCTCTATAAGACTTGATTAGAGTATTGTGATTATAAAGTATGTAAGTTTCAAAGGAAGCTAATAATGTTCACTGGAAATAGTTTTAGGTTATCCTAGAATTCAAAAATGCAGGAAGCTGTAACCATTATCATATTATCCAAGCACCTTTTATTCTGAGGGATAATAGTGATCAGATTTGGACAGCATGCACATTCATTGTCTGGTTTATACTTGGCAGAGTTGTCAAATGCAAGAAGCAGAGAAAATGTCTATCCAAAGCCAGCAACTATTTTCTTCACTTGATGCTGTGTCTGGGTCATTTACTTAGAAAGGACACTACTACTTTTAACACCATATGCTCTGTAGGCATCCTGTAACCCTTAATTTCTGAGTGAAACTGGGAAGACAGTAGTAGCATTCAGCCAATTCTTCCAGAAGAAAAAAAAAAAAAAAGAAGAAACAGAATCATAGAAGTGGCATTTACCATTCATGATTGGTGTATATGCATCTTTTATAAAATGAGTCATTGTTAAGAAATTGAGTCTAGAACTGAGTCCATGACAGCAAATTATTTTGACATAACAGATATTACAAATCTGTTACACTTGCAGTAAGTCCTTTTCTAGAATGACTTTTTCCTGTAGGATAATTACTACATAATGCTTTCTTATTATAATGCTGGTTCTAATCTTACAGGAACCTTAGACACTTAGTCTTATGATAATACATTTCTTACCACTCATTCTCTGTTAACTTCCATCTCACTGAATGCCATTCTCTTTCCTTTGAGTTATATACATATATTCTTATGCAAGCGTGTGTGTGTGTGTGTGTGTGTGTGTGTGTGTGTTATTTTTATTTATTTTTTTATATAATTCATTGTCAAGTTAGCTAACATACAGCGTATACAGTGTACTCTTGGCTTTGGGAATAGATTTCCATTACTCATCACTTACATAAAACACCCAGTGCTCATCTCAACAAATGCTAGTGACCTCCTCAATGCCCATCACCCATTTTCCCCACACACCCACTCCCTTCCACCCTGTGTGCTTTCTGTATCTAAAAGTCTCTTATATCCATATATTCTTAAATGTTTATATAAAATTTCTTTTAGAAGCGTAAGCACAAAAAAATACAAAAAAAGCTCATCTTAAACCAATCTCTATCTTCAAAAGTTCAAGGTCAATCAGCTTTGCTATATTAATATTGATATTGCAGTAACAGATATCTTTGATGTTTTATATCTATGAAAATGACATAAAATTTATTTTATAGTACACTACATTTATTCTCTTGGAAAGTTCTCAAAGTATATTTTTTCTTTCTCACTAGTAACTAAAAATCCACCCCCCCTCAAAAAAAAATGGGATCTACCTTGTGTGAAAGTTCTCCATCAAGGATCCACTTTCCAACTAAGACAGCCAGAAGGAAAGTAGCAAGCACAAAGCACTTTATTAAAGTGAAAGTGCTCTTTCAATGTGGTAGCGCAGACAGGTTCTGAGAGGTGGAACCAGAGCTAGGTTGTTCTGGGACTGAGGATTATTGAGTCTCTCTGGCCTGGGAGGAGCTGTGGGGTATGGTGGATGGTCTCTCAGGGAGGATGCTTCCTGTCATTTGGGAAATTCTTCCCACAGGCCGAGACGGGGAGTTTTTGACCCTACAAGCTTTGCACCAGAATCCTCTTTGCAGCCTTTCTTCTTGGGGGTCGAGGAGGCTGAACCCACAATGCAAAAGCATTATAAGGAGTTTAGAGGTTACCCAGGGGCAGAGGTGAAGAGGAAAACCGAAGCTCTGCACCTGTGGCTCTTAATTTTCTGGCCCCAATATCTTGGAAGCCACAAGGTCTAGATGTTGTGCCCTTGGGCTTTTAATGTATAGCTTATTTGTCATCTTCCTTGCCTCTAGCTAATGGCTCTGTCTTTCCCCTTCAAGGACTTGGGACTCTGCCTCAGGTGTTCTTCCACTGCTCAGGTCTAGCTTCTCTCTGACATTTTTTATAAGGACCAAAAGAAGAAAGACCTAACAGTTTGTGGAATTAGGCAATATAACAAATATAGTTCTAGGGCTTTCTGACTCAAGTTTATATCAAGTTTCCTTTATTTTTTCTACAGTAGGTTCTAGAAAGTCTATGGGGAAGAATTTGAAATTAGACTCTGTATTAATTTCCTAATGATACCATAACAAATGGCCAAAAATTCAGAGAACTATAACAACACAAATTTCTGGGGCACCTGGGTGGCTCAGTTGGTTAAGTATCTGACCAGCTCAGGTCATGATCTCATGGTTCTTGTGTTCAAGCCCCATGTCGGACTCTGTGCTGACAGCTCAGAGCCTGGAGCCTGCTTCAGATTCTGTGCCTCGCTTTCTCTCTGTCCTTCTTCCACTCACAGCCTGTTTCTTTGTGTGTGTCTCTCTCTCAAAACTAAATAAACATTTAAAAAATTAGAAAAAATTTAAACATTTTCTTATGTTATAGTTCTGCTAGGTCAAAAGTTTGGCATGGGACTCAGTGGACTAAAATCAAGGTGTCTGCGGGGCTGATTTCCTTTCTGGAGGCTTTAGGGGAGGATGCTTCCTTCCTCCACCTGCTTCCAGAGGCCACCCGTATTCCTCAGCTCAGGTGTGCCTCTGCAAAGCCAGGATCACATCCTAACTCTCCTCTTCCCCCCACTCCCATTTTTGAGGATTCTTGTGATTATATTGGACCCACATGAATAATCCAGGAGAAGTTCCCTATTTTAAAATCAACTAGTTAGCAATTTTCACTACATCTGTACTCTTAATTCCCCTTTTGTCATGTAGGGTAAAAAGTTTACAGATTCCAGACACTTGGACATGGATGGCTTGAAAGGGAGCTGGGAAGGAGCATTATTTGTCTACTACCATCTTAAGCAAGTTTCAAACTTGCTTTTGTTCGAAAAACTAGGGAGCTTTAAGGAAAGCTATATCAGAATGAGGAATACTACAATCCAGAAAGCCACCATCAGTAGGGAAAATGTTTTATGAAAAGGCTGCATGACGTTCAGTCTCCTGTGGAGGAGAAAAAGGCTTCATTTAAAAGAATCCTATCAGTGATGGTTTTAGAACTTAGATAGCTGTTGTATCCTTCATACCCATGCACATTTCTTTAAAAATAAATTTATACAGGGACACCTGGGTGGCTCAGTCAAGTAAGCAGCTAGCACTTGATTTCAGCTCAGGTCAAGGTTGCACACTCTTAAGATCAAACTCCATGTCAGGTGAATCAGCTGTGCCATATTAATATGCCAGGTGTGGATCCTGCTTGAGATTATCTCACTCTACCTCTCTCTCTGCCCCTTCGCCGCTCATGGTGTCTCACTGTCTTTCTCTCCATAAATTAATGCGTGTTTAAAAAATAAAAATAAATTTATTCTAAAATTTGCATATGCCACCTCTGTCACTCCGGACCTGGCCCTCTGTGCTGGCACATTCTGAGGGCCTAGCTTGAAAACTATCCTATTTGGGAGTCAGGACACCTCTCTTGTAGGATAGGGTTTAAATAAAAGTTAGCTATGTTTAAATATGAAGTTGGTTTTGTGTTTTACCACTGTCAGTATTCACAAATGGATACTTTTCTGGAGTGGAGGGAGGACTTGGGAATCATAGGTTCTTAAGGGAATAAAAAGGTAGATTACTAGCATGTGAAATTCCTCCTCCTAGCACAAATGCAAAAGATACTGTTATGCTGAAACACTGTATCTGAGTAGTGCTGAGGATCTACTCCCTGTTTCCTTTTATGTTCAGATACAGCTTTCATTCTGACACACACTTGTAGAGATATTCTAGAGACATTCATAAATTAGCAAACCCTTTGCAACAGCTGCACAGTTGCATTATTATTTATGAGGGTATACCTCTTAAGATGATAAGATTGAAAATTTCACTTAAGTTTGCTAGCCAACTCTTAATTGTTAAATATTTAGACATATGGTCTATAGAATCCATTTGTACTGAAGACCCTGCAAATTTCAGAGGCAGGTTTGCAATACTGTTCCAAATGATCAGCTTTTAAAAAACCTTCTATAGAAGTGAGGGTGAATTTTCCTGTTTGATCAAAAAAAGGAATAGAACCCAAAATGAGAAATCATGTCAAAGACAAAGAAATTGAGGGCTTTCAGAGCTTTATGCAGCAACATTAATTTTATATGAGAAAATCTTATCTACTTGATACTGCTTAAAAAAATGACTTTTCTGACTAGGACTATAGCATTTGTAAGTGGTGGAAGAAGAAAAGAATTTACCAAAGCAACTTTGGAAGACAATATTTTGACTATCAGCTACACAGCTATCAGATTGTCATATTGACTACCTGATGCTTAAGAGCTACCACCAATCAGATTTGTCATCTTGTCTAAATTTTTATTCTAACTTTTATCACACTTATTTATCTGAGACATATTTATTATTTCTATTAAAGAGGGAAAGAAAAAGGTGACATTTGCTGAGCATTTGTTTGGGACCAGGTGTTGTGTAAATGACTAGAGACATTTTCTTATTTAATGTTTTAACATTACACTAGAAGGTCTGATAGTATTCTGGATCCTATTAGTGGGGAAGAAGGCCGGTAAGGAAAGCAGATTATGTGACTTCATAGTGCACGTGCTTAAGCACTGCCTTCCTTCCAGTCCTAGTTGTCTGTAAACTCTGACGAGCCTCATTTCCCTTCTTCAGTCAGGCCACGCTCCTTGGCTAGGATGATTGCATCTCTCTCTAAAAATATTTCCAGTGTGGGGCTTAATTTCCAATGTTGCCTTCACTTTTCCTCTCACCAGTGTAAGCTTTGGATGACAAATCATATGGCTACTCTAAATTATCTTTGTCAGCATTTATGTATTTTGCACATTGATATTGGAGGGACGTTGTCCACCCAACATCGATGAGAAGCCCTCCTTCTCTTCGGCAAGTCAATTTATTCATCTTTTCCAGTAGAGAGCTTGGCCAAGGTTTTCATTGAGTCTTTGATTAATAATAATAATTATTATTATTACAGATATGTACACACATAGATATATACCATTATAAACTAAAAATATTCTTTTGTTGTCATAAAATAAGTGCTTCATTGAGAACTTTTTAAAAAATAATTTCCCCACTCCATGTGTCTCTGTAGCTCATCTTTTATATGTATATACATACATATATATAATTTTTTGTCTAGTTAGCTAACACACAGTGTATACAGTGTGCTCTTTGGCTTCAGGAGTAGATTTCCATGATTCATCACTTACATAAAACACCCAGTGCTCATCCCAACAAGTGCTCTCCTTAATGCCCACCATCTGTTTTCCCTGCCTCCCCCCACTCCCTTCCACCCTCAATTTGTTTTCTGTATTTAAAGTCTCTTCTAGGGGCGCCTGGGTGGCTTAGTCAGTTAAGCGTCCGACTTTTGCTTAGGTCATGATCTCGTGGTTCGTGGGTTCGAGCCCCGCGTCGGGCTCTGTGCTGACTGCCAGCTCAGAGCCTGGAGCCTGTTTCAGTCTGTGACTCCCTCTCTCTCCGACCCTCCCCTGCTCATGCGGTCTCTCTCCTGGAAATAAATTTAAAAAAACATATAAAAAAAAAGTCTGGTTTGCCTCTTTCTCTGTTTGTAACTGTATATATATTTTTTCTTTCCCTTCCCTTATGGTTTTCTGTGAAGTTTCTCAACTTCCACATATGAATGAGTGAAAATATAGGATATCTGTCTTTCTCTGACTGACTTATTTCACTTGGTATAATATCCTCAGTTCCATCACATTGTTGCAAATGGCAAGATTTCATTCTTTTTTCATTGCCTTCTAGTATTCCATTGTGTGTGTGTGTGTGTGTGTGTGTGTGTATATATATATATATATACACACACACACACACACACACCACTTTACCCATTCATCAGTTGATGGATATTTGGGCTCTTTCCATAATTTGAATATTGTTGATAGTAGCGCTATTAACATTGGGATACATGTGTGCCTATGAATCGTCACTCCTGTATCCTTTGTATAAATTCCCAGCAGTGTTATTGCTGGGTCAAGGGTAATTCAATCTTTGATTTTCTGAGAAACCTCCACACTGTTTTCCAGAGTGGCTGTACCAGTCTGCATTCCCATACAACAATGCTAGAGGGTTTACCTTCCTCTACATCCTCACCAACATTTGCTGTTGTTTTAGCCACTCTGACCGGTATGAGGTGGTATCTCAATCATAATCATAAGGATTTTTACCACAAACACATTCACATTTAAAATTTAAGATTTCTACATGTCATTATTTTTGTTCATTTATTTACTTATATATTATCTTCCTTCAAAAAGGTTTTAAGGCAGGTTAAAAACAAATGATAGCCACAATTAGATATCAAAACCAAATTAGAGAAATAAAGTGAGTGATGCAGATAAACAAAAGTGTGATTATAGTAAGAATCAGGGCCAAAATATTTACTGTGTTTGACCTTTAAACTTTATTTTTAACTGTCTCTTAATTGATACAAAAGGGGGGGGTGGTAGGGGAGAACAAGATAAATCAGAGATCTTGTGAAAATGAAGAAAACCATTCTCTTTGAGGAAAAAAGATTTTCTTAATTTATTTATAAATAGGGGCGCCTGGGTGTCTCAGTCAGTTCAGTGTCCAACTTCGTCTCAGGTCATGATCTGCCAGTCCATTGGTTTGAGCCGCACATGAGGTTCTGTGCTGACAGCTCAGAGTCTGGAGCCTGTTTCAGATTGTGTGTCTCCCTCTCTCTCTGCCCCTCCCCCACTCATGCTCTGTTTCTCTCTGTCTCAAAAATAAACACTAAAAAAATTTTTTTTAATTTTATTTATAAATAGTTTATTATGGGATACAGAACACTATAATCGAAAACGCTTTCAACAGCATTTTTATTACTGTTTTTATAGCGAACACAAAAAGATCTTTTCTACTTGATTCATACTTTGAGGTGAAATCGCATAAATCCGTGCCATTAAACACTATTCCGGATTTTATTTTTATTTTTGATTCTTCATCAAGGCTAGCAGTAGGATGAGTGTTCCGCCTTATTCAGAAATATTTGTTGGAATGATTAGAAATCCAGAGACAAGCATCTCCAACTAATCAGTGGAAAGGATCACTAATAAAAGATGCTTTGATAACAGAAAATAAGAATAGATCCAATATAAGGGTGAAGAACCCTTTTTAATCTTTCTCTTTATTTAAATTCTGAGCATGCTGTAGATCACCCACCAAATCTGATATGAGAAATAGCAACCTTTTCTCCTGCTCAGAGAAAAGAATTCAGTGTGGAAACAGCTGAAAATATGTATTTATAGAATATTGTACAATGCATGTAGTACCAAAAAAAATGACTTTTTTTAATTCTACGAGGGGCTGAGCATTATTATACAACATTAAATTCTCTTGAAATAACTTTTAATACTCGATAACCTATTGTTTACCTTTTGAAATATTAAGTCATATGAAAAACATAGTCAAATAGACGGAGTAGGTCAAGGTGGAGACTGGAGGTTATATATAAGAAGCCCATACAGAACATAAATAATCAAGAGGTATGAAACAATTGAATTATTATTTGAATCACTGAGATTACCTTTTAAAAATTGTCTTCCCTGAATCTGGACAAAATTAACTCTGCCACTTCAGCTTTGATAGATGGCAACAATGACATTTCCTCCCAGAATAAGAAAATAAAGAAGCCAAACACATAAAACTTCCAAATTGAAAAGTTATCTGATGACCAACATTTTATTAAACAATTTAAAAACATATCTTTTAAGAATTGTTTTTGAAAATTACATCTGTTACCAAAGGTACTTCACTCTAGGAAAAAAGTTATAACCCAACATATTTTGCTTAAATGAAATATTTCAATCTACAGATTTTAGTGTTCATTATGAATATAGTCAGTATGTCTATTTAAATATATTTTTAATACATTTCAGGATATTTTGAAATATAATTTAATTAAATATGATTTATGTAAAATAGACGACTTTTTTATAAGTTTTTTTTAATGTTTTTTATTTATTTCTAGGAGAGAGAGGGGGAGACAGTGTTAGCAGGGGAGGGTCAGAGAGAGAGAGGGAGACACAGACTGAAACAGGCTCCAGGCTCTGAGCTGGCAGTCAGCACAGAGCCCGACGCGGGGCTCAAACGCATGAACCGCGAGATCATGACCTAAGCGAAAGTCGGACGCTTAACCGACTAAGCCATCTAGGCGCCCCTAAAATAGACCACTTTTTGTTTGTAAGAGAATGCAGTAACCAGCATTATGCATTCTTATAGATATTTAAAATGTAAAAAAATAAGAAAGAAGAAAAACAAAGTAGAAGGAAGAAATGGAGGAAGGGAGGAAGAAAAGAAAAAAAGGAAAAAGAGCTAAAATAAATCAAAATTCAGATGTGTAAAATTCACGTGTAAATCCACACAGATATATCTAGTATATGTAAAAAAGAAGCATTTTTGATACAAATATAACACTTGTTCTGAAATTCTAATAAAACCAAAAAAGAATTGAACATTTTAGTTATTACATGTACATAAAGAGCATGAGTAACAGAAATGACAGTGCTTCTGCAAATTTTCACATACATAAAAAAATGCACAATCTCAGAAAGGGTTGAGAAACATTATCAACAGGAGAAAATAGCCCAAAAGTATTCTGAAAAAGACAAATAATATTGAGTACTATCAGGTATTAAAATATAATTAATTAAAACATATAGAATCTGGATTTTATCACTCCATTAGAAAACAATAACCTCACTTCTAATGAAAATTGAACATGGTATTGTGTTTTGCTGATCATGTCAAATATTGAAATGCATTATGTTTAATGAGGAAAGATGGGACTATACTATAAAGCTCTACAGACTTTCATAAAGTCAATTTGGTAATAAGGATAACAATTATTAAAAATGCACATACTGTCTAACAGTACCAAAGTGACTCAGTCAGTTAAGCATCTGACTCTTGTTTTTGTCTCTCAGCTCAGGTTATGATCTCACAATTGCGGATCTGGTCCCCACATCAGGCTCTGTGCCAACAGTGCAGAGAATCCTACTTGGGATTCTCTCTCTTTCTCTCTGCCCCTCCCCCCACTTGTGCTCTCTCTCAAAATAAATAAAATGAAAACAAAATGCACATACTCTCTGACCCAAAAATTGCATTCATAGTAATTTATCTTCTACGAATGTACATATACATAAAGATGAGTGTACAAGAATCTCTATCACCATATTGTTTACAATATATTTAGCATTAGATAATTTATTAAATTTGATTTATTCAATGAAACATATGATACAATTAAGTGATTTTTATTATATCAGTATATATGATATAATATGAACATTTTTATAATGTGTATGTTTGTACATTATAGAGAATTACATATTGTATACATATACTATTAAACATATATATATTAATACAGTATATATTACACATATATGCAATATATAGAATGTTATAATATTAATACATGGAGAAAGTTACATAACAAATTTTAATATTATCCATAAGTGATCAAAAGGAATAATTATTTTATTTAATTTTTAAAAAATTTATATTTATTTTTGAGGGGCTCCTGGGTGGCTCAGTGGGTTAAGGATCCGACTTTGGCTCAGGTCATGATCTCACGGTTGGCGGGTGCATCAGGCTCCTGTGCTGACAGCTAGCTTAGAGCTCGGAGCATGTTTCGGATTCTGTATCTCCCTCTTTCTCTGACCCTCCACTGCTCCCGCTCTCTCTCTCTCTCAGAAATAAACAAAACATTAAAAAAATTTTTAATTTATATTTATTTTTGAGAGAGTGTGGAGGAGGGGCTAAGAGAGGGAGACAGACAGAAATCAAAGCAGGCTCCAGGCTCTGAGCTGTCAGCGCAGAACACCACATGGGCTTAAACTCAAAAACTAGGAGATCATCATCTGAGTCAGTCTGATGTTCAACTGACTGAGCCATCCAGGAACCCCTAAGAATTTTATTTATATTTTAATTCTTTCTGTAATATGATTTATTTCCTCCTAGTGAGTATATATTATTTTATAATCATAAAACATAATTTTATAAAAATAGTCTCTGAATTTCTAAATTATTAGCTTATGATGAAATGATAGGTAATCAATGAATATAAAGATACATCAAATAAAACATAATACTTACATAGTGTAAGGCTGCAAACACCATATAACCTAATTTTCTTCAAAATTTTCATATGTAGCTATGAATTAATTTGTCCAAAAATGGCTATAGAAATGGTGGAATAATTTACAATTTTTAATTAAATCTCTATATATAAAAACTACAGAAATGAATTACCCATGAGTTTTTATACATATTTATAAACATTAAAAAATAACAGGACAATTTGAGAAACAGTTCCATTTCATATAGTTAAATATCATTTTATTCATAATTGTCCAATATTTAGATATCTTTTTTGATCAAGGTTATTATAATTTATCATTTCATACTAGATAATCTCTGGTTTCATTTCAAACATTACATAAAACTTATTTAGAAATAGCTCTCTTATCCTAATGTGATGAACATGATGTGGTAATGAAAAGCAAAAAAACGTAGTAGCTCCTCAAGTTATTGCAGACATTTAAGAGGCAATAGAGCAATCATACCAGAGCTCGCCCTTTCAAAGCCTTTAGTTATTCTTAAGGATTTGCTAATATGCAGCATATTTGGGGAAACCTCCAATATCCTACAAATAGCATCCAAGTAGTCAGGCATGGTAACAAAAAAAATCAATAAATCTAAGCTCTATTCAAAATATATTTTGTTTCTAACTTGTGTTTGTGTATGCTTAAAGATTATTAATGGAAATTATCAATCACTTTGCTAATTCACTTATAAAACTTTTCCTTGATAATGAGTACATATATGTGAATGACAGTAAATAGACTTTACATTAAATCAAATAGATATTCTTATATACAGACCAAACTTCTACAACTCTACAAAATGCTAAGTATTTACAGTTTATATACAATAAATATGGTTGTAGCTTCAAATACACTGTAACTCACAGTAAAAAAAAAAAATTAACTGATCAAAAACTTTTCAAACTTCCCCACACACTAAACTAGGCATGCAACAGGGTATACTAGTATGCAAGTTCCTAAAATCTGTTAACAAGGTATAACACATACATCTAACTAGTGAGGTTTCTATAATCCACTTTTTCAAGCCCCATTATGTTCTGGGCAGCATAAGACTGTATTCAGAAAAGCATGTTTATGCAGCTGCTGCTTGGTTATATCCATTTCTTACACAATATATTTTTGGAGTTATTCTATTCATTATGAGCACCAAAGGGGAAAAAAAGCTATGCAAAGTCACAGCCATGGAAAGTCAGTAATTAGAGTTGATAGTTATGCTACAGGACATAACAAATAAATTGATCCCATTTCTGTAGACAGTTTTAACTTCACAAAATCTTTGTTTACTCTTAAATGGTATGCAGCAAGAACTAGAGATGATAGTCAATACATCAATCAGTGTTTCAATGCTGACTCTATGACACTAATAACATTTCCAATTCTTGGTTTTGAAAAGGAGATCTATGCGTGTCAAAGGAATTCGCAGGACAAATCATGGTTGAAAAGAATTGGCACTTCCTCCCCCTCAAAAATCTAAATAATATGGTTTAGATGACACATCAAAAGACAATGGGTAGGGGCGCCTGGGTGGCTTAGTCAGTTAAGCGTCCGACTTTCGCTTAGGTCATGATCTCGCGGTTCATGGGTTTGAGCCCCGTGTCAGGTTCTGTGCTTACTGCCAGCTCAGAGCCTGGAGCCTGTTTCAGAGTCTGTGACTCCCTCTCTCTCTGACCCTCCCCTACTCACGCTGTCTCTCTCTCTCTCTCTCTCCTAGAAATAAATAAAACTTAAAAAAAAAAAAGAAAGACAATGGGTAGCTCATACTTTGGGAGGCCAGTGAGACCAAAAGTTTAGGAACCTCAGCTCTTTTGCTTTGATTCTATATGAATATTTTATCTGAATTCTCTGGAAATTCTCACTTCTAAATTTTCAAGTCTCATAGAGGTGTCAAAAATAACCAGAGAAACACTAGAAGTAAACTGTCCCCAATTTACAGTAGTTCAACTATTTTTTAAACTTTACCACAGAATGAAAGCCATAAGCACTTAGTAAAAAATGAATTGTGGATTTTTAACTTTTTCCAGGCTAGCGATGTGTAGTATGTTACTTTCCAGTGATCAGTGATTCTGGGTAGTGACAATGAGCCTCATGTCCCAATCAATCACATGATCACAAAGTTAGACAAACTTGGGGCACCTGAGTGGCTCAGTCAGTTAAGCTTCTGACTCTTGATTTTGGTCTTGATCAGGTCATGATCTCATGGTCATGGGATAGAGCCCCATGTCAGGCTCTACACTGAACATGGAACCTGCTTGAGATTCTCTCTCTCTCTCTCTCTCTCCCCCACACTACCCCACTTGTCCTGATCCCCCAGAAATCAGTAACTCTGAGTGCAGGTACAGTAACCATAGCATACTGGATGGCAAATAGTGGAGCTTAGTAAATATTTATCAAATGGAATTTGATTTCAGGATTCTACTTTGGTGTTCCAGGGTATACTGTCAGGTTCATACTGACAGCATATATAAATATATAAAACTAAAACTTCAGTCTGCTTGTGAGATTTATACCTGCAACTCTAAGGCAACCAAGGACCCCTTGAGTTATCTGAGATATTATGGTGAGCAGAAATATGACAGTGTCTAAGTCCTCATCCCAGAACCTGTGAATATCTTGTCTTAAATGGCTAAAGGGATTCTAAGAGTGTAATTAAGGTCAAGGACTATGATACGGGCTATCTGGATTGTATGTGGGGAGGAAGTAACTGCACTGAAATAGGCAGGAGGATCAGGTTCAGAGCAGATGTGATAACACAGGCAGAAGTCAAAGTGTTGTGGCCACAAGCCAAGCAAGGCAGGCCATCTGAAAGGCAAGGATCAGATCCCTTCCCAGAGCCTCTAAAAAGAACACACCTCTGCTGACACTGCAATTTAGCCCCTTATGACTCATTTAAGACTTCTGACCTCCAGAATCATAAGAAAATCATTAAAAGTCATTTAAATCACTATTTTTGTGGTAATTGCTTCAAGCAGAAACATTAAGGAATGTTAGGAACATTAGGAAGGAATGTGGCTACGAACTAGAGTATGTATTAGTAAGTACTTCATATAAATGCAGATGTACAAGTACTGTGCTCATTATATGTATGTTTCTAGTAATGCAAACCTGAAAATTAAACCATGTTGAATAATTAAAATCAACAAAATATTTGGAAAGGAGAGATAAATTGCAATATTTAAATATTTAGTGAAACCATAAATGTTGAGGTAAACATTTTAAAGAAATTGTTTGAATAGAATTTGATTAAAAGTATTATATATAAAAATGTATTAATACATAAATGTTTAAGTCAAGAATATTTCTCAAAATATCCAATTGGATATCTCTCAGGTACTGATGCCTCTAGCAAAAAAAACAAACACAAAAAAACAAAAAAAAAAAACAAACAAAGATAAATACAGGTGTGGGAACCAATCCTATACTAAATTCTCAATAGCATTTAAATGGCAGTTTGTTAACTTTATCTCCTCCCACTCTCTATACCTCATCCTCTACCCTCTCTCTCTCTTTCTCATTCTCTTATTTTTCCAAATTTAATAGCAGATGCCAAGGATAATATACACATTCCTTTAGATTGTTTTCATAGTAAACCCCAAATATAAAATAAATTCCTAAATGGAAGTGTGTGTGTGTGTGTGTGTGTGTGTGTGTGTGTGTGTGTGTCCGAATGAACTGATAAAGATAGAACCCCTTGCAAATTTTGTCCATATTTAGGTAGTCAAAGATGAGGTGGCATGGACTGAAAAGAGAAGCAGACTAAGCTCTGGGGTAGTGAAGTAGTGATGGACACATCTTCCTTGGAAGAAGTGTCTTTTCCATTACATATTAATTCTTCTCTGACCTTTGATCTGAATCAATATCATGTTGGTCCACGACAAACCACACCTCTGATGCAGGTCAGAGAATTTTGAGTAATTCAGTCCCTTGCATGAAACAAGATACAGCTGTCAGGTTCTTCCCTGGAAATTTTGGGAGAGCTACTGAAAATGACCATATTTCTTTCCCTGGAATAATAGTCACTTTGCAAACACATAGATGAGTCCATCTTAGAATAAAATTAGATAAGTAAGTGAACAAATGGAGAGAAAGGGGAGAGAGAGGCTAAGGGATCAAGACAGAACGTGGCAGTGCACAAAACCTCCTGTCATCATTTAAAATTTTCCATCTAGATTTGCCCAACCTCCTCCAACCCATCTTACAAGCATGAGACAACAGCTTGGGCTAGGTGTGTGTTATGTGCACAATACCAATCCTAAAAGATGCAGAGATGCTTTATTTTATGCTATGACTTATCAGTGTTAAAGGCTATAGGATAGAAAAAAAATGTAGTTCTGCTATGATCAAATGAAATCATTGATATGTTCAATGATAAACATTTGATGGAAATAAAATGTTTGAGATTAAAAGTTGGTGACATAGAACTAAGTCTAACGTAATGCAAAATCAATGAAGAATAACAATTTCACATGAAAAGTGATAATAGAATAATAACAAATTATCTCAGTGAAATTCAATTTGGAGATCTGAAAATCAAGAATCACTAGTAAACATACCATTATAATAATTTAAATTACTTAAAATTTACAATAAAAGCTTTTCATTTATTTTTGGACTGTTTTTAATGTAATTTTAGACCTAAATGCATGGAAATGTTTAGCGTATGACAGTATTTCAGCAGTCCTCAGTATGAGTAATCAGTTAGAAGAATAGCATTTTCTAGCTCTAAGGATTGTGCATGTCATGAATATCCTTATTCCATACATATACACGGAGAAGAGGAAACCGTCCCTTATTGAGGCAAATTGAGTTTCAAAGTGACTTCCATTTCTGCCTTTTCATAGAGAAAACAACAGTGGTTCATTAACTACCGTTTTAAAATGTCTTCCCTAAGCAAGTTTCTCTGTCAATTTCTCAGAAGCTTCACTGCATTCAGCTTTCATTGCCTCTTCTAAGGTGCTAATAATGTAAACAATACCTAACATGAGATTTACAGTTCTACATAATTAATCCATTTTCAGCTTCCTATTATGCTTCACGTAAAAAGTACAATTGCTTAGGGGAAGCAGCGCATAGATTTACTTAGATTTGAATTTAAGCCAAAAACAGTTATGCATTAACAATAGTAATAGCATTCATTAGAGCCAAAAATTGACAGCGTTTTCCTAAGACTTCTACTCTCCTAAAGTAGTTAAAATTTCATTATCAAAAACTACATGAGGGGCATGACATTTAAATACCATCCATAATTGGGGCACCTGGGTGGCTAAGTCAGTTGAGCATCTGACTTTGGCCCAGGTCATGATCTCACAGTCTGTGAGTTTGAGTCCCATGTCGGGGCTCTGTGCTAGCAGCTCGGAGCCTGGTGCCTGCTTCCCATTCTGTATTTCCTTCTCTCTCTCTCTCTGCTCCTGCCCCACTCACACTCACTCGTGCTCTCTCTCTCTCAAAAATAAATACTAAAAAATAAAAAAATACATAAATATCATCCATAATTCAGAGAAACTTCCTTGATTTGCTAAATAATATCTTCAAAAAACTATAATTAATATGATATGTAATGGCAAGAAACTCAAACTTACCCCCAAAGATCAGGAGTAAGACAGGATGTCCTCTCTCCCTGTTCCTATTCAATATGATATTATAAGTCCCAGGTAATGCCGTGACAGAGGGAAAGGAAGTAAAAGGTATACAGACTGGGATGGGAGAAATAAAACTATTTCTGCTTACAGATGACATAACTGTCTGTATAGGAAATGTCAAGAGCATATTGCAAAGCAAAGCTATTCTGATTCAAAAGTTGGCCCAGTATTGCAAGGCTATTTTAGCTTTGTTTTATACCCACTCCCCACAGATTTCTTGATTTGCTGACTATGAAAAGTACTGAGAGGGTGAATTTTTAAGGTGAATGCCACCAAACATTATTCAATGAAGCACTAGGCAGAGGTGTTTAGGTATCCAAATTATTTAATATTTCTCAGTGTACTTTTCCAGTTACTGTACTATTCTTGTGATATTATAATGGCCTTATTTTCTCTTTCTAGGTCAAGGCAGCTTTAAAATTTTGCTCATATGAGGGAAAATGGGAAGACTTATTCTGTCTTTTTTTTTATTTCCTAGTTTGG
This sequence comes from Proteles cristata cristata, assembly GCA_017311185.1. Taxonomy (NCBI): domain Eukaryota; kingdom Metazoa; phylum Chordata; class Mammalia; order Carnivora; family Hyaenidae; genus Proteles; species Proteles cristata. The sequence goes on from JAESUZ010000872.1 coordinate 367,634, forward strand.
ACCATAGTGAAATGGAAAATTTCCTACTGTCAGCAACATTACAGATGAAATATGGCTATTTTAGAATCAAAGAAATGAGAGAACTATAGAAAAAATATTATAAAAATTCTCTTTATGTTTTATCTGGCAGAGTCCAGGCAACGATGCATTTGGAGCAAGAATTCTCTTCCCTTAAAGGACTAGGCTGGTTCTGAAGGATAGCAATGCAAGATCTCATGGAGTTTTATAGAAGTAACATAGCATAGGAACACTGGGATTACAAATATGCTGCAGTCTCCCCATCCCTGCCCTGTCACATTTAAAATGTAATCAGAGAAAGAGAGGCATGAGTGAGTCTAAAATATTCTATAGAGGTTTGATTGAAACTTAGAGAACAGAGTCATAGAAACCAAGGAATAAAAGAATTTCAGTAAAGGGATGACTGAAATAGCTTTGCAAATGTAATTAGATTAATAAGAAATAAGTTTCAAAGGGATTGTTAGACTTGGTTATTGATATGGATTGTGTGACAGAATGAAGGGGGATTTTACCAGGGCAAAGGTAAAGAGTTAAAGATCTTTAGCCTAAAAATTTGAACATGTGTGCTTTTCTCTGGTTGCTCCTAAAATTTGAAATGACAGTAAAGAAAGTAAAGAAAATGTTTGAACCCATTAAGTATATAATAGAGTACTAGGAAGGAGATGACAGCAGGTAAGAGGTGTCAACACATTCTCTCTAGATGGGAAGCGGAACGATCAATAAGAGGTGAATGGGTTACAGCCGAAAGCTAAGAGCCTTCATGGGAGGGTGGCCACAAAGAAGCAAGCTGTGCTGTGGAAACTACTGCTGTAGTTTCCTGTAATGGAGGCACAAGGTATTTCAATAAGGTAGGTGTAAGAGTTTCTCACAGTCTACCAAAGGAGGAGTTAGAATGTCCAAGGCCTTCCCCAACCCAGCACAGGCATCCGAATAGCTCTTCATGAATAAAGCCACAGATGCATGCACCTTCTCAGGAAAAATTGAGATGATGTGATCCCAGTCTCAGAAAAACCAGGTATAACTGATGGTGTTGATGAGGGTAAAAAAGTGCCATAACAATCAAGGAAATGAATGAAATTGTTAATTAAACTTTACTGTTCCCATCCTTTCTCACCAATCAGTTACCCATATGAAAATAGCCAGGTGTGTAGCACCAGGCAAGAGATTTGAAAATTCATCTCTGAAGAAATTGGCCTAAAAAGATTCAAACAAGCAAGCAAACAAACATTAATCGCAACAAAACTACAGACATAAGCAATTTGAGATTCCATGGTAGAGCTTTATTATTAAGTCCTTCATTCAAGAAGTACCTCCATCAAACATGTGTAGAGCCTCAATAAGCTTTTTAGTATCTCACTTTAAATCATGATTCAATAGCCAAAGATCACTAGACATTTCATGAAAGCTTATAATAATGTTGAGATTATCTCCCAGAAAATAGGAAAAAAGGCAGAGATAGAAAATAGATATGCAAAATGGGATAGTATCATAGGGTGTCCAGTTTTCAGTGCTTCTATAGCAATGTTTCTTCAAGTATCTATATTTTTATATGCGCGTGTATTTGTATGTATGTATACATATACATTTTAAAGGCTCTGAAATGACCTTTAAAAAATAAAAATATAGCTCTCTCTATATATCAAAATAAATAAATAAACTTAAAAAAGGGGAGGCGCCTTGGTGACTCAGTCGATTGGCATCTGACTCTCGATTTCTCAGCTCAGGTCATGAGCAGTTTGGAGTTTGGTTTACCAAACTCTCTCTCTAAATTATATATATATATATATATGTATATATATATAATATATAACCAAACTCAAAACTCTTAAATAATTATCCTAATTAATTATGCGAGATTATCTGATATCTACATATCTAAAAGTATAGTAAATATATGCTACCTGACACAATCTTAGATAAAATAATGTAATTATTTGAAGTTTAGGCAGCCCTTAGTCTTTGTCAAAAGTGAAATTGTCAAATTGGAAACTTCACTTTTTTTTCCTCTGCTGCATTAAATTTTAGTTTGAAAATATTACTGAAGCAAAAAGTTCTTTAGTACAGTTAAAGTTTACTTGTACAGAATATTGGTCTAAGACCAAGGTACTTGGGCTAATTTCCTAGAACTTTATAATTTATTCTTTTATAATTATATATTTTCAAGTTTTTCATTGTCATTTAAAGATTCCATCGTTTTTGATCTTAGGAGCATCACTACTATCAGTTCTATCATTTATAACTTTTCCAAATGCCATGATTCAGCCTGAATTTTCAAAGAATATCCTCAAATTGAGATTATTCACCACAAAATGTATAGGTTACTTTGAGATCTGTGTTTCTACCTGATAAAAGCTTATGTTTTCTCTAAAGTGATGGGTAAAGAAAGGCCCTGGAGTCAAACAATGCATATTATAAACCAACTCTTCTACCTAATAACTGTGTGAATCAAGGAATTGATATACTCTATTTATGTCTAATTTTCCTCATGTATAAACTGGGGAATCATTTTGGTAGTATGAGAATTAAATGACATCATGATTGTAAATCATGAACTCAGTAATTATTAGCTATTATTATCTATTTTAATCAACATTCTTCATTTCTTTATATGAAAATAAAACATATAACTCAATTTATTAATTTACCTAATATTTATTGAATATGTATTATTCCAGGTTCTGTGCAATGCTCCTTACTGTATCTCTTTTAGTCCAGTGGATCACTGGTCAGATACCATGTTGTCTGAGATTTCATGCTTATGGATTGGGTATTTCATAAGACCACAGATTATACGTGGACTAAAATTCAAATCTAGATTCAGAATAGGTATCTGTCCTTGTGATAAAAAAAATACTGGATCTTCCATGATGAAAAATATATTCCATTTGTCACCAAGTGGATTTTTTGTCTATCCAAGTAGTAGTGTCATATCAGTTTCTTAGCATTGATCTTTGTTGCAGACTTTTTGGATATTCAGAAGTGTCTGTGGCTAGACTGAACTTTATTAATGGAAATGTATGCTTTTGGAACCATATATAATCTACATATTATAGTATCTCTGATGCTTTGGCCACTCTATTAATATGCTCCTGAGCTAGTACTGTTGACAAACAGCAAAATCCAAGATTTAGACAGGCAATCTAAAGTGAAGGGTAAAAAGTAGGAAGTAGGAGTATCCAGAATGAATTTTCAGCTTTGAAATTAGTGAGGTAGTAAAGGATAACTGGATAAAACATGTCTTACACTGAAGAATACCTTGGAGAAAATGTTGGCCAAGCTAAGAGGGAGCGTTTGTGGTATGCTAAGAATGCCCTCTCCTCCCCAAACATTAGGCCCTAGCTCCTGGAACTTATGGATGCTACATTATATGGTAAAAGTTATGATAAATTAAGGATGTAGAGCTATGGACTTTATCCTGAAAAATACAATTGGGTGTGTCCTCATAATAGTGGCAGAGGGAAATTTCACATAGAAGAGAACACACACACACACACACACACACACACACACACACACACACAAGAGGAGATGGCAACGTGACCACAGAGATTGGAATGATGTAGCTCTAGTGTCAATATGGCAACAGTCACCAGAAGCTGGAAGAAGCAAAGAATGGACTCCTCTCTAGAACATCCAGAGAAAATACTCAACTGTAGATTCTTTGATTTCAGTCCAGTGCTACTGATTTCAGAATTCTGGCATCTAGACTGATGGAGAAAGAATTTTGGTTGTTTAAAGCCACAAGTTTCTGCCCATCATTATAGACCTAGGCAACAAATATAATTATCAAGCCAGGGTTTTACAGTAGAGGAGGTCCACATAATGAAGGACTGGATCTGCACTAATATGCTACTATGCCCAGTCATTGCCTGGAAGCATTCTGGGGGAAGTTTGGCCTTGGCAGGAATGCAGCAGTGAGTCAAGGAGGGCAGTAGAGGGGCAGTCAGTCAATGTCTGTCAATCAACTATCTTTCCCAGAGTAAGAAAAGAGAAAGGCACATTTCCTCTGTGAACAAAAACAAAGTAAACTTTCCTATTTTAAAATTGAACTATAGTTGACATGCATTATATTAGTTTCAGGTGTACAGCAATGTGATTTGACATTTATATGCATTACAAAATGACCACAAGAAAATAAATATACTTACCATTTGTCATCATACATAATTACTATAATATCATTAACTACATTCCCTATGCTGTATTTTGCATTCCTGTGGCTTTTTTGTGTTTTGTACCTCTTGATATCTTCACCTATAATGCCTATCTACCCACCTTTCACACCTTCTGGCAGCCATCATTATTCCCTGTATTAGTCTATTTCTGACTAATCTGCTTGGTGTTTAGATTCCGTATATGGGCAAAATCAAATGTCATTTGTATTTCTGTGTCTGATATATTTCACTTAGCATAACACCCTCTAGGCCCAAGAGGGAAAGATTCCCTTCAGTTTTAAGCCTAATATTCTATATTCTATTATTATATACGTATAATCTCCTTTATCTGTTCATGTATTTATGGGCACTTAGGTTGCTTCCATATCTTGCCTATTGTAGATAATGTTGCAACAAACAGGGGTATATAAATATTTTTAAATTAGCATTTTCTATTTCTTCAAATATTGAGAAATGGAATTGCTAGATAGCATTACAGTTCTATTTTCAACTGTTTGAGGAGCCTCCATACTAATTTCCCTAATGGCTATGTAAATACCAATTTACATTTCCATCAATAGTGCATAAGGGTTCCCTTTTATCCACATCCTCATAGGCACTTATTACTTGTTCTTTGTTGTTTTTGTTGTTGGTTTTTTTGTTTGTTTGTTTGTTTTTGATCCTGGACATTCTGTTGTAAGGTGATATCTCACTGTAGTTTCGATCTTCATTTCCCTGATGATTAATGATGTTGAACATATCATTTGCATGTTTTCTTTGGAAAAATTTCTATTCAGGTCCTCTGCCATTTTTTAATTGTGAGGGTTTTTTGTTTGTTGTTTTTGGTTTTGTTTTGTTTTTGGTGTTTTTAGTAATTCTTTATATATTTTGGCTATTTAACGCACCATTGGGTACATTATTTGAGAATATCTTCTCCCATTCAGTAGATTGTATTTTTGGTTTGTTGGTGGTTTGCTTTCCGGTGCAGAAAACTTTTAGTTTGATGTAGTCTAAATTGTTTAGTTTTGTTTGTGTTTCCCTTGCCTGAATAGGTGTATTCATGAATATGTTGCTAAGATTAATGTCTAAGAGATTATTTATTTTAGGAGTTTCATGGTTTCAGGTCTCACATTTAGGTCTTCAAAACATTTTGAGTTCATTTTTGTAGAGGGATGTAACAAACTGGCCCAGTTTTATTCTTTTGCATGTAGCTATCCAATTATCTAATTACCATTTATTGAAGAGACTATCTTCCCCCTAGTATATTCTTCCCTCCTTTGTCATATTATCAACTGACCATTTAAGTGTGGGTTTCTTTGTGGGCTCATTATTCTATACCAAGATCTATGATACGTTTCTGTGTCAGTACCATACTCTTTTGATTACTATTACTTTGTGGTGAACTTTCGAATCTGGGGTCATGATACCTTAAGTTTTGTTTTTCTTTCTCAAGATTGCTTTGGTTATCTGAAGTCTTTTGTGATCCCATACAAATTTTAAGATTGTTTTAGTTATGTGAAAAATGATTTTGGTATTATAATCAGGATTGCATTGAATTTGTACGTTGCTTTGGATAGTGTGGACATTTTAACAATATTCTTCCATTTCATGAGTATGGTATACCTTTTCCTTTATGTGTTATATCTTCAACTTGTATTAATGTGTCACAGTTTCCAGAGTACACATTTTACACCTTCTTGGTAAAATTTATTTTGAGATATTTCATTCTTTTTGATGCAATTGTAAATGAGATTTTCTTACTTGCTCTCTCTGCTACTTTCTTACTGGTGTATGGCTATATAAGAAATTTCTGTATTTTAATTTTATATTCTGCAACTTTACTGAATTCATTTATTAATTTAATAGAATTTTGTTGAATTAAGTGTTTTCTACATATAGCATCCTGTCATCTGCAAAGAGTGAGATTTTTACTTTGTTCTTACCAACTTGAATGCCTTTTATTTCTTTTTTTAATAATTATATGGCCTAGAACTTTTAGGACAATGTTGAATGAATATAGCTAGAGTAGGCATCTTTGTCTTATTTCTGGTCTTAGAAAATAAACCTCAGCTTTTCCATTGAGTATGATGTTAGCTATGGGCTTGTCATATACAGCATTTATTATGCTGAGGTATATTTCCTCTGTACTCTTCTTTGTTCAGAGTGTCTATTATAATGGATGTTAATTTTAGACAATGCTTTTTCTGTGTCTATTGAAATAATATGATTTTTATTTTTTATTTTGTTAATGTGGTATATCACATTGATAAAAAGTAGTTTTAAATTTTTGTGTGCACAGTCTCTCATTCAAAAATAGAAAACTGCCTATTGTTTTTTAGATAAATCTTACATTTATGAAATTGGCTATTTTCAAGGTCAAACAGCAAGATTCAATCAAAGTGAAAAGTATTGGTATACCTAATCCTTTCTCTGAGAACAAATCATGTACAGAATATTTATAAATATATTGAATACTTATTATATCAAAATAGAATAATTCCTACAACTAAAAAAAGGAAGAAGACATAATTTATAATATCTAATGAGAATACTTAATATAAATATTATACATTAAGGGGTGCCTGGTTGGCTTAATCAGTAAAAAATGTGATTCTTGAGTTTGGAGCTCATGAATTCAAGCTCCGTGTTGGGCATAGAGCTTACTTAAAAATATATATAGAAAAATATATATAGTTTGAAAATAAAGTGAGTGGAAACTAGAGGGAAAAATATATATATATACAAAGAATGGCTAATATATAATTATCTAAATATCCAATTTTAGAGTTAATGGAAAGAAGGAAGAAAAAAGAAAATATAAAAATAATGAATGAGAAACATAAGCTAGATTTTTTTTTTGTCTTTTTAGCTGATAAAGAGCAAGTATCAATATATAAATCAATACAATATTAAAACAGGAAATGTTAAGGATAAGAAAAAGAACATAGCCACTGATACTGGTGAGCTTAAGCAGATGATTAAAATTTTTATGGATAACAACATGCTAATAATCTTTTACATTACAGAAAATGCCACTTACCTAACCTGACTCTAGAAAAAAATAGGATAAAAGGATAATGCAGTGCGGTCAGGTTGAATTGATGTAAGGAATAGTTTTAGTTTCATTAATATAAAATAAATCAGTATAATTTAATATAATAAATGAAAGGTAAAGACAGAAGACAAAGGTTTCTTTGTCAAAGAAAAGTCTTTTTTTATCAGAAAGAAAAAGGTACCCACAAAGTGATCATTCTTTTTATCATTGGCCTGGAGATAATAGCCAGTATAACAAAAAAGGAAAAAAAATAAAAGGTGTTAACATAGCAAAGGAAACACAACTCTTAAAATGGAACTGGCTTAACTTCCCTATATAAATCTGATCTCAAAGCAAATGTATGGTAACTAAAATTATAGGTAAACTGTATTAGTATCTTTGATAGAGAAATAAATTCAAAGTACCCAGAGGCAGAAATTTGAAAATGTGAATTCCATGTTTAAAGAAGTAAATATTTAATTTAGAGTGTGACCAACAGAAAATAAAATTAGCAGTATAGGTGTATATCATGTATAAAGATTGTTCACAATGGAGTGAAGAGGTTTTAAGTGGCAATTGGATATGCAATTTGTAAATGGCATATTATAAACCTAACCACATCAAAGTATCTGTTGTGAACAATTCATAAATCATCATGTTCTAGTAATTACACAATCTGGAAGTATGTGTGATGTGTTCCCTTTATGATTTTGGCTAAATTGCAGGTATATATTTATGAATTCCATGTATAATCTAATTTTTTATCAGGTCTTATGCAACGGTAGAAAAATATAGCTTTTATAAGTCTAGCTGAGTTTGGCTGCTAAAGGCCAAATGCTAATTTTTCCCAAGCAATTATGAATTAACATCAGAGACTTGTCATGAATAGCAGGTAAGCAGGTGACAAACCAATTGTGACAAGCTTGTCAAACTAAACAATTGTGAAGAAATGTTAATAAGCTGTGCTTAACATATTTTATAATGTATAAAAAAAATGTGCCATGCTGTTCTTATAACAACACTGACAAAATTCTGGTGTATTATTGTTGCTGTTGTAAATGTGTTTACATAATGTCTATTGAAGGTTAATGAGAGCATTTTCATTAACTGAGCTCCTCAAATTAGACAGAGAATATATCCCAAGGAAGGTTTATAATATAAGAAGTTTTAAAATAGTTAAAATTATCATTACTCACAATCACAAAGACCAAAATTTTTTTTCACTGTTTATTTCATAGAGAGAGATAGATTTTAAGGGTGATCACAAAATGAATTATAATAATATAATATACAATACAATAGCATATAATTACATTTGTTATTTTGTATAAAATAATGTTTAAGTATTTCTTCTTTGTAAAACTAGTCTATTTATGCTCATATAATAAAAGGATATTCAAATTAGTCAAGTTATTATGAACAATGCTTTAACAGCTTTGAATAAGTACAATATAATATGATTAAAGTGATCCTTTTTTAGAGAATGATATATATGTAACTAGAAATTTATAAATGACTTTTCTTTTTAAAGTAATATTCATAGTGAACACAGAGAGTCCCTATATGGCAATAGAAATAAAAAGCAAAAGTAAGAAATAATAAAGATGTATTTACTGTAGTACAAATATGTCAATAAATATCTGACACATAGCTCAATAATAAATGTGTTGCCATAAACCTTGCCCCCCTTCCCAAATCTTTTTTTCTGATGGCTCCAAAATACTGGAGTTAACAAACCAGTTTATGAAAATATGAATATGTACAGTATGCTTACTTTTCTAGAAAAAATATAAATTTCTAAGTCATTTCTAATATTCTGTTTCATCTTTTTAAAGATCTAGTAAATCGTATACTGTGTTACATAAAACTACTCTATATAATGTAGTTTGGGGGCATGTTCCATAAAACTTCGTCCTTATTGGATGATACAATATATGAAAACATCATCAGTATAAAACTTCTTAATTGAATTCTGAATACATATTTATTTTAACCAAGTTATGGCTTGTTTATCTAAGAGCACTAACATATTACACGAATTCATGCTATATATAAACATAAAAAATATCATATGAATCCTCTATATGTAGCTATATCTGAATCTGAGACAATGATCAGGATTTTATGAAAGGAAGTGGACAAATGAATACCTAGGCTAACATGTCCCCAGAGAAGGAAGATGAGGTAAAAATGTGTCTTGATACCAAAAATAAATCAAATAAATTTTTTAAAAGCTGGAGAGAATGGTCACAACAAATAGGAAAGTCAGGGCATTTGTGGGCTGCATTTGTGTGTTTTACGTAATGAACACAGAGAAAAAGGTTTTATCTTGAGAGCCCATAGATGCATAGTAATGATCTATTTGCCATTAACATTGATCTAATTTTAAACATGAAAAACAATTTCTTTGAAGTCACAAAGGGTTTATATCTCCTCCACAATAGACGCTAAGCCAACTTTTACAATTAATCCTTTGCATCTGTTTTTCTATACTGTGAAAATCAAAATGTATTTACTTATTAAATAAACTATGTAGGTAGTCTGATGCATCTATGCTCCAGAAAAAAAACTTTAATGTCTTACATATATGTTGGAAGCCATTGTGAACTCACTAGTTGAGAAAACTTGTGAGGATAAGGCAGGTTTGCAAGCCCTCCTGCTGTCAGATGATGACCGATATCCACCCCCACTCAATTGTTTCTGCTTGAGCACATACCCCCAAGGCACCTTGTTGATTGATTGGTATCAGGAGTGACTTGTCCCTGTATTCTGGCCCTGGTACGATTGCACCTTGTGAAGGAACTTATTGTAGGAACTTCTTCTTTTGTGATTATGGGAATAGACATCGTGTCTCCAGCAGGTCCTGTTTTCCTCAATACTTCCCATAAGATATGAACAGGGTAATGACCCTTAATCATAATAGATTGGCCTTCATGTGTACAATTCTGTTTCTACCATTGCGTTAGTCCAAGAGGCTCATACAGCTAAGCATGTAAATCAACTAACCAAAAATGTTTCTCATGCTCTAGCTATTCAAGAAATCATAGACAAAAAACTAGACACAGAAGTAAATGCACTCAAAGAGGCTATTCTATGTATTGGAAATGAGCTAAACTCTTTAAAGGTATGGCTGGCTCTCTGGTGCCATAAGGAATATAACTGGACTATTATGTCTGGCCTGGAGACAAAGAGCCTAATTTAGAGAGAAGGAACAGATAAGGTCAGAACATAAGTTACTAACTATACCTTTGCTAACTGGTGATGTATAGCAGTCCCTTCTCTAAGGCCTTCATTCCATAAACACCTTCCCTTACACTGGCAGCTGTGACAAGGATGGGTAAGAGTAGTTAAAACATAAACCCAAATACAAAGGCTGACACATTTAGGGCCCCCATGGTGTTTACGCATTTAGCATCAAATCAAAAAGCCATTAACCAGCTCAAATATATTCTTCCTCTTGTGAGCCAGACAGAATGACTCCTAGCCCATCTTAACCTAGACTTAATCTTAGTGTTATTGACTTAAATAAATGTGTATCTTATCCTGTTTTTTAGTAAGAGCACCCTGTTATTTTCTTAGTTGTAAGATTTTCTTAGTTGTAAGATTTTATAGTTGTAACCTCACTACAATTGGGGTAGTTCTGCTAGAATACTTCTGTAAAACCTGTTTCCGTACACTTTCCAAAGCATCTTATCACAAAGAATTATTCATTGTAAAAATTCCATTTTCTGATGTCATGTTATCGTTTGACCTATAAATAAAGACATCAAAACTGACAGGACAGAGATGCCTACTTGGTGATCAGAAAGAATCTCGGGGCTCTCACTCTCTCTCACCGATATCAGCCAATCTTCAGGGACCTCCGAACCAGCTAGAGTATGGACTGTGGCACATATATTTCAAAAAGAGTATGAAAAGTGTCTTGTTCTGTCTTTACTTTAATATCTTCCTTTATTGATATCAAGGGATCTCATTGAAGCAGACAGGAATGTGTCAGTGTCGTGCATAATCCTTCTCCCTGATTTTCTTAGGAAATGTGAACTCCAGCCACTTGTAACATGAGGCCATCTTGTTTAAAGATTTCTAGATCATTGTTTTCTGGTTTTACTAATCTCTTCATCTTCTTTCTTTGGTGTTTACTTTTGGGGTCAGTCTTATATTAAGCAATATATTTTAATATTTCTGAACACTAATGTCAGAAGAGGTTTTGCTCCATCTTAAGCTATTAATAGAAGTCAGAAATCCTTTTTGTTTCTAATTTGCTTTATATTCTCTTTGCCTGACTGACATATTTTGATAACAGAATTATAGTTTCACAGAAGTGTGGAAGTTTTCCTTTTTTGCAGTCTGTGAAAAAGTTTATTTAGCTTATAAAATATACAGTTATGAAAAATTTATAATTGATCTGTAATAAACTCTTGGCCTGGAAACTTTGTTTAGGCAAGATACACAAACATCCCTGATTAGCATGTTCACCAGTGCTCATTGAAAATACTGGTCCAGGTTCCCATGATCCTTACTAGGTCAGAATCTCCAGGAGAAGATTTGTAACAAGTATCCCTGAAGATTCATATGATCAAGATAACTTGGGAAACACTTGGGGAGGTATTTATTAGTAAAAAAATTACATGTTTGGTGTTGGTATATATTAACATTTGTGTTTTCTTATAGAATTATTCACTTTTAAATTTTCAGGTAGTTTACATATAATTTTATATTTTTCATGGTTTGTTTAGTCTTCTCAGATTTATGACTGTATCTATTTTTTTATTTGTTACATTCATAAACTATAGTATACTTAAACTGCTTGAAATAATTTTCAGTAGTGTTCTTTTCATAATTTAGTTTTGTTTACTACTATGTATAAGGTCCTTCTTATAGTTTTCCAAAGAGTTTATTGTTCTTATTTTTATTAATTAGATGCAGGGTTTTTTTTCCATTTTCTATGCATTAAGTATTTAATATTCTTTATAAATCTCAAAATTAAAAAAAGTTGATTTCTCATTATCATTATTTTAAAACATTATAATATTGGTATTTTAATTTAATATGAACTTAAGTTGTTCATGATCACCTCACCATATTTTAATAGTTAAGATTTTTAGTTTATGTTTTATTAATTTGTAATTTTATTAAAACATGGCTTAAAATATTTAAACATTTATAGTTGTGAGATTTACTTAGATATCACTTGTAGCCTCAGTTTTTCATCAGATACATACATATATGTATACAAATATATATGTATAAGCATATATATATACACATTATTTATTGCATATATAAACTGCCATAAATACATATTCTCATTTTGTTACTATTGTATTCTACACTGAACAATAAAATAAGATCCTGTTGTTTTATTCTATTTATTTTTTTATTCAGAATTCAACTTTTTCACTTGTGGCTATTTCCCAGAATTAATTATCAGCTCTGATCCTCTTGAAATGATTTTATTTGCTTCAAAATAGAGATGATTTTGTTTGTGGAAAATGTTCTAATTACTATCCTGACTTTACGTATAGATCTCTTTCCTGTTGGCACAAAAATCTTCCTGACAGTATGTGTTAATATGCCTTTACTGATCTTTAACTGATGGAGTACAGTTGCTATAAAGCTGATTGTCTTTTATGTTTTCCCCTTTTCTAGTCATACCAAAAGCTGTTACTTGAAAAAAAAAAAGTGAGTATTCTGTGTCTTCACTGGAAACATATACCCCACCATTTTGCCATGTGTATATACATGCATCTTCTTTCAGTGCCATATGTGCTGTCATTTTGCAATGGCAGATAGTTTCAGGGAAACTCCTATAGTTAGCCCAAACATTCTGCTCGCATTATACCAGGCAGAGAGCACTTTTCTTCCCCCTATGTACGCAATCTATTCAATAAAACTCATGTCTTTGTTAACTTGCCCAAGATCAGTAATAATCAGCACTCTTTCCTTAATAGCCAAATTGCAATGATCTTATAAACTTTTGTATATGTTGTTCACATTTTACATATTATTTTATCATGTTTATGGGATTTTATTTTCTCATTCTCTTTGTAGTTTCGGAATGTTCAAATGATTGAGACTTTTTAAAAATGTTTATTATTATTATTTTGATAGAGAGAGAAAGCAGGGGAGGGGCAGAGAGAGAGAGAAGAGAGAATCCTAAGTAGGATCCACACTCAGCACAGAGTCCGAAGTGGGACTGGATCCCACAAACCGTGAAATCATGACCTCAGCTGAAATCAAGAATCAGGCACTTAATCCACTGAGATACCCAGGTGCCCCAGTTGAGACTTTTTTTTTTATTGTACTTCTTTGAAGTTGAAGTCTAGCACTCTTCTTTACAGATTAGAATTCTGACACACCAATTTAAAGAGGAGGAGGAGGAAAGAAGCTAGTTAGTGTCCAATCTTGGACAAGAATTCAGATTTACTAGTTCCAAGATTCAAATATACTTTCTAGTGTGACACTATGCTTCTTTTAAAGATATTACCGTGACTCTTTACAGTTTTATAATAATCTATGCATTTTCTGTTTATATCCTTTACATAGTTATGAATATAGTGTTTATTATAGTAATACCTATCAAAGCACTCCAATCCATCACTGAATTTCTAGGAATAACTCTAAGTCTAAAAAAAGTTTATTCTTCAAAACACATTCTGATAACTGATCAATGATTTTAATTTTCGAATTTATAAATGGCACTTCCATTGCCTGCAAAGTATCCAGTTCCCATTTCAATGATGGTTTCTCATTTTCCATTTTGTTATATTCTATCTGGCCACACATTCCATGTCGTTCTAAAAAGCAAGTTTCTGCCCCATTTCCAGAGACAGAACTGATTATTAAGGATTAACCCTTTCCTTTGCTAGTGATTCATTTAAGGAACCCAGAATTAAAAGAACTGGAGCGTGGCATCACACTCAACAGGGGACTATTTCAGATAATTATGTGCTCAAATCAGGCCAATTAGATAGAAGTATTCTAGGGAGATCTTAGATTCTTCATTTATTTTCTGTTAAGAGATTGTTGCTGAATACTGAAAAAGAGAGGTTTTTGTCTGTATGTTGTATATATGTGTGAGAAACTGCAACCATTTTACTACTAAGATTTAAACTGCAAAGAAACCAATGACAGAGCTGAGAGATTTGCAGAAAAAGAAGCTGAAGCCTTAACTGACTGAACACTGATAGGCCATCACTTCAACATGTGGACCTTTTCAGTTAAATATGCCAGCTTTCCCCCTTCATTGATGAGCCAGGGTAGTTTTCTGTCACATGCAATCAAGAGCACATTAGCTTAAAAGTAAGTGTATATACCTTCACTTTTAGTCCTTACTACTGAAGTGAATCTCTTGTAGGCAAAACAGAGATGCTTTGTTTTGATTTAGTTTGGGTTTTGTCCATGCAGTCACCATATCTCTTTTGAAGGAAGCAATTAAAACATTTATGTTTATAATTTTGATTAGTTAAGTATTTATTGCATCTTGTTGTTTTCTGGTTTTTAATAGCTCTTTGTTCTTCTCCACTTGCTCTCTTCCCTTGTTACCTGGTGATTTATATTTTTATTAAAGTATAATTAACATACAGTGTTATTAGTTTCAGGTGTACTACAAGATACAATAGTTCTATACATGACTCAGTGCTCATAGTGATAAGCATAGACAACATTTGATTCCAAACTATGTTACTTTTTATCTTAGTGACTTATTTATTTTATAACTGGAAGTTTGTAGTTCTTAATCCCCTTTATCTCTTTCACCCATCCCACCACACCCCATCCTCCTTCTGGCAACCACAAGTATTTTGTATTAATGAGTCTGTTTTTCATTTCTTTGTGTTTTATATTCTATATATAAGGGAAATAATATGATATATGTGTTTGTCTTATTTCACTTAGCATTATAATACCTGCTAGGCCCAGTGATGTTATTACAAATAGCAAGATATCGGAACACCTGGGTGGCTCAGTCCGTTAAGCATCTGACTTTGGCTCAGGTCAAGTTCTCACAGTCCATGGGTTCAAGCCCCATGTAGGGCTCTGGGCTGACAGCTCAGAGCCTGGAGCCTGCTTCTGATTCTGTGTCTCCCTCTCTCTCTGTCCCTCCCCCACTCTCTGTCTCTCAAAATAAAATAAAGACATAAAAAATTTTTAAAAAACAAATAGCAAGATCTCATTATTTATGACTAATATTCCAGTGTGTGTGTGTGCGTGTGTGTGTGACTTTATCCATCTATCTACACATTCATCTATCCAACACTTGGGTTGCTTTCATGTCTTTGCAATTGTAAATAATGCTGCAATAAACATTACTATATCACATGATATTGCTATTTTTAATTTTTAATGAAAACTTTATAATGTTTTCTACAGTGGTTCCACCAATTCACTTTCTCATCAAGAATGCACAAGTCTTCCTTTTCCTCCAAATCCTCACCAACACTTGCTCTTTCTTCACTTTTTTTATTTCAGCCATTTTGACAGGTGTAAAATGATATCTCATTATAGTTTTGCTTTGCATTCCTCTGATGATATGAGATGTTGAGTATCTTGCCATGTGTTCATTGGCTTTCTTCATGTTTTCTCTATTAAAAAGTATTTTCAGGTCCTCTGCCCATTTTTAGTTGGACTATTTGTACAGTTTTGGTATGGAGTTATATAAGTTCTTTATATATTTTGGATATTAATCCCTTTTGCATGTATCAGTTGCAAATATTTTTTCCCACTCTGTAGGTTGCACTTTTGTTGATGGTTTCATTTGCTGTGCAAAAGCTCTTTATTGTAGTGTTCCTATAGTTTTTGTTTGTTTGTTCGTCTTTCCTTTGGTTTCTCTTGCCTGACGAGACATATCTAGGAAAAACTTCTTAAGATGGATATCAAAGAAATTACTGTCTATGTGATTTTTAGGGATTATGCTTTTAGGTCTCACATTAGGACTTTAATGAATTTTAAGTTTATTTTTACATTGGTGTCAGAAAATGGTCCAGTTTTATTATTTTCCATGCAGCTATCCAGTTTTCCCAGCACCATTTGTTGAAAAGACTATCTTTTCCTTATTGAATTTTTGTTGCTTCCTATATCACAGACTAATTCATATTACAAGCATTGGTTTATTTCTGGGTTTTCCATTCTGTTCTATTGATCTATGTGTCTACTTTTGTGCCTGTACCATACTCTTGATTATTACAGCTTTGTAGTACAATTTGGAAGCTGGGGGATTATGATACATCCAGTTTTGTTCTTCATTCTCAAGATTGCTTTGGCTAATTGAGGTCTTTCATGGTTCCACACAAATTTAGCATTATTTGTTCTAGTTCTGTGAAAACTTATTGGTGTTTTGATAGAGATTGTATTAAATTTGTAGATTGCTTTGGGTAACATGGACATTTTAACAATACTGTTCTTCCAATCCATGAGCATGGAATTTCTTTCCATTTATGTTATCTTTAATATCTTTCATTAATATTTTGTAGTTTTCAGAATATAGATCTTTCACCTCTTCAGTTAAACTTATCCACGGACTTTTTTATTGATTGTCAATTTAAATGGAATTATTAAAAAAATACTTCTTCCAGCTTGTTGTTAGTGTATAGAAATGCAACCTATTTCTGTGTATTGATATTGTATCCTGAATTTTTTTTCAATTCTTTTTTTTTTTAATGTTTTTATTTCTGAGAGAGAGAGACAGCATGAGCAGGGGAGGGTCAGAAAGAGAGGAAGACACAGAATCTGGAACAGGCTCCAGGCTCTGAGCCAGCTGCCAGCACAGAGCCCAATGCATGGCTCGAACCCACTAACCATGAGATCATGACCTGAGCCAAAGTCGGATGATTAACCAACTGAGCCTCCCAGGCGCCCCTTATTTTTTAATTCTAATAGTTGTGTGTGTGTGTGTGTGTGTGTGTGTGTGTGTGTGTGTGTGTGTGAAATCTTTGTTTTCTATACATAGAATCATGTCATTTGCAAACAGTGGTACTTTAATTTCTACTTTACCAGTTTGAATATCTTTTCCTTCCCTTTCCTCCCCTCCCCTCCCCTCCCCTTCCCTTCCCTTCCCCTCCCCTCCCCTCCTCTTGTCTGGACACTACAGTCAGGACTTCCAGTACTATGTTGAATAAAAATGACAAGAGTTGACATCCTTGAATATAGAGAAAAAACTATCTTCACCATTGAGTATGAAGTTAGTTGTGGACTTTTTATGTATGACCTTTATTATATTGAGGTATGTTTCATCTATATACTTTGTTGAGAGTTTTTGAGGTAGGTTCTATCAACCTACTTTATTGAGAAATTTTAAACAGATGATGGAGTTTGTCAAAGTTTTTTTGTATATATTTAGATGTTCATTTGGTTTTTACCCTTTGTTAATGAGATAACATTAATTAAGTATTATTCAGACCTGTGTTAAATACTACTTAATCATGGTAAATACTTTTTTAAAAACTGTATTGTTGAATTAGTTTTGCTAATATTTTGTTGAGAATTTGTGCATGTATGTTTATCAGAACTTTTGGACTGTAGACTTTTTTTTGTAGGTTTTCTGTCTGGTTTTGGTATCAGGTAATGTTAGTCTCTAGAAATGAATTTGGAAGTTTTTCTTCTTTTTCTATTAATTGTTCTTTACATATTTGGTACAATTTACTTGTGAAGTCATCTGGTCCTGGACTTTTGTTTGTTGGGAGTTTTTTTATTACTAATTTAATTTCATTGTTGGTGAAAACTCTGTTCAGATTCTCTATTTCTTTTGGATTCAGTTGTAGAAAGTTATATGTGTCTAGGAATTTATCTGTTGTTTGAAGTTTGTCAAATTTGTTGGCAAATAATTTTTCATAATATTCTTTTATTCCTTTATATTTCTATAGTATTGTTTTTCCATCATTTCTTATTTATTTTATTCTTTTCTGTTTTTACCTTGATAAATATGGTTAAAGGTTTATCAATTTGATTTATCTTTTCAAGGAACCAGTCCCAGATTCATTGATCTTTCCCTTTTTTGTTGGTTGGTTTGTTTGCTTAGTCTCCATTTTTATTCTGATCATTGTTATTTCCTTCCTTCTACTAGCGTTGGACATTTTTTCTTTTCCTTTAGGTATAAGGTTAAATTGTTTGAGATTTTATTGTTTCTTGAGGAAGGCCTAAATTGCTATAAACTTCCCTCTTAGAACTTCTTTTTCTTTTTCATTTGGTATTTTTTTTATAGTGTATTGTCAAGTTGGTTTACATATAACACCCAGTGCTCATCCCAACCAGTGCCTCCCCCATGCCCATCACCCCCCTTCCCCTCTCCCCTACTCCCATCAGCCCTCAGTTTGTTCTCAGCATTCAAGAGTCTCTCATGGTTTGTCTCCTTTCCTCTCCCCAACTATTTTCCCCTTCTTCTCCCACATGGTCCTCCGTTAACTTCCTCATAATCCACCTATACGTGCACATATACAGTATCTGTCCTTCTCTGCCTGACTTATTTCACTCAGCATAACACTTTCAAGGTTCATCTGTGTTGCTACAAATGGCAATTTTTCATTATTTCTCACTGCCATGTAGTATTCTACTGTATAAATATACCACATCTTCTTGATCCATTCATCAGTTGATGGACACTTAGGTTCTTTCCATGTTTTGGCTATTGTTGAGAGTGTTACTATGAACATTGGGGTACATATATCCCTATGCATCAGCACTTCTGTATCCATTGGGTAAATTCCTAGCAGTTCTACTGCTGGGTCATAGGGGAGTCCTATTGTTAATATTTTGAGGAAACTCCATACTGTTTTCCAGAGGGGCTGTACCAGTTTACATTTCCACCAACAGTGTAGGAGGGTGCTCATATCTCCACATCCTCACCAGCATCTACAGTCTCCTGATTTGTTCATTTTAGCCACTCTAACCGGCATGAGGTGGTAATTCAGTGTGGTTTTGACTTGTATTTCCCTGATGATAAGGGACATTGAGCATCATTTCATGTGTCTATTGTCCATCTGTATGTCCTCTTTGGAGAAGTGTCTGTCCATGTCTTCTGCCCATTTCTTCACTGGGTCATTTGTTTTTCAGGTGTGGAGTTTGATGAGTTCCTTATAGATTTTGGGTACTAGCCCTTTATCTGATATGTCATTTGCAGCTTTCTTTTCCCATTCCATCAGTTGCCTATTAGTTTTATGGATTGTTTCCTTTGCTGTGCAGAAGCTTTTAATCTTGATGAGGTCCCAGTAGTTCATTTTTACTCTTGATTCCCTTGCCTTTGGGGATGTGTCAAGTAAGATATTGCTGCCGTTGAGGTCAAGGAGATTCTTTCCTGCTTTCTCCTTTAGGGTTTTGATGGTTTCCTGTCTCACATTCAGGTCCTTTATCTATTGTGAGTTTATTTTTGTGTATGGTTTGAGAAAATGATCTAGTTTCATCCTTCTGTATGTTACTGTCCTGTTCTCCCAGCACCATCTGTTAAAGAGACTGTCTTTTTTCCATTGGATACTCTTTGCTGCTTTGTCAAAGATTAGTTGGCCATACATTTGTGGGTCCAATTCTGAGATCTCTATTCTATTCCATTTGTCTATGTGTCTGTTTTTGTGCCAATACCATAATGTCTTGATGATGACAGCTTTGTAGTAGAGGTGAAAGTCTGGGATGGTGATGCCTCCCATTTTGGTTTTCTTCTTCAATATTACTTTTGCTATTCGGGGTCTTTTGTGGTAAATTATATATTTATAAATTTTAGGATAGTTTGTTCTAGTTTTGAGAAGAATGCTGGTGCAATTTTGATTGGGATTGCATTGAATGTGTAGATTGATTTGGGTAGTTATGATATTTTAACTATATTTATTCTTCCAATCCATGAGCATAGAATGTTTTTCCATTTCTTTGTGTCTTCTTCAATTTCCTTCATAAGTTTTATATAGTTTTCATCATACAGATATCCTATATCTTTGGTTAGATTTATTCCTAGGTATTTTATGCTTTCCTGTGCAAGTGTGAATGGGATCAGTTTCTTGATTTCTCTTTCTGTTGCTTTATTACTGGTGTATAAAAATGCAACCAATTTCTGTATGTTGATTTTTGTATGCTGTATGTTGATTTTGTATGCAACATTGCTGAATTCATGGATCAGTTCTAGAAGGTTTCTGGTAGAGTCTGTTCAGTTTTCTATGTAGAGTATCATGTCATCTGCAAAAAGTGAAAGTTTGAGTTCTTTACCAATTCTGATGCCTTTTATTTCCTTTTGTTGTCTCATTGCTGATGCTAGCATTTCTAGCACTGTGTTAAACAACAGTGTTGAGAGTGGACATCCCTGTCATGTTCCTGATCTCAGGGAGAAAACTCTCAGGTTTTCCCCATTGAGGACAATGTTAGCTGAGGCCTTCTCATAGATGGCTTATATGGTGTTCAAGTAAGTTCCCTCTATACAGACTTTCTCAAGGGTCTTTATTAAGAAGGAATGCTGTATCTTGTCAAATGCTTTTTCTGCATCTATCGACAGGATCATATGGTTTTATATTTTCTTTTGTTAATGAGATGTATTACACTGATTGATTTGTGAATATTGAACCAACCCTGTAGCACAGGAATGAATCCCACGTGATCTTGGTGGATAATTCTTTTATGTGCTGTTGAGTTCGATTTGCAAGTATCATGTTGAGGATTTTTTCATCCGCATTCATCAAGGATATTGGTCCGTAGTTCTCTTTTTTTGCAGGGTCTTTGTCTGGCTTGGGAATCAAAGTGATGCTGGCTTCATAAAATGAGTCTGGAAGTTTTCCTTCGATTTCTATTTTTTGGGATAGCTTGAGAAGAATCAGTATAAATTCTGTTTTAAATGTCTGGTAGAATTCCCCAGGGAAGCCATCTGACCCAAGGCTCTTATTTGTTGAGAGATTTTTGATAACTGATTAAATTTCCTCACTAGTTATGGGTCTGTTCAGATTTTCTATCTCTTCCCGTGTGAATTTTGGTAGTGAGTATGTGTTTAGGAATTTGTCCATTTCTTCTAAGTTGTCTAGTTTGTTGGTGTATAATTTTTCATATTATTCCCTGATAATTGCTTGTATTTCTAAGGGGCTGGTTGCAATAACTCCTTTTTCATTCATGATCTTGTCTATTTGAGTCTTCTCTCTTTTCTTTTTGAGAAGCCTGGCTAGAGGTTTGTCAATTTTGTTTATTTTTTCAAAAAACCAACTCTTGGTTTCATTGATCTGTTCAATTGGGTTTTTTTTGGTTTCTATATTGTTTATTTCTGCCCTGATTTTCTCCTACTGGACTTGCGATGCTCCTATTGCTCTCCCTCTAGTCCCTTTAGGTGCGCTGTTAGATTTTGTACTTGCGATTTTTCTAATTTCTTGAAATAGGCCTGGAGTGCAATGTAATTTCCGCTTAGAAGTGCCTTTGCCATATCCCATAGAGTTTGGATTGTTGTATTTTCATTTTCATTTGTTTCCATGTATTTTTTAAATTTCTTCTCTAATTTCCTGATAGGCCCACTTGTTCTTTAGTAGGGTGTTCTTTAACCTCCATGTTTTTGGAGGTTTTCCAGACTTCGTCCTGGGGTTGATTTCAAGTTTCATAGCATTGTGATCTGAAAGTATGCATGGTGTGATATCAATTCTTTTATGTTTATTGAGGGCTGCTTTATGTTCCAGTATGTGATCTAACTTGGAGAATGTGTCATGCACACTTGAGAAGACGGTGAATTCCATGGTCTCAGGATGTAGAGTTCTAAATATATCTGTCAAATCCATTTGGTCTAATTGTCATTCAAGTCCATTGCATCTTTAGTGATTTTCTGTCTAGTTCTATCCGTTGCTGTAAGTGGAGTATTACAGTCCCCTGCTATTAACACATTCTTATCCATATGATTGTTAATGTTTGTGATTAATTGTTGTATATATTTAGGTGCTCCCATATTCGGTGCATAGATATTTATAATTGTTAGCTCTTCCTGATGGATAGACCCTGTAATTATTATATAATGCCCTTCTTCATCCCTTGTTACTGTCTTTAATTTAAAGTCCAGTTTGTCTGATAGAAGTATAGCTACTCCAGCTTTCTTTTGACTTCCAGTAGCATGATAGATATTTCTCCATCCCCTTACTTTCAATCTGAAGGTGTCCTCCAGTCTAAAACGAGTTTCTTGCTGACAGCAAATAGATACATTTTGTTTTTTTATCCATTCTGCTACCCTTGTGTTTTGATTGGAGCATTCAGCCCATTTACATTCACTGTTATTATTGAAACATATGGGTTTAGAGTCTTTGTGTCCTTTGTGGGATTCATGCTCGTGGTGGTGTGTCTGGTACCTTGTGTTCCTTGCAACATTTCCCTCAGAGAGTCCCCCTCAGGATTTCATGTAGGGCTGGTTTAGTGGTGATAAATTCTTTAAATTTTTGTTTATTTGGAAAGACTTTTACCACTCTTTCTATTCTGAATGACAGGCTTGCTGGATAGGGGATTCTTGGCTGCATATTTTTCCTGTTCATCACATTGAAGACTTTCTGCCATTCCTTTCTGGCCTGCCAAGTTTCAGTAGATAGGCCTGTAACCACTCTGATAGGTTTCTTCCCTTTGTATGTTAGGGCCCTTTTCTCCCTAGCTTCTTTCAAAAGTCTCTCTTTGTTCTTATGTGTTGCCAGATTCACTATGATATGTCATGCAGAAGATGGATTCAAGTTACGTCTGAGGGGAATTCTCTGTGCCTCTTGAATTTCAATGTTTACTTCCTTCCCCAGGCTGGGGAAGTTCTCTGCTATAACTTGTTCAAGGATTTCTTCAGCACCTTTCCCTCTCTCTTCCTCTTCTGGAATTCCTATGATACAGATATTGTTCTGTTTGACTCTATCGCTGAGCTCTCGAACTCTCCTTTCATGTTCCTGGATCAGTTTATCTCTCTTTTTCTCAGCTTACTCTTTTTCTATAATTGTGTCTTCTAAATCGCTTCTTCTTCTTTCTGCCTCTTCAATCCATGCATTGGACGGATTTTTATTATGTATCTCATTTATAGCATTTTTTAATTCATCACAACTATTTTTAAGCTCCATAATCTTTGTAGCAATAGTTTCTCTGATGTCTTCCATTCTTTTTTAAAGCCCAGCGATTAATTTTATGACTATTGCTCTAAATTCTTGTTCAATTATGTACTTATATCTGTTTTGAGCAGTTTTTTAGCTGTCATTTCTTCCTGGAACTTCGTTGGAGGAGTGTTCTTCCGTTTCATCATTTGGGTTAGCTTTCTATCTCTTGTATCAAAACTGGCAAACTGGGTGGAGTTACAGTGGATGAGATGGAGAAACTTCTCCCACCCAGCTCAGTGCACGTGCTCACACAAGTTCTGTGAAATCTATCCTTGAATATTTCCTGGGCAATTCCTTTCCAGTGGCTTCACATCAGCTCAAGATGAGTGTCTCTAGAACTGATCTGAACTGCTTTTTCTTTATCCTAAAGATTTTGTACCATTGTGTCATCTTCTTCTTTTTCTTCATCATCTTCATTGTCATCGTTGTCTTCCTCCTCCTCCTCCTCTTCCTTCTCCCCTTCTTCTTCCTCCTCTTCCTCCTCTTCTTCCTCTTCTTCTTTCTCCTATTTTTCCCAGAGAGGTTTAAAAAATAAATTTGGGGCATCTGGGTGGCTCATTTCATGATTTCATGGTTTGTGAGTTCAAGCCCACGTTGGGCTCTGTGCTGACAGTTCAGGGCCTGGAGCCAACTTTGGATTCTGTGACTCCTTCTATTTCCATCTCTCCTCTGTGCTATCTCTCTCTCTCTCTCTCTCTCTCTCTCTCTCTCTCTCTCTCTCTCACTCTCTGTCACAAATAAATAAAAATTTTAAAAACTCTTTTAAAAGGAATTAAATTTCAAACATATTAAATGGCATATAAGCATTCTTTTTTTTTGTTTTTATTTAAGGTCCAGCTAGTTAACATATAATGTAATATTAGTTTCAGGTGTACAATATATTCAACACTTCCATACATCACCCATGCTTATCACAAGTGCACTCTTTAATTCCCATCACCTATTTAACCCATCCCCTCACCCACCGCACTTCTTGTAACCATCAGTTTGCTCTCTATCATTAAGATGGTCTCTTCCACAAATGGTGTGGGGAAGCAGGACAGCAACATATGAAAGAATGAAACTGGACCATGTCTTATGCCATACATGGAAATGAATTTAAATTGGATTAAAGACCTAAATGTGAGCCCTGAAACCATAAAAATCTTAGAAGAGAACAGGGAGTAACTTCTTTGTATCAGCTATACCAACTTCTTTCTCATGTTCCCTTTATAATTATGTAGTATTCTTTGTCTCTTGCTGTAATCCTTTTTTAAAATAGGTTTTTTGTGACATTAATATTTTTTTTTAATTTTTGCTTCTTTTGCATGGTAGATTTTTCTCATCCCTTTTCTTTTAATCTGCATATGTTTTTAGGTATGAATGAATCCTTTCTAAACAGCATACAGATGGTTCTTGCTTTTTCCTCAGTTTGGTCACATTATGGTTTTTGATTAGAGCATTTAGTCCATTTACATTTAAGGTAATTATTGATAGACACATGATTGCCATTTTATTACTTGTTTTCTGTTTTTATAATTCCTCTCTCTCCATTTCTTCTCTTTCTTTCTTCACTTGTGGTTTGATTGTTTTGTTAGGTGTTATGCTTGGACTCCTTTTTCTTTCTGTGTCTATCTCTCATAGGCTTTTTTATTTGTAGTTACCATTAGTTTCATATGTAACATCTCCTGCATGTAGTAATCTATATTAAGTTTTTCGTAATTTATGTGTGAACACATTTAATGCACTAAAGGTTTACTCCCTCTAGTACATTTATGTATATGTCCTGTTTTACATATTTTCATTTTGTGAGTCCCTTGACTATTTTTGTAGATATAAATGATTTTGCTGTTTTTTGAGTTTTAGCCTCTATAAAAGATTAAAAAGTGGTTAGTTTACAATCTTTATTACATTTTTTATTTAACCATGAAAATTTTTCTTTCAAAATTTTACTACTTTTTACATATGGCCTGTTATTTCCTCTTCCTTAAATAATTCCCGTTATCATTTCTTTCTTTTTTTTTTTTACAAATAGTTTACTGTCAAATTAGTTTCCACATAACACCCAGTGCTCATCCCCACAAGTGTCCTCCTCCATGTCCATCCCCCCTCCCCACCACATCCATCAGTCCTCAGTTTTTGTCAGCATTCAAGAGTCTCTCATGGTTTGCCTCTCTCCCTTTGATTATACCATGCACACTGTCAGATCATAATGCTTTGAAACTTGAAATCAATTACAGGAAGAAGTCTGGAAAACTTCCAAAAACATGGAGGTTAAAGAACACCATATTAAAGAATGAATGGGCCAATCAGGCAATTAGAGAGGAAATTTAAAAATATATGGAAACAAATGGAAATGAAAACACAACAATTCAAAATCTATGGGATGCGGCAAAGGCAGAGCTAAGAGGAAAGTACATTGCTCTCCAGGCCTATTTCAAGAGATTAGAAAAAGTGCAAGTCCAAAATCTAACAGCTCACCTAAAGGAACTAGAGGCAGAGCAACAAGAACACCCTAAACCCAGTAGAAGAAGAGAAATAGTAAAAATTAGAGCAGAAATAAACAACATAGAGACCAAAGAAACAATTGAACAGATCCATGAAACCAAGAGTTGGTTTTTGAAAAAATAAACAAAATTGACAAGGCTCTAGCCAGACTTATCAAAAAGAAAAGAGAGAGCACCCAAATAGACAAAATTATGAATGAAAATGGACTTATTACAACCAACCCCTCAGAAATACAAGCAATTATCAGGGAATACTATGAAAAATTATATGCCAACAAATTGGACAACTTAGAAGAAATGAACAAATTCCTAAACACACACTCACTACCAAAATTCACACGGGAAGA
Organism: Proteles cristata cristata; assembly: GCA_017311185.1. Classification (NCBI taxonomy): domain Eukaryota; kingdom Metazoa; phylum Chordata; class Mammalia; order Carnivora; family Hyaenidae; genus Proteles; species Proteles cristata. Next base: position 393,722 of record JAESUZ010000872.1, read on the forward strand.
AATAGAAAACCTGAATAGTTCCTTCATCATTTCTTGAAAGAATGGGTTAGTTACATGAATTTCTCTAGCTTTTGTTTGGGAAACTATCTCACATTCTATTCTGAATGATAACCTCGTTATGCAGAATATTCTTGGTTGCAGAATTTTGTGGGTATTTTTTCCTTTCAGAACTGAATATATCATGCTATTCCCTTTTAACCTACAAAGTTTCTGCTGACAAATCAGCTGATAACTTTATAGAGTTGTCTTTGTTTATAACTGTTGCTGCTTTTAAAATTTTCTATTATTATATTTTACGCTTTAAATATTATGTGTCTTGGTGTAGACTTCCTTGATTCATCTTATTAGGAGCTTCTACTTCCTGGATCTGAATGTCTTTTTTTTTTCCGTAGAATAAGGAAGTTTTCAGCTATCTCTTCAAATAACCTTTCTGTCTCGTTGCCTTTTATCACTGAGTTTCCTTAACCTATTTTCACTTTTTATTTTCTTTTATGCAGTACAGCTTGTTTGCTTTCCATTACCCTGTCTTCCAGTTCACCCATCTGTTCTTCTGTATCTTTTAATCTGCTGTTGATTCCCTCTAGTGTATTTTTCATTTCAGTCTTTGAGTTCTTAATCTTTAAAGAAATTCTCTGTTGAAGTTCTCACTGAGATCCTCCCCTCTTTTCTCAAGTACATTGAGTATCTTTATACCTTTTGAATTCTTTATTTTTTAAAAAAAAATTTTAATGTTTTTTTAAAATTTATTTCTGAGAGAGAAAGAGACAGTGTGAGCAGGGGATGGTCAGAGAGAGAGAGAGAGAGAGATACAGAATCTGAAGCAGGCTCCAGGCTCTGAGCTAGCCATCAACACGGAGCCCAACATGGGGCTTGAACCCATGAACTGTGTGATTGTGACCTGAGCCGAAGTCAGACACTTAACCGACTGAGCCACCCAGGCACCCCCATGCCTTTTGAATTCTTAAGCATATTGCCTATCACTGTCTTATTTAGTTCTTTTTCTGTGATATATTTTTATACTTCCACTTGGGACATTCCTCTGTCTCCTCATTTTGTCTAAATCTCTGTGTTTTTTTCTATGTATTAGGAAAGTCAATTATGTCTACTATTTTTGAAAGTAGTGGCCTTTTGAAGAGGTCCTGTGGTGCCCTGTAGCACAATGTCTCCTGGTTACAGAATCAGGTGCTTAGTGGTATCTCCTGTGTGGAATGTGTGTCTTACTGTTGTGACTTAGGCAGATTTGCCTTAAGTTCAGTCAACTTCAGTGGTCTTCTCTGCCATGGGCTCACCAGGGAGAATTTTATCCTTGCACTGTTAAGGGCCTAAATTTTCCAGAGGATAATAGGTGGGTGGCATCAGTAGTTAGGTTAGCAATCTGCACTGTCTGCTGAGTGGCAGGAGTCTTCTTGCACAGACTCCCGAGGTGGTTTCTTGGTGGGTGGGGCCCACCTTCAGATTTGATGTTTTCACTTAGCCATAGTTAACGTGCTCACCATGGGACAGGGTTCTAAGAGGCCTGGCTCCCTGAGTGGCTCACGTTAGTGTGTAGTGATGGTAGTCACAGTAAATGTCCTCCCAGTGTCTGCCATAGCTGCAAACTCACAAAAGGCAAGGTGTTTTCCCTGCACATCCAGCTGAACAGCTCAACTCCTAGATCTGTGAGCACACTGGTATGTGAGGTCATCTTACCCTATCACGGGTCATTATGAAGTTACACCAGTTTTTGCAGGGGTTGCTTTCAGGGTGTCAGGCACAAGTTGTTTTGGAGGGATGCCAACTAAGGTGGATTACTTAGATGGTGTGGGTCCACAGGGAATGTTTGGGTGGAGCACACAGTGCTGACAAGATAGGTAGAAGGTGTTTGTACTTTTCCCACAAGTCTCTGGCTATCTAAGCTGAGGGAACAGGAAAATAAATGGTGCCCATCAGCACATTTTTTCTTGGCGAAGTCTCCTAAAAATCACTGCACCTCCAATATACTTTCTGAGCTTAGTAAATAAACTCTCCTTCATGCATACCCCTGGCACTTTTCAAACTGAAGCTTCTATGCTGTGTTTTCTCCTGGTTATTATGCTGGCTCTTCAAAGGCAGGGACTCCATTTCCTATTACTCTCTTGGTCTCTCAGAGCTAAGCCCACTGATTTTTGAAGTCCTTGGAGGTAAGTCTCCCTGATTCCAAAAGTTTGCAAAATTAAACCCTACTGATTTTCAAAGTTAAACTTTAGGGTCCTTGTTTTCCCAGTGTGAGTCCCCATGTCTAGGGTGCCTAGTGTGAGATGTGATTCTTTTCCTTCTCTGTGCTTCTATTTGTGGATAGTCTTGCCAATGGTTTGGGCACCGAACTGCATCTCTGCCTTTCTTACCTATTTCGGTTTACCTCAAGTCTCTCTTTGCTTGTTAGAAATGAATTTCCGTTTTCTTCTCCAGGTTAAGAAAGTTTTTAACAATTGTTTCTTTACTTTCGTACTGCTTTTTTCTCTCTCCATATTCTGGGATCCAGATCACACAAATGTGTCCCAAAGATCACTTAAACTATCCTTACTTTTAATTCTTTGTTGTTTTTGCTATTCGGATTGGATGATTCCCATACCCTTTCTCAGATTGCTGATCTGTTCTTCCACATCATCTGTTATTAATTCCCTCTAGTGTATTTTTCATTTTATTTATTGTAATTTTTGGTTCTGATTCGTTATTTTTCAAATTTTCTATTTCTCTGATGAAGCTCTCAGTGTATTCATTCTTTGGAGTTTGGTGAGCATCTTTATCACCATTACTTTGCACTTTACCTGGTAGATTATTTTATTTTAGTTTCTAGGGTCTTTTTTCTTTTCTTTTTTTTTTTTCCATTTGGAATGTATTCCTCTGTCCCCCTTTTTGCATGGATCTCTGTGTTTATTCTTATATATTAGGTGGGTTGGCTATATTTTCTGGTCTTTAAAGAATGGCTTTATGTATAAAGTGTCCTGTAGGGCCCATAAGTATAATATCCCTGTTTATCAGAACTAGGTATTCCAGGGATATACCCCCACCATGTGCAGCATTTCCCTGTTATGGCTGCACCATGACTATTGTGGGCACACTGGTGGGTAGAGCTAAACCCCTGTTTGGTTGGCTGGGATTCCTGACCACAGCTGTTGTTGCTACATTGGTAAGTGGGGTTAGCCTACAGTTTAGGAGTTTGAGAGGCCTAGGTACAGGCATGTTGGTGGACAAGGGTTCCCCTGTTGTGACTGTGAGGTCCAGGCAGGACTATTTACCTGTGTACTCCTCCTGTCTAAGTCTGCCCAGTGTGTGTAAAAGGCAGGAGCTACTTTAGAGGCGTGCCTGCTGGGGTGGACGGGTTGGGTCTGCAGGAGAATGCTAGGATGTGTGGTGCTAGAAAGGCAGATGGAGAGCAGAGTCTCAGTTTCTGTAGTCCCCTAACTTTCCTGGATTTACTCCCTGCTTATTTTCAAAGCCTGGTGTCATGAGATTATAGGAATGCTACCAATATTGACTTCATCATTGGCACTCCATCTTGTTCATGACCATACCATGACCTTCCTTGAAGACGAGTTCCAGGCCCATTGGATGTTCATGTATGTCTTGACCAGAATGTGAGAAGGCTTGCTATGATCTTCCCTAAAGTTATTAAAATAACTAGTAGAGATAATATAGTTGTTCCCCTCTGGCACACCGAAGGAACTATGAGATCTGATAAATGTTAAATCCTTTGACCTCACCATAATGACCTCTTCACTTCCCCTCATTTCATAAAATATGTGTATTAAGGTCCAGAGTTTTGAAAACTAGTTGCACACCCCATGGATCATCATCCTTCTGTTGGCCCCTATCAGTAAGTTACCTGATTAAAACTGTAAATGGTATAAAGTGGCTTACTTCATTTTTTAGTCTCACAGTGTTTTCTCAATGTGTAAGATAACTTTATTGCCGCCTCTGTCCACTTTCTTACATAGGATCTTGTCTTCCTAGTGCAAGTACTCTGGGAGGGCATTCCTTGGTCTGGGGTTAGAGCCCCAGATTTCCCAGGGAGGGCCTCATTGCCCTTCTGCTTATAGGGCACAGGGCCTTTCCTACTTCCTCTCTGTATGGCTTTTTCTTTATATCTTTAGTTGTGCAAGAACTGCTCTGCTAGTCTCAGGTACTTCTCAGAGACAATTGCTCTCTAAGTAGTTGTAGACTTGGTGTGTCCATGGGAGGAGGTGATCTCAGGATCATCCCACTCTGCAATCTCACTCAAGTTCTGGGATTTTTTTCTTGTTCTAGGGTAAATATAACTAATGTGTAACTTAATGGTCTCTCAGTTGCAACATTAAAATGCTGGACTTTTTTTTTTTTTATCAGTCAGACTTCATCTAGAATTTAATAAAACTTTCTATAGTTTTTAGAGTTACATATTTTAGAGTTTTTATAAAAGTAAACTTTCTTTATGATTATAAATGTTGTCTCAAAGCAATTCTAACATTATGGTGAATCTAAACCCCACAGCATTATATTTACTCTTCATTTTGGTGTTAATCCTCATTTCCTTGACAACGCATACCCCTAAGCAAAGGTAAAAGGAACAGAAGCAGGAAATTGTGTTTACTAGCATTATGACTGAAGATGTGCATGTAAAGGCAGAAATGAAGTTTCAAATAAAGAAACCCCCTGGAACCTCATTTTACTATGAAATATCAAAATGTAATCAACCAAGGGTGAAGATCATTCAGTCTAGATTCAAACTCAGTTAACTTGGAGTCTGAAGCAATTTGAAGCCAAACTACATTTTATATTTTTAAAATTTGAAAATGTGTTGAAACAGCTTGTTTTTTATGAGTGACTTTATTTAGTTTTAGAGATAACTACATTCCTCATTTTTTAGTGTTCAAGTTGTTCTTTAGTTGGAAAAAAAACATTGAATTTTGATTTATTCAGTTGTTTTGGATATTCTCCCTTGAGGTTTCTGAAATTTAGAGATTTTACATGAAATTATACTGCTTCAGTTAACTTAGGCACATAAATTATAAATTTATATTACATTATGCATGAGAACATTATTTTTTATTCATGTAAATAATATGGATAATACTCCATTGTTTAAAAAGTTGAACCCTACTTACTTAATAATTAGTATTTGTAATTTGTTTTGGAAAATGTTCTGTCCAATTGCTTAATTAATTGAAAATACATCCCTGGTAAAGCAAAAGTTGAAAAATAAGGTCAATACAATAGAAAATTCCTATGGGTTCAGGGAGGTATATGTTCTAGATTAAAATGAAGAGGACTTATGGTATTAAGAATTTTAAGTAGCCTGAAACTTCAGTAAACTAGAAACTCCCATTACCTAGAAAATAGGTTAAATAAAGTTATAATGAATACTTCTGTTCAATAGCATAACTAGTACCTTCTAGTAAAGTTTATAGAAATATTCTACCCAGTTCAATATGATAGCTACTAGCCACATGTGGCTATTGAATATTTGAAATACAGATACTGTGGCTAAAGGAGTGGACTTCGGATTTCATTTACCTTATAAACAAAATTGCATTTTGAGATAATATATAAGACATGGAGTTGTAAGAAACACTAATATCTCATTTATCTTTCACACAGGTTCTTTCAATAAGCAGATATTGCAAAACAATATTACAAAGAGATGTTGACTTGATACAGTCAAGAGATTGGATATTCTATCAATAAAAGATTCACTCTTGTCCTTTCATGATGTGTATGCACAACAGTTTAACCATATACTCAATACATGAAATCTGGGTTGTTTGGAGTTTAGGGGTACTACTAATAAAGCTGCTATAAATGTTTGTGTGAATATATTCCTTTTTTAATTTCTGGAATAAATGCCCAGAAGTTTTGTTCCTCAGTTTTATTATGCTGTTTTAGGTGTTTTATTTTGTTTTGTTTTAAAGAAATGGCCAATCTACTTTCCAGAGCGTATGTGTGACTTTCACTCCAACCTACAATATGTGAATGATCTAGTTTTTCACATCCCCTCTGCCATCTTTGTTGTTATCACCGTTCTTTTGCTTTATGATAGGTATATAGTGACATTGTGGTTTTCACTTGTGATTTTCTGATGAGTGACATAGAATATCTTTTTATGGGCCTGTTTGTCATCTATCTATTTTCTTTATTGAAAAGACTGTCCATGTCTTTTACTCAATTTTCTAAATGGATTGTTGGGTTTTTCTTTCATTATGTTTTGACATTCTTTGTATATTCTTGATACCAGTCCTTTAGTAGATATGTAGTTTGAAAATGTTTTTTCCAGTCTGAACTTTGTATTTTCAGCCTTAAAGTATGGACATCTATAGAGAAGTATTTTCATTTTGATGAAATAAAATTTGCCAATTTTCATCTTTATAGATTATGCTTTTGATTGAACTCTAAGAACACTGTGAATAGACCTAGAACTGAAAGATTTTCAATTTGTCGTGTAAATTTTATAGCTGCATATGTACATGTAAGTCTATTTATCTTGAGTTAATATTCCAAAAAGCTTGAATTTAGATAAAAGTTAATTTTTTGGCTTATACCTTATTGGTCTAAGTGGAAAAGCTATGCTTCTTCTTTTGAATTGCCTGTTCATCATATAAAAAATTCAATTGATTATAGTTGTGTGGGTCTATTTATTATTTCATTGATCCTTGTCTATATCTTTGCTAATATCAAATATTTGTGATTACTGTAGCTATATAGAAAGCCTTTAAAATAAATTGATGTTTTTGTCAAGATGAATTTAGCTCTTCTATGTCCAAAATATCTTGGTGATATTTTGATGGGAATCTCAGCAAATCTAAACATCAAGTTAGGGGACACCTAGGTGGCTCAGGTCATGATTTTACAGTTCATGAGTTCAAGCTCTGTGTTGGTTCTCTGTGCTAATAGCTCAGAGCCTGGAACCTGCTTCAGATTCTGTGTCTCCTTCTCTCTCTCTGCCCCTTTCCTGCTTGTGCTCTATCTCTCTCAAAAATAAATAAATATTAATTATTTTAATAAAGATCAAGTTAGGAAGAATTTACATCTTTATGATGTAGAGTTTTTCAATCAATGTATGGAGAGTGTCTTTTTAATTGTCTTAACTTGATGTCTTTTAGCAGCATTTTATAGTCATTAGCACATAAGTCCTATGATTAGTCTTTTTTTCTTTTAACTTTTGTTTTAATGTTTTATTTATTTCTAGGAGAGAGAGAGAGAGAGAGAGAGCGTGAGCAGGGGAGGGTCAGAGAGAGAGGGAGTCACAGACTGAAACAGGCTCCAGGCTCTGAGCTGGCAGTCAGCACAGAGCCCGACGCGGGGCTCGAACCCACGAACCGCGAGATCATGACCTAAGCGAAAGTCGGACGCTTAACCGACTAAGCCACCCAGGCGCCCCTGATTAGTCTTAAGTATATGTCTATTTGATATTCTTTGAAATAATTGTAAATGGTATTTAAAAATTTTATTTCTGCAGATGCCTTTTTAATATATATAACTTTGCTTTTAATTTTTCTCATTAATATATATCCTACAAATTTCTTGAACTCATTTTTTTGTTTTAGTTTTAGATTCTATTATAGGGAAACTCATGACTTCTGGAAATAGATATAGTTGTACACCTTCCTTCCAATTGGTATGCCTTTTATTTCTTTTTCTGGCCGTATTTCACTAGCTAGATGTTCCAACACAATACTAAGAATAGTAAGATCTGATGTCCTTTACATTTTCCTGCTTTTAGTGGAAAATCATTCGAGCACTATTCTTTTATTCCAAATTTTATTAATTATTAGTGAATATTGAGTTATCTCCAGTGATGTTTTATATTACATGATATAGTAATATGCATTTTCTTCTGTGTCTTATTGATATGCTATGTTGCTTTTAATAATGTTCTAGTAGCTTTACATGCCTGGAATAAATCCCCCTTGGTTGTGGTGTGAAATTAATATATTGCTGAGTTCTACTTGATAAGTTTGCTAAAATATTTGTTTCTATCTGAGGGATATTCTGCAGTTTGTTTTGTGCTAGGATTTTTTCATGGTTGTGGTATTAGGGAGTGGGCTCATAAAATGGATCAGAATGTATCCCTTCATCTTCAATATCTGGAAGAGACCATGTACAACTGCTATGCCAGGGCTCCTCAAGTTTTTCTGTTTCATCTTAATTGAATCACATCCTTATGTTCTTTTTTTTGAAAAATTATTCCATTTTCTAAGTTGTCTATTTTTAAAGTAAGATGCATAGCATTCCCTATGTCTTTTTAATAACTGCAGAATCTATAGTGATAGAGGTTGTTTTATTCATGAAACTGGAGATGTGTCTTCTATTTTTGACAGTCTTGCTAATGGTTTATCAGCTTTGATTGTTTTGGAGAGTTTTACACATCATTATTTTAAATTTCATTGATTGATGCTCTGTTATGTTAATGATTATTTCCCTCTTGCTTTTTTTTTTTTCATTTCAATTCTATTTTCCTGGATAATCTGGCGAGGAAACCTGATTTGTATTGAGAACTTCCTCCTTCTCCAACGTAATAGCAGAAATTTTTCTAAGTACTTCTTTAGTCATATATGATGTATTTCATATGTTGTGTTTTTAATTATTTTTGAGATGACCTATTTAATACATGGGTCATTTATAAATGTATTCTTTACTTTAATGTATTTAGACCTTTTCCTATTTTATTTCTGTTACTGAATTTTCAGTTCACATTACACAGGCATAAAAATCATACCATCTCAATATATACAGAAAAAGCATTTGACAAAATTCAACATTCACTTATGATAAAAACTCACAACAGTGTCAGCATACAGGGAACATAATTCAACATACTAAAGACCATATGTAACAATTCCACAGCTAACATCATACTCAATAGTGAAAAACTGAAAGTATTTTCTTTAAGATCAGGAATAAGAAAAGGATGCTTACTCTCATCACTTTTATTTCACAGTATTGAAAGCTCTAGCTAGAGCATGAAAAAGAAATGAAAGAAAAAGTAAAACTGTTACTATTTGCAGATGATGTGATACTATAGAGAGAGAATACTAAAGGCCCCACCAAAAATATTAGAATAAAAAACTCAGTTAAGTTGAAAGATACAAAATTAACATACAGATATATATTGCATTTCTTCAGAGTAGTAGCAAACTTTCAGGAAGAGAAATTAAGAAAACAATCTTAGTTACCATTCAATCAAAGAAAGTAAGATGTCTAGGAATAAATTTAACCAAAAACATGAAGTACCTATATTATGAAAATGGAGACATTAAGAAATGAGGATGAAACAAATGAATGGAAAATTATACCATGCTCATGAATTAGAAAAGTATTGCTAAAATGTCCACACTACCCAATGCAATCTACAGACTCAAGGCAATCCTTATCAAAATATCAACAGAATCTTTCACAGAATTTAAATAAAATTTATATGGAACCACAAAAGACTGAATTGCCAAAGTTCTCTTAAGAAAAACAAAGCTGGAGGCATCATGCACTCTGATTTCAAACTATTCTACACAGCTATGGATATCAAAACACTATGGTACTGGAATATAAAAAGACAAAAAGATCAATGGAACAGATACTCCAGACAGAAATCCACACTTACATGGTCAGGTTACAACAAAGGAAGAAAGAACATCCAATAGAGAAAGGACAGTTTCGTCAGTAAATGTCTGGTAGAAATGGACCCCTTTCTTATGTCATATACAAAAATTACCTCAAAATGTATTAAAGACCTAAAACTTAAAACCATACAACTTCTAGATGAAAATATAGGCACTAACTTCTTTAACATCAGTCTTATATAAGATATATTATCTTGATGTATATATTTCTATGTCTCCTCAGGCAAGGGGAACAAAAGTAAAAATAGGCAAAAACCTTTTAGCACAGCAAAAGAACCCAAGTTAAAAAGGCAACCTACTGTATGAGAGAAGATACTTGCAATGGTATCTCCAATAAGGGGTTGATATCCAAAATATATAAAGAACTCATACAGCTCAACAACAACAATCCAATTAGTAAATGGGAAGAGGACCTGAATACACATTTTTTCCCCCAGAGAAGGTATGCATATGGTCAACAGACACATGAAAGCTCACTATCAGGGAAGTTCAAATAAAAATCACAAGATACCATATAGTGTATCACTTACCTGTCATATGACCATTATCAAAGAAATAACAAATGTTGTCAAGGATGTTCAGGAAAAGGAACATTTATGAACTCCTAGTGAGAATGTTAATTAGTGCAGTAACTATAGAAAACAGTATCAACAGGGGCGCCTGGGTAGTTCAGTTAGTTGAGCGTCTGACTTCATCTCAGGTCATGATCTCATGATTCGTAGGTTCGAGCCCTGCATCGGGGTATGTGCTGACAGCTAGCTCAGAGCCTGGAGCCTGTCTTCAGATTCTGTGTCTTCCTCTCTCTCTAACCCTCCCCTGCTCATCCTGTTTCTATCTTCTCACAGAAATAAATAAAGCATTAAAAATTTAAAAAAAGAAAAGACGGAAATGGTATCAACAGTATTTCTATTTCTTCTTGTTATGGATCTTTTCTTTTGTTATGATTGTTTTTGCATTGCTGTGCATTACTTAAACTTTACATTTCATGTTGAGTAATTAATAGTATTTTCAACATATCTCTCTATAGCACAAAGAAAAGAATATATAGACATGTGAGTGCCCATGTTTAAGTGTATATAAATAAAGCAGACAAATTCAAAAGTCAAAAAATTAAACATCTATGGATCCGTGTGAAAGGTGCAGAATTTTATTGTACTGTTCTTGTAACATTTTTATAGTTTAAAAGATATTTCCAATAACGTTTTCAATTAGACAATTTAATGGTAACAGAATCAGTGCCTCACTATTAGAAATACTTCTAATACAATTAGAATACAGGAAATAGGTGAGTTTTCACTTATCTTTTCTCAGTTATATTCCTTATAAAGTGCTTAAGTGCTTATCTTTACTGTGATTAAGTTGTTATTTAGCTTCCTAATTCATAACCTGAAATTCTTATTTAGCCTTTTAGTCCCTAAGTTTTATATAAAGAACTTAATACTTTATACTTCACATTAAGATTTTCTAATTAGTAACAATATGCTATATGCAATTCAGAAAATATATCTTTTTCCTTTATTGTATTTAAAGAGCAGCCTATGGAATAATGCAACATTTAACAAAGAAAAGGACTCCTATTTAAACTAATTAAGCATTTGTGTAACTTATGAGTCAAAAATGCCATGTGATTTCCTAGTATATACATTTAGAGGGATATCAAATTAAGTTATAAATTTTCATGCATTTTCGTGTTATTGTCTTGAATTATATTGTTTAAAAAATTTTAATGTTTATTTATTTTTGAGAGACAGACAGGCAGAACATGAATGGGGGAGGAGCAGAAAGAGGAGGAGACACAGAATCCAATGCAGGCTCCAGGGTCTGAACTGTCATCACAGAGCCTGATGTCAGGCTCGAACTCATGAACTGTGAGACCATGACCTGAGCCAAGTTGGATGCTTAACTGACTAACTCACCCAAGCACCCGCTGAATTATATTTAAAATACAGAAACACATGTCATTTATAAATTCATAAATAATTATCAGTATCATTTAACTGACTGTTGAGCACAGAGCCCTGTGTTTGTACACTTTTCACCCCTTCTAGGGTATACCTGAAAAATCTAGAAAATGAAAAGCATCTGTTTTGAGACTGGTTGGAACTATTTTTCTTCTATATTGATTCTAGTTAATATTATTAGTAAAAGAGTGATTCAATATCACAAAAATGAATATTATAAATGAAAATGAGTAAAATTTTAGTAGTTTCATTTTCAATTACATGAATATGTTTTCATTAGATTTCAACATGTCTACTGTTGTTGGCTTATATATGCTTATAAACTATCTCTGAATCTTATACCACATAAAATCAGTGTTAAAAACTTCCATTGCAGATTCACTTCAACTGGCTAAAATTATGTTTATAGTCTACAAAGGTGCTCTTAATTTGCTTTACTTAGAAATTCTGGAGGTGCCTGAGTGCATAAGTCAATTAGGTGTCTGACTTCGGCTTAGGTCTCGATCTCACATTTCATAAGTTCAAACCCCACATTGGGCTCTGTGTTGACAGCTCCGAACCTGGAGCCTGCTTCAGATTTTATGTCTCCTTGTCTCTCTGCTCCTCCTCTGCTTGTACTCTGTCTCTTATTCTCTCAAAAATAAATAAACAAAAAATAATTTTTAAGAAAAAAGTTTTAATGTTTTATTTATTTTTGAGAGAGAGATAGAGACATCATGAACAGAGGAGGATCAGAGCAATCTGAGGCAGGCTTCGGGCTCTGAGCAGGCTGTCAGCACAGGGCCCGATGTGGGGCTTGAACCCACTACCTGTGAGATCATGACTTGAGCTGAGGTCAGACACTTAACCAACTAAGCCACCCAGGTGCCTCACGAAATTCTAAGAATTGAAAAAATATTTGTATACTGGCATTTGATGTATCCTTATATTCAATTGAGATCAGGAATGTTTTGAGCTCATGTGGACATACAATCTTGTATTATAATTTGTAGAATACAATTTCCCTGTTAAAATACTATAATGTATATTTTGAACCCTCAATGTTATATTGTTTTAGTTTTCAAAAAGAGAAAGTCTCTTCTAAGCATAAGAGCTCTTTAAACTGCTGGCTTAGTATAAAAAAATAACTTACGATAATATAAGAGTGTATATTGAACTATCAAAAGAATTTCTAGTTTTGGTACATTACCATTTATTAGTAGGATGATCTTGGCTTAACATTCTATGAGCTGTAGGGATATAAAAAGGTTGATAACAGTTTTATATGGTTATTGTTAAGTTTAACAAGATGATTTAATAAGAAACTGTGGATATCATAACATGTTATTATAGAAATAAAAATCATATTTCCAAAGAATTGATAGAAGTTAAAGGGTAAAGTGGGGAAATGCTAGAAATTCAAATGATATAGAGAAAAAATAGAATAGGATTCATTTTTGATGGGCACTCATCTGGTAACAAAAGTTTATTTTTCAAATAAGTATTACCATAATTTTTTTATCTTTGAATTTCCAATATGAATTTTTCATTTGATAGTTAATAGCACAGCTTTGAAAGTCAGAATTAGGTTTCATTCTGCAAGAGTTAAAGTTTGTAAAATTCTGTTTTCTAATAAGATTAAGAAGAATACTCTTATCATTGTATTATAATAAAATTTAATGGTATAATAAATGTAAACATCACAGATTGGTATTTTGAATAAGGGAGCACCCAAAGATTTACTTATTATCAATAAATATGATAAATAACTAAAAATCTATTCTACTGAGAAAAAAATTTTTCTTTGCTTCATCTTTCCTCAAAGAAGCATCACTAGAAAAACTATACTAGCTGTTTGCTACACCACAATAACACTTGCTGATTGAAGTAGTATTTGACAGTTTTATGATAGCCTTCTGTTCTGGTTTGCTTAACCCCTCATCTTTTACCATCTAAAGTGCTTCCTTTGAACTATTATAAGGGCATTCTTGTTTATTTTATTACTAGTCACCTGTGGCATGAATTATATTTTCCTTTTATGCTTTCCCATTGATTGAACTTAATTTTGCTTTGAACATATCACTATCACCCTAACACAAAGGTGAATATCTCCATTAATATTTCCTCTAGTACTTTTGTGAGACTTTTCTGGGCTATATTTTCAATAGCAGAATTATGGTGTGATAGTGTAATTATATTAAATTACCTTCCATGACAGTGTATTGGTCTAAACTCTAACCAGCATGAGTTTTCATGTCTATATGTGAATAGATAGTTAGCTTTTTTTTTTCCCCCTTTTTTCTGGCTTTCTCTTTCTAATTATAATAGTATTGACTATCAACTCCTATTGATTAGCCTTCAGAATTTTCTTTACTGCAAACTGTCTGTTTATGTGAGATACTTTTTCACATAATATCTATCTCTATATAGTTTTGTACATGTAATATACTTTTATAAACATATATGTAAAAAATGTTGATAGAATTATAAGATCCTGCCATGTATTGCCCATGTTAGACTAGTTTTAACTATATATATATTCCTTTAGAATATCATTTTCATACACACACACATACACATACCTACCTATACACACATACATACATATGTACACCTACATACAACTTCAGAATTGTATTTGTCACTGGACCATAATGCCCCTATTTGAGATGAATTCCCCATAAAAAAACTAATTATCTAATACCATCTTCTATTAAATCACCTGTATTTGTTATTTTTATAATATTTTGTAGATATTATGATTAGACCAAACATTCATTTTGTACCATAGAGTCAAAATTGGCCATGTATTTACTTTTTTTATGTATATATATAATTCTTAAATATGTTATCAAATAATTGAATATAATTATAATAGCTACCAGACCAGAATATTGCTAATAGCAAATACTTAGCTTCTCTTCCCATCAATCTTATCTAAATATCACCCTCAGATTGAACATTATCTTGATGTTTAGAAAAATATCATAATAAATCTTTTAACCTATATCATACATATTTGTATAGCTACACAGTATGTAGAGGCTTTTGTTTTGAAATAAAGGAGCCAATCATGGTGTATGTTATCTTCTAGGAATACCTTTTTTTAATCAACAGAACAATATAGAGAGGTATAGATTAAATTTTCGTTCATTGACTTCACTGTTACATTACAAAAGAACCATGATATTTTGTTTATTTAGTTTTCCTTGGGTAGGACTTAGCTTCTTAAAATTTATGTTTCTTACTGTTTTTCTGTATTTGAGTACTTCATGTTGGGTGCATAAGTATTTACAATTGTTGTATCTTATTGTTGGATTATCTCCTTTATTATTATATAGTGTCTTTGTCTACTTACAGTTTCTGTTTTAAAGTCTACGTTTTTCCTTGTAAGTACTGATATTCTGGCTTTCTTTTCACATACATTTGAATGATAGATGTTTATCTATCTCCTTACTTTCCATCTACAGGTGTCTGTAGATCTAAAACATGTCTCTTCAAAACAGCATATAGATGGGTCTTGCTCTTTTACCCTTCCTGTAACCCTATGTCTTTTGACTGGCACATTTAGTCTATTTACATTCAAAGCAGTTATTGATAGATTGTACTTACTGCCATTTTGTTTTGTAGTTATTTCTGAAGAATTTCTCTGATCCTTTGTCTTTCATATTTTTATTTTTTCAGTGATATATTTGGATTTTTCTCTTTATTTTTGCATATTTATTAGTGGTTTTAGGTATGATTGTCATTAGGTTTATATGTAACTTCCTCTGCATATAGCTGTCTCCATTAAGCTGATGATCATTTAAGTTTGAACCTATTCTTTACTCCTCCCTCGCACTGTAGGTGCATGCTGTTATATTTTATATCCTTTTATTTTGCTCTTTTCTTGACTCATTTTTACTGGTTTATACTGTCACTTTGCATCTCTCCTTTCCATTCAAAAAGTCCCCTTTAGTATTTATTACAGAGATAGTTTAGTTGTCATGAACTCCTTTAGTTTTTGTCTGGGAAACTCTTCATCTCTTCTCTACTCTTAATGATAACCTTGCTGGAGAGAGTATTCTTTACTGCATTTTTTTTCCCATGCAGCAAATTGAATATATCATGCTATGCCGTTCTGGCTTGCAAAGTTTCTGTTAAAAAATCTCCAGCTAGCCTTATGGGTTTTCCCTTGTAAGTTAGTGACTTCTATCTTGCTTTTTTTTTTTTTTTTTCATTACGACTATATTTTGTCAATTTAATTACAACATGTCTTGGTGTGGTTCTGCTTTTGTTGATTTTGATGGGAGTTCTTGGTGTCTCCGGGATATAGATATGTTTCTTTCCCAGGTTAGGGAACATTTTAACTATTATTTCTAATAAATTCTCTACCCACTTTTCTCTCTTTTCTTCTTCTAGGACTCCTATGTTATTATGTTTGATGGATTCACTGAGTTTCTTAAGGCTTTTCTCATTTTATATATATATATATATATTTTTTTTTTTTTTGGTATTCAGTTTGATTACTTTCCTTACTCTGTCTTCTAGGTCATTAATTTGTTCCTCTGCTTCTTTCATCCTGCTATTCATTTCACAAGTGAGCTACTCATTTCATTTATTGGGCCCTTTATCTCTGCTATCTTATTCCTTATCTGGGTGTTAAGGGTCTCCCTCATGTCTTTCACTCTTTTCTCAAGTCCAGTGAGTATCCTTATGCTCATTACTTTCAATTCTCTATCTAGCATGTTATTTTTATCTGTTAAACTTAGATCTCTGGCCAGGACCCTGTCTTATCCTTTCATTTGGGATGAATTCCTTGGTTTTCTCATTTTATCTAATACGCTGTGTCTGTTTCTCTGTGTTAGGAATGTCAACTAGGTCTCCTGTGCTTGAGAGTAATGGCCTTATGAAGAAGAGATCCTGTAGTGCTCTGCAGTATAGTGTTTCCCTGTTCATTAAGGCCTGGTACTTCCTATAGTGTCTCCATGGAGTGCTGGGTGAGCTCTGCTCTTTTGTCCTGGCTGCTTTATCCTTCAGGCCAGTTGTCCACAGAGGCTCCCTTTGCCTTTGTAGGCAATTTGGTCCCCGGCCTGAATGTAGCACTAGGTGTCATCTGTCTGATTTGTGAAATGAGACCTTTTGCCACCCTCACTGGGGATAAGAAATTTTGAGAATGAAGGGTATGCTAATTATCTTGATTATGGTGGTGGCTTCATAGGTATATATGCAGTTTATAATTTTTCATAACAATGAAAATACAAATACAGTACATTCTAAACAAATTCTTAAAATATCAGCATAAATTTTTGTGGATTGCATCAATACTTCACCACTAGGTTACAGTTATCAAATAAAAAGAGTAAAGAAGATTATTAGAACACAGGAAAAAACTGAGAAAAGGAGAATTACAGGACAAATGTGAGCAATATTAGAAAGAAAAAAAGTATTTTTTAAAAGTGGGCTTGAAATTAATTTTTATTAACAAAAAGATGTAAGAACATATCATACAGTTTTATATGACCTTCAATATTCTTTGAAAGGCTTACTGAGGAAAATTAAAAGTATTCCATATAACATAATGACTTGTTTTAATGAAAGTGTGTTTTCCCATGATTAAAATTCCTTTTTTCTACTTCATTGATTTTCTTCTTGCTAACTGCTATCAATTCATCTTAGTTTGCAGTTAAAAGTTTATCAAATGAGCATGGCACTTTAGTTTCATAAGAAGTGCCATCTAAAAAAATCATTCAACTGCATTTTTATAAATTTAAAAAATGAAGTTATTTTCATTAAATTATCCTCAGGCAGGTAAGAGCAGAAGTCATTAAACATGACAAATGTTTGACTTTATTGCCTAGTAGAACATTGAAACATCTTAGATGGGATCCATTAAAAAATATTGTGTCATTTAATATATAGTTTAAAATTTGTTAAACTTTACATTTGATTCAAAATAAGATCAAATAAAAAAATTATTCTTTAAAATGTTTCAAGTTAAGGCAAAATTTGTATTTTATATAGATATTTCATAGGGAAAATGTGGGAACTTGGGTTCCACATTTGTGTTTTCAAAGACTGTCCATGTCACTACTATGCCAAATTTGACTTTGGCAATTACTTAACCCTTCTGCTGAACACTTTTTCTGTTGTTGTTCTTGTTTTTTTTTTTTTTTACCAGTAACCAGATTGACACTACTAGTTTTAGGTGCTGACTACGTATAAGTTTTTTAAAACACTGTGAAATGATCATTTTATTCACTCAGTCTTAACATCTGGTATGTATTAGAAGTCTTCTCGAACTTCACTTGCTTACTCAGTTCATTACCTGACACGCTCCAACCTTTTTATTTTATTTATTTTTTAATAGTTTATTGTCAAACTGGTTTCCTTATAACACCTAGTGCTCATCCCCACAAGTGCCCTCCTCCATGCCCATCAAGCCCTTCCCCTCTCCCCCACCCCCATCAGCCCTCAGTTTGTTCTCAGCATTCAAGAGTCTCTCATGGTTTGCCTCTCTTCCTTTCCCCCACCATTTTCCCCTTTCTTCTCCCCCATGGTCCTCTGTTAAGTTCTTCCTAATCCTCCTATATGTGCAAACATATGGTATTTGTCCTTCTCTGCCTGACTTATTTCACTCAGCATTACACCCTCAAGGTCCATCCATGTTGCTACACATGGCCAGATCTCATTCTTTCTCATTGCCATGTAGTATTCCATCATACAGATAAACCACATCGTCTTGACCCATTCGTCCATTGATGGACACTTAGGCTCTTTCCATGTTTTAGCTATTGTGGAGAGTGCTGCTATGAACATTGGGCTGCTCCTATGCATCAGCACTCCAATATCCCTTGGGTAAACTCGTAGCAGTGCTATTGCTGGGTCATAGGGGAGTTCTATTGTTTTCCATAGGGGCTGTACCAGCTTACATTCCCACCAACAGTGTAGAAGGGTGCCCATTTTTCCACATCCTCGCCAAGATCTAGAGTTCTCTGACTTGCTCACTTTAGCCACTCTGACTGGCGTGAGGTGGTATGTCAGTGTGGTTTTGATTTGTATTTCCCTGATGAGGAGGGATGCTGAGCATCATTTCATGTGTCTGTTGGCCATCTGGATGTCCTCTTTGGAGAAGTGTCTGTTCATATCTTCTGCTCATTTCTTCACTGGGTTGTTTGTTTTTTGGGTGTGGAGTTTAGTGAGTTCCTTATAGATTTTGGATATTAACCCTTTATCTGATATGTCATTTGCAACTGGCTTTTCCCATTCCGTTGGTTGCCTATTCGTTTTGTGGATTGTTTCCTTTGTTGTGCAGAAGTCTGAATCTTGATGAGGTCCCAATCGTTTATTTTTGCTCTTGATTCCCTTGCTTTTGGGGATGTGTCAAGTAAGAAGTTGCTGCGGTGGAGGTCAAGGAGGTTGTTTCCTGCTTTCTCCTCTAGGGTTTTGATGGTTTCCTGTCTCATGTTTAGGTCCTTTATCCATTTTGAGTTTATTTTTGTGTATGGTGTGAGAAAATGATCTAGTTTAATTCTTCTGCATGTTGCTGTCCAGTTCTCCCAACACCATCTGTTAAAGAGGCTGTCTTTTTTCCATTAGATAGTCTTTCCTGCTTTGTCAAAAGATTAGTTGGCTGTATACCTTTGGGTCCAGCTCTGAGTTCTCAATTCTGTTCCATTGGTCTGTGTGTCTTTTTTTGTGCCAATACCATACTGTCTTGATGATGACAGCTTGGTTTTATTTTTCAGTATTACTCTGGCTATTCGGGGTCTTTTGTGGTTCCATACAAATTTTAGGATAGTTTGTTCTAGTTTTGAGAAGTATGCTGGTGCAATTTTGATTGGAATTGCATTGAATGTGTAGATTGCTTTGGGTAGTAATGACATAAAATAACTAAGGTCTCAACAAGTGAGACCAAGAGATACCATTCAAAAAACACTCTCTGAAAGGATAGGCCCTGGACAGTCAAAGAGTCTTCTTGGATACAGCAGCACTCGCAGGTGCAGAGAGCATAACAAGTCTTTAAAACTAACAAGAGACAGAAAGCTAACTAAAATGGTGAAATGAAAGAGCTCTCCTCCAAAGAAATTCCAAGAAGAATTGATAGCTAATGAACGACATGCTCCAACCTTCTGACTGACAACACCTCATATGGCATTACTAGGCTATAATTTAATATCTAATATCCTTAAAAGTCTTCTTTCATCAACTAGGATGTTTATTTCCAAACCAATTTTTAAAATGTAAATTATACTTATTACATAAAGTGGTAAAATATGGCTGTAAAGAAGAAAAGAGTTTTTGCATTAATGTAAATTGCTTGGAAAAGTTACTTGAAAATATACATTATAACATTAGGTGTGAACTTGACGAGTCTAAAATGGGAGAAAGCTCTTTGAAAAAAATCATGAATCATTCTCTATTTACATTGCACTTTCATAAATGAATTGGGTGGAAATAAATAGTCTTGTTTACCACATTACTAAATATTTAAGTAAAACTAAAATGTTTAAAATGTATTTATATTAAATTGTAGAATCCCCTATTTTAACTTTGTCTAATCACCTATTAATTTCAGTTCATCACTCCTTGTAACACTTATTCAATTCACTTTATAGAGAGAACACTATCCTGTTTATTATTTTACCTCCTTTTTCCTCCATATTGGCCTTCACTTGTGGATCCTCCTGGAGCACTAAATCTCAGTGCTTGCACTAACAACCATTTGCTAGAGACCTCATCAACTCTATCCCCTACTTGGTATATCTGTTTCAAATGTGACATCTTTATTTGCATATATAAATACATCTTAAATTTAGCATGTCCAAAATTGTCTCTTCTTTCTTACCCTGCTTCTGGCACACTGCTCTTTTTGGACTTCCTTAAACACTGCTTCTTTATTTCAACTTGTAGAATATTTTCCTTCATGTCTTCTTTTTAAATTAAAAAAAAATTTAATGTTTTATTTATCTCAAAGAGAGAGAGAGAGAGAGAGAGAATCAGCGTGAGCAGGGGAGGGTCAGAGAAAGAGAATCTGAAGCAGGCTCCAGGCTCTCAGCTAGCTGTCAGCACAGAGCCCGATGCGGGACTCAAACCCACAAACCGCAAGATCATTACCTGAGCCTAAGTCAGAAGCTTAACCGACTGAGCCACCCAGGCACCCCATCGTTCTTATCTTCTGAAGCCTCATCTGATGACTGACTTTACTGGGTTTTCTGTTTAAAGTTCAATTTCTCATGAACACCTTATGTAAGTACCCTAGTCAGTTTCTCCTTTACATAAAACATTCTCTGTGCTCTTACACAGCTGTATATCTTTCTAGCACTTTCCACTATTTGGAATCAAAGTGTTTTTTTATTTGATTTATGGCTAACAATCTACCCTATTAAAATAAAAAGCTTCATGAAGACAGAGTAGGTCTTGATGAATTCCTTCAGTGTTTTAAAAGTATTGTAATTTTCAGGGTTTTGCATTTTTGGTTTTGTTTGAAATAGTTCTTTGTTAGTTAGATGTTCATCAAATGGTATATGGCAAGTAAATCTACTTGTAGTAGACAATACCCTCCTGAATGGATCTACTCCCTATTGCCACGAGTTCGTGAATGTGTTTTCTTATGTGGAAGATGCGTTTAAAGATTTGGGGATCTGCTGATTATTCTGTATCCAGTTATTTGTATTATGCAATTAATCTGTATTATACAGATTTAATGATCTAATTACATAGATCGTTTAAAGGAATGTCTGGCTATAATGAAGGGGCATGTGACTATGGCAGGATCAATACTAAAGATCTTGCATTGCAGGCTTTAAAACTGGAGGAAGGGATGTGGACTTTTATGGCCAAACTGACAAAGCTACAATAGGCAATGAAATGACACTCCCCCAAAGTCTCTACATAGCACTGGAGCAAAGGAAACATGAAGGTTTTAACCCATGGAGACTTATTTTTTCATTTTTGATCTACAGATCTACAAATCTGTACTGTTTATTACATCAAACTTGTAACTTTTAATGGAAGCAATAGAATACAAATGTCCCAATTATAGCAAATACAGTTGTAAAAACAATTTTTAGAAATTTAAGAATATTATGAATATAACTAAATTTGAAAAACGATTTATCGGTTTATATTGTTTAGGATCTTTAATATTATCAGTACATATCATAGTGTATATAGATTATATTAGATCTATTGCTGCAAAGAATTGAAAGGCAGTATACTTGATGTAATTTTTATTGAGAAGTAATATGAAAGAAGAGGTTAAAAAAATGATAAACGAAAAATGGTAGCAGAGAAGGGAAATTCTACATTCTGAAGAGAATGAGGTAGAGATATATTTTTTAAGTTTAAATTTTAACGGGGCGCCTGGGTGGCTTAGTCGGTTAAGCGTCCGACTTTCGCTTGGGTCGTGATCTCGCGGTTCGTGGGTTCGAGCCCCGCGTCGGGCTCTGTGCTGACTGCCAGCTCAGAGCCTGGAGCCTGTTTCAGTCTGTGACTCCCTCTCTCTCTGACCCTCCCCTGCTCACGCTGTCTCTCTCTCTCTCCTAGAAATAAATAAAACATTAAAAAATTTGTTTAAAAAAATTTTTAACGCATATGATAAAATTGGTTTCAGTTATAGAATTTAGTAATTTCTCACTTATATATAACAATGAAGTGCCCTCCTTAATTCTCCTCACCCATTGAGCCCATCTCCCACCCAACTCCCTCCATCAGCCTTCAGTTTGTCCTCTATATTTAAGAGCCTCTTATGGTGTGCTTCCTATTCTCTTTTTATCCCTTTGTCTATGTTCATCTGTTTTGTTTCTTAAGTTGCACATGAGTAAAATCATATAGCATTTGTCTTTCTCTGACTTATTTCACTTAGCATAACATACTCTAGCTCTACCCACATCATTGCAAATAACAAGATTTCATTCTTTCTGATGGCTGAGTTATATTCCAGTGTGTAATACATTCCATTGTATATATATACCATCTCTTCTATATACATTTATCCGTCGATGAATATTTGGGCTCTCCATAATTTGGCTATTGTTGATAAGGCTGCTATAAAAATTGGCGTACAACTGCCCCTTCAAGTCAGTATTTTTTTCCTTTGTTTAAATATCTGGGGTGGGGAGGGGGGGCGCCTGGGTGGCTTAGTCGGTTAAGTTTCCGACTTACACTTAGGTCATGATCTCGCGGTTCGTGGGTTCGAGTCCCGCGTTGGGCTCTGTGCTGACTGCCAGCTCAGAGCCTGGAGCCTGTTTCAGAGTCTGTGACTCCCTCTCTCTCTGACCCTCCCCTGCTCACGCTGTCTCTCTCTCTCTCCTAGAAATAAATAAAACATTTAAAACATATATCTAGTAGGGCAATATCTGGGTCATAGTTATATTTTGAACTTTTTAAGGAACTTCCATACTATTTTCCAGAGTGGCTGCACCAGTCTGCATTTCCACCAACAGTCTAAGAGGGTTCACCTTTCTCTGCCAGTATCTGTTGTTTCCTGAGTTGTTAATTTTAACCACTCTGACAGATGTGAAGTGGTATCTCATTGTGGTTTTGATTTGTATTTCCCTGATGATGAATGATGTTGAGCATATTTTCTGTGTCTGTTAGCCATTTATATATCTTCTTTGGAGAAATGTCTGTTCATGTCCTCTGCCTGTTTCTTAATTGGATTTATTTAATTTTGGGCTGTTGAATTTGATAAGTTCCTTATAGGTTTTGGACACTAGCCCTTTATCCTGTATGTCATTTTCAATTACCTCCTCCCACTACTTAGGTTGCCTTTTAGCTTTGTTGATTGTTTCCTTTGCTGTGCTAAAGCTTTTTATCTTAATGAAATCCCAACAGGTCATTTTACTTCTGTTTCCCTTGCCTTCAAAGCCATGTCTCATAGAAGTAGTTATAGCTGAGGTCAAAGAGGTTGCTGCCTGTGTTATCCTCTAGGATTTTAATGGTTTCCTGTCTCACATTTTAGTCTCTCATCCATTTTTAATTTATTTTTGTTATGGTATTAGAAAGCGGTCCAGTTTGGTACTTCTGCAGGGTGCTGTCCTGTTTTCCCAACACCATTTGTTGAAGAGACTGTCTTCTGTCCATTGGATATTCTTTCCTGCTTTGTCTAAGATTAGTTCAGCATAAAGTTGTGGGTACATTTTAGCTTTGTATTCCCTTCCACTGATCTGTCTGTTTCTGTGCCAACACCATACTGTCTTGATGACTATAACTTTATAATACAGTTTGCAGTCTGGAATTGTGATATCTTCTGCTTTTTCTTTTTAAAGATATATTTATAAATAAATATATATATTTAGACATTTTGACAATATTTGTTCTAGTCTATGAACATGGAATGTCTTTTCATTTCTTTGTGTCTTTTTCAATTTCTTTAATAAGTTCTTTATAGTTTTCAAAATACAGATCTTTACCTCTTTGGTTAGGTTTATTCCTAGGTACCTTATGGTTTTTGGTAAAATTATAAATGGATTCAATTCCTTCATTTCTCCTTCTGCTGTTTCAATAATGGTATATAAAAATACAACAGATTTCTGTACATTGATTTTATATCCTGCAATTTTGCTGAATTTGTGTATCAGTTCTTGCAAATCTTTGGTGACATCTTTCAGTTTTATACATATAGAGTATCATGTTGTCTGTAAATAATGAAAGTTTGACTTCTTCCTTGCCAATTTAGATGCCTTTTATTTACTTTTACTGTTGGTGTTATTGTTGTCTGATTGCTGAGGCTAGAATCTCCAGCATTACGTACAATAACAATGTTGAGACTGGACATACTAGCAGACATGTCCAATAATACAAACTAGGCTGACTGATGATGAACTTCCTGCCAAAATAAACCTGCAGGGTCTGAAAGAGAATCCTATGCACAGGTTCCAACATGAGGAATCAAGGTTTATAAAAAAATCAAGTGAATACGACATCAGCAAGGGAAATTAAGAAGGTTGCAACTGACCCTAGAGAAGTAAAGATCTATGAGTCACCCAAGCATTCAGATTAATCCTTTTAAACAAGTTTAGTGAACTACAAGAACACACAGACAACTGAATGAAGCTCGGAAAACAAGTTCAACAAGTGGATACCATAAAGAAAATTACAAAAATCGAAAGCTGAAAAATACCACAACTGAAGAGTTCAATAGAGAATTTCAAAAGCATCCTCAGCTATGTAGAATAATGAGTCAGCAAAATGAAAGATGGGACATTTGATACTATCCAGTCAGAGGAGCAAATGACAACTAGAGACTGAGGAAAGTCTATAGTGTTTGTTTATGAGACAAGCGAAAAGAAACAATGTTCACATTATGCACATTCTAAAAGGAGAAGAATAGTAAAGGATGCAAAATATCTTTAAAGCAATAATGGGTGAAAACTCCTCAGACCAGGGCAAAAAATAGACATCCAGATCAAAGAGACCCAAAGGACCCCAAATAAATTGATCCTTAACATTATTAAATTGTTAAAATTCAAAGATAGAATTTTTAGGAGCAGCAGAAGAAGAGAAGTTATATGCAAGGGAACCCCCATAAGACAATCAGATTTCTTAAGAGAAACTTTAGGCCAGGAGACAATGGGCTGACATATCTAAAATATTAAAAAGAAAGAAATCGCAAACAAAAATACTACACCTGATGAAACTTATTCTCTGAAAAACAAAGGAAGCATACTTTCCCAAACAAAAGCTGAGAAAATTCATTACCACCAGACCAGTTTTATAGGATATGCTAAAGGGAGTTCATTGGATAGAAATAAAAGGTGGCCAATCATAAAAAAATAAGGTAACATAAATGTTACTAGTAATGGTAAATATGTAGTCAAAGTTAGATTCTATAATATGGTAACAGTGGTACATAAATTTTAGAATTCTATTTTAAAGTTAAAAAACAAATGTAAAAATACCCATAACTATAATAATCTGTTATTAGTTACACAAACTAAAGTTGTAAGTGGTAACATCAATAACTTAAAATGTGAGGAGAAGTATAAAGCTTAAGAGTTCTATTAAATTTGGTTATTACTTTAAAGTAGAGTATTACAGGGACACCTCAGTGGCTTAGTTGGGTAAGTGTCTGACTTTGGCTCAGGTCATGATCTCATGGTTTCATGGGTTTAAGCCCCACATGGGCTCTGTGATGACAGCTCAGAGACTGGAGCCTGCTTCCAAATCTTTGTCTCCCTCTCTCTGCTCTCTCCTCAGTCTCATTCTCTGTCTGTCTCTCAAAAATAAATATTAAAAAAATTTTTAAGAAAATAAAATAGAGTATTATAAGTTTAAGATATTTTAT
Source organism: Proteles cristata cristata (assembly GCA_017311185.1). Taxonomy (NCBI): domain Eukaryota; kingdom Metazoa; phylum Chordata; class Mammalia; order Carnivora; family Hyaenidae; genus Proteles; species Proteles cristata. The sequence goes on from JAESUZ010000872.1 coordinate 419,539, forward strand.
GTAAGTCTCATGGGAACCACATGGACAAATCTGTAGTAATTAGATAAAGAAGCCAAAGGATAATGATACCAACATACATCAAAACACAATAAAAAGACAAGGAATAAGGAACAACAGATCTATGAACAATCAGAAAACAATGAGAAAAATACCAATAATAAGTCCTTAAATATCCATTACTTCAAACATAAAGTAAGAAATGCACTAAATTATCCAAAAGACACAGAATGGCTAAATGGACACAAAACAACATCCACCAATCTGCTACCTATCAGAGACTCAGCTAAGCTTTAGAGACACAAACAAACAGAGTGAAGGGATCAAACATATATTTCAAGTTAATGATAAAAAATACAGGTAGAGGGGCGCCTGGGTGGCTCAGTTGGTTAAGCGTCCGACTTCAGCTCAGGTCACGATCTCACGGTTTGTGGGTTTGAGTCCTGCATCAGCTCTGGGCTGACAGCTAGCTCGGAACCTGAAGCCTGTTTCGAATGTTGTGTCTGCCTCTCTCTCTCTGACTCTCCCCTGTTCACGCTGTCTCTCTCTCTCTCTGAAATAAACAAAACATTAAAAATATTTTAAAAAGATATATGTAGCTATACTTAAATTAGACATAATAGACTTTAAGTTAAAAAATGGTAAAAAGAGACAAAGAAGGTCATTATATTATGACAAAGGGGTCAATACATTAAGATTTAACAATTAGAAATAATTTTATGCCCAACATTGGAACACCTAAATATATAAAGCAAAAATTAATAAAACTAAAAGGAGATCTAAACAGTAATACAATAGTTGGGAACTCTAATATTTTCACTCTCTACAACAGAATGATCTTCCAGACATTCAAAAAAAATAGATTTGAACACCACAAATGACTAATTGGACCTAACAGATATATACAGAACATTGTATTTGACAAAAGCAGAATACGTAGTCTTCTAAAGTGCACATGAAACATTTTCTAGGACAAAGCATTTGTTAGGCCACGAAACAAGTCAGTAAATTCAAGAAGACTGAGATTATATGAAGTATCAATTCTCACCACAACAGTATGAACCTAAAAAGAACCAGAGGGAACTGGGAAATTCATGAACACAAAGCACTCTGCTAAACAACCAAGGTGTCAAGGAAGAAATTAAAGGAAAAATTAAAGAAGTGTATTGAGACAGCAAAAATGGAAAAACTCATAAAATCTATAAGATGCAGCTAAAGCCAAAGGGAGATTCATAATAATAAACATCTACATTATAAAGCAGAAAGATCTGAAATAAACAACCTAACTCTACTCCTTAAGGAACTAGAAAAAGAATACAGTGAACCAAAGGTTAGTAGATGGAGGGGATAAAAAAGATTAGAGCAGAAATGAATAAAACAGATAACAAGAAAACAAACAAAAAAATTAACCAAACATAGAACTGGTTCTTTAAAAAGGCAACAAAATTGAGAAACCTGTACCTGGACTAAAGAAGAAAAGAGGAGGCACATCAATAAAATTATGAATGAAATATGGAACATTACAACTGATACCACAGAAACATAAAGGATTAGAAGAGACTACTATAAGCAACTATACTCCAGTAAATTGAATATCCCAGATGAGATGGAAAAGTTCTTAGGAACATACAATTTACTAAAACTGAATTAAGAGGTAGGTCCAAATAGACCAATTACTAGAAAGGAGATTCAATCTGTAATAAAAAATCTTCCAACAAAGAAAACCTGGGACTAAATGGCTTCACTGATTAATTTTTGCTGAACATTTAAAGAAGGATTAAGACAAATCCTTCACAAACACTTCTAAGAACTCAAAAAGAAGATAAAACTCCCAAATTCATTTTGTGAGGCCAGCATTATCCTAACATCAAAGCAACAAAAGGATGCTACTAGCAAGAAAGGTCAATACCTCTGATGAACATATGCAGTTCTGAAAATACTAGCAAACTTAATTCAGCACATTAAAAGAATCATTCACCATAATCAAGTGGTATTTATACCTGAGATAAAAGGATTGTTCAATATATATGAATTAATATAATACATTGAATTAATAAAAAGATAAAAAACAAGCTATCTCAATGTAATAGGAAAAGTATTTGACAAATCTACCACTCATTCATAATAAAAACAATTATGAACAGAAGGAACTTAACATAATAAAGGCTATATATGTCAAGCCAACATATCATATTTAATGATAAAATGTTCAAAACTTTTTTTCTAAGATCCGGAACAAGACAAGGGTGCCCACTTCTCACCACTTTCCTTCAATATAGTACTGGAAGTCCTTCTCAGATCTATCAGGCAAGAAACAGAGATAAAAAGCATCGGAATCAAAAAGGAAGACATAAAAATATCTATTTGCAGATGACATAATTTTATATAGAGAAATCCTAAATACTATACCAAAAACTGTTAGGCCTAGTCAATTAAATCAGTAAAGTTGTGAGATACAAAGTTAACATACAGAAATAAGTAGCATTTATATACAACAAATTATCTGGAAAAAATAATACCACTTACGGTAGCATCAAAAACAATAAAATACTTGGGAATAAACTTAAGCAAGAAGATGAAAAATGTTTACTCTGAAAATTATAAAACACTGATGAATTACATCAAAAAAAGACATAAATAAATAGAAAGGTATCCCATGTTCATGGAGGGGAAGAGTCAGTGTTATTAAATGTTAATACTACCCAAAACCATGTATAGATTCAGTGCAATCCCTATCAAGATTCCAAAGGCATTTTTTTATAAAAATCAGGAAAAAAATCCTAAAATTTATATGGAACCACAAAAGATCCTGAATTGCCAAAGGAATTCTAAGGGAAACAAAACAGAAGGCATTACACTTCCTGCTTCCAAGACCTACTATTATGCTATAGTAATCAAAACAATATGGTCCTCTCATTAAGGCAGCAAAACAGATCAATGAAACAGAATTGAGACCCCAGAAATGAACTCAAGCACATTTGGTCAACTAATATTTGACAAATGAGCTAAGAATACTCAGTGCAATATAGACTGTTTCTTCAAAAAAGAGTGCTTGGATAATTGAATATTTAAATGTAAGATCTGAAACCATGAAATTCCTAGAAGAAAACCTAATAAAATATTTCTTCAACATGGGTCTTAGGAATGATTTTTTTATTTTTGAAATGATACCTAAAGCTTTTTTCTAAAGCAATAAATTAAAACAAAACAAAACAAAAAAAGCATGATTGCAAGTGGGATTACAAAGGAAAAAAAAAATCAACAAAGTGCAAAGACCAGCAATATAATAGAAGTGTTTTCAAACTGTGTATCTGAAAAGGGTTAATGTCAAAAATATATAAATAACTCACACAACTTATTATCCAAGCAAACAAACAAAACCCCCCCAAATAATTCAATTAAAAATAGGCAAAAGACCTGAATAGACATTTTTCAAAAAAGATATATGACTGTCTCATAAGTCTATGAAAGGATGCTCAACATCAACCACAATGAGATATTGCAAATCAACCACAATGAGGGTGATTTAGGACACTTGGTTCAAGGAGAAGGGACTGGGGGGTTGCTAGTTTTCTCCCCACAAACACCAAGGCAGGGCCTCAGTGATCCATCCGTGGGGTCCACAGTGAAGGTGGGACCTGTGTGCACCAAACCACACCCATCTACATTGTATAACTGCCTTTTTTTCTTTTCTTTTCTTTTCTTTCCTTTTTTTTTTTTTTTTAACATGGGAGCCAGAGAGATGCTGCAGGAACAGAGAGCCCCTACCCCAAGACCAGCACTGCTGCACTGCCATGATTAACTCTAGATCAATTCTTGCTATTCAGATATATTCTCCATTTTCTCATTCTTACCTCTCCCATTCTCTCTGGACTGGTTATTCTGGTTTTAGGTTTGCTTTAACAGTCATATTTAATCCATCCTCCTGATGCATGTTCTACACCTACTTCTTTACCTTCTTTTCTCTTTCTCTCTCTCTCTGGAATAATCAGACTACATAGTTTCTCTGGTTAACATTATCTTTGTTTCTTTCTCCTCACCTCCTACAGTATTCTCATTTTTCTCTCTCTGGATTCAGCTTTTTAGTCTCTCTGCCTGGTCAATGTCCATTTTCTCTTTCTCCCCACCCGTCATTTCTCTCTTTGTTTTTTGCTTTTCCATCAGCACTGCCTACATTCTGCTCTTTATTTGTAGCTGGGATTTCTGGTTTTATGCTTTTAGACTGTCCTTTGTTTCTTCTCTTTTTTTTTTTTTTGGCTTATTTTTGTTGGTTTGATTGTTTGATTTGTTTGTGCATTTGTGTGCTTTTGTTCCCTATTTATCTTTTTTCCTTCTCAGGGCTACTTCAAGTAACAAACCAAAGCACACATGGTGGAGAGTCCAAAACATCACTATTAGTAGGGAAATAAAATAAACAAAGTCACAAAAAGAGGAACCAAGGGACACCCCTAAAAGAACTTCCTGAATGGCCAGGCCCTGGACAATGTATGAGCCTCTTTTAATATATCAGTATTTGCAGGTGCAGATAACATAACAAGCTTTTAAAACTTACAAGAGACAGAAAGCTAGACAAAATGATGAAACAGAAGAACGCTACTCAAAAAAATTCCAGGAAGAAGTGACAGCTAAAGAATTGATCAAAACAGATATAAGCAACATAACTCAAGAAGAATTTAGAACAATAGTCATAAAATTAATCGCTGGGCTTGAAAATGGCATAGAAGACAGCAGAGATACTATTGCTACAAAGATCATGGTCCTTCAAAATAGTTATGATGAATTTAAAAATGCTATAAGTGAGATGAATAATAAAATGGAGACAGCCACTGCATGAATTGAAAAGGCAGAGAGGAGAATAGGTGAATTAATTAGAAGATAAAATTATAGAAAAAGAGGAAGCCAAGAAAAAGCGACCTAGAGAATAGAAAAGCTGAATTAGAGATAAAACTATAGAAAAAGATGGAGCTGAGAAAAAGAGAGTTAAATTGATCGAGGAGCATGAAAGGAGAATTCAAGAACTGAGTATGCAATCAAATGGAACAATATCCATATCATAGGATTTCCAGAAGAAGAAGAGAGAAAGGCGCTGAACGGGTACTTGAAGAAATTATAGCTGAGAACTTCCCCAATCTGGGGAAGGAAACAGACATTGAAATCCAAGGGGGCACAGAGAACTCCCCTCAGATGTAACTGAAATTGATCCTCTGCATGGTGTACCATACTGACTCTGGTGAGATATAAGGATAAAGAGAATTCTGAAAGCGGCTAGGGATAAGCGAGCCTTAGCATACAAAGGTAGACACATCAGGGTCATAGCAGACCTATCTACTGAAACGTTGCAGGCCAGAAAGGAATGGCAGGAAATCTTCAATGCGATGAACAGGAAAAATATGCAGCCAAAGATCCTCTATCCAGCAAACCTGTCACTCTTCATGACCTACTCAGTGTTAGATAAATTTTATGGATTATTCTTTCAACATTTCTTCTGAGAATGGGCAGTATAATCACTGCCTTATGGCATTCTGTCATAAGTAAACAGCCAAGATTTGGATACCTAATTCCACCAGCAAAACATATATACTAGCTTAATACTTTAGTAAAGTATAAGTATGAGGATGCCAAAGTCTTTGTCTGCCAGAAAATCTTTTACTGACCTGATCTTCACTCTCTCACAGTGAGGACCATGATGGTGGGGTTTTAATGCCTGGATTTTATTTTTTAAAAATAAATGTTCACTTTTTAGTTATAACTTTTTTTCTATACAAAGATAAACCTTTGTGGAACATCTTTCAGGATAGCCAATATGAGATTATATGTTTCCAACAAATAATTCCATTACTTGTCTATACATATCTGCTTGTTTGACAATGTTAGCAACTTTGCCTAAAGTTAATTGAAAGCTTTTTCCATGATGACACAAATTTTAACATCTCATATACGGCAATACATATATCACTAAAGTATTCTTTTAAATTTATACTCTTGGAAAAATTCCTCAGCCTTTCATCATTTCATTAGATTTCCAGTCAAATCAATGAGATTTGTTTCAAGCAACATTTAAAAAATACTACTGCCAAAAATATATTGTCAGCTTTTTGCAAAGGTGAACAAAATGAACCCTGTTATCCTCAGGTAGCATAGTTCACAAAGTAATGTGTTATTTCTTTAGCTTTTGGCATTCACAGATATTCTGTTTGAATTCATGTACCCATAGGCTAACAATTTCATAAAGATTCAAATCAATTGGCAAAATTAACCTAAGTTGTATAAATAAGAGAAAGACTTGTTTTCAATGAATAGACAAGAAATCTTGTTTATGATTTAAAAAATAAGTTATAAGGAAGGCTCCATAACCATTAGCTGTTTTTTTTCAATAATCTTTTTCTATTAAATTGTAATATCCTAACATAAGTATGTATGACAAGAATTTAGGCAAATGTTTGACACCTTATGAATTCTGTATATGCGAATTAAATACAGGTCCAGAAATTATGGAAGTGTTTTTCATTAAAGACTACTTTCGACACTATACTTAGAAGTTAAGTGAATAAGCCCATTTATTCTCATGAGTTGAGAAAAGGCATTTTTAAAAATTCTGAGTGCCAATGGCAAATGAATTTTCTTTATAATCTTTTCTAAAATAGAGGTTACAATGTATTTCTCCATATCCATTAGAATAGTTTGGAAATGTTTGTTAAAATAAACCCCAAACATCATCATTTTATATTCCTCATGTATTAAACCAATTAAACATTTCCATATATTCTTCATGTATTAAAACCAATCACCATGTGGGGCGCCTGGGTGGCTTAGTCGGTTAAGCGTCCGACTTTCGCTTGGGTCATGATCTCGCAGTTCGCGGGTTCGAGCCCCGCGTCGGGCTCTGTGCTGACTGCCAGCTCAGAGCCTGGAGCCTGTTTCAGTCTGTGACTCCCACTCTCTCTGACCCTCCCCTGCTCACGCTGTCTCTCTCTCTCTCTCCTAAGAAATAAATAAAACATTTAAAAAAAAAAAAAAACAATCACCATGTACTGGGAGCCATATTTTGAATCCTCAACATTAGGGCTATTAAACAATTATGCTTTAAGAAGTAATATTATTCTCAAATACAAAAATATTATATTTTGGCCCCAAAGTGATAGATAGGTTTAATGTACTCAAATACTAGCAATATCCCTGAAATATAATATTTGAACAATCACAGAAATACATCAGTATTGTCTTACTTTTGACATTCCTCATCTCTCATACATAAAATTGGTGAATTATTTTGTGAACAAGATGGTATTAGCATCTTTATATTCAGTTTCACTTTTTAATTCAACACTGAATCAAGATCAAAATGCTAAATTTTGACTAACAGTTGTTCCCTAAATAAACTTGTTTCATGCATTTTGTTACTGCAAACTTGTTCATCATCAGTTGTGTTCCTAATGCTCTGTTATCTATGGAATAGCATGTAAAAGACATTAATAATGTAAAATGAACATTCAGTGGCATAGAGTTTCCAGAATAAAGACAAAAATAATGTAGCCTTCACACACATACACAGAAGAGAGGGACAGCTTCTTATGCTGTAGGATGAGAGGGATGTGGTGCCACAGATATAGGCTGATGGACTTTGGCATGAACAGGAGAAGGCTCTCAACTCTTGGCTTCAACATCAGAATGGAAAGAGAAGAGTGAAGTGGACATCTCGTATTTCATTTTTTCAGAAAGCTTCCCAAAGGATTGGTATGTGTCTCACTTGTGTTGATGGGAGCTAGCATACTTTCGTTATTCAGGGCTGGTAGGAAGAAAAGTATGGCAACTTGCTGCTATAGCATCAGAAAATCAGCAGTACCACAGACAGGTATCAGAAGTAGGTTGTAAGAGGTTGTAAGTGCCTGAAAAAGAAACTAGCAAAACTCTCATGTATTTGGAAATTACATGCATGAGTCCAGAGAATTTTCATCTATCCCCTACAAAAGATCTCATGGGCCACAAAAATTTCTACTCAGGATGATAAGTAAAGTTTTTATCCCACATTAAGTCAGTCCATAAAAATTGGAAAAGTGATTATTTTTACAAATGCATAACACACACAAACACACACACATACACACCACAAATAAAAAAATAGGTAAACATGGCCCAAACAAAGGGACAAAATAAGCCAGAAATTAACTCTAAAGAAATGGGGATCTAGGATTCCATGAAAAATTCAATATTTTTACATTTTCAAATTTTTATTTTTGAGAGAGTCAGAGACAGAGTGTGAGTGGGGTAGGGGTAAGAGAGAGGGAGACACAGAATCCGAACAAAAAAGTCAATATTTTTAAAGGAGCTCAGTGATCTAAAGAAAAATCAAATCATCAATTTTAAGGAAAGAAAGCAAGGGAGAAATAATGGAACAGTGAAGAACTACAAAACCAATAAACATGTAATAAAATGGCAATAAGCACATATCTATCAATACTTAAATGCAAATGGTTTAAATGCTCCAATCAAAAGTCATAGTGACAGAATGAATAAAAAAACAAAACCCCATCTATACACTACCTACCAGAGACCTAAAGAAATATACAGACTGAAGAAAAGGAAATCATATACCAAATAGAAGCAACAACAGAAAAGCCAGAGTAGAAATATTAACATTAGCTAAAATAGACTTGAAAACAAAACTGTAATAAGAAAGAAGAGCATTACATAATGATAAAGGGATCAATCCAACACGATGATAACAACTGTAAATATCTCAACCCTCAACAATAGAGCACCAAAATAAAGTAAATATCATACATAAAAGAACTGACAGTAATAGTAGGTGATCTTTATATCCCACTTACATAAATAGATAATCCAGGCAGTGGATCAATAAGGAAATAGTGTTTTTAAGTGACACATTAGACAAGATGGACTTAAGATATCTACAGAACAGTTCATCCAAAAACAGAATAAACTTGATATTCTTTTCAAGTGCACATGGAACATTCCCTAGGTCAGATCACATGCTAAATTTATGGACACTTGTTTTGTACCCTAAGAACACTGAAATTACTTTATGCATCTTTCCAACTACATGGTATAAAACTAGAAACCAATCACAAAGTCAAAACTGAACAAAGTACAAACACATGGAGGCTAAACAACATGCTACTGAAAAACCAATAGGTCAAATAAATCAGAGAAAATAAAAGTATACATGGAGAGAAATGAAAATGAAAATATAATGGTACAAAATAACTGAAATAAACAAAAGCAGTTTTAAAAGGAAAATTTATAGTCATGCAGACCTACCTTAAGAAAGAAGGAAAATCTCAAACAAGCTACTCTTATACCTAAAGGAACTAGCAAAAGAAGAACTAAGCTCAACGTTAGTAGAAGGAAAGAAATAATATACATCAAAAATAAATGAAATTAAGAATAAAAATAGAAAAGATAAATGAAACCAAGATTTGCTTTTTTAAGATAAACCAAATTGGTAAATCTTTAGCCAGACTCATCATGAAAATGAGAAAGTACAAATAAAATTAGAAATTAAAAAGTAACAAATGACACCACATAATACAAAGGATTATTAAAGCATACTACAGAAATTTATATGCCAGTGGGACATCTGGGTGGCTCAACTGGTTAAGTGTTCAACCCTTGATTTTGGCTTAGGTCATGATCTATTGTTTTGAGAATTCAAGCCCCATGTCAGGCTCCATGCCGACAATGTGGAGCCTGCTTGGGATATTGAACCATATTTGCAAATTCATCAATATGGTATCCCACATTAACACAACATTGATCAAAATCTTGGTTATCTCAAAAGATGCAAGAAGAGCTGTTGACAAAACTCAACATCTGTTCACGATTTAAAAAACTCTCAACAAAACAGATTGAGGGAACATATCTCAATATAATAAAAACCATATATGAAAAACCCAGAGCTAATGTACATCAAACTCAATGAAGAAAAACTGAAAGCTTTTCCTCTAAGATCAGGAATAAGACAAGGATTTCCACCCTCAGCAGTTTTATTCAATATAGTGCTGGAAGTCCTAGCCACAGCAATGAGACTAGAAATTAAAGCATCCAAATTGGTAGAAAAAATTTAAATTGATAAATGCAAAAGGAATGATACTATACACAGAAAACACTAAAGACTGAACCAAATAACTATTAGAAGTAATTAATAAATTCAGTAAAATTAATGTAAAATATTCAGTTTGGTTGTATTTTAATATACTACAAGTAGCAGAGAAATTTAAATTGATAAATGCAAAAGGAATGATACTATACACAGAAAACACTAAAGACTGAACCAAATAACTATTAGAAGTAATTAATAAATTCAGTAAAATTAATGTAAAATATTCAGTTTGGTTGTATTTTAATATACTACAAGTAGCAGAGAAATTAAGAAAAAAATTCATTTATAATTGCACCAAACAGAATAAAATACCAAAACATAAACTTATCCAAAGAGTGAAAAACCTGTTCTTGGCTCAAAACCATAAAACATTGATGAATGAAATTAAAGATGACACAAATATAACAGCATTCCTCACTCATGAAATATATTGTTAAATATATTGTTAAAATGTCCATTCCACCCAAAGCAATCTACAGGTCAAGTTCAACCCCTATCAAAACACCAAAAGAATATTTCACAGAACTAAAATAATCTTAAAAGATATATGGAATAATAAAAGACCTCATAAAGCAAAAATAAACTTGAAACAAACAAACAAAAAAAGAAATAAAGCTAGATGTATCAGAATCCAAATTTTAACACATACTACAAAGCTATGGTAATAAAAACACTATGGTAGTGGGGTGCCTGGATGGTTCAGTCAGTTAATTGTCCGATTTCAGTTCAGGTCATGATCTTGCAGTTAGTGAGTTTGGGCCCCATATCAGGCTATGGGCCAACAGCTCAGAGCTTGGAGCCTGCTTCAGATTCTGTGTCTTCCTCTCTCTCTCTGTCCCTCCCCTACTTGTGCTCTCTCTCTCTAAAATGAACATTAAATAAAAAATTAAAAAAAAAAACACACACACACTAAGGTAGTGGCAAAAAATGGACACATCAGTCCTTGGAACAGAATAGAGTCGATAAATAACTCATGCTTATATAGTCAATTAATCTATGACAAAGGAGGCAAGTATACAATGGAGAAAAGGTTTTCTCATCAATAAACGGTGTGAGGAGAACTAGAAACCTACATTTAGAAACATGAAATTGTAGCACTTTGTTACATCGCACACAAAAATTAACCTGAAATGGATCATAGGCCTAACTGAGATCTGAAACCATAAAATGCATAGAAGAAAACATAGGCAGTAATCTCTTGGACATGGGTGTTAGCAACACTTCTCTAGATAAGTTTCCTCAAGCAAGGGAAACAAAAGCAAAAATAAACTACTGGGATAAGACCAAAAAAGCTGTTGCACAGAAAAGGAAACAATCAATAAAACAAAAAGGGAACCTACTGAATGGGAGAAGATATTTGTAAATGATATAACTCATAATGGGTTAATATCAAACTACATGAAGAACTTATATAACTCAACACACACACACACACACACACACACACACACACACACACACACACCATCTTACTAGAAATGGGCAGTGGCACCTGGGTGGTTTACTTGGTTAAACGTCCAATTTCAGCTCAGGTCATGGTCTCATGGTTTATGAGTTTGAGTCCCACATCAGGTTCTGTGCTGATAGCACAAAGCCTGCTCTGCTTCTGATCCTGTCTCCCTCTCTTTGTCCACCTCCCCCTCCCAAACTCCCGATCTTTCTCTCTCTCTAATAATAATAAATATTTTTTAAAGTGGACAAAGGATATGTTTTTCACAGAAAACATACAAATGGACAACTGACCTGTGAAAAGATGCTCAACATCACTAATCATCCAGGAAATGCAAATCAAATCCACAATGATAAATAACTTTAAACCTATCAAAATGGCTATGATCAAAATATAAGCAAACGAAGCTAAACAGCATGAAAAATAAAAATGAGAATAGGCTAAGAGAACTCACTAACATCAATTAGCATAATAATATGTGCATTATAGGGATCCTAGAAGGTGAAGAGAAAAAGAAGAGAGCAGGTAAATTATCAGAAAAGAAGAGCTGAAAAGTTCCCTAATCTGAGGAAGGAACAAGATATTCAAGTCCATCAATCAGAGTTCCAAACAAGATGAATGCAGGGAGGTCCACACTGAGATACATAATGATTAAAATGAAAAAGAAAGTAGTGATCAAGAGAGAATTTTAAAAGCAGTAAAAGAAAGCAGTTATAAAGGAACCCCCATAAGGCTATCAGTTTATTTTTCAGCAGAAACCTTACAAGCCCAGAAGGGAATGGCAGGACATACTCTAAATGCTGAAAGAAAATACGTACAACCAAAAATATTCTACCTAGAAAAGTCATCATTGTGAATTAAAGAAGAGATTAAAAAAAATTCCCAAGGTTCAATGGTTTATCATCACCAACCCAGTATTACAAGAAATGTTATAAAGAATTCATGAAGTGTAAAGAATAGGTCAAATTTAGGAAAAAAAATTATGATAGGAAAATATTTCACTGGTGAAAGCATATAATAAAGGTAGGTTAATCACTTGAAAAGCCAGTATTGAGGTTAAAACCAAACAAGTAATAAAATGAATACAAAAACTAATCAAAGGATACACAAAATAAAAGCATATAATTATAATATGACATTATATACATAAAATATCGAGGAATAAAAATTTACTGTTTTAGGACGTGTTCAAATCTAAGTGACCATCAGCTTAACATAGGTTGCTACACACATAGATGTATTAGCCCCAAAATAATTGCAAATCAAACACCTTCATATGGAGAAAGAAATCTAAGCATTATACTAAAAGCAGCCATCAAACCACAAAGAGCAAGAGACGAAGAAAGGAACAGAGAACAACTACAAAACAAACAAAAAACCACACATACAAAAAAACCTAGAAATGAAAATAATAGCAGTAAGTACATACCTGTTGTGTAAGACTCAAAGCAAAGGGTGGGAAATAACTTAGCAGGACCAAAGAAATGACCTGGGACAGCAATTGAGACATAGATTTATTAGAAGTTATATATGAGGAGTTGAGGAGAAGCAGACTGGACAAAGCATCTACTGCTGTGACCCACATAGCAGGCATTTATTGCGTATTAACTGACCTAGTAGCCTCCATAGCCTTCTACCTCCTCGTTGGCCAGAGTTCCAAGATCAAGTCCTCTCATCCTCTTCATTACAAAGGAGATACTCCAGTTGGACACTGCCAGAGCCCCTGACCTTGAATGCTGAACCATAGGTTTCTCTATAGACCCTGCTTGATGGGAATACAGAGAGAAGACAGATTTGTACATTTTCAAGATGATGATTAGCAAGGGCATTCAAGGTGGTTATGTACAAGCCAGCCATCCAGGATGTACCATAAGTCTAGTGATAACTACTTATTGTAAATATAAATGAATTAAGTGCTCTAATCTAACAAAATTTAGATACTAAAACCAGGGCCATTGATTTGCTGCCTGCAAGAGACTCACTTCAGACCTTAAGGCACATATAGGCTGACAGTGAAGGGATGGAAAAATAGATACCATGCAAAAGGAAATTTAAAATAAAAAAGCCAGGGTAACAATGCTTATATCATACAAAATATACTTTGAAATGATGACAATAGCAAGAGTCAAAGAAGGGCACTACATAATAATAAAGCAACCAATGCAACCAGAGTTATATAACAATTGTAAAAATCTAGGAATCCAACATAGGAACATTTACATTCATTAAGCAAATATTAACAGACATAAAGAGAGAAACAAAGTAATACAATAATAGTAAGGGACTTTAATACCCCACTTAGGGGCCTATATAGATAGGCCATTAAGATAGCAAATCAACAAGGAGAGAGTGGCTTTGAATAACATCTTATACAATACGGACGTTACAAATAACACAGAACATTCCAAACAAAAACAATAGAATGCATATTTTTTTCAAGAGCACATGGAACATTCTCTAGGTTAGATCACATGTTATGCAACAAAACAAATCTCAATATATTTAAGATTACTAAAATCATCAAGTATACTTTCTGATCACAATCCTAAAACTAGAAATTATAAGATCTGGAAAAACAGATAAATATACAGAACTTAAACAATATACTACTAAACACTGAATAAGTCAACCAAAAAATCAAAGAGGAAATAAAAAATACATGAAAACATATGAAAATAAAAATACAATGGCCCCAAATCTCTGGATTTCAGCAACAGAATTCCAAGAGGGGAGTTTATAGTGATATCTCAAGAGAAAGGAATAATCTCCAACAACTTCACCTTAAACCTAAAGGAAGTAAAAAAAGAGAACAAAGCCCAAAACTAGTAGAGGGAAGGAAATAATGAAGATTAGAGCATGAATAGAGAGATCAATAGAAATGATCAATAAAAGCAAGATCTGTTTCTTTGAAAAGATAAAATTAATAAGGTCAGATCCATCAAGAAAAGGAGAGAAGACTCAGAAATGAAGGAGGAGAAATAAACAACAAAGAAATTAAAAGGAATAAAATCCAATATTATAAAAAGCTATATGCCAACAAATTGGATAACCTATAAGAAATGGATAAATCCCGGGGCGCCTGGGTGGCTTAGTCGGTTAAGCGTCCGACTCTCGCTTAGGTCATGACCTCGCGGTTCGTGGGTTCGAGCCCCGCGTCGGGCTCTGTGCTGACTGCCAGCTCAGAGCCTGGAGCCTCCTTCAGCCTGTGACTCCCTCTCTCTCTGACCCTCCCCTGCTCACGCTGTCTCTCTCTCTCTCCTAAAAATAAATAAAACATTAAAAAAAATTAAAAAAAAAAAGAAATGGATAAATCCCTAGAAACATACAGTTTTCTAAAACTGAATTGGAAAGAAATAGAAAATATGAACAGACTGATTACTAGTAATGTAATTAAATTAGTAATAAAATAAACTACCAACAGTCAGAAGTCCAGGACAAGTTGGCTTCACAAGCAAATCTAACAAACATTTAGAGTTAATATCTATTCTCTTCAAACTATTACAAAAGACAAATAGAGGAAGAAAACCCCAAATTCATTCTATGATGCCAGTATTACCCTGATGCCAAAACCAGACAAACACACCACAAAGAAAAGGAAAACAATGGGCCAATATATCTGACGAAAATAGATGCAAAAATCCTCAAAAAAATGTTGGCAAACTTAAATACATTAAAAGGATCATTCACCATGATCAAAGGGGATTTATTCCAGGGATACAAGGGTGGTTCAATATTTATAAATCAATCAGCCTCAACAGGACATGCTACATTAACACAACAAAGATAAAAATCATATGATCATCTCAACTGATGCTATAAAAGCATTCGTCAAAATTCAGTATCAGTTCATGATTAAAAAAGAAATCTCAACAAAGTGAGTTTAGAATGAACATACTTCAACATAACAAAGACTGTCTATGAAAAATGAACTAACATCATACTTAATAGTGAAAAACTGAAAGCTTTTCCTCTGAGATCGGAAACAAGACACACATGTCTACTTTTACTACTGTTATTCAATATTGTACTGGAAGTCTAGGTCCAGCAATCAGACAAGGTAAAGTCATCCAGTTTGGCAAAGAATTAAAAGTGTCACTATTTGCAAATGACAGGATAATAACCCTAATGAATCCACCAAAAATATATGAGAACTGATTAATGAAATCAGTAAATTTGAAGAATATAAATAGATAGAAACTGGTTGCATTTCTTTGTGCTAATAACAATGTACCAAAAACCCAAAGTAAACAAACAGCCACATTTACAATTGCACCAAAAAGAATTGGATGTCTAAATAAATTTAACAAAGCAGGTGAAAGATCTATACGCTAAAATGTGTAAAACACTGATGACAGAAACTGAAGATGACAGAAACAAATTGAAATACATGTCCTGTTCATTAAGTAGAAGTTAATATTGTTAAAATGTTCATACTACACAAAGAAATCTATGAATTCATTGCACTAACCATCAAAATACAGTATCATTTTCACAAAACTAGAATAATCCCCAAATTTCTGTGGAATCACAAAAGAACTTGAATAGCCAAAGCAATCTTGACATGGCAACCCATGTTCCTCTGTAGATGGGATTTGTTTTTTAAATGTTTTATTTATTTTTGAGAGACAGAGACAGCATGAGCAGGGGAGGGTCAGGGAGAGAGAGAGATACAGAATCTGAAACAGGCTCCAGTCTCTGAGCTAGCTGTCAGCACAGAGCCCAACGCGGGGCTAGAACCCACAAACCGTGAGATCATGACCTGAGCTGAGGTCGGAGGCTTAACCGACTAAGCCACCCAGGCACCCCTGTAGATGGGATTTTAAAAGATGAGTTGTATAGGCTTAACGGAATATTAGTTTAACCATAAAAAATGAGGGGCGCCTGGGTGGCTTAGTCGGTTAAGCGTCCGACTTTCGCTTAGGTCATGATCTCGCGGTTCGTGGGTTCGAGCCCCGCGTCGGGCTCTGTGCTGACTGCCAGCTCAGAGCCTGGAGCCTGTTTCAGTCTGTGACTCCGTCTCTCTCTGACCTTCCCCTGCTCACGCTGTCTCTCTCTCTCTCTCCTAGAAATAAATAAAAATATTTTAAAAAAAATGAGATACTCCTACTTGGGACATGGCTAGATTTAGAGTGTGTTACACTAAATGAAATAAGTCATACAGAGAAAGACAAATACCATACAATTTTACTTATATGTGTAGTCCACAGAGCAAAACAGACTCAAGTCCAGAGAACAAACTGGTGGCTATCAGAGAAGAGACAGATAGGAAGATGGTTAAAATGGGCAAAAAAGATTAAGGGGTGCAAACTTCCAGTTGTGAAGTAAATACAGGGATGAAAGTACAGGATAAAGAATATAGTCAATATCATAATAATGCTTTATGGTGATTACACTTATTGTGGTGGACATTTAATAATATACTGAATTGTCAAATATGTAGTATATCTAAAACTAATATAAGATTATATGTCCATTATGCTTCCATAAATTATATGTATATATAGCTTACAAGATAACATTATGAATACTTATGTCAACAAATTGGATAACCTATGGGGCCCCTAGGTGGCTCAGTGTCTAAGTGTTTGACTTCTGCTCAGGTCATGATCTCGCAGTTTGTGAGTTTGAGCCCTGCATTGGGCTCTGTGCTGACAGCTCAGAGACTGGAGCCTCCTTCAATGTCTCCCTCTCTCGATGCCCCTCCCACGCTCATGCTCTGTCTCTCTGTGTCTCTCAATAATAAATAAAAATGTTTTTAAAAACCCAAATTGGATAACCTAGAAAAAATATATTCCTAGAAATATGCAATCTGCCAAGATTGAATAATGAAGATGTAAAAAATATGAACAGACTTGTAACAAATAAACAATTTGAATCAGTAATCCAAAGCTAACCCACAGAAAAGCCCAGAACAAGATAGATGGCTTCATTGAAGTTTCTAGTAAGCATTTTATTAAGAACTAACACCAATCCTTCTTAAACTCTTATCAAAAATTGAGGAAGAGGGAACATTTCCAGATTCATTTTATGAGTCTGGTATTACCCTGATACCAAAGCCAAAGACACCACAAGAAATGAAACAACATACCAATATTTTTGATGAGTATTGTTGCACAGATCAACAAAATACTAGCAAACCAAATTCAACGGCACATAAAAAGACTATATACCATGACCAAGAGGGATTTATTCTTAAAAGACAAAGTAGTTAATGTATGAACATTTATAAATGTATATACTACACCACATTCAGAGAACTAAAGACAAAGTCACATGATTATCGCAACTGGTGAAGAAAAAGCACCTGACAGAGCATACTCTCATAATAAAAACTCAGAGTATAAATTAAAAAAATTACATTAGTATAATAAAGTTAACATATGAATAGTCCCCCATTCAACAGTGAACAATGATTTTCCTCTAATACAAACAAGGCAAGGATTCCCACTCCCACTACTTCTAATTCAATACATTATGGAAGTATTAGCTATGGAAATTAGCCAAAAACAACAAATAGGCATATCCAAATTGGGAATAAAAGTAAAATTATCTCTATTCACAATTGACAAGATTTCTGTAGAAATTACTAAATATTCCAAAAACAAAAGGTAGATCTAATAAACGAATTCAGCAAACTAATGCTGTTTAAATAACATACATTAAAATACATAGGTATAAATGTAACAAAGGAGGCAAAATCTAGTATACTGAAAACTGCAAACCACTGCATCTAGGCATTAAACATGACAGAAATTAGTGAAGATAACTGATGTTCATAAATTGCAAGACCTAATATTGTTAAAATATCCATTCTATGTAAAGAAATGTAGATGTTCAAGCCAATCCCTATCAAACTTCATGACAATTTTTGTACAAAAGAAAAACTCATCATAAAATTAACTGGAAATCTCAAAAGACCCCAATAGCCATAATAATCTTGAGAAAGAACAAAGAACACTTCCTAATTGATAATGTTACATACAGCTACAATAATCAAAACAGAATGTTATTTGCATAAACACAGATATACAGAGCAATGAAACAGAACAAAGAGTCTAGAAATAAACTCACATGTTTATAGTTAAGTGATTTTCAGAAAAGGTGAAAATACAATGGGAAACGAACAGTCTCAACAAATTGTGATAGGAAAACTGGATATTCACATGGAAAAGAATTAAAATGGTCTTTTTTTCTACAACAAAAAATTAATTCAAAATAGAATCAAACCCTAAAGATAGACCTGAAACTATAAAAGTACTAGAATAAAATGCAAGGGAGAAGTTTCACAACACCAGAATGGGAAAGGATTTTTTGTATATAACACAAATAACACAAGGAACGGAAGCAAAACTTAATGATGGGACCACTTCAAACTTAAAAGTTTCACTGCAGCAAAGAGAACATCAATAGAGTAAAAAGGCAGCCCATGGAAAGAAACTGTTTCCAGGTTATTATTGGTTAAGAGGCTAATATCCAGAATATATGAAGAACTATAACTGAATACTGAAAAACAAAAATAATGAACCAACAAAGCAAAGAAAATCTCAAAAGAGAAAAGTAAAAATTCACTCAGACAAATGAAAATGAAAATACAAAATACCAAACCTTATGGAATGGAAAAAGCTGTCCTAAGAGGGAAGTTCAGGCAATAAATGCCTACACCAGGAATCAAGAAAAACTGCAACTAAAAAACCCAACTGTATATTTCAAACAACTAGGTAAAAAGCACAAACAAAGCCCATGTCAGTAGAAGGAAGGAAGTAACAAAGATTGTAGTGGAAATTTTTAAAAAACACAACACATAGAAACAAAAAATAAAATTGAAAAGATGACATGAAGAGCTTGTTTTTTGAGAGGATTAAAAAATTTACAAATCTTTAGAGCTGGACTCACCTCGAAAAAGAGAACTCACAATCAGAAATGAAAGAGGTGATATTATAACACACCACAGAAATACAAAATCATAAGAGATTACTACTATTAACAAATATATGCCAGCAAATTGGATAACCTAGAAGAAATAACTTCCTAGCAAACTAAAACATACCAAGACTGAATCATGAAGAAATATAGTATGAGAATATATTGATTATTAACAAGGAAAATTAATCAGTAACTGAAAGCTTCCCATCAACAGAATTCCAGAACCAAAAGTCTTTCCTTGTGAATTCCACCAAATATTCAGAGCATATTAATCCTTGTCAAACTCTTCCAAGAGAAAAAAAAAGTGGAACAGAAGGAAACACTTCCACGTTCATTTTATGAGGTAGCCAACATTTTTCTGATAACAAAACCAGATGAGCACATCACAAGAATATTACAGGAAAATATCCTTGTGAACATAGAATTTAAAAAAAATCATCAACAAGCCTTAACAAACTGAATTCAATAGTACACTGAAAGGATGATACACTAGGATAAAGGAGGATTCATTCTAGGGATTCAGGGATTGTTCAACATCCTCAAATTGATCAATGTGACACATCACAGTAACAAATAAAGGTTAAAAATTATTTGAGCATCTTAATGGACACAGAAAAGCATTTGACCTAATTTAATGTCTGTCTTTGGTAAAAACTTTAAGTGGGTATAGAAAGAACATGTCTTAACACAATAAAATTCGTATTTGACAGGCCCACAGCTAACATCATAGTCAATGGTAAAAAGTTTAAAGCTTTTCCTTTAAAATCAGGAAGATAAGTATGTCTATTTTCACTACTTCTATTTAACATGGTTTGGAAATCCTAGCCAGAGCAATTAGACAACAATAAAAGATAAAAGCATATACATTGGAAATGAAGTAAAATTGTCATTATTTGCTGATGATAATGACACTATAGATAAAAATTCTGAAGACCCCATCAAAAAAATGTGTTAGAACTAATGAATGAATTTAATAAAATTGCCATATACAAAAATCAGTATACAAAATTCTGTTGTGCATCTAAACACTAATAACAAACTATTAGAAATAAAAATTAACTATGTATTTACATTTGTATCAGGAAGAATACCTAGGAATACATTTAAGCATCATGAAATACCTATATACATTAAAAATGAAACAAATAAAAGGAAAAAAATTCCATGCTCGTGGATTGGAAGAATATTGTTAAAATTTCTATATTACCCAAAGAAACTTAGAGATCCAGTGCAATCCCTACCAAAATGCCAGTGGTGAATCTAAAATTTGTATGAAACAACAGAAGATCCCAAATAGATAAAAACAACCTTGAGAAAGAAGAACAAAGCTAGAGGCATTTCATTCCCTGATTTTAAAGTATATTGCAAGGCTAATCAAAACAGTATGATATTGGCATAAAAACAGACACATATTCTTGGAACAGAATAAAAAATTAAGCCTACACATTTACGGCCAGTTAATTTACAACAAAAGAGATAAGAATATACAATGGGGAAAAACAGTCTCTTCAAAATACAGTGATAGGATAATGGGACAGCCACCTGAAAAACAAAGGAACTATACCACTATCTTATAACATGTAGAAAACTCTTTTATATTATTCTTGGCAATAATTTTTTTGGGTTGGACACTAAAAGCATAAACGACAAAAGCAAAACAAATAAGTAGGACTACATGATACTAAAAAACTTCTGCACAGCAAAGGAAACTATGAACAAAATACAAAGGCAACTGCTGAATGGGAAAAAAATAGCAAATTGTACATCTAATAAGGAGTTAAATTCCAAATTATACAAAGAACATATCCATCTCAGTGGCAAATAAAAAACTGATTTAAAAATGGAAAGATCTGAATAGCTCCGAATAGATCACAACTGTTTGATTGGCTATTATCAAATAATCAAGAAACAAGTGTAGGCAAAGATTTGGGGAAGTAGAAACCAAATCTTATTTGCTGTTGGTTAGATAAATTCCCAATGGTTGCAGCCATTATGAAAAACAGCATAAATATTCCTCAAAAAATTAAAAATAGAAGTACTATATGATCCAGTAATCCTCTCCTGGGTAGTTATCTGAAGGAAACAAAAACACTAACTCAAAAACACATCTGAAAATAAACAATATACAAACACAACCTAATTGCCCACCAATAAATGGATGGATTAAAAAAGTACGCTATATTTGCACTTGACAGAATATTAGCCATCAAAGAGAATTAAATCTGTGGCATCTGGGTGGCTCTGTTGGTTAACTGTCCAAGTCCTGATTTCAGCTCAGGTCATGATCAGGAACCCCATGGTTCCTGGGGTTAAGCCCCGTGTCAGGCTTAGCACTGGTACTGTGGATGGACATTAAGGGAATTATGCTAAATGAAGTAGGAGAACACTAATATATTTTCACTTACATGTGAAAGATAACAAGCAAACTCACGGATTCTGAGAATAGATTTTTGGTTGCTAGGTGCTGTGCATGGAAGATGGACAAAATGTATCAAGAGGTTCAAAAGATAAAAACTTGCACTTGGAAAAGAAGTCATGAGGATGTAAAATACAGCATGGTGACTATAGTTAATATTGTGTTGCCTATTGAAAATTGCTAAGCGGTCAGATTTTCAATGTTTTGATCACAGGAAAAAAATTAACTTTGTACTATGTGATAGATGTTAACTATACTATTATAATCATGATGCAATGTATACAAATATTAATTAGTTGTACATCTGAATCTAATATTATATGTTAATTATACCCCAAAAAATGAAAAGAAGTTGGTTGAAGTCATTGGATATTGATTATTTTTGAAAGATCTTGTATATAACAAGAAAATATTTTGCTAAATAGATTCATATGTAGGATACTTGGGACTGAATACTTGTATTCCTTGTAAATACTCAGATACAAAGATGGGATTCAGAAGTTCAGACAAGTTATAAGGAAGTAGTAAATATGATTAAAAGGCAAATTAATAGTGTGAAGGTGATAAAAGTGAACATCATTAGAGATGGAGACAGACGGGGAGCTCTCACACACTACCACTCCTTGTCTATTGCAGACCTCAAAGGAAGAAAGGTACCTTACTTTCTGAACAGGAATAAGCCTGTACTTTTACACCCAAGAAGAAGGAAAAAAGATTCACCTTGTGCAGTAACAACAAATGAATCTGTCACAACTCTGCCAATGTAAAACCACTATACTTCAAATTGTCAGTTCACTCCTTCCAATAGACCTTTTATTTATGAGAGTTTCTCTCAACTCCCCTTTCCTCTATAAAGAGCACTCCTCTCCTTTGTTCTTCAGACTTGTCTATGGTTTTGCTGTAACTTTGTTGTCCTGAATTGCAGTTTTGTACTATTCCAAAATAAACTAATTTTCACTAGTAAAATAACTGACAGTTTTATTTTTATGGTTAACAATAGAAATAAAATATAGGAATATAAGGTGTTTAATGTACCATATCTAAAAAACTGACTATAGAAGAGATTTGAGGTTTAAAAAAATACATAAATAACTCAGAGAAGAAAATATAACTTTGTCTTGAAAGAATCCATGGTGGAGATTGATGGGGTCACAATGGGGTCATGTTTAAAAATATAAATCAAGCACCACCTCAGCTGGCACTAGTCCTGTTGGCTGCAGGTCCCCTCCCATAGAGGATAGGGAGCACACAAAACTTGCTAAATACCACACATCCTGCCTCCTGGGCTTTGGGGGCTCCAAATCCTCCAGTCCACCTTGCCTCAGTCCCTGTGACTGGGGTCTCCTCTACAGAAGACTGGCAGACAAACTTTGCTAATCTCACATCCTGTTTTCATAAGCTTCTGTAAATCTGTCCCTTCCCATAACCTCTTGGTCAGAGCCCATCCAAAGTAATACAAGCCTAACAGTGTGCATGCAGTCCCAGTAGGGGACAGCATTATCCAAAGTGGCTCCTGCTCCAACCCCCAGGGAGATGGGAAGATAACCTTACACTAGTCAGGCTGCAGTCCCAGAACTGGGTTGAGGGATGACTGCTGGTCTGAGTACAAGCCCCACTTACCAAAAATATGAGCTTCGGAGGGATGGGACAGTAATTTGGTGATTTTGCATCTCTGCACCTGTCTGATATCACTCAACTCAAGCCCAAGGTGTCCCCAGACTGACCCACTAACGGCATAAGCACCAAGAAATACCTACAACAGGTTAAGAGGGCCATTACAAACCAATGGACTAAAGGAAAAGGGGGTTGGCCACATCAAGGTGCATACAATACATGTAGGAGACAACCCTAAAATTCCAGGTTCAAGTAAACAGGGAACACTGTCTTGCAGGACAGTAAAGCACCTCTTCTTCATAAAGACATTACTTTCAAATAAAAGAGATATAGCTAACTTTGCTAACAGAGAAAAACAGACACAGAGAGTTAGACAAAATGAGGAGGCCGAGGAATACATCCCAAGTGAAAGAACAGGATAAAATCACAGCAAGAGGCCTAAGTGAAACAGAGAAAAGCAATATGCCTGATGGATAATTTAAAGTAATAATCATAAAAGATATTCATTGGACTTGAGAAAAGAATAGAGGATCTCAATGAGACTGTTAAGGAGATAAACATAAAAGAGAACCAATCAGAGATGATCAATACATGAAATTAAAGTTACACTAGAAATAAATACTAGAGTAGAGAAAGAACCAGTCAACAACCTGAAGAACAGAGTAGTGGAAAGCAATCAAGTTGAATGGGTAAGAGGGGAAAAAAATACAAAGTGAAAACAGACTTAGGGAACTCCACAACACCATCAGGTATAACAACATTTGCATTATAGAGATCCTAGAAGAAGAGAGAGAAAAGCCAGCAGAAAATTTGCTTGAATAAGCAATAGCAGAAGACTTCCCAAATCTGAGGAAGAAAACAGAAATCCAGATCCAGGAGTCACAAAGATCCCCACAAAGAATCAAGCCAAGAAAGTCTACACAAAGACACATAGTAATTAAAAATGGCAAAAAGTGATGATAAAGACGGAACTTTAACACGAGCAATGAAAATAGTTATGTAAAAGGGAAACCAATAAGGATATAAGCTGATTTTTCAGCAGAAATTTGCAAGGTAGGAGGGAGTGGCATGATATAGTCAAGTGCTGAAAAAGAAAAATGTAGAGCCAAGAATATTCAATTTACAAGGCTATCATATAGAATAGAAGGAGACAGAATTTTCCAGACAAACAAAAGCTAAAGGAATTCATGACCACTAAATGAACCCCATAAGGAATGTTAAAAGGGACTCTGAGTGGAAAGGAAAGACAGTAAGAGTAAGAAAAGTAGGAAGCACAAAAGCATTAAAAACAAGTATATTTATAAAAATCAGCCAAATCACTCAAAAAGCAAACGGATGTGAAGTTCACATCATATACCGAAAACCTGGAAGCAAAGAGGAATAAAGAATGTGTTCAAACTTAAGTGACCATTAACTTAATATTAGACTGCAATATGCAGAAGATGTAGCCACAAATCAAACACCAGTAACAGATAAGCAAAAAATAAATACAAAGAAAGTCAAGTATATCACTAAAGAAAGTCAACTAAACATGAGAGAACAAGAGTAAAAAGAAACAGGGAAGAATTTCAAAACATAACAATGAAACAAGTAACCAAATGGCAATAACTGCATACCTATCAATAATTACTTTGGATATAAGTGGACTAAATGCACCAATCAAAGACATAGGGTGACAGAGTGGATTAAAAACAAAACAAAACAAAAATACCCATGACCTACTTCTATGCTGCCTGTGGGAGACTCATTTCAGACCTAAGGACACTTGCAGATTGAAAATGAGGACATGAAGAACAGAAACCCAAGGTAGTAATACCTCTATGAGAGAAAATAGACTTTAAAATAAAGACTATAACAAGAGACAAAAAAGACACTATAAAATAATAAAGGGGAAAATCCAACAAGATACAATAATTGTAAATATATCTGTTCCCAACACGAGAGCATCCAAATACATAAAAGTTAACAATAAACATAAAAGAAGTAATCAATAGTAATATACTAATAGTAAGGGGATTTTAACAACCCACTTACATAAATGGACAAATCATCCAAACAGAAAATCAATAAGGAAAGAGTGGCTTTTAAAGACACATTAGACCAGACAGATAGCAGATATATTCAGAACATTCCATCCTAAAACAGAATACACGTTCTTTTTAAGTGCATATGGAACATTCTCCAGAATTGATCACATATTAGGCCACAAACAAAGTATCAAGAAATTGATAAAGATTGAAGTCCTACTATATGTCTTTTCTGACTTTCATAATACTATGAAACTAGAAATCAGCCACAAGAAAAAATCTGGAAAGAGCAAAATTACATGGAGGTTAAAAACATGCTATTAACCAATGAATGGGTGAGAAATCAAAGAAAAAATTTAAAAAAGAGAGAAATGAGAAAACAATAGTTCAAAATCTTTGGGATACAGTAAAAGCAGCTCTAAAAGGGAAGTTTATAGCAATACAGGTCTACTTCAACCAGCAAGGAAATTTTCAGATAAAACTAAGGGAACTAAAAGAAGAACAGACAAAATCCAAAACCAGCAGAAGGAAGGGAATTATAAAGATCAGAGTGGAAATAAATGAAAAAGAAATTTTAAAAAACAATAAAACAGATCAATGAAACCAGAAGATGTTTCTTTGAAAAGATTAATAAAATTGATAAGTGTTTAGCCACATTCATAAAAAAAATGACTCAAACAAAATCAGAAATGAAAGAGGAGAAATAACACAGAAGTACAAAGAATTGTAAGAGAATGTTATGGAAAATTATATGCCAATGTATTGGACAACATAGAAGAAACAGATAGATTCTTAGAAACATATAACCTACCAAAAATGAATCAAGAAGAAAGAATATGAAAAGACCAATTATCAAAAATGAAATGGAATCAATCATCAAGAAATTCCCAACAAAAGTACAGAGCCAAATGGCTTTGTAAATTACACCATATATTTAAAGTCAATACCTATGTTTTCTTCCAAACTATTCAAGAAAACAGAAGAGGATGGCAAGTTTCCAAATTCAATCTATGAGACAGCACTATGGTGATAGCAAAACCAGATAAAGATAACACAGAAAAAAAGGAGAATTATAGGCCAAAATCTCTGATAAATACAGATGTCAAAAATCTTCAACAAAATAGTAGCAAACTGAATCCAATGATACATTAAAAATATCATTCCCTACAATTAAGTTGGATTTATTCCCAGTATGAAAGAATGGTTTATTATTCACAAGTAAATCAATGTGACACATCACATCAATAAGAGAAAGGATAAAAAAATATGATTATTTCAATCAACACAGAAAAAGCATGTTCAAAAGTACAACATCCATTCATGACAAAAACCCTCAAAACTCTAGGTTTAGAGTGAACATACCTCAGCATAATAAAGGTCATATATGAGCCCACAGCTAACCTCATCCTTAATGGGGAAATACTAAGAGCTTTACCCCTAAGGTCAGTAAGAAGAGAAGGATGTACACTCTCACCACTTTTATTCAACGTAGTACTGAAAGTACTACCCATAGCAATCAGAAGACAAAAAGAAATAAAACACACCCAAATTGGTAAGGAAGAAGTAAAACTTCACTATTTGCCGATGAAAATTAATGTGTAGAAATGCAACAAATTTCTGTACATTGATTTAGTATCCTGCAACTTTACTGAATTCACTGATTAGTTCTAGCAGGTTTTGATGAGTTTTGGGGGTTTTCAATATATAGTACAAAATCAAAATACCAACATTTTCACAGCCCTAGAACAAACAATTCTAAAATTTGCATGGAACTATAGAAGACTCTAAATAGCCAAACAATCTTGAAAAAGAATAGCAAAGCTGGAGGCATCAAAATTCTGGACTTGAAGTTATATTACAAAGCAGCAGTTATCAAAACAGTATGGTACTGGAATAAAAATTAGACACATTGATCAATGGAATAAAATTTTAAAAATTCAAAATGAACCTACAGCTATATGGTCAATTAACCTTTGATAAAACAAGAAAGAATATCCAATGGGGAAAAAAAAAGATGTTCTCTTCAGCAAATGGTGCTGGGAAAACTGGACAGTAGCATGCAAAAGAATGACACTAGGACATTTTCTTTCACTATACACAAAATAAATTCAAAGTGGGTTAAGGACCTAAATGTGAGAACTGAAAACATAAAAATCCCAGAAGACAGCACTGTCAATAATTTCTCTGACATTGGTTGTAGCAACATCCTTCTAGAGAAGTCACTTGAAGCAAGGGAAACAAAAGCAAAAATTAACTGTTGAGATTATATCAAATAAAAAGCTCCTGAAAAGCAAAGGAAATAACAACAACCAGAACAAAAACCATAATCAACAAAACTAAAACACAATCTCCAGAATGGGAGAAGATATTTACAAATGATAATGAGTGGTATTGAATAAAGGATTAGTATTCAAAATATATTAAGAATTTATATAACACCAAAAACCATAACTATAATTAAAAAGTGGGCAGAAGACATGAATAAAAACATTTCTCCAAAGAGAAGATATAGAGATGGCCAACAGACAAAATGAAAACATGCTCAAATGATCATGGAAATGCAAATAAAAACCACAATAATATATTATTTAATACCTGTCAAAATGGCTAAAATCAAAAACCCATGATTCCATTTGCTACAAAGAAAATCAGAGGCAGCAGAAATAGTGGCAGAATGAGCCCAATGAGCCGAATGGTTCCAACCAGTCCTACCTCAGATTCTGCTACAGTACAGAGTAAACACTAGTTTAAACAACTGGGAAGGTGCTGTTGGCAGCATATCTGAAAAATCAAGGAATGTGCCTGTGGCTACCTTGCCTGTAACTCAGCAAATGACAGAAATGAGCATTTCAAGAAAGGATGAAATACTCCCCAAACAGAGGTATCAGACCCAGTTGTCACTCAGCCCAGTCCATCAGTGTCTTGGCTCCATCTTTCTCAAAGTAAAGGAAAAGCTCCTGGGTTGCCCAAACCAAAGAAGAACAGATGTTGTATGTGCAGAACAAAAGTTGGCCTTACAGGCTTTGACTGCTGACGTGGAAATTTGTTTTGTGGACTTCACTATTACTCTGACAAGCAAAACTGTCCATATGATTACAAAGCAAAAGCAAAAGCTGTAGCAAAAATCAGAAAAGAGAATCCAGTTGTTGTGGCTGAAAAAATCCAAATATAAATTACTACTTGTGAAGAGACTAAGCCTTTGTTTTTATTTTAATATATTGTAGGAACACATTCAAGAGCAGATGCATGGCCATTTTCCTTTGATGGTCTCCAGAGTTTTACTTTACACACTTTTCTGTCTTATAATTGAAATTTTAGAATATTTGGGTGTTTGTTACAGGCAGAAATGAATAGATACAGCCCTGCAAAATGTATATTCCTTCCCATAAAATAGGATGAAAATCTGTACAGCAAATTGAAATACAGAGATAGGGACAAAATTTAGTTTCCATGTGCCCAAACATAATACATGAAATATCTGCATGTTTGCAGCCTATCTGCCTTTTGGGAATGTAATCAGGCATAATCTTTGGCTGGTGTTCTATGCCTGTTTTTGTTTTTTTTTTTTTTGTTTTGGTTTTTTTTAATGGTACATCAGAAAAGACTGGCAGTCTATTTCTACCGTAGTTAAACTTCATCCAGTTAATTTCTACAACATGTTCTTTGGAAAAAGGAGGAAAGCTATAAAGAAGATCAGACCTTTCCATGAAACCATTATTTGTTGCCATATATAATCCTGGCTAAATGGTTTTCTAAAAACTGTGAAATAAGACATTCTGTGAAAGGTAAATATCACAACTGGTTATTATGAGTAAAGCCAATCAAGGCAATAGGGTCTTGAACTATCTTTGAAGCTTATTGTGCTAGCCTGCACCAGAAGATGTCTGCACTACTCATTGCTAAAAATGTTGTCTAGCACAGAACTTCACAAGGATTAATTTGTTTACAAGAAGAAATTAAAACTACATTTTACATACAGCATCTCTGTTGAATAACATGCATCTGAGTTTTAAATAGTAAAAGTATCTGAAAATTTAATTTTTCATGAGCATCTTTTATTGAATGTTTTGGTTTAAGAAAGGATGTTTAAAGCTGATGATTACCAGAGGTGAAATGGGTGGGGTGAAATAGGTAAAGGGGATTAAGAGTCCCTCTTAATCTCCTCTTAAAGACTCCACAAGCTCTTCAAAATCCTTGCATTAAATACTTTAATGGTAGTATTAATGACAGCTTTCCTAAAAAAACAAACTGTAGCTTATATATAAATACCTCAGCTACACTTTTTACTTTTACTGTGTTTTTCTTGGTAACCTCCCATAAATGGCATCCTGCAGATATATAGAAGTTATACATGCTATTAAATTTTTTCCTTCTAAATCTGTGTTTTATAACTGGGAAGGAAGGTCAGTCCCAGCTAAGGAGCTAGAAAGTTAAAGGGAACATTACTTTCCTCATCCACACATATTACTAATCTCAGTGTTTTCCACAATAAATTTTCCAAATTTGAAATTATCTCACTGATATTATACTATATTTCAATAACAAAATCTACTTGTGCATTGAGTCCTAGTGGATCTACTTGGGCATGATAGATTTCTTGATTTTATTTTCCATCATTCCTTCGTTGTATTTATAGCACCAGCATTAGGAATTCTTTTGTTGTTTTTTCCACAACCTATCCAGTTCTATGCGTGTGTGTAAAAAAGACAACAATAACACCTGGGTGGCTCAGTAGGTTAAGTGTCTGACCCTTGATTTCTGTTCGGGTCATGATCTCATGGTTGGTGAGATCCTAGGCTCTGTGCTGAAAGCATGGAGGATGCTTGGGATTCTCTCCTTGCCCCTCTCCCTTTCCCACTCTCAAAATAAATAAGCTTTAAATTAAAAATTGAGGGGTGCCTGGGTGGCTCAGTCAGTTAAGCTTCGGCTCAGGTCGTGATCTCATGGTCCGTTGGTTCAAGCCCCACGTTGGGCTCTGTGCTGACAGCCAGCTCAGAGCCTGGAGCCTGTTTCAGATTCTGTGTCTCCCTCTCTCTCTGACCCTTCCCTGCTCATGTTGTCTCTCTCTCATAAATAAAAACATTAAAAAAAATTAAGAATTGAAAAGAGGCGGGGCGCCTGGGTGGCTTAGTCGGTTAAGCGTCCGACTTTTGCTTGGGTCATGATCTCCCTATAATTCGCCCTCCCTCCTCCATCTTTTCTCTTAACTTTTTCGTTCTCCATCTCGCTTTGCATCTTAGCTGCATTAGCCTATGCATTTGTGTGCTCCCGCTCCCTGTGTGTTTGTCTGTCTGTTTTCTTTTCCAGGGCTACCTCAAGAAACAAGCCAGAGTACACAAGGTGGAAAGTCCCAAATATCACTACGAATAGCAAAATAAAATAACCAAGGTCCCAACAAGAGAGACCAAGAGATACCACTCAAAAAACAATCTCTGAAAGGATAGGCCCCAGAAAGTCAAAGTCTTCTTGGATATAGCAGCGCTCATAGATACAGAGAGCATAACATGTCTTTAAAACCAACAAGAGCCGGAAAGCTAACTAAAATGACGAAATGAAAGAGCTCTCCTCCAAAGAAATGCCAAGAAGAAATGACAGCTAATGAACTGCTCAAAACAGATATCAGCAGCATAAGTGAACAAGATTTTAGAATAATAATGGTAAAATTAATAGCTGGGATGGGGCGCCTGGGTGGCTTATTTAAGCATCCGACTTTCGCTTAGGTCATGATCTCGCGGTTCGTGGGTTCGAGCCCCATGTCGGGCTCTGTGCTCACTGCCAGCTCAGAGCCTGGAGCCTGTTTCAGTCTGTGACTCCCTCTCTCTCTGACCCTCCCCTGCTCGCGCTGTCTCTCTCTCTCTCCTAGAAATAAAGCATTAAAAAAAAAAAAAAGAATTGAAAAGAGGCAACAAACACAAAATAGAGTCATTTATGTTAAGCCCACATCACTAAATCAAAACTTTATACCTAACTTATGGTTTCAACTCTTCCTGGTCAGCACTAGTAAAACAACCTTCCTGATAGACTCCTGCCGTCTCCTAGAGAAAGCTGACCTTCCAAAACAAATCTACTCTTTGCTAGTAACATCTTTGTGTCACTCTCTTCTGCCAATAAGCTTTTCATTTTGTATAGCTTCTCAGGGCTCCTTTCCATCTGCTAGATGGATTGCTGCCCAATTAATAAATTCATTAAATAAATATAATACAGTCTTTAAACTCTACTCAGCTGAACTTTGTTTTTTAATAGGTGCCTAAAAATTATTACAGTCCAGATAGTGTTTTCTATCTAAATTTTCAGTTCATTATATAACAGCATATATTTTCCATTTGTTCAATGATCCTGTCCCCTACTTTTTACTATGTGGGGTGACTCAGTTGCTTATTTTATGCATGTTTAAGTTCTTCAGGCTACCAGCTAAAGATTTATTTTGTCAGCATTCTTTTAGATAGGCATGATAAATGTGGCTTAAATAAACAAACAAAAAATACTGTTCAAGGAATTAATATTACACCAGAAAGACAATACCTTTAGCAGAGACAACAGGACTCACTTCGTAACACCAAAGTCATTAGCAGCTCTTTATCCTTGAAGCTGGCTCCTTCCATACCAGAAGGTAGAAGTTCTCTTTTTCACAGCCATGACAACTTATATGTCACAACCTTATGCCAACTTTTTCAAAGCAAAGATATAACTTGTACCTTTTATTATAATGAAAATTCTTTAGCTTCACTCAAAATAGACCATTTCACATATATGTATCTATAAATCACCCACCACGGCTCACTGTATGTAACATTTATTAAGATATACTCAGAAATAAGGAGGAAGTGGTCAATTCCACTCAAAAGAAATGAGGTAACATCAAGGGGTGGTTTCCCAAAGAAAATTTTAGAGTTTGTTTTCTGGAAAAAAAGTATAAAGTTACACTATTATTCCAGGGAGCTTCGTTGTTTTTTAACTGCTAAGAGAGCGTTCCTTGAGGGCAAAGCCTCTGTCTTAATCGTCTGTCTGCAGGGCTCAGCACAATGTCAATAACAGAGGTTGAATGAATTAATTGTTTTATACCAGAAGAAAGTTGGTCTAGCATTAAACTATGGACTTAATCTTTAAGACTTTTTCTCCTGCTATTGCAAATAAAGACGCAGTTTCTGATTTCTGATATCCATTATTTTCCCTGCATTAGGAGAATCTGATTAGATTCACATAGAAAATTTTCCTTCACTCCTTCTCTGAACTTGACTTCTTTATTTTGTGGCATGAAGAGTGATGGTAGGTCGGTACAGATTACAGATTTTCCTGCTCAGGCTTGGGAATTCATACTGGCCACATATACTCACATATGTATCCAGGTATGTCTATCCCTCTATGTCCATGAATAGGTTGGTGGGCAGCTGAATTCACACAAAAATCCTTCTCATTTTATTAAGGCTTAATGATGACAAAATAAAATGGTAAGAGTTCCTTATTTGTTTTTTTAAATGTTTTAATTTATTTCTGAGAGAGAGACTGTGTGAGCAGGGGAGGGTCAGAGAGAGAGGGAGATACAGAATCTGAAACAGACTCCAGGCTCTGAGCTAGCTGTCAGCACAGAGCCCGATGTGAGACTCGAACCCATGAACCATGAGATCATGACCTGAGCTGAAGTCGGATGCTTAACCAACTGAGCCACCCAGACGTCCCAAGAGCTCCTTATTTGTACAAAATCTGTATAGCCTCTTTTGTCATGACAAAGACATTTTCAGTTGTTTTGTTTTCTATTTTTTCTCGTTCTTCATTCCTACAGGCTTTTAAAATATGAACTATCTTGCTATAACAAGCTTCTTTATTTAAAAGTTCACAATAACACTTTATCTAATTCACAATGAGAATCAAAATAATTCATTTCTTAAGCTAATTAATATATGCTCCCTAATTCTAATACTATATTTAGTATAACCAAAGTACAATCTCTTTCTACTTCTCTTTTTTTTAATTTTTTTAAATAAGCTTAACACCCAATGTGGGGCTTGGACTCATGACCATGAGATCAAAAGTCACATGCTCTACTGACTAAGCCAGCCAGACACCCCATCCATATTTCACTTATTAATACAAGCAAGTTTCAACCACATAGCTGGCTACCAATGACCTATAGGTTATGCATTTGTGAAAGGAACACAACATTTCTGGATGAATGTTGATCACAGGCCCTGGTATTAAATTATGAATAGTCCTAAGAATTATTAGTGTGACATAATTGAGAATTATCAGTATACATATTTCCTCCTCCAAATCTGCCAGCATATTCAGTGATCTGGCCATCCTGCATTATGTAGAATAGGTTCCTTCTAAAATCATGAGGAAATATTAACTATGTACATTGATATAGATGAAACCTAAATATACTCAGTATTTCTAGCTAGAATATTCTGATGCATTTGCTTTGTCTAAACTATCCACGAGCCTAATTTTTTATTCACAGGTAACAGGAAATCATTTCTGGCTGAAAACTTGTTCTACACCAGGACTGTAAGATTTTTCCAGCTGGCATAGCAAAGAATACATTTCCAATTAAGTGAGTTCATTATGACTAATTTTACAGCCTACTGGTAGATTTATAACATACTATCTGAATGGTTTTGATAATTCTCAACTTTTAAAACATGTTATAAAAATCACTAATAGGAAATATCCCTCTGAATTTTTATAACAGCCTGTTATATGGAACCAGAAAAGATCCCAAATGGGTTCTAGTGCTCTCATTATCAGGTTGAGGCAGAACATGAGGAGGCTTACTGAAGGCTTTAGATCTGATAACTAACTCAATCTAAAATAATCATTTACAGACTAAGGATTTAAATCACAGCTTCCTGGGAGCAGGCAAAAGCAAAATCAAGTTCCAATTTATGGAGATTCTAGAAAAGCAGACAGATTCAAGGATTGGGCCTAATTTTTATGTAGGAAAATGGAGAGCAAATTAAAAAAAATAAATCTCAGATTAAGGCCTTTGTATGGCCTGGATGAGGATGGCTGGTGTCATGAAGAGACTGGGGCTCCTCCTTGGTTGCTCAGGTACTGGGACCCTACAGACTATGGCATCATCCAATCCCATGTACAATAATGAATAAGCCATTCCAAATTGATGGGACATTTAATAACACCAATGCGTTAAATATCTAGCAGCATTTGAAAAGTATGAATTATGTTATATTAAGAATAAGTAGAATCCTATGTATAACATGAGATTTGGAAGGTTACTAAAGACTGAAAGAAAATTAAATCAATGAAACAATTTCCCTTGAGATACTGTGTATTGCCATCATTTAACAAAATATAAGTTTCTGGCAAACTTATGCAACACACACACACAAAACACACAGGTTTAAAATGTGCTAAGGTGGCTGGATACAAAAACATTCTTCCAAAAAGGAGGTCTGTCTACTTGAAAACTAGTACTTTGAAATGAAAATGTGAATAATTGTAAATACTTATAAATGGAAGTAGAAGATATCAAGATCTACAGGAATAAAATGAAGTAATATTCAAATGTAAAATAAGGTCTGAACAAGGAGGGAGATACACCATGTTTAGTTATTCTATGTGCATTTTCTTCAAGTCATCTAAATTTAACTAATTGTAATTAGAATTTTGTCTCTCGGTCTTAGAAATAAGCCTTAAAATCTAAAGTACACGTGTTGTGATGACAACACAGTGTTGTAAAGAAGTGTTGAATCATTATATTGAACACCTGAAACTATTACACTATATTTTATTTTATTATTTTATTTTATTTTATTTTAATTTAATTTTATTTATTTCTAGGAGAGAGAGAGAGACAGCGTGAGCAGGGGAGGGTTAGAGAGAGAGAGAGTCACAGACTGAAACAGGTTCCAGGCTCTGAGCTGGCAGTCAGCAGCACAGAGACCGATGCGGGGCTCAAACCCATGAACCGCAAGATCATGACCTAAGCGAATGTCGGACGCTTAACCGACTAAGCCACCCAGGCGCCCCTACACTATATATTAACTACATAGAAGTCTTTGCTTACCAGCTAGCAGAATACATGATAAAATCTGTATGCTCAATAGGACCTACAGGCCTAATTGACAGGGTACATATGGGAAATCAAGCAGATATAAGTAAGACAATCCAAATATTAGAAAGAAGGCCAAATTCAGAGGAAGTGGGTAAATTATTTGAAAGAAAGTATTGGCACTATTACCTAACCAGAAAGTGCCTGAATGCCTATGTTACATCAGATGCAAAAGTAAATTTCAAATTTTTTGGTGTATCTGTTTTATTTTAAACTCTGCTCCCTAATCCACTACAAGATTCTCTTTCTGTGGGGAGGGTCAAGATGGTGGAAAAGGAGCTCCGTACTTGCAGTCGCGCCCATACATCACACAGAAAAGATCTGAAGCCATTGGAAACCTTACAAAACCTGAGAGATTGGGAGAAAAAGGACGCAGAATCCACTGAGAAAGCCTTCTAACGTGAGTGCGAACTGGGGAAGATAAAATCGGGCGGGATCTGAGACTCCAGGGTGGGAGACGATCCCCCTCTACCCTCTACGGGGAGTGAGAGGGGAAAAAGAGAGAGTCCGAAACAGAAAAACCTCCGCTCGGTGCATAGAAAGACCGTACTTGCCAAATACCTGCACACCAGGTCCCCTCGCGCCAACTGGTCCCAGGGGGGCTGAGCACACAAACTCCTTCTTTGTGCTGGCTCCCAGGGGCTGCACTTCAGAGGGTGGCGCGTCTGCCGCCATTGTAGCTCCCGGGCGACTGGGGCCCAAGAGAGCCACGCGGACACCGGGCGTCCGTGCTCCTGTCTGGATGGAACTATAGAGGGAAGGCAAAGAGCTAAAAACTGGGAAATTTGCCTGTGAGTTCATGTTTCAGGTGACGAGCCATAGAGGGACCTGGTTTTCCTCACTCTAGCAGGCTCAGGCTCTGCGACACAGCAGGGAAGCCCCCACCCATGCTCCATGCTCACCAGCGGACCCAGAGAAGGAAGCAGCGATTCTGACTCCGCCCCCAGAGCTCTGCAGGGGGCCTGGAATTGCCCCGTGGGTGTTGCCTGGGAAGCTGTGTCTAAGGCAATTTCAGCGGAGTTCATGGACTGGGATTTGGAGATTGGAACTGGCCTGGGTTGAAGAGTGCAACCAACTTTGGCTGCGCCCCTGGTACGGGGAGTTTACACGCCCAAAAAAAGAGAGGTGCAGCGCTTGGTTCAAGAAGGGACTGGAGCACCATCACTCTCCTCCCCACAACCGCCAAGAGAGAGCTCCTGCCTGAGGCATTGGATCACGCCACGCACATCCCTGCCTGAGAGGTGCCCTTCTCCCTTTTATTTATTTTTTTCTTCTTTTTTCTCTTTTTTCTCTTTTTTCCCCAGAACACTGACCTAATTAACTCTGGTCGCTGGCTTGCTTAAACAATCACAATGAGTCCATTCATGAAATTCTACACCTACTGACATTTTCATCTCTTTCTCACAGGAGTACTTAGACTATATAGTTTCTTAGGATAATTCCAGCATCCTTCTCTCACCTATCCAACCATATTCTACCCTTTACCTCTATGAAAAAAGCTTCTTATCCCTTCTGCCTGTTCATTCTATTTCCAATTTTGCCTCATCCCGCCCTATTTTCTCTCTTTCTCTATGCTCTTCAACCAGCTCTGCATACAAACGGCTATTTAACTGTAGCTGGGAAATCCAGTTATATGCTTTAAACCGTTCTTTGTCCATCAGTTTTCTTCTTTTTTCCTTTTCTTTTCCTTTTTGACCCTTTTATGTATTTTTTTTTAAATATTTTTTATTTGATTCTAGGAGAGAGAGAGAGAGAGACAGCGTGAGCAGGGGAGGGTCAGAGAGAGAGGGAGTCACAGACTGAAACAGGCTCCAGGCTCTGAGCTGGCAGTCAGCACAGAGCCCGACGCGGGGCTCAAACCCGCGAACCGCGAGATCATGACCTAAGCGAAAGTCAGACGCTTAACCGACTAAGCCACCCAGGCGCCCCCTTTTATGTATTTTATACTCCCTATAATTCGCCCTCCCTCCTCCATCTTTTCTCTTAACTTTTTCGTTCTCCATCTCGCTTTGCATCTTAGCTGCATTAGCCTATGCATTTGTGTGCTCCCGCTCCCTGTGTGTTTGTCTGTCTGTTTTCTTTTCCAGGGCTACCTCAAGAAACAAGCCAGAGTACACAAGGTGGAAAGTCCCAAATATCACTACGAATAGCAAAATAAAATAACCAAGGTCCCAACAAGAGAGACCAAGAGATACCACTCAAAAAACAATCTCTGTAAGGATAGGCCCCAGAAAGTCAAAGTCTTCTTGGATATAGCAGCGCTCATAGATACAGAGAGCATAACATGTCTTTAAAACCAACAAGAGCCAGAAAGCTAACTAAAATGATGAAATGAAAGAGCTCTCCTCCAAAGAAATGCCAAGAAGAAATGACAGCTAATGAACTGCTCAAAACAGATATCAGCAGCATAAGTGAACAAGATTTTAGAATAATAATGGTAAAATTAATAGCTGGGATGGGGCGCCTGGGTGGCTTATTTAAGCATCTGACTTTCGCTTAGGTCATGATCTCACGGTTCGTGGGTTCGAGCCCCACGTCGGGCTCTGTGCTCACTGCCAGCTCAGAGCCTGGAGCCTGTTTCAGTCTGTGACTCCCTCTCTCTCCGACCCTCCCCTGTTCAGGCTGTCTCTCTCTCTCTCTCTCTCCTAGAAATAAATAAAATACTTAAAAAAAATTAATAGCTGGTCTTGAAAAAAACATAGGGGACATCAAAGAAACTATGGCTACAGACAGAAAGGAAAATAAAAATAGGCATGGAGAATTAAAAAATGCGATAAATGAGATACATAAGAAGTTAGAGGCCTCCAATGCACGGATAGAAGAGGCAGAAAGGAGAATAAGTGATCTAGAAGACACCATTATAGAAAAACAAGAAGCTGACAAAAAAAGAGACAAATGGATCCAGGAACGGGAAAGAAGAATTCGACAGCTCAGCGATACAGTCAAACGCAACAATATCCGTATCATAGGAATCCCAGAAGAGGAAGAGAGAGGGAAAGGTGCTGAAGGAGTCCTGGAACAAAATATAGGAGAGACTTTCCCCGACCCGGGGAAGGAAGTCAATGTGGAAATACAAGAGGCTCAGAGGACTCCCCTCAGACGTAACTTGAATTGATCTTCTGAACGGCATATCATAGTAAAAATGGCAAAATACAAGGACAAAGAGAGAATTTTGAAAGCAGCTAGGGAGAAAAGGGCCCTAACATAAAAAGGGAAACCTATGAGAGTGGTGACAGACCTATCTAATGAAACGTGGCAGGCCAGAAGGAATGGCAGATCTTCAATGTGATGAAAAGTAAAAATTATTAGCCAAAAATCCTGTATCCAGCAAGTTTGTCATTCAAAATAGAAGGAGAGATAAAAACCTTTCCAAATAAACAGAAATTGAAAGAATTTGTCACCACTAAGCCAGCCCTACAAGAAATTCTGAGGGAGACGCTCTGAAGGAAAGGTAGCAAGGAACAAGATACCAGAGACACCACCACAAACATGAACCCTACAAAAGATACAAAGACTCTAAACCCACATATTTCAATAATAACACTGAATGTCAATTGGCTGAATCAAAAGACATAGGGTAGCAGAATGGATTAAGAAGCAAAGTCCATCTATATGCTGTCTACAAGAAACTCATTTTAGAAGGGAAGATACCTTCAGATTAAAAGTAAGAGGATGGAGAAATATATATCATGCTACAGGAAATCAAAAGAAAGCCGGAGTAGTGATACTTATATCAGACAAACTGGACTTTAAATTAAAGACAATCACAGGAGATGAAGAAGGGCACTACATAATAATTACAGGGTCCATCCATCAGGAAGAACTAACAATCATAAATGTCTATGCAACGAATATGGGAGCACCTAAATATCTAAAGCAATTAATCACAAACAGAAACAAGCTTATAGATAAGAATGTGCTAATAGCAGGGGACTTTAATACTCCGCTTACAGCAATGGATAGGTCAACCAGACAGAAAATCACTAAAGAAATAATGGACTTGAAAGATA
Source organism: Proteles cristata cristata (assembly GCA_017311185.1). Classification (NCBI taxonomy): domain Eukaryota; kingdom Metazoa; phylum Chordata; class Mammalia; order Carnivora; family Hyaenidae; genus Proteles; species Proteles cristata. Next base: position 459,165 of record JAESUZ010000872.1, read on the forward strand.
CAGTGGACCAGATGGATCTGACGGATATATTTAGAACTTTACATCCTGAGGCCAGGGAATTTACTTTCTTCTCAAGTGCGCATGGCACATTCTCCAAGACAGATCACATACTGGGACATAAAGCAGCCCTCAATAAATATAAAAGAATAGAGATCATACCATGCACACTGTCAGATCATAATGCTTTGAAACTTGAAATCAATTACAGGAAGAAGTCTGGAAAACTTCCAAAAACATGGAGGTTAAAGAACACCCTTCTAAAGAATGAACATCCAATCAGGCAATTAGAGATGAAATTAAAAAATATATGGAAACAAATGAAAATGAAAACACAACAATTCAAAATCTATGGGATGCGGCAAAGTCAGTCCTAAGAGGAAAGTACATTGCTCTCCAGGCCTATTTCAAGAGATTAGAAAAAGCGCAAGTGCAAAATCTAACAGCTCACCTAAAGGAACTAGAGGCAGAGCAACAAGAACGCCTAAACCCAGTAGAAGAAGAGAAATAGTAAAAATTAGAGCAGAAATAAACAACATAGAGACCAAAGAAACAATCGAACAGATCCATGAAACCAAGAGTTGGTTTTTTGAAAAAGTAAACAAAATTGACAAACCTCTAGCCAGACTTATCCAAAAGAAAAGAGAGCACCCAAATAGACAAAATTATGAATGAAAATGGACTTATTACAACCAACCCCTCAGAAATACAAGCAATTATCAGGGAATACTATGAAAAATTATATGCCAACAAATTGGACAACTTAGAAGAAATGGACAAATTTCTAAACACACACTCACTACCAAAATTCACATGAGAAGAAATCGAAAACCTGAACAGACCCATAACAAGTGAAGAAATCGAATCAGTTATCAAAAATCTCCCAATAAATAAAAGCTTTGGACCTGATGGCTTCCCTGAGGAATTCTACCAGACATTTAAAATGGAATTAATCCCAATTCTTCCTAAGCTATTCCAAAAAATAGAAAGCGAAGGAAAACTCCCGGACTCATTTTATGAGCGAGCATCACTCTGATTCCCAAGCCAGACAGAGATCCAGCAAAAAAAGAGAACTATAGGCCAATATCCTTGATGAATACGGATGCAAAAATCGTCAACAAGATCCTTGCAAATCGAATCCAGCAGCACATAAAAAGAATCATCCACCAAGATCAAGTGGGATTCATTGCTGGGTTACAGGGCTGGTTCAACACAGCAAATCAATCAGTGTGATACATCATATCAATAAAAGAAAAGATAAAGACCATATGATCCTGTCAATAGATGCAGAAAAAGCATTTGACAAAATACAGCATCCCTTCTTAATAAAGACTCTCGAGAAAGTTGGGATAGAAGGAGCCTACTTAAACATCATCAAAACCATCTATGAGAAGCCTTCAGCTAACATCATCCTCAACGGGGAAAAACTGAGAGCTTTCCCCCTGAGATCAGGAACATGACAGGGATGTCCACTCTCACCACTGTTGTTTAACATAGTGCTGGAAGTCCTAGCATCAGCCATCAGACAACAAAAGGAAATCGAAGGCATCAGAACTGGCAAAGAGGAAGTCAAACTTTCACTCTTCGCAGATGACATGATACTCTACATAGAAAACCCGACAGATTCCACCAGAAGCCTACTAGAACTGATCCAAGAATTCAGCCAAGTTGCAGGGTACAAAATCAACGTACAGAAATCGGTTGCATTTTATACACCAACAATGAAGCAACAGAAAGAGAAATCAAGAAACTGATCCCATTCACAATTGCACAAAAAACCATAAAATACCTCAAAATAAACCTAACCAAGGATACAAAAGATCTGTATGATGAAAACTATAGAAAACTTATGAAGGAAATTGAAGAAGACACAAAGAAATGGAAAAACATTCCATGCTCATGGATGGGAAGAATAAATATAGTTAAGATGTCATTACTACCTAAGGCACTCTACACATTCAATGCAATTCCAATCAAAATTGCACCAACATACTTCTCAAAACAAGAACAAACTATCCTCAAATGTGTATGGAACCACAAAAGACCCCGAATAGCCAAAGTAATCCTGAAAAATAAAACCAAAACGGGAGGGATCACCATCCCAGACTTTAGCCTCTACTACAAAGCTGTCATCATCAAGACAGTATGGTATTGGCACAAAAACAGACACATAGACCAATGGAACAGAATTGAGAACTCAGAAGTGGACCCAAAGTATACAGCCAACTAATCTTTGACAAAGCAGGAAAGAATATCCAATGGAAAAAAAGACAGCCTTTTTAACAGATGGTGTTGGGAGAACTGGACAGCAACATGCAGAAGAATGAAACTAGATCATTTTCTCACACCATGCACAAAAATAAACTCTAAATGGATAAAGGACCTGAACGTGAGACAGGAAACTATCAACACCCTAGAGGAGAAAGCAGGAAACAACCTCCTTGACCTCCACCGCAGCAACTTCTTACTTGACACATCCCCAAAAGCAAGGGAATCAAGAGCAAAAATAACTATTGGGACCTCATCAAGATTAAAAGCTTCTGCACAGCCAAGGAAACAACCCAGAAAATTAATAGGCAACCAACGGAATGGGAAAAGATAGTTGCAAATGACATATCAGATAAAGGGTTATATCCAGAATCTATAAGGAACTCACCAAACTACACGCCCGAAAAACAAACAACCCAGTGAGGAAATGGGCAGAAGATATGAACAGACACTTCTCCAAAGAGGACATTCAGATGGCCAACAGACACATGAAACGATGCTCAGCATCCCTCCTCATCAGGGAAATACAAATCAAAACCACACTGAGATACCACCTCACGCCAGTCAGAGTGGCTCAAATGAGCAAATCAGAGAACTCTCGACGCTGGCGACGATGTGGAGAAACGGGCACCCTCCTACACTGTTGGTGAGAATGTAAACTTGTATAGCCCCTCTGGAAAACAGTGTGGAGGTTCTTCAGGAAACTAACAATAGAACTCCCCTATGACCCAGCAATAGCACTGCTAGGAATTTATCCAAGGAATACAGAAATGCTGATGCATACGAGTACCTGTACCCCAATGTTCATAGCAGCACTCTCCACAATAGCTAAAACATGGAAAGAGCCTAAGTGTCCATCAACAGACGAATGGATCAAGAAGATGTGGTTTATCTATACCATGGAATACTATATGGCAATGATAAACAATGAATGACATGGATGGAACTTGAAGGTGTTATGCTGAGTGAAATAAGTCAGGCAGAGAAGGACAAATACCATATGTTTGCACGTATAGGAGGATAAGGAGGAACTTGACTGAGTAACAAGAGGGAGAAGAAGGGGGGAAATGGTGGGGGAAAGAGAGAAGCAAACCATGAGAGACTCTTGAATGATGACAAAAACTGAGGACTGATGGTTGTGGGGGGGAGGGGGGAGATGGGCATGGAGGAGGGCACTTGTGGGGACGAGCACTGAGTGTTATATGGAAACTAATTTGACAATAAACTATTAGAAAAAAAAAAGATTCTCTTTCTGCAGACCACACAACTGTATTTGCTCTTCCATTTTTATTTAGTTGCTCATCTGTCTCCTTCTCCTAGACTCACTCCTATCTAGCTTATCAAAAGAGAAATTATTCCTATATGCAAATCTCCAGGTCTGACTTAGATTAGAATATTCTTGGAATATGTATGCACTTTGGCATGAAAAACACAGTGATCCTTGAGAGATAAACATGTTAGAAAACACCAGAAATATCAATATTTGAGGTAAGCTCTACCTCATTTTATTTTAGATGATGCAGATTAATTACTTTGAATTCTAAATTAGGACCAAAAATACTTCTTACCAAGTATTTGTCATTTAACTATATGTGTAACTGATATACTTTTAATTCCAGAAAATCAACTTTTATCTTTTTATGGTAGTACCCAAATTGAGATGAACCCAGGCATTTTCTAAGTTTCTATATATATTTCATACATGAAATTGCTTTCTCCTTCTGGCTGTATTTGATGTGCACTTATTATTCATGTTGTCACTCAAAGACAGCATAGGCCACACACGGTTCAAAAAACTACATAGTGATATAGTTATCTTATCTGATATCTCCCTTTGTTTAGATCCCATTGGGCAATGTGTAGAAGCCTGCCTTTTTCAGAAAATAAATGTACAATAAATCTCTTCCTATTATTTTCATCAGTGTATCTTTAAAGTTTCCTTCACCGCAAAAATAGTGGTATACCATCGCTGAAGGATGAACTTTTAGGTAAACAAAACTCCAAAAGACTTTAACTCTTCATAAAAAAAACCCCATATTTGTACTGTGTTTTAGTTATAGCCTCCAAACACATATATAGACACATATATACAGCCAGTAGGAGAAAGCATTTTCATGTAGTAAATGTAAAAACACAGAAAATGCCATGCCTGCCTTCATCTCAATTTGGATACACACACACACACACACACACACACACACACACACACAAAGTTTACACTCAACTAATTTTATGTGTGTTTATAATATTGGATTATAATCTAAGTTAATAAGTCAAATAATATCTTAGATACTTGTTAGAATTATGATTTTTCCTTTCAATTTTCCTCATGTGTATACATTGTCATATGTTCTATGAACACTAGTACTTTTAAAAAATAGTTTTCCTTAGGACTCATAGCTCTAATTTCTATATCATTAGGAAAAAGAAAGCCTCTCCAACAAATAGTGTTGAGAAAACTGGATAGCAACATGTAAAAGAATGAAACTGGATCACACACACACACACACACACACACACACACACACACAATTCAAAATGGATTAAAGACCTAAATGTGGGACAAAGCCATAAAAATCATTTATGAGAATACAGGCAGTAATCTCTTTGACATTGCCTGTAGCAATTCTAGATAGGTCTCCTGAGGCAGGGGAAACAAAAGCAAAAATGAAACATTGGGACTTCATCAGATAAACATCTTCTGTACAGTGAAGGGAACAATCAACAAAACTAAAGGCAACCTTCAGAGTGGGATAAACTATTTGCAAATGACATATCTGATAAAAGGTTGGTACCTAAATTATAAAAGAACTTATAAAACTTAACACCCAAAACCCAAAATAATTCAATTAAAAAAATGGACAGAAGACACGAATAGATATTTTTCCAAAGAGGACATCTAGATGTCCAGTAGGCACATGAAAAGATATTCAAGATCACTGAACAGGGAAATGCAAATCAAAACTACAATGATATATTACCGCACAATCAGAATGGCTAAAATCAACACCACAGGAAAACAAGAGGAGTTGGCAAGGGTGACAAGAAAGGGGGATCATCTGACACCTGTTGATGGGAATTCAAACTGGTGCAACCACTTTGGAACACAGCATGGAGGTTCCTCAAAAGTTGTAAGTACAATTACCTTATGATCCAGAAATTGCACTACTAGGTATTTACTAAAGTATACAAAAATACTGATTTGAAGGGAGACATGCACCCTGAGTTTTAGAGCAGCATTATCTACAATAGTCAAATTATGGAAAGAGTCCAAATGCCCACAGACTAAAGAATGGATAAAAAAGAAATGGTGTGTGCATGTGTGTGTGTATGTGTGTGTATAAGTGTTTTCATTTTAAGTTCTTTATAATATAGATGCCAACCCCTTATCAGATGTCGTTTACAAATATTTTACCCCATTCCAAAGGTTGCCTTTTAGTTTGTGTACACACACATGCACACACAATGGAATATAAGTCATGAAAAAATAGAATACTGACATTTGCAATGACATTGATGGAGCTAGGGAGGATTATGCTAAGCGACATAAATTAGAGAAAGAAATACAATATGATTTTACTCATTTGGAATTTAAGAAACAAAACAGATTAACATAGAGGGACAATAGAGGCAAATGAGGAAATATACTTGACTAGAAAGAACTGAGAGTTACTGGAAGAGAGGTATTTGTGGAGGTGGGGGGTAGGTTAAATGGGTCATAGGTACTAAGAAGGGCACTTGTGATGAGAACTGGGTATTGTATGTAAGTGATAAATCACAAATTCTATACCTGAAACTAGTATTTTATTGTATGTTAACTGGAATTTAAATAAAACCTTATAAAAATAAATATCTTTTTTATGCATTCTCGTATCTCCAACTTTTGGGCAAAGAAATTCTACATTGGCATTTAGCCATTTAAAAATTCATTAATTTACTTTACACTTGCAAAAACAGAAAATGATCATTATCCGTGCTTGAAGTTATGAAGTGATCATGTAGACAAATTCATCATTTGTTGCGGCAAGTGCTAAAGATTATGTGAATCCTTCATATCAAGAAAACTTAGATACAACACATTTAACTTCTATGTTGTTAATGCTTTATACATTATAATTGTAAAACACAATTCAAAAGGTAACAAAACAAACATATTGTTTACCCTTATTTGAATATATCAGATTTGAGTATCTAGTTTTAGGGAAAGGGGAAGTGAAATTTCAGTCATAGCACCTGCTATTTACACATTTGATATGTAGCTTTTATCATAATAGTTGTATAGAAAACGCTTATATTATTAAAAAAAAAGGCTAAATTAAGTCATTAGCATACACAGTTCATTATAGGCCATCTTGGCTTCCCTATGTATATATTCTTAAATATAATCTGCATGTAATATAATGATTTGAAAAATATGTACAAAGTTAATATAGTATTTCAAACCTGTCATTGCTTGGCTTAAAAACAGATAAATATTAAATAGAAATATAGAGGTGTCTGGTGACTCAGTCAGTTAAGCATCAGATTCTTGAGCTCAGTTCAGTTCATGATCTCATGGTTTGTCAGATCGAGTCCCACATTAGGTTCTGTGTAGAGAGTGCGAAGCCTGCTTGGGATTCTTTCTCTCCCTCCTCTCTCTGCCCTTCCCTCACTTTGTTTGTCTTTCAAAATTCAAAAAAATTTTTTAATGTTTTATTTATTTTTGAGAGAGAGATAGAGACGGCATGAGCAGGGGAGGGTGAGAGAGAGGGGGAGACACAGAATCAGAAGTAGGCTCCAGGATCTGAGCTAGCTGTCAGCACAGGGCTCGAACCCATGAACCGTGAGATCATGACCTGAGCCAAAGTCAGACACTCAACCGACTGAGCCACCCAGGCGCCCCATAAAATTAAAAAAACTTTAAACAGAAATATAAAGTGTACAATTCCTCATTCTAAAAATTAATGTTAATGTGGCAGAGAAGTCGGGGGACCCAAAGTTCCCTCATCTCTCAAACTGAGCAGTATTAAGGCCAGAAGACTTGGAATTCCAGGAATCAGGTTACACAGTGACAAAAACACCTCCAGGGACTGAAAGGGACAACCTGGCAGGCCACAGGTGAGTGACTGCAAATTGGAAGAGATAAAATGGGAAGCGGAGGCACAGAGGGGAGGGATCCCTTTTTGTGGGGAGACAAAAGGAAGAGAAAGAGTGGCTATGAGAGTCTATGATTGTACCTGGACAAGAAAAACCTCCCCAGACCACGAACCAGACAAGAGAATGAAAAAACTGGAGAAAGAACCAATTTCTAACTTGCAAATGGTCTTAACAGTGAGGATCCAGGGTTTCAAGGCCTTCTTTGAACTGGGGATGTCCACCCTGTACAAATGCCTGGGGAAGAGGGGAGCCAGCCTCAAGCTTAGTAATGCGCTCAAAGGAACAGAGAGAGAAGTCCACTCCCTTAAGTGCTGTGTGAAGAAGGTATATTCCCACTGCAAGGACAAAAGACCCTGTGGGTGCCCACCAGCCAGAGACACTTGGCCAGCTGGGCAACCCAGAACCGGGTTGCACATAGCAGGATCCTTTAAGACCTCAGGGTCTGAATCCTAGCTGAGCACCTGGGAGGCACGACATACTCTGGAATTAGACAAACTGACCCACTCGTGCCTGCATGGCACTGTGCAGATGGCCTGAACAGAGTGATCTGGGACACTGGTCTGGGGAGGAGAGACTGGGGTGTCACCATCTTTCTCCCTATCACCAACAAGATAGGGCTTCAGGGAACAGACAGCTGGCACACAGTGGGGGCTGGACCTGCCTACACCAAACCACACTCTGCATTAAATCCTATAAGTTCTCTGATTCTCTGCCTTCTTTTTTCTTTCTTTTTGCTTTTCATTTCCCCCACTCCTGTAATTTCTCTCTTTGTATGGGATAAGGCTTCTTCCACCAGTCCCCCCCACCACTTTTCTAAATGTTTCCAGGTTTACTTCAATGAACAAATCAAAGCATACCATGTGGAAGTTCCAAACCACCACTAAGAATAGGGAGATAAAACAGAGTCACAACAGAGAGCATGCAACAGAGTCCAAAAACACCTGATTGGCCAGGCCCTGGACAGTATATGACCCCTTTTTTAATATAGTAGTGCTCACAGGTGCAGAACACATAACTGTCTATTAAACATGTAAGGGCAGAAAAGTAGCCAAAATGATGAAATGGAAGAATTATCTTCAAAGGAAATTACAGGAAGAAATGTCAACTAGAGAATTGCTCAAAACAGACATATATAATATCTCTGGTACAGAATTTAGAATACTCATAAGATTAATAGCTGAAATTGAAAAAAGCAAGGAAGACAGAAAATCTATTGCTGCAGAATTCAAGGAAGTAATAGTCATTACAAATTAAGAAATGTTGTAAATGAGGTGCAAAATAAACTAGATGCAGTAACAGCAAGGATGGAGGAAGCAGAGGGGAGAATAAGTGAAATAGAAGATAAAATTATGGAAAATGATGAAGCTGAGAAAAAGCTAGATAAGAAAACTAGACTATGAGGGTAGAATTAGAGAACTAAGTGGTTCAATGAAACATAATATACCTGTATCATAGGAGTTCCATAAGAAGAGAAAGAAGTGGGCAGAAAACTTAAATTATAGCTGAGAACTTCCCTAATCTGGGGAAGGATGCAGAAATCCAGATCCAGGAGGCACAGAAAACTCCCTTCAGATTCAACAAGAATAGGCCTTCTCCACAGCATATCATAGTGAAACTGGCAAAATACAAAAATAGAGAATTCTGAAAGCAGCTAGGAACAAATGGGCCTTAACCTACAAGGGTAGACACATAAGGGTGGTAGAACGTGTCCACTGAAACTTGCTGACCAGAAGGGATTGGCAGGAAATCATCAATGTGCTGAATAGGAAAAAGATATGTAGCGAAGAATCCTTTTATCCATCAAGGCTGTCATTTAGAATAGAAGAAGAAATAGAGGCTTTGCCAGACAAACAAAAACTGAAGGAGTTCATGACCACTAAACCAGCCCTGCAAGAAGTCCTAAGGGGGACTCCGAGATGAATGATGCAAAGACTACAAACGATCAGAGACATCACCATAATCATGAAACCTACAGATAACAAATGACACTAAATCCGTATCTTTCAATAACAATGCTGAGTGAAAATGGACTTGATACCCCAAAAAGACATAGGGCATCAGAAAGGATTAAGAAAAAAAAAAGATCTATCTATAAGCTATCTACAAGAGACTCATTTTAGACCTAGGGCACCTTCAGATTGAAACTGAGGGGATGGAGAACCATCTATCATGCTACTGAAAGTCAAAAGAAAGCTAGAGTAGCCATAGTTATATCAAACTAGATTTTAAACTGAAGGCTGTAACAAAAGCTGAAGAAGGGCATTATATCATAACTATGGGGTGTATCATCAAGAAGAGCTAACAATTGTAAATGTTTGTCCTCAACATGAAATGACCAAATACATAAATCAACTAATAAAAAACATAAGCAATCTTATTGATTAAAAAAAAACAGTAATTGCAGGGGACTTTAATACTCCACTTATAGCAATGGGCAGGAAAAAAAAATCAATAAAGAAACAATGGCCCTGAATGATACATTGGATCAGATGGACTTGACATATATATTCAGAACTTTTCATCCAAAAGCAGTAGAATATACATTCTTCTTGATTGCACGTGGAACATTCTCTAAGATAGGTCACCTACTGTCTCACAAAACAGCCCTCAATAAATATAAAAGAATTAAGATCATACCATGAATATTTGCAGATCACAATACTCTTCAAATCAACTGCAAGAAAAAATTTGGAAAGCCTACAAATGCATGGAGGTTAAACAACGTCCTACTAAAGAATGAATGGGTCAATCATGCAATTGAAGAAATTTAAAAATATATGGAAGCAAATGAAAATAAAAACACGACTTGGGGCACACCGGTGGCTGAGTAAGTTAAGCATCTGACTTTGGCTCAGGTCATGATCTCACAGCTCATGTTCAAGCTCCGCATCAGGCTCTGTGCTGACAGCTCAGAGCTTGTAGCCTGCTTCAGATTCTGTGTCTTCCTCTCTTTCTATACCTTGCCCACTCACATGGTCTCTCAAAAATAAATAGCCATTAAAAAAGTAAGAAAAAAGAGGGGCGCCTGGGTGGCTTAGTCGGTTAAGCGTCCGACTTTCACTTAGGTCATGATCTCGCGGTTCGTGGGTTCGAGCCCCGCGTCGGGCTCTGTGCTGACTGCCAGCTCGGAGCCTGAAGCCTGTTTCAGTCTGTGACTCCCTCTCTCTCTGACCCTCCCCTGCTCATGCTGTCTCTCTCTCTCTCTCTCTCTCTCTCCTAGAAATAAATAAAACATTTAAAAAAAATTTTTTTTAAAATTAAGAAAAAAGAAAATGAAAACATGACAGTCCAAGCCTTTTGAGATGAAACACAGGCAATCCCAAAAGGAAAATACATTGTAATCCAGGCCTATCTCAAGAAAAATCCCAAATACAAAAATAACTGCACACCTAAAGGGACTAGAAGCAGAACAGCAGAGAGACCCCAAAGCTAGCAAAAGAAGAGAAATAATAAAGATTGGAGCAGAAATAAACAATATAGAATAATAAAAAACCTACAGTAAATCAATGAAACTGAGAGTTTTTAAAAAAATAAACAAAGTGGATAAATCCATAGCCAGCCTTCTTTAAAGAAAAGAGAGGACCCAAAGAGGTAAAATGATGAATGGTAAAGGACATAGTACAACGAACACCACAGAAGTACAAAAAAATTAGAGAATACTATGAAAAAGTATATGTCAAAAAGCTGGACAACCTGGTAGAAATGGACAAATTCCTAGACACCCACATACTACCCAAACTCAAATGGGAAGAAATACAAGATTTGAACAGGTCCATAACCAGTGAAGAAACAGAATCAGTTATCAAAAATCTCCCAACAAATAAGAATCCAGGGCCATATGGTTTCCTAGGGGAATTCTACTAGACATTTAAAGGGGAGTTAATCCTTTCCTTCTCAAGCTGTTCCAAGAAAATAGAAATGGAAGGAAAGCTTCTGGAGTCTTTCTATGAAGACAGCATTACCTTGATTCCCAAACCAAAGACCCAACAAAAAAGGAAGATTACAAGCAAATATCCCTGATGAACATGAATGAAAAAATGCTCAACAAGATCCCAGTAAATGAATTCAGCAGTATGTTAAAATAATCATTCACCATGATCAAGTGGGATTCATTTCTAGGCTGCAGGACTGGTTCAGTATTCACAAATAAATCAATGTGATACATCATATTAATAGAAGAAAAAAAATCATGATCCTGTCAACAGATGCAGAAAAAAGCATTTGACAAAATACAGCATCCTTTCTTAATAAAACCCACAAGAAATTCAGGATAGAGGGAATATACCTAAACATCATAAGAAGCCATATATAAAAAGCCCACAGCTAATATCATCCTCAATGGGGAAAAACTGAGAGCTTTCTCCCTGAGATCAGGAACACGACAAGGATGTCCACTCTCACCACTGTTGTTTTACATAGTGCTGGAAGTCCTAGCCTCAGCAATCAGACAACAAAATGAAATCAAAGACATCCAAATTGGCAAGGAAGGAGTCAAACTTTCACTCTCCACATACAACATGATACTATATGTGGAAAACTGAAAAGACTCCACCAAAAAGCTTCTAGAACTAATACATGAATCCAGAAAAGTCACAGGACAAAAATCAATGTACAGAAATTGGTTGCATTTCTATACACCAATAATGAAGCAACAGAAAGAAATCAAGAAACCGATCCCATTCACAACTGCAAGAAGCATAAAATATCTAGCACTACACCTAAAAAGATCTAAGAGATATGTATGATGAAATGATAGAAAACTTATGAGCAAAATTGAAGACACAAAGAAATGGAAAAACATTCCATGCTCATATTGGAACAACTATTGTTAAAATGTCAATACTACCTAAAGAAATCCCAACATATCAATACAATCCCAATCAAAATTGCACCAGCATTATTCTCAGAGCTAGAACAAACAATCTTAAAATTTCTAGGGAAACACAGAAGACCCCAAATAGCCAACGTAATGGTTAAAAAAGAAAACCAACATGCAGGAGGTATCACAGGCTTTATCCTCCACTACAAAGCTGTAATCATGAGGACAGTACAGTATCAGCACAAAAACACAGACTAAGGAAACCAAATAGAGAACCCAGAGCTGGACTCACAAATGTGTGGCTAACTACTCTTTGACAGGGCAAGAATGAGGGAGTATTCAATGGAAATGGTGATGGGAGAACTGGACAGCATCATGAAGAATTAAACTGGACCACTTTCTTACACCATACACAAAAATAAAATCAAAATGGATGGAAGGCCTAAAACGTGAGGTAGGAAACCATTAGAACCCTAGAGGAGAAAACAGGCAACAACCTCTTTGACCTCAGCCACAGAAACTTCTTTCTTGACACATCTCCAAAGGCAAGGGAGATGCAAAAGCAAAAATGAAATATTGGGACTCCAACAAGATAAAAACTGCACTGCAAAGGAAACAGCCAACAAAATTAAAAGTCAATGGACACTTTAGGAGAAGATATTTGCAAATGACATATTGAATACAGGATTAGTATCCAAAATCTATAAAGAATTTACCAAATTCAATACACCAAAGTCAAATAATCTAGTTTATGGATTTGTGCCAATTATGGGCAAAAGACATGAATAGACACTTTTCCAAAAAAAGACGTCCAGATGGCAAACAGACACATGAAAGGATCACTCATCATTAGGAAAATACAAAACAAAACCTCATTGAGGTAATACCTCATACCAGTCAGAGTGGCTAAAACAACTCAGCAAACAGTAGATGTTGGCAAGGATGTGGATAAACTGGAACACTCTTGCACTGCTGGATGGGAATGCAAACTGGTGCAGCCACTCTGGAAAACAGTATGGAGATTCCTCAAAAAATTAAAAATAGAATTACCCTATGACCCAGCAATAGCACTACTATGAATTTATCCAAAGGATCCAGGAGTGCTGGTTCAAAGGGGCACACGTACCAATATTTAAAGCATCACTTTCAACAACAGCCAAATTATGGAAAGAGCCCACATATCCATCAACTGATGAATACATAAGGAAGACTTTATATATACACTATAATACCACTTGGCAATGTGAAAGAATAAAATTTTGCTGTTATTTGCAACAATGTGGATGGAAATAGGGTTATTATGCTGAGTAAAATAAGTCAGTCAGACAAAGACAGATGTCAGATTTTCACTCAAATGCAGGGTTGGAAAAACTTAACAGAAGACTATGGGGGAAAGGAAGGGGAAAAATAGTTTCAAACAGAGAGGAAGTAAATCAATAAGAGACTCTGAAATACAGAGAACAAACTGAGGATTGATGGGGGTTGGACGTGAGGGGAAAAAGGGTAATGGGCAAGGAGGAAGGCACTTGTTGGGATGAGCACTCAGTGTTGTATGTAAGTGATGAATCGTGGGAATCTACTCCCAAAGGCAAGGACACACTGTATACACTGCATGTTAGCTAACTTGACAATAAATTATATTTAGAAAAAATTAAGAAACTTCTACCTCTATAATAAACATAATAATCTCACCCAAGGATGGGGCGCCTGGGTGGCTCAGTCAGTTAAGTGTCTGACTTCAGCTCAGGTCATGATCTCACGGCTCATGGGTTCAAGCCCTGCATTGGGCTCTGGGTTGACAGTTAGCTCAGAGCCTGGAGCCTGTTTCAGATTCTGTGTCTCCCTCTCTCTCTGCCCCTCCCCAGCTCATCTTCTGTCTCTCTGTCTCAAAAATAAATAAATGTTAAAAAATTAAAAAAAAAATCTCACCCAAGGAGAAGAAAATAATTTTATAAAGAATGTTTGCATAATAGAAATAAAATTGTTACCCAAAAAAATCAAAATAAGCTTTCAATATTATGAATATTTGTGTCTATTATTCAATATTTCAGTAGAAAAGGACAAAAAGGAATTTCTGGGTACTATTTGTAAGGACATAAAAGGTCCTGCTTGGCAAAAATTGGGACAAGAAGGTTACCAAATGTTGTTTAATATCAAGTTGGAAACTAATTGGATTCCATACCTTGTAGTCATGTATTCAACATGTTCCAGGGCATTTAGTCACCCAAGTTCCATTATTGGTGCTGGTTCATTTTCTGCTCACAATAAATACAGTCTAGATAAAAAGAAAATAAAGCAAAACAAGTTATATAAGATTTTTAAAATTTAAGCCTGTAATATATGGTATGAATCTAGAAGAATGTTATGCAAAAAACCAAAACAAAACAAAACAAAAAACCCAAGAAAGGTAAATAGGATTGGTAGATGAGCACATTCTTGTAGAAATCAAAATTTAAAATAAAATCAATTATTTTTCACAAAAACAATACAAGGTGAATAAATGGAGATTCAAAAAGAGACAAGAAATTTAAATATTGGAATGTACTTTAAGAAAATGTCATTTTAAGAGTAGTCTATCATTTACAAGGAAAATTGACTTCTATATTAAAGTATGTTTATACCTTAAGTTTCACTGACCATGGATAGTTTCATTCATAATGATGCCCAGATCTCCCTGTCCTCATTCATGAAACGTTCAAACTCAAGTGAAAAATAGTGTTTCATCTGACTTCTGCAAAGGAAAGACATTTTAACATGTGGTTAAATCAAGCAAAGGGAATACTGAACTTAGTTCTCAAAGTATCAATTGAGAAATGTAAAATTTAGCCAAAAATATAGGCTGATTGATGCCAAAACTTTTGACTAATTTCCCCACTTAGCTTATTTGGGGTTTTGACATATTAGGCATTTTTCAAAATTGTATCATCCTGAAACAAAAATGGAAGATTGAAAATAATTTTTTAAAAAAGATTATCCTTTTAAAATACATGTACCGGGGCGCCTGGGTGGCTTAGTCGGTTAAGCGTCCGACTTTCGCTTAGGTCATGATCTCGCGGTTCGTGGGTTCGAGCCCCGCGTCGGGCTCTGTGCTGACTGCCAGCTCAGAGCCTGAAGCCTGTTTCAGGGTCTGTGTCTCCCTCTCTCTCCGACCCTCCCCTGCTCACGCTGTCTTTCTCTCTCTCCTTGAAATAAATTAAAAAAAAAAAACATTAAAAAAATTTAAAATAAAATAAAATAAAATACATGTACCATTGGAAAGCGTCATATGAATGAATATTAAACAGTTCTTGACTTTAAGTAACATCCTTTACCTTACTTATCTCTGTATTTTTAATGAATTTTCGCTGTTTTTCCTAGTCTTATTTGTGTTTCTGAATCCTTGTTGAGAAGGTAAAATATTTCCTGAATACATAAGGGGCTGTTCGGGACAGACAGAGTAGGGATGCTATTATGGCTGCCTCATGAATGCTGAGGAAAAAAATATATATTGATAACTATAAATTACTACTTCTACCTAAGAGACAAAGAACATTTAAGTCTGCAGGAACGACCTTAATTTCTAACAAAATTATTTTTTTCAAGTTTTTGTAGTACCTTTCTCTACTGAATCTCTCCTTCATTTTACTCAATCACTGCCTATAGACATTTCTAAGAGTGTTACTTCCCAGCGGAATATCATCTCTTCTTAGGGACTATGTCTAACAGTTCAGCAACCACAGGAAGATTGTGTAAGTTTAAAGAAAGATAATTTTTCTGTACACAGTTAGTAGAACTAGAGTTTAAAAAAATACTTTAAGGTATTTAGGGAAAACATTCACATTATGTTCCCAAGATATGGAAAACCACTTTCTATGAGAAAATAAAGGACCAAGCCAGCATTCCTTAAGAGTGTCTGATAAAATTTTAACCTTACTTGTTCCACCTGTCCAAAATGTAAAAAGTTTATTTTTCTTCATAATAATGTAATTATTGGTAAGTAAATTACATAATAATGTAATGTAATGGTAGTAATTTTGTCTTTTACATATCGGGTGATCTATATATATAATATTGCATGGTACAGTACAAAGAACAAATACTAACCCTCAGTCAGTCACTCTAAATCAACACATCATCCAGAGACCTCTATCTGTGATATGGTCATGGCACTTGCGATGAAAAATCGTCAATATCTTGCATGCAGGAATAGTAAACTTATACATATTATGTGCTAGGTAAATAATTTTTCTCTTATTATTAAAATACTTACCAGATTCAACTTAAATGTTTTAACTATCATACCTAATCCCTAGTAAAGGGGCTCTGGATCTAGAACTAATTGAATAAGTAGGTTAGTTCCAAAATTGCTGAATAAATGTTAATACATTTTGGCATTTGTCCTTATGGAACTGTAGTTTAAATGCTCTAAAAAAAAAAAAAAAAGAAACTTCAGTAAATGTGTTATTTAATTAAACAAAACAAAAAAATGGAGAAGAGTGCTCTCCTTAGAAATTACTCCCTTCCTTGGGGCACCTGAGTGGCTCAGTTGGTTAAGTGTCCGACTTCAGCTCAGGGCATGATCTAGGTTCATGGGTTCGAGCCCCACGTCATGCTCTGTGCTAACAGCTCAGAGCCTGGAGCCGGTTTCAGATTCTGCATCTGTCTTTCTCTTTCTCTCTGTCTCTCTCTCCTTCCCCCACCGCCCCCCCCCACGGCCTTTCCTACACCCATGCTCTGCCTCTCTCAGTCTCAAAAATAAACTATAGATAGAAAAAAGGAAGGGCAGGTTTCAAGGTCCATCATTAAAATAAAAAAAGGAAATTACTCCCTTTTTTCTCCGTGAATATTTACACATTTTAATTTCTGATAGATACCACAGTATATAACTGGTGATCGACAAATCTGATAGATGAACTAAGTCCAACAGGAGGCAAAATTACAATTGTGAATGACACAGGAACCTGGGTGGTTCAGTTGGTTGAGCATCTGGCTCTTGATTTTGGCTCAGGTCATGATATCACAGTTGTGAGACTGAGCTGCATATAGGACTCCATGGTGAGTGTGGAGCCTGTTTCAGATTCTCTCTCCCTTTCTCTCTTACACTCACTATCTGAAACAAGAAAAAAAAAATCTGAAAAACAGAAGCTCATTAAAGTTAATAGATGCCTGAAAGTATTACAATGATTTGCTCAGAAATATCTAAGCTGAAAAGATTAAAGAAACAAGGCACTTATTTCATAATATAGATTTTTATTAAGCAACAACTGACTGTGAGGCTGGTTATTAAAGAAAATAGAAGTTACCAATGGAGGCAGAAATAAAGGGCTGTAAGAGGGAAAAGTTTGCAGTTATGGTAAACCAGGTCACATACGATCTGAGCAAATCTCAAATTATAAAATTATCAATGCTTGTTGATATTTTTCTATAGAAAATTATATTTAAAGCTCCATGAAGTTTTTTGCTTTTGTTTTGTTTGTTTGTTTGTTTTTTTAGAGATCAGGCAGTGTGGAATGGAGTCTGTTTATTTTTCATTTCAAGTTTTTATTTAAATTCCATTTAGTTAACATGTAGTATAGTATTGGTTTGAGGAGTAAAATTTAGTGATTTGTCACTTATATAGAACACCCAGCACTCATCGCAAATGCCCTCACTGTAAAGTAGTCCATTACACAAGAGGCCGGTGGCAAAAATATAACTACCTACAGGAAGTTGAGCAGTCCTATAGCTAATCATATTTCCCAAAGACAATGAAGGGTTTCCTGGTGCTGCTTGAAGAAATAATGTACTTAGGGCCAACACTTCCCCATCTCAGGACCAAGGAATGATAGAAATAAAAAACAAATACAGCAAGGTCTAGGATTGTGACATCATTGGTCTAATAACCAACTCCAAGTAAAAAAATAGAAAGTTTAAACCACTTAATGGGACATCAACCATCCATATTTAAATTGAACTACAACTCTAGAGGTAAAAAATGTATAAAATACTAAAATGAATTATCCTTTTGTTATGCATTTCTAAGTTTCCTATCAAAAAATACATTTCATATCAATAAATAAGTTAACAACAGAATTGAATGATAATAACTATTTGCAAATAAAATTAACTAAGCTAACCTAACTGGAAGTGATCTACTGCTTTTATTGTTTTGACTAAGAAAGTTAATCAATGCTTGCTCTATCCAAATTCTGTTTTTTTCTCCTTTTGTTAAGCCTTACAATCTTTTTCCTAAGAGCCAAACATGATGTATCAGGTAAAACCAATGGTTTTAAATAGGCTTTTAACATGGTGAGGGGGCAGAAGGAGAAACATACAATAGTCCAAGAATTATCTCAGTCTTTTAGTGAGTTCAGGTCTCTGGCCTGTGACCACAAGCACCACAAGCCTTTCTCGTTTTTTCTCTTTCCTCCCTTAAGTGGGACAGGATTGCTATAGGAGGCTGAAGTTGGTTGGATCACTTCTCCCGATTCAGTTTGACTGACAGAACCCTCAAAGATTAGGCTCCGGTTAGTCCGTCCTGTGGGCAGAACTTATTAAGGACAGCAGAGTGTTCTGGTAGAGCTCAAAATGGTTCCTTTTCTCCCCCTCCCCCTTCTGGAAGTACATGGGAAGTTTTCTGATATTTAGAACCCGGTGGATAGCCTGGAGGTAAGCAGTGCCAGGGTAAGAAAACCTGAACTATGACAAATTGATGGTGGCTCAGGATGGACAACTCGGTTAAAAACACGAAGAGTTCACAGTGCCAGGAGAGCCTTCACAAGTCTGTGACTTTTATCTCCAGCCCCTCTACCAGGTTCTCGGAGTAACTATTTGAGGAAGTTCCTCTGTGCTTTCATCAGGCAAAGGGGTGAAGGAACCATTGAGAAACACAGAGCAAGCACTCTGTTGTACTTATAGCCAGCCCTCAGGAGAAACTAATTATCCAGAACAAAACCATTGTCTATCTGATGTTTTCATTATACTGTTTCTTGACTATACTGCCAGATGATTATAGTTATAATACAAAAATTCCCAAAGCTGCTTTCTTCAATATATTTTAATTTCAATTCATATAGGATACATGGACCAGCTTCCCATATTAACTGGTAATCATGTTCATTAATTAGTAATAGATGCATTATCTTAACCTCAAGTACCTTTTCTTTCATACCAATGAGAGTAAAACATCCCATACATAGAAGCCCTTACTATCACAGAGATTATGCAACTCCAGGTAAAAATACTGAAGAGTGGTTTGATTAGATCAGATTTCAGTGTTCCAATATACTAGCTTAATTGCTATATACAATTTTATTTGTGAAAAGCTCATTCCAAGTGTTTCAGATTTAGACAGTTACAGACAATGGGTTTATAAAAATTAAGTAAATCCAAGGAAGAGACAAGAATAGTTAAGTCGAATTCTCTTAACTTCAACATAATTTCATATAAATAAGTAGATAAATAGGACTAACATTTTTAATATAGGAAAAGTTCTTAGTTATAAGGCTAAGAATTTTATTAAATATCTAAAGATTTATAATAATTGACAGGAACAATGTTTGTTTAAAGTTTGTCCCCTTCCCAGAGTAAGGCAATTTTATATTTATGGATTTTTAGAAATATTTATCATAAGTAAAAAATTTTAAATGATATATTCATTTTAGATTGTGGTTTTGTGCTTCCCTGGGTTATTGAAATGGCCTTTGTTCTCAAATAAATATTATTACCTGTCCATCTGACTAAGTTAATCAGAGCATAGAATTTCGGACACATGAACAGAGGAAGGTCTAAAGAAGATATGCTCAGATACAGAAATACTAAAATAATGGTAACTGAAACAAAGCACTTATAAGTGCTCACAGTAAAGGAGAATCCAATTAGCTGAGCATGGAGAAGGGCTCTCTATTCCAGATATAGTCTGTCTTCTACAGCAGGGCAATGTCAGGAAAGAAAGATTTACCTCAATTTTTATTTTGGGGTTTTTCCACATGATTGTCACACACATGCTAGGTGTGACATGAATCAGGAACTAGTTCTCAAGATTTTTTATTAAAGGTCAACAATAGGTATACACATACATGCATTTTAGAAGAAACCAGTATCTAGTTCTGCATAAATCCATGCTATTAGACATTTTAAATGCCAAAGAATATTTGTAATCAGTACATGTTGTAGAAATTAACTTCAGAAACTGCTAGAAGCTACTGGTTTGGTTCTAATGTTTTCTTAAAAAAACCTTAAAATGCATATATATGTATATATTGTTTCTTTTAATTTATCTTTTTCTTTTAATTTATTAATTTATAAAGACTTTTTATTTCTTTTAATCTAACACTGGATGGTCTTGCCAGCTGAAGTTAATATGTAAAAGTGGACAATTGGCTTTCACTGTTATTTTTATGAAGTACATTTTATGTAAAAACTAAGTTATGAGCTATGGATAATTTCTGTTCTTTTACTCCAAGAAAAGTGCTCTTGGCTGAATACTTTTCTTTAGTTTTCATATGCTTTCAACATCCTTTTAATGAAACTGGCCTTGAATTCTGTTTCCTCTTCTGATTTCATAAGCCAAAAATAGACAAAGCATCAAGACAGGCTCCATAAATTCAGTATGTTTAAAAATGGAAAGTCATCATGACCTCTAATGCATTTCATTATGCCTCGGCCCTTTCTATGAACACCTTACAATCTACAGCAAATACCTGGAAATAAGGCTCAATTAAATGCTCTTCAACACTGTTGTGGCCTGATCTTTTCTTTTCTTAAGTTTATTTATTTATTATTTACTTATTGAGAGAGAGAGAGAGAGAGAGAGAGAGGCCTAATCAGGCTCAGTGCTGTCAGCAAAAAGCCAGACACAAGGCTCAAACTCATGAAATGTGAGATCATGACCTGAGCTAAAGCCGGACACTTAATTGACAGAGCCACCCAGCACCCTCTCACCTCTTTTTAAAACAGGAGGAAACTCCTCTCAATTTTGGCTGGAACACAAAGACACACGATGCTAAACACATTGAAAAGATACGAAAAGACTTACCATCCTTACATAACGGAGGTCTCAGAGATGAGCAGTCTCAAGAAAGTCCACGAAGCTTGAGTAAAAACAAGGAAAGCACCTTGGGCTGAGGCTTATATTGTGGTCATGGGCGGGGTGGAGGGCTGAGTGAGGATTCCCATAGGAAGGCAGGAAATTGGGTGGCCCTAATCTCCTGCAGGTGCTAAAGTGGAAACATTAGGGCTCCCTTACCACCTTGCCCTGGTGTGGGGTTCAAGAAAAGGCAACCATACAGTCAAATATCAAAATAGAATTTAACTCATACCCATAAAATCACTAACTTGTTCTTACAGTTTACCACCTGAATTTTATTTCCCTTTCCACTTTACGATCCCTTTTTAAAAACTTATCATCTTTGCTGAATCTCTATGATAGTTTGACTCATATTACCGTAGTTTTGTATTCACATTCTTTCACACATATCGTTTCTAGAACACAGTAAGTACTACAGTGTTCCCCACTGCATTACCTCCTCCAAAAACATTTTATGCTTAAATAAAACTGAGGGACATGTTTAATATTACATGTGTAACCTCTTTATCTATATTTTATGTATCCATCAACCCATCTCCCTCAATAAGCATTTTAAACAGAAGCCATGCCTCCCTATTACTGTATCATGTTAATTACCTGTGCCTGGCACATGGAATAGCAACACAAGCTGCTAGAAATTTGAACATGTAGGGAGCTCATGATTAGAGGCTTCCTGCCACGGAATTAGTTTTTGAGATGTAATCAAATGTGTGACTTAGAATTAGATCCAACAATTCAAACTATTTAAGTTCAAAGAATTAGGAATTAGAGCAAATCTCAAAGAATTTAAAATACATCTTTTCAGGGGCACCTGGGTGGCTTAGTTGGTTAAGCGTCCAACTTTCGCTTAGGTCATGATCTCGCGGTTCGTGGGTTCGAGCCTCGTGTCGGGCTCTGTGCTGACTGCCAGCTCAGAACCTGGAGCCTGTTTCAGAGTCTGTGTCTCCCTCTCTCTCTGACCCTCCCCTGCTCACGCTGTCTCTCTCTCTCTCTCCTAGAAATAAATAAAACATTAAAAAAAATCTTTAAAAAAATAAAAATAATAAAATACATCTTTTCAGTATGTAATTTATAAACATATTTCTACCTAATGATGAGCAACTGATAAAATATTTTATATTTGTTTAGTAACTCCCAAATAGGCTTAGTAGTCTTCTTACATTGCATTCTCTAAGGAAATATATTCATCTAAAGAACACAGGGGCACCTGGGTGTCTCACTCCGTTAGGCATCCAACTTCAACTCAGGTCATGATCTCGCAGCTTGTGCATTCGAGACCCGCATAGAGCTCTGTGCTGACAGCTCAGAGCCTGGAGCCTGCTTCAGATTCTGTGTCTCCCTCTCTCTCTGCCCCTCCCCCACTCATGTTCTGTCTCTCTCTCTCTCTCTCTCCCAAAAATAAATAAACATAAAAAAAAAGAACAGAAGGGCACTTCCTACTTTGAATAAAAGTGTGTCTGCATACAAACTTATTAATGGCCAGATTACCATATCCTAAACTAGTAGTATATTAGCATTTGAATAAAAAATTGAAAGTTTTAAACATATTTTGAAGTGGAAACATTAGACAAATTTATGTGTATCCTATTTTTTCCCACCATGCAATACATGTGGACTTCTAATATAGCTGCATGAACAACAATGGATCTCAAAATTAATTAGCTGAAAACTTAAATATAACTTTATAATTATTTTTGTATTATGTTAAAGGGGGGAAATTAAATGTCAGCATATATGAAGTGTTGTTTTGTTTTGTCTTCACACACTTAGCTAGTAACAGTTAGTGTATTCTTAGCTTATTTAACAAAGGTAATTAACATTATGAATAGTTGGAAGATATTTAATACACAGAGGGGAAGAAAAATGCATCTTTAATAAGATGTAAATTTACTCTCTGATATAATCCTAGATATTATTCAAAATTGACATTGCTTTACAGAATAAAGATTAGGAATCAAATGATTCTGCTTTCATTTGTGAGTAGTCAGTATACAATGTAAAAGAGATTAATATCATCCAGATATTTGGTTGAAAGCTAAAATAATTATATATCACTTTTGTTTATATTTTATTAATAAACCACAAGTTGTTATGTAACACAATACATTCAAACATTAAACATCTTCAAAGAATTGTTTTTCTTTATTCACATACAATGGTTTTACACAATTTGAAATGTAATTTGTTTTAAAAATTTTTTAACGTTTATTCATTATTGAGAGACAGAGAGAGACACACAGAATCCAAGGCAGGCTCCAAGCTCTGAGCTGTCAGCACAGAGCCTGGTGTGAGGTTTGAATCCGTGAACCGAGAGATCATAAACTGAGCAGAAGTCAAATGCCTAACTGACTGAGCCACGCAGGTGACCATAAAAGTAATTTAAACATAGCACAATGGTCTTCATATGTGTGTCTATTTATGTTTCATAAATTTGGAAAGTCAATTCATTTTATTTTATTTTTAAAGTTTATTTATTTATTTATGTGCATGAGTGAGCAGAGAAGGGGCAGAAAGAGAGGGAGAGACAATCCCAAGCAGATCCTGTGTTGTCAGCAGGAGGTCTAGAGCCCTATGTGGGGGCTTGAATCATGAACTGTGAGATCATGACCTGAGCTGAAACCAAGAGTTGGTCGCTTAACCAACTGAGCCACAGAGGCACCCCTGGAAAGCCAATTTAAATCTTCTTTTTATGTGTATAAATACGGTATGTGAATATTTCTCCCTACTTAAGTTAATTTTCAGAGTTCTAAAATAATACTACATAAAATAAGTAGCATATTTGGCTTTCCAAAAAATCTGAATTTGCCATATATATATGAATTTTAATTCATAAAAACTAATTATTATCAAGATATAGTCATCTTAGTTTTATATTCAAGTTGATTAAACTAATAATAGGCCTTAAAGGTAGATAATTTTTTCAAAGAGATGTTTTAAAAAATAGTGTCCACTTGGTAATTGTGGATTCACATAGAGAAAAGTTTAAAGATGAAGACAAATAGTATGCTTTGATATTGCCTTCGTTTTTCATAGTTTAATTTTAAATGTATTATATAGTTGGTCACTCTGAGGAAGAAAAAATTTGGAATTTCAATGTAATAGATACCTAACAAGTATCATTGGTGATCATCATTGCTTCTTCCATCCATTAACAGATCATCAGTATTTACAACAGTGGACGTACCCAAAGACAGTGCTAACTCTTCCCTGAGAGGGAGATGACATCAATAAAGATACTCTTTCTCAACCAAAAATCAAGTTGCTGCCAAAAAAGATTACCAAATGTAGGCGAGAAACTTATTCCACCAAGCTAATAAGGACTGTGGTAATGCTGGGCACACATGTGGGTTACTGTTAGAGACTCCAATTGAACTAGACAATGTTTGGATATAGCTTAAACCTTAATTTTGGATGACATTTTTTAATGGGTTTCTGTTATTACTAAGATTCAGCTGCTAGGTGTGTATTTCATTCAGACCCAGTCATATTATTTGTAACCTAGCAACGATATTTAGTCTTTTACCACTCCTGCTAAAGTCCTTGCAACATTTACAAAAGGTCTTGAGACTTATTCTCAGAGAAGTCTTGGTCTGAGGTAATATTGGGTGTAACTTCTGATAATACTTGTTTATACTGAGTGGTCTGTTTTCAGCACTGAGGAAAAATGAACTGTTCATGAATTTTATTCATGTTTCTTGGACATCCTCAAGTGTTGATGGACTTCCATACAGCCCTCATATTTCTAAAGAGCTGGTTGGTATGCATTAGTCTCACTTTCATAGCAGGAGAAAATTCTTGAAGAACTTTCTCTTCCTCCCAGAAATCCATTTAATTGGAATCATTAATGTTAGCTCAATATCCCACCGTTTACATTTATATGAAGCTATTTGGCATATTTTCTTTTCTCTTTTTCTTAAACTAGTGTGACCATAAAAAAAAGTATATTCTTCATTTCTTCTTTCTGCAGCTTCAAGGAATCCTCACCTGATCAAACTTGCTTATCTTGAAGATCATGTGTTCTAGGGATAAGTTCCATCTGGAAGACTTCTGATACCATTATTTCTCTGATATTCATCATACATAATATGTAAATCATAATACTTATTCGCTTGACTTTCTTGAACACATGAGATCATGTAGCTGGTAACTTTAGGGATAACAGTGGTAGTGACGATAGAAGGTGAAGACTGAGGATGCAGAGGGTATTAACGCATCCCACGTTCAGCATTAAACATGAGCCTTTAGAGGGGTGAGACTTGAACATTTTATTAAGGCATATCATGATTTAAATATAAAAAAATGGCTTCCTATTCTAATTAGGCATTATGTGTGAATATGGTAATATTTGGAATACACTTTTCATGAGGCTAGTTTAATAACTACAGACAGAGTAAATGTTCTACTCTAAAAATTTACCACTTGTATTCTGAATTTGGAATGAATACAGTAGATTTTAAAACTGTTATTTTAATTTTTCTCTTATCTGGATATGAGAGTGTATTAATAGCATTTCCCAATATTTATCATTTTGAATATTAATCTAGTAAAAACTATGGAACTTAACATTTTATTTGAATGCAGAGTCATCCTTTAAGAAAACCAACAGCTTCTTGCTGAGACTGACAACATCATTTTTTTATGTGCTATTTACTTTGCCAGTCGATGGATAGAGTTAGAAGTAATATTATAAGTATCACAACTCCAAAATCGTAGGAGAAATGGAGGATACACTGCAAGCAGCATTTTTCAGTGGACCTGGTCTCACAGTCATGCCAGGAGAATTTTTAAAAATACATCAACACCAGGGGCGCCTGGGTGGCTTAGTCGGTTAAGCGTCCGACTTTCGCTTAGGTCATGATCTCGCGGTTCGTGGGTTCGGCCCCGCGTCGGGCTCTGTGCTGACTGCCAGCTCAGAGCCTGGAGCCTGTTTCAGAGTCTGTGACTCCCTCTCTCTGACCCTCCCCTGCTCACGCTCTCTCTCTATCTCTCTCGCTCTCTCGCTCTCTCCTAGAAAAAAAAAAAATCAACATCAGTGAATGTATCACACTAAAGGGACATAGGAGGTGAATTTAATTCTATTCTTCTGAAAGGGTTCTTTCTTTAATCATAAAACCACATTTATTTTTTTAAAGGTAAATTTTGTCAAAATTTTTAGCTACTTCTACAGCCATATTAGGTGATTTTTCAGAATTAATCAGTTATATGAGTAACTCATTATTTTGTTCTCTCCATTAAGCAACCTGAAATGTGTACAATTAATTTGTGAATTTGAATCATTAGTGGAAAAAACCCCCTAATAATAGCTAAGAAGAGCTTAATGCAGTTGATAAAGTGTGGAAACTCAAAAGTTCCTTACTATTCTAATCCATGTGTCTAGTGATTTAAGGAGAGAGAGAGAGAGAGAGAAAGGATATCCTCAAAGTAAGAATATATAAATGTATCATTTTTTTAACAAAAATTTCCCTTGGTTATATGTGATTAGATTTACTCATGAATATAAAGGTATTTAGTTAAGTAGACAACTAAAGAAGGCTATAGACTAAACAACCATTCTTTGGAATTAAATGTCATTTGTTTAGAATGGTTTTGATTATTTTGGCAAAACATTAGCTTTGTCTGTATGTGTATTTCAAAAAAGTCGAGCCATTTTATGGAATCAAATATTCATGTTTAATTTACAATATACGAATATTTAATTGAAAAATGTTGTGGTGAAAACTGACTTTAAAATACTATAACAAATGTAACTTGCCATCAAAGAAATCTGGAAGTGTCTACAGAAAATTTCATTCAAGCTTATGATCTTGAGGTTCATTTTGATATGATAACTGGCATTGCATAGACTGAAGTAAAATGAGTGTGCAGTGTGGTTTAAAAGTAACCTATAATA
Source organism: Proteles cristata cristata (assembly GCA_017311185.1). Taxonomy (NCBI): domain Eukaryota; kingdom Metazoa; phylum Chordata; class Mammalia; order Carnivora; family Hyaenidae; genus Proteles; species Proteles cristata. The sequence continues at coordinate 486,321 of JAESUZ010000872.1, forward strand.
AAATAAGGATTAATACTCTTTGCATTTTCTTCAGAATTCATATCTCATTGGTATATCATGTATAAATAGACACTATTTCTTTAACACAGCAAAAATATAATACTGACCAGCCTCATTATTCTGCTTTCAAATGAAACTGGACTTTTTATGCTAAAACCACAACAAATTGTTGCAAAGAAAACTCATACTTTAGAACATTTAGTAGAATTGAAGTTCTCTATGCATTTAGGTGTGCATTTGTATAAAAATGATACTTTTTTGAAATGATAATTGTCTTAGAGTTGCTTCTTCTATGGTATGTTTGGGTATAGAATTAAACTACTTAATAATAACAATGTAATAAATTCATTATTTTATGATATTCAAGATATACATGTTAAGATCAAAATTCCAAAGTTTATCTAAAAGATTAATGAGCTAGAATTTTGCTCAGATGAATTCTAGAGTTAACAGTGGATCAGTGAAGAATCCTTTTGAACTTTCAGCAACGGTTGAATGGATCAATGTGATAAGCAACCATATAGTATGTAAGAACAAATAAGAGAAGTGAAAGTAATCAATTGCAAACAATTGTGTTTGCCTGATAATCATCTACCATACATTTCTGCTACAGGCATTTGGAATAAAATAAACCAATTAACTGAAGTCGATATTATATTTTTTTAGCATAGAAGTTAATTGTAATACAAAAATGTTAATTGAAATAAAATGTCTGTAGGTAAAGAAATGTGATATTCTTTGAAATGGTTTAAAGACAAAATATGTTTTAAACAAGTTAACATATATACCTTTGACATAAGATTTGCCTTTTGATAATTGCTTCATCAAGTGGAACTAGCTGGACTTCATAAAGATATTGTGCTCACTGGCCCAGAATATTTTGTGTTTCATATGTTTATTAGAAGTTGTTACAATTATGGTTTCAAAGAGGAAAATTACTCTTGCCAATTACACATCAGCTCTAATGGAAGCAGCTTTGAGAGAGCTAACGGAAGGCTGTTTATATGTCTGGTAAAACACAGCAACAAAATCACTTCACATCTGAGTGACTGGCATGTTTCAATGGTTATATTGTTTTCTGACACATTTGTGTGTGTGTATGTGGGTGGGCGTGTGTGTGCAAGATGTAAAAATATGTCAGTTATAAATTCATCCCCTTTTATAGCCATTGGGGGAAAATGTTTGAAGCTGGAAAATGTGCTCCAAAATATCTGTGTAAAAGTATAAAAATAAATATATACTGTACTGCAATATCTAATAATGAGACATGTAGTATTAACATTTTTGTAGAAAAATTTGTAGGCTAGACTTAGGGTCAAATACTTTCAAATGCAAAATGGTGAATATACTTTAAATTTTTATTATTTAAATTTAAAATGTTAAAATCCTTTCCAAATATAAAGTATAAGATACATATAGAACCTTGATAATATTATGATATAACATTTTATATCATGAATATTACATGGTTGGCTTTAAGTGACTTCAATTAATTTGAATCTCTAAAAACCATGAATTATAAAAACAAATACTAAATGTGAAAAATAAATGCACATATACAGTGAAATTACTTTGGCTCCATGTAATAGTATTCACTGTTATTAATATCACAGAGAACTGGTTAGCTCACCAATTTCTGGAAGGGCCAATTTCTAATTCATCACTCATTATATAAATATGTGGTTATTACTGCATGTAATGAAAATCTACCTGCTCAGTATACTTGAAACTAATGTAACATTGTGTGTCAACTATACTCAAGTAAAAAATAATATCTGTTTGTCCATATCCATAATCTGCTGTACAATTTCCCACTTCATCACTTATGTGGTAAGAAAGGATTGAGTATTAGAAAGAATGTTTTCCTTTTAACTTTTTTAATGTTTATTTATTCTTGAGAGAGAGACAGAGACAGAATGCAAGGGGGAGAATGGCAGAGAGACAGGGAGACACAGAATCTGAAGCAGGCTCCAGGCTCTGCGCTGTCAACACAGAGTCCAATGAGGAGCTCAAACCCATAAGCCATGAGACCATTACCTGAGTCTAAGTCAGACACCTAACCGACTGAGCCATCAAGGAGTGCCTAGAAAGAATATTTCTAAATACCTTCTGATTCTCAGAACACAGAAAACCTTCAAAATTACTCAGAATAATAAAAAAAAAGCCTACTAAATCTAATAGTACATTTAACCAAAACTTTACCAAAAAATCGTTTTGAAAATAATAAGTTTTGTATCCTAACAAAACAAATTATAAAAAAATCATCTTTAATTTTGTAATATTTTAAAAGCCATTTGTGGAGCTCTATCACAAATATATCCAAGTCTTAGATCCCCAAGAGGTTATCAAGAAAATGAGAATGAAGGAAATCTTGGCATTTGTGACAACATAGGCAGGCATTATGATAAGTGAGATAAATCATAGAAACACAAATCCTGTATAACTTACATGTAGAATCTACAAAAGTCAAACTAATAAAAACAGAGAATGAAATGGTGGTTACCAAAGTTAAGGAGTGGAGAAATTGGGGAGTTGCTCGTCAAGGGTACAAACTTGCAGTTAGAAGATGACTACATTCTGGAACCAAAGCACAGCATTGTGATTAAGTCAACAACGCTGTAGTATTGACTGCTAAGAGACTAAATCTTAAATGTTTTCACCACAAAATGAAATAATTATGTCACGTGATAGAAGTATTAGCTAATGCTATGGTGATAATCATACTGCAATATATAAATGTATGAAATCAACACATTGTGCATACACTTTAAACTTATATAATGTTATATATCAATTATGTCTCAACAAATGTCTTAAAAAATAAACAGAAAATGTTCAGTGATTCTCAATAATATGTTTATATGATGACAAGCAACAGAGGCACAGTAAGATCAGGTAAGTTGTTTTGAGTGGTAATTGTCAATCTGTGCTTCAAAATTGTCTGGCAAGGCTGTTAAAGATAGAAATTCTGCTTGAACTCACCTCCTCCACAAACACACTGAATCTACACCTGCATACAGGGTAACTTCTAAAGAATAACAAGGGTGGACTGAAAAGCTTTTTCTGGACAACAAAGGATAGAGAGACCACACAGAGAACAGCAGGAGAGACAGAGGCACGGTAACTAGGGGAACCCTAAAACCCAGCACTGCAAACTGCAGTGGGGAGAACAGTACTGAGGCATCGGAAGCAGATTTGTCTGGCCTGGTGGACAGACACACAAAAAAAGTCATTTTTGAAAGGGCAACTAGAATATAAAGGAACTAGCCTCTATCAAATGGCAGGGGAAATGCTGAAACTCAGTCCAGGGTTGGAGGGGATGGTGAGGCCATGTTTTTCACTTCCCTTACATCTTGATATCACTGATAGGAGCAGGGTCTGAATGCCATAGCTGGCCTGGTACCCCACTGAATGCCAAGCTCCTAGTCCACATTAATCCCAGCCATCCCCTTAAGGCAGCCCCAGTACAGATCACACTGGGACATTCCTGGACAGTGTCCACTACGGTTCGAATCATTTCACCTGGTGATACAGGCACAAAACACCCTGGGACACCCTAGGCTTGTACCAACTTCAGCTCCACATGACTCTCTAGAGAGCCTTCTGCACGGAGCATCCTAGGACAACCCGCCGTACCTGCTTCAGCACCACCTGTGCTGCCAAAGGACCCCGGCATGAATAACCCCAGGATTCACCAGCCTGTGCCCAGTTCAGTTCCAGCCATTGCTCCAAACAACCTCAGTGTGGAACACCCAAGGAACCCCTGGCCTATACCTAAATTGGCTCCAACCATTACTGCAGGGTGCCCCTTGTGCAAAAAGACCCAGAACCCTCCTTCCCCACCTTGCAGCCACTTCAGCTTTAGCTGATCTGCCAGCGTTCCCTCTATGTGGTGAGCCTCAGGACTTCTGCCCTAGCTGTACTCACTTCAGTTTCAGCTCTCTGACAAGGGTGGCCCAAGCTAGGAATACCGAGGAACTCTCAGACTATACTCACTATAGCTCCAGCCAGCCAGCCAAAACTGCCAAGCAAATGCAGTCTACAAAAGGGATTTCCTACACAAGTCTATTCCTTCAAGTTTAGGACAAGACATTGTTCTGCTTAATTCATAGATACAAACACAGAAAGTCAAACAAAACGAGGAGATGGAGTAGTAATATGCTCCAAATAAACAAGCAAATAAACAAAATAAGACAAAACTTCAGAATTATAAAGTGAAACAGAGATAAGAAATCTATCTGATAAAGTGTTCAAAGTAATGGTCATAAAGGTGATCACCAGACTAGACAAAAGAGTGGATGTACTCAGTGAGCATTTCAACATAGAGATTTAAAAAAAATTAAGGGACATAAAACCTGGAATGAAAAATACTAGAGAGGAAGCAATAGGATATTAGAAGATACAGAAGAACAGATTAGTGACCTGGAAAACGGTGTAATGGAAGGCACCCAAGCTGAACAGCAAAAAGAAAAAATAATTAAAATGATAAAGCTAAAAGGGTCTCTTGAAAAGATCAAGAAAATGAATGTTCACACTATTGGTCCCAGAAAGAGAAGAGAAGAGAAAGGGGGCAAAAACAAACAAAACCAGAAACAAACAACAACAACAAATAACCAAAAATGTATCTGAAAAAATAATAGCTGAAAATTTCTTAACCTGAGAAAGGAAATGAACACTGAGGTCCAAGAATTTCACATAGCCCCAAACAAGGTGAACCCAAGGATATCTATACCAAGACACATAATAATTAAAAACACGATGATTAAAAATAAAGAGAATTTTAAAAATAACAAAAAATAACCAGTTACATAAAAGTCCATCAACTAATTTTTCAGCAGAAACTGTATAGGCCAGAGGGAGTGGCATGATCTAATGTGTGGAAATTAAATACACAAACAAATAACAAATCCCACAAAAAGAACACAAAACTACAACCAAGAATACTCTACCCAGCAATCATTCAGAACTGAAGGGGAGATAAAGAGTTTCTCAGGCAAACAAAGAAATTCATCACCACTAAACCATCCTTAGAAGAAATGTTAAAGGTATTTCTTTATGTAGAAAAGAAAAGGCCATAATAAGAAGAAATTATGAAAGAAGAAAATTCACTAGTAAAAGCAAACATACAGTAAAAGTACAGATCTAACCTTATAAATCTAGTATGAAGGCAAAACAACAAATGTGGCAAAATCAATTATATGTAAAAAATTAGTTAAACAGCTTCACAAAATAAAAAGACATAAACTATGAAAACATATAAATAAAAATGGAGTGTGGAAATAAAAATGAAATTCTACTGGAATGTGCTCAAACTAAAATGATCATCAACTACATATACGATGTTATATATGAAACTCATGTGACCAGAAACCAAAAATATGGTAAATACAGAAAAAATGAAGAAAAGGAAACCCAAGTGTAACATTAAAGAAAGCCATCAATTACAAGGAAAAAGAGTCAAGATAAAAAAGGAGCTGAGAATTATAAAATAATAAGAAAGTAATTAACAAAATGGCAATAAGTACATAACTATCAATAACTACCTTGAATGTAAATGGACTAAGTACACTAATTAAAGTACACGGGCTGATGAAATAGATTAAAAAAATAAAAACCAAGATCATATATATGCTGCCTATAAGAGAGTCACTTGGACATACAAATAGAAACTAGAAGTGAAGACATGGAAGAAGATATTCCATGCAAGTGGAAGCGAAGGGGGTGGGGGGAGAATGAGGAGGAGGAGGGGAGGAAGAAGAAGAAGTGACAGAAGTGGTAGCTCGAGTAGGAATACTTTTATCAGACAAAATACACTTTAAAACAAAGACTGTAGCAGAGACAAAGAAGGACACTGCATAACAATAGAGGTCAATCAATGTAGAGGATATAACAATTACAAATATCTATATACTCAATATAGGAGCACCAAATACATAAAATATGTTAACACAAACATTAACATACATAAAGGGAGAAATTGATAGTAATACAGTAATAGTAGGAGACTTTAAGTCTCTAGTTACATCAATGTATAGATCACCCAGACAGAAAATCAGCAAGAAAACAGTGGTTTTAAACAACACATTGGACTAGATGTACTTAAACACATATATCCAAAACATTTTATTAAAAAACAGCAGGATAGGAGCACCTGGGTGGCTCAGTCGGTTAAGCATCCGACTTCAGCTCAGGTCATGATCTCACAGTTCATGAGTTGGAGCCCCAAATCGGGCTCTGTGCTGACAGCTAGCTCAGAGCCTGGAGCCTGTTTTGGATTCTGTGTCTCCCTCTCTCTCTGACCCTCCTCTGCTCATGCTGTCTCTCTCTGTCTCTCAAAAATAAATAAAACATTAATTTAAAAAAATAATAATAAAAAACAGCAGAATACATATTCTTTCAAAGTGCACATGAAACATTAACCAGGATACATCACAACAGAGTTCACAAGACTGAAATAATATCAAGCATCTTTGCTGACCACAGTGATGTGCAACTAGAAATCAACTACAAGAAATCAACTACCAAAAAAAATGGAGAAACACAAACATGTAGATGCGAATAAACAGTCCACTAAACACCTAATTGGTCAATGAAGAAAACAAAGAGGTAATCAAAAGAACACAAGGAAACTAATGAAAATGAAAACACAACAGTTCAAAATATTTGGGATGCAATGAAAGCAGTTTCTAAGAGGGAAGTTTATAACATAACAGGCCTACATTAAGAAACTACAAAAATCTCAAATAAACAATCTTAACTTACACCAAGAGAAATGAAAAATAAAAATGCAAAGTAGTAAAAAAACAAAAACAAAAACAAAAACCTCTCAGTAGAAGGAGTGAAATGATAAAGATCAGAGAAGAAATAAATTGAGAATAAAAGAAACAGAAAAGATCAATGAAACCAAGAGCTGATTTTTAAAAGAAATGAACTTGATAACCCATTAGCCAGAATCATCAGGAAAAAGAGAAAGTCTAAAGAAATAAAATCAGAAATGAAAGAGAAGAGGCAAGAACCAACAACACAGAAATACAAACTGTTTGAGAGACTACTTTGAAAAGAAAAATTCAGTTTATTTATTTCAAGAGAGAGACAAAGTGAGTGGAGGAGGAGCATAGAGAGAGGGAGAGAGAGAAACTGTCAGTATGGAGTCAGATGCAGGACTCAAACTCACAAACCGTGAGATCCTGACCTGAGCCAAAACCAAGAGTTGGACACTTAACCAATTGAGCTACCCAGGTACCCCAGTATGAAAAATTATATGTCAACAAACTGGACAACCTAGAAGAAATGTTTAATTTCTAGAAACATATAATCTTCCAAAACTGAATCAAAAAGAAATAGAAAATCTGAAAAGATGACTAGAGACAACTGCAATCAGTAAGCAAAAAACTACCAACAAACACAATTTCAGGGCCAGATTCACATGTGAATTCTACCAAACATTTAAAAAAGAGTTAGTAGTATTTTCAAACTATTCCAAAAATAGAAGGAAAATTTCTAAATTCATTTTACAAGGCAAGCATTACCTCAATACCAAAACTAGACAGAGACACTACAGAAAAAGAAAACTACAGGCCAATATCCCTGATGAACATACATGCAAAAACCCACAACAAAATACTAGCAAACTGAATTCAGCAATACATTAAAAGATACAACCAAGTGGGACTACTTCCTGGGATGCAAGAATGGCTCAATATTCAGAAATCCAGCAATACGATATACTGCATTAACAAAAGGTAAAAATCATATGATCATCTCGATAGATCCAGGAAAAGCATTTGACAAAATTATACATCCATTCATGACAAAACCTCTCTGAAAAGTGGAGTTAGAGGAAACATACCTCAACATGATAAAAGCCATATAGAAAAACCCATAGCCAACATCATACATAATCGTAAAAAAACAGAGAACTTTTCTTCTAAAATCATGAACAAACAAGGATGTCCACAATCACCACTTTTATTAGTGGTACTGGAAGTCCTAGATTTAGCAATCAGACAAGAAAAAGAAATAAAAAGTATCCAAAATGGTAAGGAAGAAGTAAAAGTGTCACTATTTGCATGATACTATATATAGAAAGTTCTAAAGACCCCACCAAACAGCTGTTAGACTAATGAAGGAATTCAGTAAAGTTACAGAATACAAAATTAATATACAGAAGTCTGTTGCATGTCTATATACTAATAATGAAGTAGCAGAAAGAGAAATTAAGAAAATTCATTTACATTTGCACCAAAATGACTAACATATCTAGGAATAAATGTAACCAAGGAGACAAAAGATCTGTACTCTGAAAATTTTAAAACATTGATAAAGTAAATTAAAATGACATAAGCAAATGGAAAGATATTCCATGCTTATAGCTTCGAAAAATTGATATGGTCAAAATGGCTATACTACCCAAAGTTAACTACAGATTTGATACTCTTGCTTTCAAAATACCAATAGCATTTTGCACAGAACTAGAAAAGATAATTCTAAAATTTCTATGGAATAACAAAAGACTCCAATCAGCCAAAAAAAAATCTTAAGAATCAAGAACAAAATTGGAGATATCACAGTCTCAGATTTTTTTTAATTATTTTTAATGTTTTTATTTATTTCTAGGAGAGAGAGAGAGACAGCGTGAGCAAGGGAGGGTCAGAGAGAGAGGGAGACAGACTGAACAGGCTCCAGGCTCTGAGCTGGCAGTCAGCACAGAGCCTGACGCGGGGCTCGAACCCACGAACCGTGAGATCATGACCTAAGCGAGAGTCGGACGCTTAACCGACTAAGCCACCAGGCGCCCCTCACAGTCTCAGATTTTAAGCTATACTACAAAGTTTTAATAATCAAAGCAGTATGATGCTGGTGCAAAAATAGACACAACATTCAATGAAATAAGACAGAACGCCCAGAAATAAATCCACTCTTATTTGGCCAATTAATCTATGACAAAGTAGCAAGAATACACAATGGGGGAAAAGCACAGTCTCTTCAATAAATGGTGCAGGGAAAGCTGGACAGCTATATACAAAAGTATAAATCTGGATCATTTTCTTATACCATACACAAAAAGAAGCTGAATATAAGTTAAAGATGTAAGTTTGAGACCTGAAACCATAAAACTTCTAAAAGAGAACATCAGCAGTAATCTCTTGAATACTGACTTTAGCAACATATTTCAGTATATCTCCTCAGGAAAGAGAAACAAAAGCAAAAATAAAGAATTGCAACTACATCAAAATAAAAAATTAAAAAGGTTTTTACAAAGCAAAGAAAACAAAATGGTAACTTACTGAATAGGAGAAATCATTTGCAAGTTATATTTCTGATATATATTCAAATTTGATTAACATCCAAATTAAAAAAAATAGAACTCAGCACCAGAAAATACCACACAAAACAAACAAAACAATGAAAAAATGGGCAAAGGGTCTGAATAGACTTTGTTCAAAATGCATTGCAGGAAAATATTGAAGATTTGCATTTAGGTTTTCCAGCAGAGAGAGAAGTGACACATAGAGAGAAATAAGACACACAAACACAGAAATACATGGGTAGAGATATAAGTCTATCTAAAATCTGACATAATTAGCCAGGTTATAAGAGACAAATGTATATAAAATATATTTTAAATCTTACTCAATTATTCAGTGTTGAAATGCAAACATCACTACATTTGCTTTTTGGAGTATAAAAATATATAGTATATGAGATTTTAAAATGTACTGAGATACATTTTAAGAAACAACTTTAAGATAATTTATAAATATTTTTATGTTTTCCTTTTTCTACCTACCTTCGATCTACATTATATTTTGTTCAGAGTTCAATTACCTCTCTGCTAAAAATGACAATAATCAACTAATTCATTTTCCTGCTTCCAAACTTAATCCATCAAATCCATTATGCATCTAGCTTCTGTAAGTAACTTTTTAGGAAAAAATAATCACTTGATTAATATAGTCATTGTCCCACCAAACAAAGTCTAAAGTCTTGACACACCAAATCTGCCCCTCACCTACACCCTCATCTTACCTCTTTCTTTCTTGCTTAATCATCATCAACAATAAAGAGAGAATGCTTTCCCATTTACACAGTCTTGTTTCATTCTTCTTTGTCTTTATGCTTCCTACATGAGTGGACTATATTCCCTTTTGCTATAGTCTTCATTTTAAATTTTGTTCTCAAGTTGTCACCTGTTTTCAGAAATGTTACTTCTTCCAGAAATTTCTATATATTCTACTGGATTTTAGCTGTATCCAATCCTCATGTTTCCCCCAAACATTTCTCTCAGTGAGCGCCTCTCATCTGTTCTCCATAATATCCTACATGTCTACCTACTACCTACTTTATCTCTGTCTCCATCACTTTATTAAAGGGTTGCTAGTTTTATTTGTATATTCAGTACCAGGGATATATATTAAACACACACACACACACACACACACACACACACACTCACATATATATATATATATGTGTGTGTGTGTATATATATATATATACACACACACACACATATATATGTATGTGTAATATGTATATATGCATACATAAATGCATACATATATATAAATAAATACACATTAAAATATCTCAACATTGTTCTGTGGTGGTTTTATTACTCACTTAAATGCCACTGAGTAAAATGAGCTAATTAATTCATCTCTGTTTAGCAATATATGTATGGGACACAGATTTGAACCCAAGAATACCTGGGTCAAAGTTAATGCTCATTTCACTATGCTTCATGTTTCTAAGTGAAATATTAGAATTAAATGAGGTGAACATTCATAAAATAAAAAGCTATCATATTTAAAATGAGACCTCATTTCCCAACTGTTTTTATTCTGAAAGTATTTTCATACCTAAAAATATATAATTATTATACATTCTAAAAATTTTAAGTATGCCATTATGCTTACTTTAAATTATTTAAATTGATATACAATTATAGGTTTGACAGGTAATATTCATAACCTTAGTAAAAACTAGTAAATATTTACTAAAGAATTCAAACATATTATTGAAATGGAATAAAATTAAAAATAATGATGCAAGCTGTTTCTAAACATTGAAGACATTTATTCACTTAAAAATTTTTCTACTTGAGGTTTATATATCCATCAATGAATCAATCAATTCATATATCCAGATGTATACCAGAGTAACTGTAAAAACATTTACTATCTTTAAAGGAAACTTAATTCTTTTTTTTTAACTACATCCATTACATCATCAGATTTTCTTCCATCTGAATACAACATTATTTGGTGTCATAAATCTAGAGGCTTCAAAAAAATACAAGCCCACATAAAGCATCCTACTTATGCAAATAGTGCATCTGCTGCTGTTTGAGGAGGCCAAAGACTATTTTCAACTAGACTCAGACATCCATAATATAGGGAAGATTAAGTCAATCAAAACAAAATTATATTAGAAATATTTAATATCTTAAATGCCATCATATATGTCTGTTCATAGAGTCACTTCAAATTTCCCAGAAAATTTGGATGTCAAATCATATTTTCACTGACCAATACTCAATTATTCCCAACTAGAAAATTTCCTCTGTAGTTTTAATTAGTCTAATTATCATTTCTAACTCTTTTACATTATCATCATATTGACAATTTATTTTCTGGGTACTATTAAAGTCTTTCCAGTAGTCACCTATAAAAGGAGGTTAATGCAAGGGTAAAATAACATTTTCCTTAAGTTCCAATATTTTGTAGAATCATTTTCTTTGTATATGGAAATATTGGTTGGATGCTTATGCTTTTAATTGCATTACTAATATGTATGACTGAAATACAAATAATGTTTTATAGTTTCAGAAATATGCTTATATAGCTTATTAAAGAGTCCAGTTCCAGGCCCAAATCCTATGTACAATTTTTCAAGCCTGACCATAGATGATCACAAGGCTTTGCCTAGCAAGTCTTAAAGGGGAAAGCAGCCTTCCCCATGTTAGATTTAGGGTCCATCCAGTGCATTACAGTTTTGTAAAGGGATGTCAGATGAGGACCCAGCCCCAATCCCATCCCCCTCCATGGCCTGCCATGTTCACAAACATGTCTCTATCCCTAACCTCAGTGTCTCCACTCAGAGGCTTCCCAGTGGAGTGGATGGAAGTTCAGGCTGAAACCGTTTTTAGGAGTTCCTCCTTAGACCATTTGTGCAGGATTTTGATTAAGATAGTTCTCTACTCTGACTCAGTACTTTTCCACTCCTAGCCCTTTTCTCTTTCCTTCCCTGAGACCCCTACATCTATGAAATGGCAGGACCTTTTTATTCATGGCTCTTCAGCAGTGAGAGCTGCTATATATGTCCTATATATATAGCATTTGTCCTATATGTCATATGACTGACACTTTCTTTTTTTTTTTTTTTTCAAATGTTTTATTTATTTCTAGGAGAGAGAGACAGCGTGAGCAGGGGAGGGTCAGAGAGAGAAGGAGTCACAGACTGAAACAGGCTCAGGCTCTGAGCTGGCAGTCAGCACAGAGCCCGACGCGGGGCTCGAACCCACGAACCGCGAGATCATGACCTAAGCGAAAGCCGGACGCTTAACCGACTAAGCCACCCAGGCGCCCCTGACTGACACTTTCTTAATAGTGGTCCATGGGGAAAAAGAAAACATTACTGCCTCTCCTTTTGGCCTCTTGCTTACACACCTACAGTAAATGAATATTTGACAGATACTTTCAGTTCGGGGTCCTTGTCCTAATGGACCACTTACACACCCAGAAGCTGAAAACTTAATCTTATGTTTCTTCCAACCACTCTGTGAAGAGAGCTATCAACTATTGATTGCTCACATATCAAGAAGAAAATCTATACTCATTTAGAAAATACACGCTTTAAATGTAAAACAGAGTTTTCTGAATCCTTCAGACAACATTTAAAATTTGCTAAATGTGTATAGCTACTGGGTTTATGTTGCACTTAATACTTTGGATTTATTTATGTACGTAATTATGTAACAACAAATTAAGCACTGTGAGGTATTAAATTATTCACAGGCAACACAAATTCTAGGAGTTAACAGTGGCTAAGGATAGAGTTCAATACAAAGCAAAATAATAGTCTTCAGAATATATAATTTCTTTAACAGTAACTAATACTGACTTCTCTTTAGGAAGCATTTTGTATTTTATTCTAAAGATGTTTCTGACCCTATCTATTGTAATTTTTTTTCCCTAAGGGTATGATATGCTTTTACCAGTATCAGTGACCAGAGATTCACTACAAATAATCTGTAATGATGAGGTTGGGGAAGAGATATAATTAGAAGGATTCGTGACAGGGGGTTCTCTGCCTACCTTCCACAAGGGTGTACTGCCTCGTATTGTCTCCAATATGATAAAAGAAATAAAAACAAAATTAAAAACAACAAAAAGAAATGAATGCAAATTACTCTGCACCCCCTTCTCAAAACTATAATTTTTAAATGTTTATTTTGTGTATATATTGTAATATATTTTATGTTTTCAAATTAAAATTTATAAATTTTACAGTGATCTGTAAAAGTCTAATCCTCATCCTTGTGCCCTGAAATAATTAGGCCTGTATCTAGATGTAAATTAAAAAAAAAAAAGAACAGTGTTTTGAAGAAAATTCTAAAAATGTTATACATATATACATATTCAAATAAAAACATACTTTTTTCTGCTTTTTATGCTAATGATGTCATATTAACAATATGCAGTACTCTGCTTTTTATATCATATATATTTAATATATTTTATATCTGTGTATCATAGTGGCCAGTTAACATCAGTGCATAAACACATTTCTCATTCATATTTCATACATAGCAGCTTTATTGACATAACATAACTCATTTGCCCAGCCTCCTGTGGATGAGCATCTTGTTTCAATATTATTTTGCTATCAAGCATAATGATGCAATCAATGATGGTGCAAGAAATAACCCTGTGTATATTTTGTATGTACAAATGTAACTGTAGAATCAATTTCTGGAATGAAGATTGCCAGGTCACATGATTATATAAACGGCATCTCTGAAAATCATAAATTATAAAATAATTTATTTGCAATCAATTACATAACATCTGTGTGACCATTAGAATATATTAGCTTGGTAACTTTATTTTCTTTCATAAAATTGAGTGCATTCCAAAGTATAATACACTGGTATGTACCATGTCAATACTGCTATTATTGAACGAATTAATTCCACAAACTTTATGAAAGTTCACATTGCTTACCTAATAGCTGCTTCTATGTTCTTAACCAACATATTTTCTCTCTGGAACCACTCTTCTTCATCTTGAAACACTTTCTACTTCTATTGGCTTCTACGGACTTTCCACTGTCCTCTAGCTAGTATCATTGTACCACTGGCTTACATTTTTATACTATTGGCTAGTCCTTTCATTGTTGCTGCTGCTGTTTTTTGGGCCCTGTTCAAATGGCTAAATTTGTTTGTTGTACTGTCTCATGTCCTTATCTATACTCCTTATCTAAATAATCTCATCTGATTCTTTTAGACACTAATTACACTGCAGCTTCCCACATAGATATCTCCAGCACTGATACCACGTTAAACTGCCTTCATGGATGCCTGAGCACATTGCTGTTTTCAGTGAATTGCACTGCTATCCACTCTGTTGTCAATGGTGGAATCTACTATTATGCATATAGAGGCCAAAATTCTCTCTTAGTTAGACCCTTGACTAGTCTCTTCACTTTTCTCCAATCTGTTTCTCCTAAAATCCATTCTTCCCACAGCATAAAAAATGATCACTTACCACTTAAAGTCAGTTAATGTCACATGTCTTCTTCAAATCATGGATTGGCATCTCATCACCTTTGTTCTTCTTCCATATGTCATCTGCGATTGCTTCTGATCTCCAGTCTCTAAGTTTTAGGCACATTTGGTTACATTTATATGTTGTTACTCATTTGTCAGATATCTACTGAATACCTATTACATGCCTGTCTTTACTTTGAATAATGAGGTTACTATAGATAACAACAACAACAACAAAAAAGAGAGTTGGGCAAAGTATAAACTTCTAGTTATAAAATAAGTCCAGAAATATAAAGTACAGCATAGTGATTACAGTTGATAATATAATACTGCATTGTATATTTGAAACATGATGAGAGAGTAGATCTTAAAAGTTATCACAAGAAAAAAAATGTAACAATACATGGTGATGAATGTTAGCTAGATTTATTGTGATCATTCTGTAATATATACAAATATGGAATCATTATGTTGTACACCTGAAACTAATATAATGTATGTGAATTCTATCTCAAAAAAAGAAACAAGACCAAAAAAAATTCCCTATTTTTTAAAAATAATATTTTAAAACATTTATTTATTTTTGAGAGAAAGAGAGAGACAGAGCATGAGCAGGGAAGGGGCAGAGAGAGAGGGAGACACAGGATCTAAAACAGGCTCCAGGCTCTGAGCTGTCAGCACAGAGCCCGATGCAGGGCTTGAACCTACAGACCATGAAAGCATGACCTGAGCCGAAGTAGGACGCTTAACTGAGTCATGCAGGTGCCCTATAAAATTCCCTATTTTTTTAATGTTTCACTTCTACTGGAAGAAAACAGAAAATAAATAAATAAATAAATAAATAAACAAACAAACAAACAAGGTAAGTTGTGTAAAGTACAAGAATGAGGGGAAAAGGTTAAGGATAAGGGTAATAAAGTGATGACAGATATACTATTTTCAATAGGACTGCAAATGAAAGCACAGTGGGATTAAAGATAAGCAGTCACAAAGGACTTGAGGCAGGAACATTCTTCATGCAGTGGAAGAAGAGTCTGACCAGTGTGGTTGAAATGGTTTTGGTGAGTGAGCTAGGAGAGGAAACTGAATGAGGATAGCTTGTCAGGACGGAGAAGCATGTGGAACCTTGACTTGACATGGAAGTTCTTTGGCTTTTATTGTCAGAAGAGAACCACAGTGACATGACACAATCTAACTTCAATTTTTGAAAGATCGCTCACAAGGTAAAATGTGGAAAATGTAGTGGGTAGTATAAAAACAAGGATAAAAGGAAGGAACTCATAGGAGGCTAATGCAAAAACCTAAGTGAAGATGATGGTGTCATGAACGCAAGCTAAACAGTAGGAATCCAAATGTTACCTGATTCAGAAAGAATTTCCAACTGGATTTGTTAATGAATTTATAGTGAAAGATGAGACAGAGGCATTCAAGATGGAACCGTGTTTCATGTTGTTTCTTTGCTGGCTACAGCAATTAGAATATGTGCAAATTGAGCATAATTTAGAAATAGCAGATATGGGGGGAGCAGAGTCTTTCCTTTTTCACAGGTTAGTCATCTGACATGGACTAGAAAAGGGGAAAAAGAAGCAGCCAGTGAGACGGGAGGAGGGAGGGTGGAGCCTTAGAAGACACTTTGGAGAGACCGGCCAGCACTGTCACATGCCGCCAACAAGAAAGGGAGATGAGCAGCAAGGAAGACTCACAACTGGATTAAGTGCCGTGGAGGCTTCTGTTGACCTTGAGAACTGCAATTCTTGTGGAATTATGGGGATGTAAGTCTGATTAAAGTCTGTTCTTTAGGGGCGCCTGGGTGGCTTAGTCAGTTAAGCGTCCGACTTTCGCTTAGGTCATGATCTCGCGGTTCGTGGGTTCGAGCCCCGCGTCGGGCTCTGTGCTGACTGCCAGCTCGGATCCTGGAGCCTGTGTTAGTCTGTGACTCCCTGTCTCTCTGACCCTCCCCTGCTCACGCTGTCTCTCTCTCTCTCTTAGAAATAAAATAAAAATATTTAAAAAAAAAAGTGATGTGACATAACAGGAGAGCGAAGTGGCAGATACAGGGACAGATGTGAAGGCTTCCTGTGCTCAAATGCTTACATCAAGCAGAAAATCTGATTTTCTCTCTACTAGCCCTATTATTTATAGAGAAATGTTGAAAACTGAATATAATTGTGGACACATACATGTCTCCTTTTAGTTCTTTCAGTTATACTTTGTATATTTTGAAGTATTCATTGATTTTTCCATTATATTTTCTTATGGTTCCTACTTTAATTTCATTGGGATAAAAGAACATAGTTTGTATTACTCCAAATGTTTTAAATGTGTTTAAATTTTATTTCATAGACTAGTACAAGTGTTCCAACTGCACTTAAAAAGAAAAGAATATGTGTTTTCTATTATTAGGTGGAATGTTTTAAAAATGTCAATTGGACCCAGGTGCTTGAAGGTGTTTTTTTCAATCCACTATATCCTTTTTGATTTTTTATTTACTAGTTCTATTAATGACAGGAAAATTCTAAAGACTTCAACTATAATTGTGGATTCATATATTTCTTCTTATAGTTCTTTCAGTTTTTGCTTTGTGTATTTTTAAGTTCTACCTTTAGGCATAAATATATTTAAGCTTGTTATTTCACTTTGGTGAACTGACCCTTTTATCAACATACTCATTTTTTCATTGTTGGCAATCTTCTTTGTTTGGAGATCTATTTCAGATATTAATATGGCTACTCAAGGTTTGATTAGATTTTGTATGACATAAGTCTTTCCATTGTTTTTAATCTTAATGTGCCTATATCATTATTTTTGAAGTTTCTTTTAGACACCATATAGTTGAGTCATATTTTCATTACATGTTTTGACAAATTATATTATTAAAATTGGTGCTTTTATACCATTAATGTAATTATTGATTGATATGAAGTACTATTTTTTGTTGTTATATGTTTCCTATTCTTCCTTCCTGGTTTCTATTTTTTTCTTTTATTTTGGGTTATTGGAATATGTTTATGTTCAAGTTTAATTTGTATTTTGTAATTTTGACCATATCTTTCTGAATAATGTTTTCGTTGTCACCCCAGGTTTTAAAATTCATACTTTAAGTTTCATAAGCCATTTAAAATCAACAATTTTGTACTTCAAGTGAAATCTTACAAATTTTATAGTTCCCTTTACCCTCCCCACTTTAAGCTATATTTAACTTATATATTTCACCTACCTATATTGAAAATCCTATCATCTTGTTATATGTTTGTATATACTTACTGTATATGTATATGCATATATTAACTATTCTCTTCTAAAGTTCTTAAAACGTGTTTAGCAATTGTGTAAACACACACACACACACACACACACACACACACACACACACACACCACTGAAAATACCAAAACTGTTTTGAGAACTCTGGACGATACGCTGGGATTCAAGATGCCAGCATCGGAAAATACTGAACTTACTTCTTCCCATGGTCGCACATATAGAACAATTGCTCCTAAACAAGACCTGAAAATTAGCTGAACATCTCCTCCAAAACAAAGGACAAAAGAGTCAAATAAAAATAGTTAGGAGAGAAAGAGATAGAGTCTTGTCAAAAATACCACCCTTGGTGTGGTAAGCCACAATACAGAGGGAACTCACAAATATGGAGCTTCTCCCTTAGGAGCAAGGAACCAAGGAAAAGCAGTTCTTACAGGGAAGCATATAGCAATGTAGGCCTACCTCAGAAACAAGAAAAACCTTACACAGTTTGATCTTACACCTAAAGAAATAGGAAAAGAGGAACAAACAAAACTCACAATTAGTGGAAGGAAGAAAATAATAAAGACTAGAGTGGAAAGAAATAAAATACTTTAAAAAGAAAATAAAAGAAAAGATGAATGAAACCAAGAGCTGGTTCTTTGGAAAAAATAAATAAAATTGACGAAACTCATCAAGAAAAAAAAAAGAAGGCATAAATAAATAAAATCAGAAGTGAAAGAGGAGAAATCACATCTGAGTCCACAGAAATAAAAAGGATTGTAACATAAAAAATTATAGGGGCGCCTGGGTGGCTCAATCATTTAAGTGTCAGACTTTGGCTTAGGTCATGATCTCACAGTTTACGGGTTCAAGCCCTGCATCGGGCTCTGTGCCAACAGCTCAGAGCCTGGAGTTTGCTTCGGATGCTGTGTCTCCCTCTCTCTCTCAGCCCTTCCCCCTCTCATGTTCTGTCTCTGTCTCTTAAAAATAAACATTAAAAAATTTTTTCAAAATTATATACCAACAAATTGGAGAACCTAGAAGAAACAGGTAAATACCTAGAAACATACCACATTTCAAAACTAAATCAAGAAGAAATAGGGGCGCCTGGGTGGCTTAGTCGGTTAAGCGTCCGACTTTCGCTTAGGTCATGATCTCGCGGTTCGTGGGTTCGAGCCCCGCATTGGGCTCTGTGCTGACTGCCCTCTCAGAACCTGGAGCCTGTTTTAGTCTGTGACGCCCTCTCTCTCTGACTCTCCCCTGCTCATGCTGTCTCTCTCTCTCTCTCCTAGAAATAAATAGAAACATTAAAAAAAAAAAAAAGAAGACATAGAAATTTTGAACAGCCTGATTATCAGTAATGAAATTAAATCAGTAATCAAAAAACTCCCAACAAACAGAAGTCTAGGACCAGATTGCTTCAAAGGTAAATTCTACTGAACATATGAATAGTTAATATCTATTTTTAAACTATTCTGAAGAAGAAGAAAGAGGAGGAAGAGGGAGAAGACAAAGGGAAATATGGGGAGAGGGACGGGAAAAGGGAGGAAGAAGAAGAGGAGGAGGAAGAGGAGAAGAAGAAGATGACAACGATAACAACTAAGACAAGGATGATGACAGGGGAGGTGGAGGGAGGAGAAGGAAGGAAAACTTCCAAGTTCATTCTTGAGACCAGCATCACCCTGATACCAAACAAGATAAAGATATTACAAAAAAGGAAAATTACAGTCCAATAGTCCTGATGAATTTAGATGTATTAAAACATCAACAAAATATTAGCAAACTAAATTCAACAATACATTAAAAAAACCAGTCACCACAATAAAGTGGATCGATTTCAGAGACGCAAGGATGATTCCATATTTGCAAATCAATCAATGTAACATTAAAATAACATGAATAAAAATCATATGATCCTCTCAAAAGACACTGAAAATGCATTTGGCAAAATACAATATCCATTCATGTTAAAACTCCTCAACAAAGTCAGTTTAGAGGGAGCATGTCTCAATATAATG
The DNA here is from genome assembly GCA_017311185.1 of Proteles cristata cristata. NCBI lineage: Eukaryota > Metazoa > Chordata > Mammalia > Carnivora > Hyaenidae > Proteles > Proteles cristata. The sequence goes on from JAESUZ010000872.1 coordinate 506,355, forward strand.
AACACCATATATGACAAGCCCACACCAAACATTATACTCAGTAGTGAAAAAAGATGAATACTTTTCCTCTACGATTAGAAATAAGACAAGAATGGCCACACTGGCCACTTCATTCAACATAGTATCACAAGTCCTAGTCAAAGCAATTAGAAAAAAAAAAGAATAACATACCCAAATTGGAAAGGAAGAGGTAAAATTTTCACTATTTGTTCATAATATAATTTTATATATAGAAAACCCTAACAACTTCACCAGAATGCTGTTAGAATTGACAAATAAATTCAGTACATTTTCAGGGTCCAAAATATATAAAATTTGTTGTATTTCTATACAATGAACTATCCGAAAGAGAATTAAGTAAAGAATCTCATTTACAATTGCATCAAAAAAATCAAATATCTGGGAATATATTTGTCCAAAGAGGTGAAAAACCTGTACTCTGAAAACTGTAACACATTGATGAAAGAATTTGAAGATGACAAAAAAAGAAAAGATATTTCATGCTCATGGAATGAAAAAATTTATATTGTTAAATTGCCCATCCTATCCAGAGCAATCTACAGATTTGATGGAATCTCTACAAAAATGGCAATAACACTTTTCATAGAAATAGAACACAGAGCTCTAAAATTTGTATGGAACCACAAATTACCCTGTATATCCAAAAGCAACCTTGAGAAAAAACAAAAAAGCTAAAGGTATGACTCCCTGACTTCAAACTATATTACAAAGGCATAATAATCAAAACAGTATGGTATTGGCATTAATACACAGACATAGATCAATGGAAAACCACAGGAAATGCAGAAATAAATACACATGTAAATAATTAATGAATTTATGCAAAGGAGCCAAATATATAGCCACTTGGGAAATGATGGTCTCTTCAATAAAGATGCTGGGGAAAATGGACAGTCACATGCAAACAAATTAAGTTAAACCACTATCTTACATCAGACACAAAAACTAACTCAAGATGGATTAAAAACTTGAATGTAAGACCTGAAATTATAAAACCTCTAGATGGAAACATAGGTTGTAATCTCCTTGGTATCAGTCTTGGTGGATTTTTTTAGATCTGACTCCAAAAGCAAAGAGAACAAAAGCAAAAATAAACAAGTGGTACTATGTGATACTAAAGTTTTTGTACAGCACAAAAAAAATGCAACTCACTGAATGGGAGACAATATTGGCAAGTCACGTATCTGATAAGGGGCTAAACTCCAAAATATATAAAGAGCTCATACAATAGATGTTCAGCTCATAGATATTCAGATCGTGTTCTTATTTCTACCTTACAATTGTATTCTACATTTCAGTTAATACACATAGAGTATTTCAATATACCAAATATACCTATTTTATATCTGCTATGATATGCTGTACTTCTCCCACCTTGGACATATGTATTTTAAGTTTGGGGCCTACCTTTAATTTATCTAAGCAATAGACATTAATTTAAAACCCATTCTGTTATCCAACCCACCCAGCCTGATTTCATCAGTTGTCTTTGGTTTCTATGCCCAAGCCATTCCAAAAGAGTTTGAACTTATAAAGATATGATGGATAAATGCATTAGCATATGTTTATATGTCTGAGGCAACTCATAAGAATATCAGGTCCATCTAAAAATGCTACTGAGACAAAAAATTTAAAGACAATATGTCACACAAACCCTGTAACAATTTTCCTAAATTGTCTAATACTCAAACATCAGTTTTTATATCAGTCATTATACTGCTTCTCATTCAATAGTTTCATTTTCTGTGAGAATCATATACAAAAATCACTCAGAAATACTCGCAGGCTCTACATGATGAGGCTGCAAAGAATTTGGAATCAATGCCCTGTATTACTGATGAATGTAAAATTTATATAAGTCATAGGACATTAGTATAAGAAAAATTACAGTCATCTGAATGGCTAATACTTTCAGGAAACAAAGTCACCCATTTTACAATATTTTCACAAGCCAGAAACCACAAAGTATACAATTTTATGATTTGCAATGTAATGAAAACATGTTATCATCAGCCCCAAATACATTTTTATATATAAAATGAAATTCTGGTACTTTAAATGTAATGGTGAGTAAATGAGAATACTTTCTATATTTAATGAAATTTCATTATAAATCAGTGGAGGGATAAGCCAGATGTGCCACCTTTGCCAGACTGTCATTTTATGTAACTACCCTGTGGGAAAACCACTATTAATGGTTGAGAGTTCTTAATGCCTTAGGGCCCTCTTCATTTGCTAAGACATGATAATCAGCTATGCCAGGTTGTGTGGGCTCTGTCTCTGCCAACTCATGAATATATTTCTCAAAAAGTTCCATAAACAGAAGGGGAGATAAGCTGCTTCTGTCTTCAGAGCCTTCTGTCAAGAATTTAGAAGCTCTCTTGTTTGGAAAGAGAAAAATAAATAGAAGCCAAATTGAAAATGTCAGTCCTTGCATGAAAATACATTTAGGTCATATTCAACTCTAAATGATCTTAACATTGTAAGAAAAAAAAAACAACACTGTAATTGCTAATCCAAAATATTTGAACATCTAAAACATATGTTTGTGAAGAATATTCCCCTAAGCTCTTTAAATTCCGTGAGAAAGTATCATTTTATTCCTGCATAAACAGTAAAAATACTGTTATGAGTAACCTGGCTATTTTTTTGTTCTTTATGGTTTACTCTTCCTTTTTTTTAACTGTATTTCTTACTTCTAGCCTTCTTTTAAAGAGATGTTTAGGGGAGAATAACTTAATTTTCAACAGGAAGAAGCAGAAATATGTTAGTTGATTTATGCTGCTACTACAAGATCATCACTATACTAGAATCATAATATGGCATAATGCAAAAACTGCCTCAAATCCATCATTTCTTTGGGGCCATATCCTTTGTTAGTGCATCACTTGGTTATATGGTTTCCTTTGATCAATGAGACATTAGCAGATGTGAGATGCTTGGACTTGTTCCCTGGTTTCTTTAGTTAGAGAAACATTCCCCAGATCCTCCTCTGAGAAAGAACTTAACTGTCCTGTTTCAGGAAGTAAACAGACACCTACAGTTATCAGCTCCTTCAGAGTCTGCCTCAAGATTCATGTTGCTGGAAGTGAAGTCTTTCTGATATTCACCACTCACTCTAGAACTCCAAGATGGATGGCAACAAGCGTTCACTGGAGTTGTTTCACAGTTTGACTTCTCTTTCCAAATATGTGTCTTTTGGCTTCTTTTTCTAGGTGTTGGTCACAAATAGATATCTTGCACCTCACAGTTCATCTTCAGAATTGATTCTGAAAAACTCAATCTGAGACAGAAAATCCCATTACCATTTAAACAAGCCTGGGTTAGTGTGTTGGGAGGGAAGATAACATCTGGAGAATATATGAGTGACATCAGCTGAGACCCTATTGGATCAAACAGCACTGGCCAACTGGTTAACTGATTAAAGACGTATGAGTGAGCCCAGCTGAGATGAACAGAAGAATCACCCAGTTGAGCCCAAACCAAACTGCTAACCTATGTTTGTGATGTAATTAGTAGTTGCTATTTAACAACAAACAAAAACACTCCATTTTGTGGCATTTTCTTATACAGAAGCTTTAACCTAAAAATGTGGCACTTAAACTGAAGGGCTGCTGAACAAAATCTTAAGCCATGCAACGTTAAATCAATGTTATATTGATTTAAATATAAGTTGAACTAGCAAAAGGACCAACAGCTTATGAGTTAGACTATGAAGAGGCCACTGGGTCTCTGTGTACAAGCAGAGAGCACAGTGGCAGAGCTATTTAGCTGCAAATATGGAGCATTTTTTAGGGAAAATGAAGTCTTATTAAAAAGAGTCAATAAACCTGGGGCAGAGCCAAGATACTCAAAGAATGTTGAATGGGGGAATATTTCTAGAGAAAATGGGTGAAAACCTATTGAATGAGCTACTTCAAGGGAGCAAAATCTGAGCCTAACGAAGATTTATCATTTATTACCAGAGAAGGTAGCCTTTGAGGTATATGTCCAGCTGGATTTCAGAATGCTAAGGAGCAGCAACTGTTATGGGAATAGAAATGGCCACTGCAGGTAATCCTCTGTCTCAACATTGTATGTTGGGTGGGTCAGAGGCAGAAAACACCTTTTTAGTTCAGCAGTTTCTGAATTCAAGAAACTTCCTCAATATGTAATTAAAGCTCATGAAATCCTGGACTTCGAGGCTGATACAGTGCTTACATTCAATTTGTGGTGATCCTAGAAGGGCATTGAGGATATTTTTATGTGTAAACATTGTGAATAATTGATGGCCAGAACGTAGACTGTTTAGAAGTTTGTAAAAATTGCTACAAAAGGTTCCCCTCCCTTGTTCGTGCCCTTCAGTAATAAGTTGTCAAATGACTTTAAGACTGGCTATGTTGCATGCTTTACCAATCAGGTAATGAGCAAATGTTAACACAGCACAGGCTTAAAAATGTTTGTGCTTTAGGGCAGGTTCGCTTGTTGGTCCTGGGAAACATGGCACCATATGAAGAAGATAGCGCTGGCCAATGGGAAACATCACGGAACAAAACTGGTTCTAAACAGCTGAGGCTTCCCTACAACACCCAGTGCCTTCTTCCTCAGCTGATTGGCAGCGGCAGCAGTGATGCCGCTGAGATGCGTAGAACTATCCAGCTCTTTCAAAGCAAATTACCAACCCACAAAATGTAAAGCCAAATGTATTGTTTAAAACTAGTAGATTTGGGAGTATTTAGTTACACAGAAAGTTAACTAAAAAAATAAAAAATAAAGGGTACCCTAAATTAATTTCATGAACATTAAGCCATAATATAATATAAAGTGGACTTTTAAATTCAATAATGCTACACAATTGTCAAGCTGCTCTATTAGATATAATATTTCAGATTTAATTCCTATTGCGTCAAAGTTTAATTTTACTTGAGAAATAAGCATATTAGTATGAGAAATATATCACATGGATAGTTTATTCAGGATTACAAACAGAATTCGAGTAACACATATTTATTTCAACTAATTATATCATGATTGCTTATCAGCTCCTGGACATATGAGTCAATCGTTTTTGATAATTTGATACTTTAAAAATATGAATTATTATAATAACAGGTTTTACATAATCTGTACTTCTCATAGTTGCATTCAGTATTTAAGAATTTCCTAATGGACTTTTTGAAAAAAAGGCAAAAAAAAAGTCATAAAACTATCATATATTGAGAATTAAAAACCTGGGGTGAGGGTTAAAACTATTGCTCAGTTATATAGTCCCTTTATGTGCCAGCAACAGCTGGGCAATCAACTTTCTGCCTAACTATCTACAGTAAGCAGCTTGCCTATGGCCAAGTCAATAATTATAGAATCAAATGGCTCATCAACTTTCTTCCAAGGTTTAATTTGGCACACAGTGCTTTGAAAAATAAAACATTATAAAATATTATTATAACTCTTGAATTTAATATCCTTCTAGTGTTTCTGACCTAGTTAGGTGGAATAAATTGAAATCCTTTCATTAATACGTTAACAGAATCATTTTAAAATTGAATTTTGAGAGTAATCCCTTTGAAATTGCTTATAAAGAACTACAGTATATTGCTGAGTTTCTTATGTTAATTTTAAAAAGATAACAAGAGTCTTGTGATCTTAAAATACCAATGTAAAGTTCTGTGTCAGTCAATTTCTTGGCAACAAAATTAGTTTCAATATGATTATTCTTTTTTTTTTTTGGTTTTTTTTTTGTTTGTTTTTTTATTATTTTAGGAGAGAGAGAGAGACAGCATGAGCAGGGGAGGGTCAGAGAGAGAGGGAGACACAGACTCCGAAACAGGCTCCAGGCTCTGAGCTGGCAGTCAGCACAGAGCCTGACGCGGGGCTCGAACGCACGAACTGTGAGATCATGACCTAAGCGAAAGTCGGACGCTTAACCAACTAAGCCACCCAGGCACCCCTCAATATGATTATTCTTGATTTGAAGATTTGCTAATTCTCTTTAATTTGTGAAAAGTAAGTTTTAGTTTAATGTTTCATAGATATCTAAGGTAAATATGACCTTATTTTATAAATATTGCTGAGATGGTGTCTAAGTATGTGGCTTGTAAATATTGGTGAGTTAAAGAAATCAGTGGGTAGTTTATTAAAAATTCAAGTTCCCAAAGAATCATGTTGGTAACTTTGTGCTGCTAAGTAAACGCTAGGTGCTCCAGGATTTCTGAACCGTCATTCTAAAGGAATTCACTGATGATGAAATCATGTAAATGAATATATTCGATACTATAAAATAGTGTTCCTTTTCCATATAACTGCTGAATGAAGCATAGTGAAACAACATTTTCTATTTTACAAAAATCTATAATGTTTATTTATTTTTGACAGAGAGAGATAGAGAGACAGAACATGAGCAGGGGAGGGGCAGAAAGACAGGGAGACAGAATCAATCCAAAGCAGTCTCCAGGCTCCAGGCTGTCAGCACAGAGCCTAACACAGGGCTAGAACTCAACGAACCGCAAGATCATGACCTGAGCCAAGGTTGGAGTTTAACCAACGGAGCCACACAGGCATCCCTGAAATAACATTTTCTTTATGGCCCTTTCAAAAGACAATTTTTAGTCCTCAAAAAAATGAGAACTGTGATACCAATAAGATAAAAATAGTCTCAGAGATACTTGTTCAAAATATAAATTTCTATTCTATTCCTTTTCTTTTTTTTTTTTAAAGTTTATTTATTTTGAGAGAGACAGAGACAGCATGAGTGGCAGAGGGGCAGAAAGAGGGAGAGAGAAAAAATCTCAACCAGGCTTCTCACTGTCAGCACAGAGCCCAACACAAAGCTCAAACCCACAAACTGAGATCATGACCTGAGCTGAAATTAAGAGGTGGAGACTTAACCAACTGAGCCACCCAGGCACCCCTATTTTACTCCTTTTCTATATGAATCAGAATTTCCGTAGGTTAAGGTAAGAATGTGGATTTTCAGCAAACCAAAAAACTGCTTGACTAAATGGTTCTCAAAGTAATTCTATAAAATAAACCATTTACTAACAAATATTTTTATGTTGATATTCTATTGCTTATTAAGTCTCCACCATTGACAGGCATGCAAGTACCTCTCAATCTCATTTATTTTATTGCTCAGAACAATCATATGAAGTAGATCTTCTTATCTCTATGTTACAGGTGTAGAAACTGCAGTGAAAAAAATTAAATAATTAATCCAATCACACAGATATCAAGGAATAAAGCCAGGAAGTAATCCTGGTATGTCTAACTTCAGATATAATGATAATTTCTTATCTAAATGCTCTAATACTTTACTTTGATTCTTCAGGTCTTAAGAGGAATAAAATAACCACATAATAAATTAAAGCTACTATATTGTTGCCATTGTATTTTGTGTATATATGTCATTGTGCATACCATTGTGTATATATTCAGGAAGAGATTGTATGATGAACAGACATTGAAAACAGAAGGAATTCTAGGAAAACTCAGTGATACCTGAATTTAAATAGGTCACGTATTTTAAAGTCAGTTTTAAATTATTATCCTTCTTCTATATTTCAAGGTCAAGAAAACTGTGGAAATAGCATAAAATACTAAATATATGTATATACACTAATATACTTATGTATTAAATTTAATAAATTAGAATATGTTATATTTAATATATTAAATATATTTGTAAAATATACTATTTATTATATATGCTAATATATATACTGTATATAATACTATATATATAATACTCTATATATACATAAATAACATATGTATGGTATTAAAAGGTTTTTATAAATTATAAAGTTTAATATAGTTTTTAAAAATCTTTTTAATGTTTTATTTATTTCTGAGAGAGAGGGACAGCATGATCAGGGGAGGGTCAGAGAGAGAGAGAGACACAGGCTCCAGATTCTGAGCTAGTTGTCAGTCCAGAGCCCAATGCTGGGCTCTAACCCATGAACCGTGAGATCATGACCTGAGCTGAAGTCAGACACTTAACCGACTGAGCCACCCAGATGCCCCTAATATAGTTTATTGTCAAATTTGTTTCCATATAACACCCAGTGCTCATCCCAACAAGTACCCTCCTCCATGCCCATCACCCAGTTTCTCCTCTCCCGCACCCCCCATCAAACCTCAGTTTGTTCTCAGTATTTAAGAGTCTCTTGTGGTTTGTCTCCCTCCCTCTGCTTAATTATTTTTTCCCCTTCCCTTCCCCTATGACCCTCTGTTAAGTTTCTTCTCTGCCTGACTTATTTCACTTAGCATAATACCCCCGAGTTTCATCCACATTGCTACAAAAGGCCAGATTTCATTCTTTCTCATTGCCATTTAGTATTCCATTATATATATATATATATATATATATAAAATTATATGTATTATATATATATATAATTGTATTATATATAAATAACATATATATGGCATGCTGATAGACTTGAATAGGTTAAGATTCTTTCATGAACAAAACATTTATGAAGTATTCATCACATTATTGATGGATGTACTTTCCATATTTTTTTTCCTTTGGATATTTTTGTCAGGTTTTGGTATCAGCATAATATAGGTTTCATAGACTTAGTTGGAAAATGTTTCTTTTTTTACTTTTTGGAAAGGTTTGTGAAAGTTTGGTGTTAATTTTTCATTAAACATTTTTAAACTTCACAGTGAAGATATCTTGTTGTCGGCTACTTTGTTTTTGGAGATTTCCTTTTGTATTACTAATTCAATCTCTTTTATAATTATAAGTCTATTCATTATTTCAGTTTCTTGTTAAGTTTTGGTAGTCTTAATACACATGTGTTCATCTCATTAAAAATACCTAATTTTGTATTAAATTTTTCATGGCATTCCTTTGTCATCATCTTTATATATCTGTAAGATCTGTAGTAATGTTCTTTCAACGTTGATTTTAGTAATTTGATTGTTAATCAAATGTTGTTGTTGATACTAAAGTCAGATAAAGCAAAATTTAGTACAAAATTATAACTGGGAATAAAAAGACATTTTATAAAATTATGAAGGTATTAATGTATCAGAAAGACACAAAATTTTATGTATACGTGCACCTAATAGCAATACAGAAGCAGGAATTAACAGAATGAAAAAATAGACAATATAGTAATAATAGTTGGAGCGCTCAATGCCCCACTTTCCATAATGACTGGAACAATGAGTCAAAAGATCAATAAAGAAACAGAGAATTTGAACAATACTATAAGCCAATTGGGCCTACAAATATAGGACACAAAGCCTATAACAGCAAAATGTACAGTCTTGTCAAGTGCACATGTGTTTCCAGTCTAGACCATACAGTAGACCATAAAACAAATCTCAATATTTTAGAAATGTTTGAATCATACAAAATATGTTCATAATATAATGAAATCAGTAAACAATAATGGAAAGGAATTTGGCAAATTAAAAATAGGGTGAAATAAAAAAAATCTACTCCTAAATAATGAATCAAAACAGAAATCACAAGACTATTTAATAATTAGAGACAAGTGAAAATGAAAGACAACATACCACAATCTTTGGCCTGCAGCATAAAGATTTATATTACTTGTAAAAGTCTATATTTGCAAAGGGAAAAATATAAAATATCAACCTAAGTTTCTACTTTGAAAAACTAGGGGGGAAACAAAACTAAAACGAAACAAGCAGAAAGAAGGAAATGATAAAGATTAGAATGGGAAAAAAAATGAAATAGAAGGTAGAAAAACAATAGAGAAAAACAATGAAACCAAAAGCATGTTCCTTGCAAAGATCAACACAATTGACAAATATTAGCTACTTGGAAATCTGTAGATTGGCAGATAAAAAGTAAATCTATCTGGACTGTGAACAAATTATGGATGCTGATTCAACTGTTCAAGTCACTAATACAGATGTCCAGAATAAGGACAATTCTATGAGAGATATGGATTTGCCACCATTGCTGCCTAGATCCATCATCATACCAGATATAACACATCCACCAATCAAAAAACTAGGCATGTAAATGTAAAGACTCAATTTATGATTCAGAGGTTAACATTGCATGCCAGACTTGTTATTCCTGTCAAAATCTGACTCATTTGTCTAGGAGAAAGAGACCTATTACATGCCCTCCTTGTCCTCTCTCTGCCTACTCCCAATGGTTTGTCTACTGCAGACCTTTGTCCCCATTGATGGTTCCTCACTGTTGTTAACACATTTCCAATTATGCTGTTGTTGTTTTAGTACAAACAACTGACGGTGGACCCACTCTCGTAGCCCTTAAAGCTAACCTGTTTTATAGGTTTGGCTTTCCAGAACATATGTAGTCTGATGACAATATACCATTTATTGTAAACTCACTCAAAAATGAACTCTTAATCAATGTGTTCAATGTATTTTTCATGCTATCTACAATCCAGTCATCTAATATTGTTGAGCCCCAAATAGCTACAAAATGGAATCAAAACATTACTGACATATCTCTTCCTGCTTCATACTCCTCAGCTATGAAACTAAGTCAGTCATTGAATGTAGTTTTCCCCAGAAAATAGTTATCTCCTCTGTACCATTTCCTCAGTAATGATCAGACTTTTTAGAAAAGTCTGAATTCTTCCCTGGATACTTCTTGGCATGTTTCTTTCCTTCCCCTTCCTGAATAGCTATCTTTCCAAGCAGGGGTTTAGAGCATTCAAACAATCTTAGTTGTCTATTGGACTATTGTTTTGGGTTGCCATGTTCCTGGATAATTTAAAAAAAAAAAAAAAAGAGGGGTACCTGGATGGCTCATTTGGTTAATGATCCAACTCTTGATTTGGGCTGAGGTCACAATCTCATGATTGTGAGATGGAGCCCCACAGTCATCGGTCTCTAAGCTGGGCATGGATCCTGATTAAGATCTCATTCCCTCTGCCCCTCCCCTCTTCACATGGGTGTGCATGTGTGCAAACTCTTAAACAAACAAACGAACAACCCCCCCCAAAAAAAACCCACAAAAAATGAGCGAAACGACCACTTGGTTGAGTACACCCCAAATATTAAACCTACACTGGCTCAAGTGGTCTAAAGTAAGGGATACATGGTTTTCTATAAGTTTTATAATAAAACCCTTGTTCCTCTTGCACCTGACCCTTCTTTCTACCACTAAGTCTGGATGCAAGTAAAGAAAAATGCAAAGATGGTGGAATTGTAGTTATTGGAAGGGGACACTCTGCTTTCTGTCAGTAGGAAAAGATATAATCCAAACACTTGGGTGGGGAAGAACTTACACCAGAAGGTAAAAGGAAAATGAGCATTAATGATTTCTTTCACTACCACCCCTAGTGCCTTCTTCAAGAAGAAAAACATCCTTGGTGAGTTCTCCATGGTATTGCAAACATCTCAAATTTAATCAGCTCTCAAGTTTACCATTATCCCCTCCTCAAACAACTCCGTCCCAAAATAAGAACAGTGCACAATTATTTGAAATATCTGGTAAACCTAAGATCTACCAGCTAGTCAGGAGGCAAGTTGGAAGTGCTGTCAACCTATACCCCCAATTTATATAGATCACATTTGAGGATCCCAACAATTGTAAACAAGATTTATTTCCAGGATCACTAACAACTCCCAAAGTATTGTATTTCTTAGGTAAAGGCAAAGTTTCAATTGACCTTCATTTCAGAAACATTATGACTTGCATTTTAGGAGCTGTCATAATACACTCTAACAATTTTAATGAGATATCACCAGTAGATGAAAAGGTGTTATGTGTAACATCTTGATGACTGAAGTAATGTCTCCAAATTAAGGCTTTCCTTGGTTAACTGAGAAGCTTTCCAGAGGAATAACATTATGTGTATAGTGATCCCTATGTTGAGAGGCATACAATTAGAAGAACTGGTGTAAAATTTCTCCTGACTTTATCTGATCAATGACACCACTTCAGGCTATGAGGTATTCACATGAGCTTCAATTAATTGGTCAGGGGTTGTTATGAATAATAGAATTGCCCTAAATGCCCTCCCTAAAAGCCAAGAAAAAGTCTGTATAATGTCTAATATATCTTTCTGCCTCTGTGTTAATGTCTTAGTCCAAGAGAAAAAGCCAACCATAATTATGGAGAAAGATGCCTAGATTTCTAAGGTACACACCAATGGTTTATGAGATTTGTTAAACTTGTTGGGTCTGGGATATTGATGGTAAAGTTGGGTTCAATTATACAAACGGCTTATTCTACTTCTTGGAGTCCCATTGATAGACAATATAGGTATCTCATATTTCTGGATATCTCACCATAAGACATTTTAATTACCCTTTTCTTACATATAGCCTTAGAAGATGAAGATCGTGTCTTTCTCTGAGTCAGTGGAAAAGTTTTTTTCACTCCACTGTCTAACAAAGATAATGTCCCTTACTGACACAAGATCAGGGAAATTTAGTTCTCTTTTAAGATTCAAGTTCCTAATGCTTGGTATTCTTTTCCTATAACATCCCCTACTGCATGTGCTGGTATCACTTGTATCTCTTTGTTCTGTGGGACCTGAAATCTGGGGAGATGGCACATATGCTGAAACACAGGCTACTCTTACGATTTTCAGTAAAATGCTATATCCCCTGTCTCTGATCCAAGAGTCTTATATTGTCTATCATCCCTGTACAACAATAGCCTAATATTTTATTTTGCAGAAAAGATGAAATCTAAACCTTATAGAGTTCTTTCTAATTTCCATTTGAGAAAACATAGTAAATATGAGCTTGATGGCTTCTCAATACTAAAATTTTAGAAGAAATTTGACATGATATTAACAAGTGTGAATGGATACAATATCTCGCAGATATCAGATGCTGTAAATAGATATGATTTTCTCCTACTATGAAATAGTAATAAGCAATAAAATGAATAAAAAACTACCATAGCATGTAAGAATCTCAAAACCTATGCTGTCAAAAAAAAAAGCAGTTATGAAAGGTTATGTTATTTTCTAATTATCTTTATATGAAAGTCTAGGAAATGAAGTTTCTATAGTGACTGAAAGATCAGTTTTGTCAGTTGTTAAGAGATGGGATCAACTAAAAATAGGCATGAAGAATCTTTTTAGGATGATGGTATTTTTCTACATTTTACTATGGTGGTATTTACATGACTATATTTAATTATCAAGTTTCATCAAAATTTACTCTTTAATTTGTATTTCTTAATTTAAGAAATTTTCTTTAATTTAAGAAATTAATTTAAGAAATTAATTCGTATTTCTTAATTTAAGCTATGTATCAACAAAGCTGAAGAAAACATTAAGTATTATTCTACAACAGAAAGTTCATCACAGAGATTGTCAAGATTTGTTTAAATGTGCCCCATACCTTGTACCTAATAAACTTAAAGATCTTTCAAGGACTGTCAAAAATAAAATTTCCTATAAATACCTTCCTAGCTTAAGCAGGATAGCCTTTGTAATTATTCAACATCTTGTTTTTTTTAAATATTATTTTAATATGACTTGAAACTATTTATACTTACACTTTGATTTACATTTGTATTTACTGTCCAACTATTCCTATAAGTTTATAAAGTGCATGAGAACAAGACTCTTGAATTTTTAACTTTATCTTTAGATGCCTAACATCATCCCTGGAATCTTGGTCATTCAAGCAATAGTCAAAACTCAAACCTAAAGCAAGGACCTCCCAGCTTCTCTTTCCTTATAGTTTCCATTTGCTGTGGAGGCTTTTTTGGTTAGGAGGCAGACCATATACTAGAAAACTTACTTCAAGACTACTACACTAAAGGTGGAGTACTATGAGATAAGACATCAATAAGGGTCTTACAGATTCCAAAGTTGACTGTAGAGTCACCAAGGAAACCTGAAGAAGAGGTCAGTACTGAGTAGGTGATGAGCCAAACCACACACACACACACACAAAAGTTCTCTTTTTCCTCCCCAAATTTGTTTTTCCCAAAATTACAATTTCACTTACACTACTGCCGAACAGTATATCTCACCCCTTGAGCAAAGATCATGCCCACACCCCAAACTGACAGTAGTTTTCCTTTTTCTTTTTTTTTTTTCTTTTTCTGAAAACTGGATTATATGTTCGTATTTATAGTTACATTAAACTAACCTGGGCAAGTTTGGTAGACTACCGCATGAGTGGTGGAAACAGTTCTCTCCTTAACATATATTCCCAGTCTTCATTTTACTTAATCTTCATACTTATCTCATGGATGCCTTTCAAGGCCAATTTCCTTTGTGAGTCCTATGCTTTTTTTCAGTTGCTGTGGTTTGCAGAAGTCCTAGCCACTATGGGAGTAAAGAAGTCTCTGGCACCTTAATTTACTAAGAAGGGGGTAGTGGGGCATAAGTCATCTTCATATTTTGTGTGTGAGCTAAAAGCAAATAAAAGGACAGATTTGGGAGCCACAGAGGAACATGATTTGCATGGAAGGTCTAAATATAGTTGAAATGAAAAATGTCCAATAGGAGGAGATTCTCCTTTCCTTTCTTCTCCAAACTCTAGAGTCAAACTCTGAAAATTGAGCAGATATAATGTTGAACCCAGAGTAAGGAAGATGGAGATTGGAGTGCAGACTTGCACTACTGTACTTTAAGTCTAGGGTGAGAAAGAAAACAAGACAGATGCCCTGTTCAATTCATCAAGATAGAGGACAGAACATCTATTGTGAGGAGAAACATTCAAAGGAGAAAGCGTACCTAGATTATCCTTTGTTATTTAATACAAATAACACCACCAGAAGTTATTGCTAACACTATTTGATGCTTTCAAGCACTGTACTGGAAAATTTCAATAACTTGTAAGACCTAATCCTCAAAACAACTCAACTATTTAGATTGAGGAAGAATTAATTCCACAGCTATTGATATTTAAGCATATTAACTAAAACAACAGATTCTTGTTTCAGTTTCTGACTATAAACTTTGGTTTTTTTCTTTTCAATTTTTAATTTAAATTCTAATTAGTTAACATACAGTGCAATATTGGTTTAAAGAGTAGAATTCAGTGATTCATCACTTATGTACAACACCCAGTGACTAGTGCATTCCTTAACACCTAATCACCCATCTAACCCATCCCCCACCCACCTTCCTCCATCAACCCTCAGTTTATTCTCTATCAGTAAGAGTCAAAAACATTTTATTTGGTTCTCTTTCCTTCATATGACTTTCCTCGGGTATTCACAATATCTCAGTAACTACCCACTAATTTAGTATCTGGACATCTCTTATGGCATATCAGGCTGTCTCAAACACAACTAGTATCTTTCTATAGTAACTGTCTTATGCTGCAGTTTGTTAGTCTGAGACAGAAGGGGTAAGATCTGCAAATACTGTACTAGCAGAATAGACTTCATGTTTTTGACCTATCACATAAATGTTTCAGAGCACCCTGCAGGCTCTGTCTGTACAATAAGGATATACTAAATAAGTAATTTAAGCAATGATGCATTACAAAGATAAATGAAACAACATCTGAAGAAACAGGAATTATAACCTTGAATGAATGAACAGATTTGTAACATTTTTAAGCAAGCACTCAAAAGCAGTAAATTCATACAATTCATAAAATTGCTTTTGAGGGGCATAGTAAATATTCTGAAACAAAACATTGTAAGTAAAAACTCTATTAAATGTTATCAATTAGCAGATGGCATATAAAAGAAATCCAGAAATAAATCAAGTTATACATGATATTTTACTGACAAATTTTCCAAGTGTTTTAAAGCACAATAAATGTGGCCACTATGACTGGTTATATACAAAATCTATTTCAATAACTAAATATAAACAAAAACAATCACGATTTTCATCAGGCCTACCAGTGTCTTAGTGTAAGAGATTCATTTTACCCTTTACTAAAAGAGAAACTGCATTTGGAGATGAAAAGATCATGAAGAAGCTGCTGATCATTCATCACTCAATATATGCCCATGTTGAACAACGTCAAAATGAATTTTCAAAATGTTAGAGACCATATACTTACTGCTGTGAGGTGGCTTCATAAACGAAATGCTGTGCTAAAGACAAGTATTCCTGTCTGCGTGGGCATCCTCAGGAAACTTCCTGTAATGAAACCTGCAGTAGTGCTGACCGTCTCCAATGTAGAATTTTTCATTTGTATAAAATGTGTAGTGGAAGAGAGAAGAATAAGTCATGGTAATTTTTTAAATTTCTCACTGAATATTCCACTTTAAATGTTCTAATTCTATGATCCTTATTCATATTTGTACATTAAAGTCATATTAAAATCACTTAGGGGGCCTATAAAAACTCTGAGATACAAAAATACGAAAATCAATGATCCTCATCCTTGTCTGTACATTAAAACCACTTAGTGGAGCTTTAAAAACTTTTAGAAATGAGATCTACTAAATAAATTATATATGTGAGGGTGAGGTTAGGTACCACTCATAGATATTTCCCCCAGGAATTCCAACATACAGCTAGAGTTGAGAAATTATTGCTCTATAGAAAAAATTAAAAAAACTCAGTATAGGAATTACTTTGAAAATAGCTTAAAACAACTCAAAATACTAGTTCTGAAAAACTAAAGAAAACAAATTCAAATACAAACTGGGTACATAGTTAGAATGGGAGAATTTCAAGAAAGCTTTGGATAAAAAGAAACCCAACTGCATTTAGTTTTTCACTGTAAAAGGAAAACGTGTCATATTCTATTGCAGACAAAGCTCAATAGGAAAAGAATGATTGCACAAAGGGAAGAAATAAGAATGAAAAAAGTACATAAACAGAAACTATAAAATGGATTGTAAATCTTGTTAAGAATAAACTGGAGACTCAAATAGTTATTGATGTTCCCCATATTTCTGACTCCACACAAGCCTAAGATTAATAACAAAAAAGAATGGTGGAATTTTTAAAGTTCTTGCTTCACTATCTTATGCAGGCTCTAAAACTCTACTCCATTGTCTCCCCTGAGTCCTTTCTTCCCCCTCTCCTCACCACCAACAGTTATCAGGTATGACCAACTATATAATCTACTCATTAGGGCTGTCATTTGTTCCCTTTTCTATGTTAACTCTCTCTAAAAGGAACCTGAGGTCCCTTATGTTGCAGAGTGTGCACTTTCAAATTCTGCCATCTTCCACTGCTGTCAGCAATCTTACCTGTATGACCTGGAAATCAACGCATCCAGAACAACTGTGTTTATTCTTTCTGCAAATCCAACTATACATTCAAGCTAAGTACTGTGCTAAATTGTCCTGCCTCTGGCTTCTCTTCAAGTAAGAGCACTTGACTCCCACTCCTCTGCATGTGGCACACAACATAGCTTCCTCATGGTAGCACCTAACCTCTGTGCCAATTCACAAAGTCCTAATGGTCATACTCTGGCTTCTGTGTTTTGCCACGAGTACCCACCACTGTGAGCAAAATGGAAAAGAACACCAAGGCCACACTAGAGAGTCACCCAATATCCACCATAGCTGAGCACTAGCTGAGCACTGTGACCCAGGAATGCTCCCCAGTCTCTAGGTGATGACCGCTTCCAAATCCAACAAGCATCACATCCCTGTTTTACTTCAGCATCATTTTGCCTTGCCAAGAATTTTCTCTCTTGCATTCTTATATTTACAGTGCTGTTTCTTCTCCCTATGCTAATACCATGCTTCTCTTTTCCAACACAAACCCTTTGACCATGCCCTTTAGAACTCCTATTCCATAATTTAAAACACTTTTTTTTTTTTGGTCCAGCTTTTTGTCTTTCCAAAGGCTCACTGAATCAATTCATTTATTTTTATATACAAGTCTCTCTTTCTCTTCATTCTTTTACCTATTTAGTTTGGATATATAATCCTTGTTTACAGCACACTCTTGTTTTTGTCTGGCAATTCTGAGATGCAGGTATAAATTTACCATTTAAATGATACTTTAATATAAAACTCAATGAGGTCTCCTAAGAAAGGCAAAATGCAAAAAGAAGAGGAAATGAGTGCATTTTTGGGTTATAATTTGCAACTCTTCTATTTTATATAAATTATATATAATTATAATGTATAAATTATATATACATACACACATATGGGGAGGGGGGTCTCTTTCTGTACAATGCAAGAATTTTACACTTACAATGTCACTTTATTAGTCAACATGTCTGTACAATAGGTTTATTACCTCATAAATGATAAATAGCAATCTTTGATCTATTATGTACTATTTTATTCCAAAATATACACACTTATTTAAAAATATTAAATATTACTCCAACTACTTAATGCTATATAAAAAATTACTAGAAAACTTAATGGCAAAAAGCAGTCATTGATTCTGTGGCTGAAATTTCATATCAGCACAGGAGAGATAGTTTGTCTTTCCTCTACAGTGTCTGTAGCCTCATGCATGAAACCCAAAGACTGGAGCCTACATCTTTTGAAGGATAATTTATTCACAAATCTAATGGTTGATAGTGGCAGTCATCTAAGAACCTCAGTTTCTATCCATTGTGCCTGCTCATGTGGTCTCTTCATATAGGCTGGCTCATGCTTCCCCACAGTATAGTAGCTGGGTTCCTTCTCCACTGCATCCATCTGCATTCTGGGAGATAAAAAGCCAGATGGAACCTGTAACACTGTTAAGATCTAGCATTAATTAAAGTCACATAGAATTTGCTTCCACCCCATGGGGCGCCTGGGTGGCTTAGTCGTTAAGCGTCCGACTTTTGCTTAGGTCTTGATCTCATGGTTTGTGGGTTCGAGCCCCACGTAGGGCTCTGTGCTGACTGCCAGCTCATAGCCTGGAGCCTGTTCAGAGTCTGTACCTCCCTCTCTCTCTGACCCTCCCCTGCTCAAGCTGTCTCTCTCTCTCCTAGATATAAATAAAAATATTTTAAAAATTAAAAAAAAAAGAATTTGCTTCCACCATTTTCTATGGTGGAAAAATTCTATTCCAACCCAGATTCAAGAGGAGGGAACAAAGATCTCACCTCCTACAGTCAAGAATGCCAGTCACATGGTAAGAAGAGCATGTGAGAAGGGATATGTGGCCACCACTGGAAACCACAATATGCTACAAACATGGTTACAAATTTACCATTCACCAGAGAGAAGGAGAAACTTCTTCATTTACCTCTCTTTACTTCATCCTTTATTATTATTCACAATTAATTATGAAAATTCCTAAATATAAATCACTTCTCTAATCATAAGGAGTAAGTAGGTATTGTAAAACTAGACAAAAATAAAATCTCTATATTTTATGAATGTCTAATTTAGAAAAAATTCAGTTTGTTTCGATGTCTGAATCATACTATTGAACAAATCTGTAAGCTATCTTATTATGAGATGTACTGTCATTACTACTTAGGAATCATAAATGCATTTGGAGGAAAATTAAGCCATTTCTTGAAAGATCTAAATTACAATAAATGTAGGAAAAAGAAACAGCCAAATAAATTATCAGTGATAATGGCCTTACATAATGTCATAGTTATGACACAGTGGTATGGATATTTCTTTATGTTTTTTTAATGTTTATTTATTTATTTTGAGAGAAAAAGAGAGAGAACCCCAAGCAAGCTCTGTACTGTCAGAGCAAAGCTCAGCATGGGGCTTGATTTCATGAACTGTAAGATCATGACCTGAGCTGAAATCAAGAGTCAGACATTTATCCAAGTGAGCAAAGCAGGCATCCCTGGATATTTCTTTAAATTAGAGTTTATTTATAAAGACACTTTTAGGAACATATGATAGCACTACAGAAAATTTCTGGAAAAAGTACTTAGAAGAGGTAATCTATAGGTAGTACTCACCAATCCCTATAGTTTTATTGTCTATTTTTCCATGTGAAATAATTCTATGTGATTTTATATTATTATCAGTACTTCTACATTATTGTAGTTCTCATCAGTTTACATTGGCTATCACAATCCCCAAAGGGAGCTATACTTGAGTATATATTTTTTGCAATCATGAGAACAGAAATGGTCAAAACTTAACTTTAAGAAAGGAAACAGGCAAAAATGGCACCTTTGATTAGACTTACTGGCAATGTATATTATTCAACACACTGCCTTTTCTTAAAATAATTCTACTTAAATTGTTTTGGCTTTACCTAAAAATTTCTAAAATAAAAAATTATAAAGCATAAAAAGGAATGTGTATCTTTAATCTCATATACAGACATCAGTGTACAAGGTAAAAATCATAAGAGAAAATATTTGAGAATTAGATTAGGTTAAGATTTTTTTAACAGAAAAAATAAAATGTATAAAAATTGATAAAATAAATTTCATGAACATTAGAAATGTTTGCTTTTTGAAAGACAAAACTAAGGAAAGAACAAAGCAAACTGCAGACTGTTGGAAGTTTTTTGCAAATCCAACAATGGGTTTCTATATAAGATATGTAGACAGCTCTTACAACTCAAAAATAATAGTATGGCCTAATTAAAAATTCAACAAGATACATACAGACTCCTCACAAAGGATTATAAACAGTGGCAAAGTTTCATGTGAAAAGATGTTAAACATCACTAGCCATCAGAAAAATGCAAATTAGAATGACAATGAAATACAACTACACATAGGTACACTAAAATGACTCAAGTTAAAATACTCAGGTTTGCTGAGAATGGGGAGTAAGTGAAACTTTCACACAACACTGGTGGGTGTCCAAAATGTTAGGCACTTTTAAAAACAATATAGCTGTATCACATAGAGTAAAACATACACTTACTTGACAAATCAGTAATTCCACTCTTTGGTAATTATCAAAGGTAGATAAATTGTATGTTTATACAGATATATATGTGAATACTCACAGATGCTTTATTCATAATAACTTAAAGCTGAAAGCAACCTATATGTCCATCTACTAGTGCATGGAAAATCAAATTGTGGCTAAAAATACTGTAGGATATTACATGGTGATGAAAAGAAAAGAAAAAAATGATACATACAACAACCTGGATAAATCTTAGATGTTACACTAACTGAAAGTAGTAAAATATAAAAGATCATGTAAGTCCTTTTGTATAAAAATCTATTAAAGGAAACTATAGTGATAGCAGATTCTGCTTCCCTGGTATTATGGGTACAAGTTAGTCCACCCACTGCAAAGGAGAAGGAGAAAGCGTTTTAAGAAAATGGAATTGTCTACATCTTAGTTATGATGTTGAGGGGTACATGTTTATAGACAGGTTCCCAAATCCATCAAACTGTACACTTACAATGGGTCAACTTTAATACCTTAATAAAAGTAAGTTTTATTTTTAAAAAAGAAAAAAGAAAAGAAATCTGATAAATCTATGTCACAATTTCAACATTGTTACTCACAATCCCAGAGAAACAGCCACTTATTAAATGGTTTCAGTGAAAATTCAGTGTTTCCAATTGTGCAACTTAAAAAAATTTCAGGCCTGTAAACAGGAACTGTCCCTCCCTACTAACATAAATCAACAACAAGAGAAGTTGCACAGTCTAGGCTATGCTTGTCATAACTCCATAGACATCAAAATTCAAGACCATTTTTAACAGTACTATTACTGGTTAGGGGCTAGAATAAACAATGAGTTGAAAATTTTAAGCAAACAGTAGTATGCACCTAGTAAATGTGTAGTTTTTTGAACTCAAAATTTTCTGAGTAAAAAAAAATGAAGATTATATGTCTACTTTAGTCTTACTTCTATTATAGGAGTCCATGTTAGTCTTAATTCATATTTTGAATTAGAAACACCAGTTCTGGTTGCTTGAAGCATATCAATTTCCAAGTAAATTTGAATTATGATAGTTTTCTTTCAGGAAAAGAGAATGTGACTTTAATATTTTGTTTTAGCATACATTTTTAGTACACACTTATACATAATGTGCATAATAAATATATATTGTCTTTTATAAGTCTAAGGCTGCTATAATTAATACATTTTAGAAATTTTTTAATAATTTATTTTTAATGGTTTTCCTATGATACCATTTGATTGTACCATGTTTTGATCAGAAATTATTTATATATGTAGAAAAAATGGATTTCTTCTATATAAAGCTTCAATTTACAATTTTCAAAAAACGCTGAATTTTCTGTCTATTCGATATAGATTCTATAACAACAAATACAAATTAAAAACAAGAAGCTTAATTATTTCTGTTGAAAATAAGAGACTTTTCTTCCCTTCCTCTTCCTATTTACTTTAGAAAACTTGTAATAGAAAGTTGTTTTTCTGTCTGTTTGAGATGTATGTAAGCCTTTTTTAAAGTTAAAAAAGTCTCTTCTTCTCAGCTTTCAGACTTCAGAATAACTTTCTCTAGCACTAGAAACCTTTCTTTGAAGTGTAAACATCAAAAAAAATAATGTCCCTCTCTCCCAGTTTCTGTGGAAGGGGAGGAACCTAACTTCAGTGAGCACTTATTCTAGACTGCAAAATTACCGGTCTCAGATGTGAGAAGTTTATTGTTCTTTTAGATAAAGCCAACCAGCTAACATAGATGTTCACCCCAATTAGCAAGTGAGTTTAGGATGAACTGTGTTTGACAAATAGTACTGTCAAGTCCTCTCAGTTGATAAGTAATTATTGTTTATCTTGAGAATATGTATGTATTGGGTTGATTTGCTTGGCTTCATTCAAGAGTGAGATTTCTTTCTGTCCTTGCAAAATCTCAGAGATTGCCAGTCATGTGCCTAACATTCTGGTACACTGTTTATGCAATTTTAAAATTATTTTCTTTCTTCTGTACATTTGTGGAGAGGTATTCTGGGTTGGAAGGAGATTATTTTTAAGCATTCTAGGTCCCCAGCAATTCTTAACAATCATAAATTTTCTAATTTTACAATTTTAGTAGGCTTTAAGTAGACCGTGTACCATAGTTTGGAAAACCTACATAAAAGCCATTGGTGCATTTCCTGTTTTAATTTTCAATTTATGTTATCATTTTTTGAGAAATTCATTATTTTTCTCATCAATTGGAATATAATATGTAGTATATATAACACAGACTTATAATTCTAATTTAGCCCCGTAAGTTAATAACACATTATAGAATATATAATATACTTTTCTTATAGTAAATATATTATAGATTGAGCATATTATTAATTTGACTGCCAAAAATCATATATATAAGTACTATTGAATTCATTTTTATTATTTAACTATTTCATTTTGGCTTAATGGAATGTTTTCATGCCAATGTTCATTTTAACATGTCGTTTTAAAATTCTATCCTTAACATCATGAGTTTTCGAAAATTGTATTATTTTAGCTAAATTGAAGTAACTTTGATGCTCTTTGATTTTTAAACATTATACCTGAATATAATTAGCAATGAAATCTTTTATAACAACTTATTTGATTATGAGGTCTTTTTCTTCCCCACCAGGATTTTTTTCTCCCTCACAAGAACCTGCCACTCTTGTTCTCGGGAATTATTAGATTTAACCCATGGGATTTTTATTGCTTTGATGTCAATTATTTGACAAAGAAAAAATAAATTCCCTTAGTTATTTTAGGATTTGAATTTTTGTAGTATTCTAATTGTTTCACTCTCTCATCATATTCACTATTTTATATATACAGACATCCTTTAACATCTCTCCCTCTTCTTTTTCTTTAATATATGTGTGTTTTCTGTGCAGATGCTTACTGTTTACTTATTTACTCCTGTCCCTCTTTCTAGATAACTCCAAGTAGTGTATTAGCAAGTTGGCTTATTTTACTATTTTCTAATTATGTCTGTCTACATGATCTTTGTTTTTTCTCATTTGTTCTTATTTTTCATTACTTCAACCTGTGTTTGAATATATCTTAGCTTTCAGTAAAGGAGTATTCAGCTGTGTAAATGTCTTCATGTTTTCAAAAAGATAAAATTAAGCAAAATGCCTAGAAAACTCTTTCTGAGGAGAATAGGAGACATGCATAGGGATGTCTACTCCAATATTCTTCTCTCTTTCTCTTCTTTGCAAATAGCAGGAAGTTACCTAAATGTCTATCAAGCTGACAATACTGAAGTAGTATTTGTTATATGTGTGTAATAGTATACTACACAGTGATGAGAAAAAAAATGAACTGTAAGTAGATATTGAATGTAGATACATGAAAAAAATACAAGATTTTGAATTTAAAAAGAGATAAAGAAATTTATAGCAAAATGTTTATAAACTTATCAAAACATAAATTAATAGTCCATATTGTAATATAAGTACACACATAAGAAAATAAACATGCCAGACATTGACAGAAACATTTAAATAAGAAAGGATTTTATGTGGAGGAGGAAATGTTACTGTGGTTGAAGGATGAAGAGTAAAGATAAAAACACAATAAATTAACAAAGAAAAATCACTTTAATTGTTAATGTTGTGTGCATTTTTCATCAACTCTTAATGACCGGGAAATAGGAAACAAGTGTCTTACTATTACACCTCACAGCACATTTTCTCAGTCTCCTTCTCTTATAATTCATGTGGATTAACGCTCTAGTGGCTTTTAATTTATTTTTTTCTTTTCAGTCTAGAGTCTTTTATTTGGCAACCATGTACCTAATAAGGTCTTTTACTTTAAAAGTCTAAATTAATTTATTTGAATTTCTTTATGTAGAAGGAGCATAACTGTATCCTCATAGTCTGCACCTAAACCATTTTCAAACACAAAGGCATTCTTAATAAAGTAATAAAACTTTTATAAATAAAATTTAATTTTGTAAGCAAAGAGAAATCTAGCTCTCTTTGATAGATAATATTTAAATAAATATAAATTTTACAGTTTATTTCCAACAGCAGCTGAAATTATTTTATTTTTACATTTCTTTAAGTTTATTTACTTATTTTGAAAGAGAGAGAGACAGCATGAGTAGACGAAGGGCAGAGAGAGAGAGAGGAGAATCCCAGCAGGCTCTGTACAGTCAGCACAGAGCCCAATAAGAAGACTCAAACTCACAAGCCATGACATCATGATGTGAGCTGAAACCAAGAGTTGGACACTTACCAGATTGAGCCACCCAAGCACCCCTGAAATTATTTTATTAATGTAAAATTAAGGGATTTGCCAAAAAAACATCAAAATATACCTTGAATTGGGCAATAAAATGAGAATAATCTAAAATCTGGATTCATATGTCCTCATAAATTTTTCCTCAGCCCAAATGATTTATTCACATGAAAAAGTCAACAATCAAAGAGATGATCTTAAATCAAATGTGTATAAGTATGTGAAACTGTTTCTGGGCTTTGCATTATGCTCCATGAATATGTTTTCTATCCTCAGCACAGTTATCTCTGTGTCTTTGTCTTATATATCTTTCCATGCTGATGTATCTATCTTTCTATCCATCTAAAGCGATAAACCAAGCTTTGAAAGCTTGTTCTTCAAGAACTTCTTGGTCATTGTTAACCTTTATGTTTCTATGTAAGTTCTGGAGTCAGCATGTTATATGTCACACACCTGTTCATATAGACAGAAAACACTCAGAATTACACTGAATCTACACCTGAATTTGGGAAGAATTTGTATTTTTATAGAATGTTTTCAAAATCATGAATATGTTTCATCTTTCTACTAAGTTAGGTCTTTTTAAAGTGAATCTTGATAAAACTTTTACAATTTTTCTCATATAGTACATTGCACAACCTTTGCTAGATTTCTTCAAATGACCTCATATTTTTATATTAATGTATATGGTAGCCTACGTTATTTCATTTTAAACTGTATGTTCCTGGTAAACTATAATATAGTTGGTTTGTACATATCAATTTTGTATCCAGTTACCATGCTGAGCTGTTATTAAATGTAATGATTTCTTTATGAATACCTTTGATCCCAGAAAACCTGACTGTTATATTTTTGAACTGGTTATGTTATTTATATTTATACAACAATTACTCTGTTGGTTGCTTTTTAACATTTTTATATCAAGATTTCTGAATAAAAATCATTTTCCTTCTACAAAAGAATACTCTTTTTCTATAAGATGAATCTGATGGTGCCAAATTCTATTAAGTTTATATATTTGAGTGAATGCCTTTATTTCTTCTTCATTTAAGAAACTTTTATTTTCCTGTGTAAGAATTCTAGGTTGGTTCATATTTTATTCAGTGCTCTTTATATATTATTTCATTGTCTTTTGAGTTTCCTTATTTAGATTTATTATTTACTTTTTAAATAATATTTTTAAGTTTTTATTTAAATTCAAGTTAGTTAACATTCAATGTAATTTTAGTTTTAGGGGTCCAATATAGTGATTCAACACTTCTATATAATACTCATGCTCAGGTGAGGCTGTGTGTGGGTATGTGTGTGTGTGGGTGTGTGAGAAAGAGAAAGAGAGAGACAGACAGAGAGAGACAGAAGGAGACAGAGACAAAGACAGAAACAGAGATTCTCTGCCTGAGGGAATGATGGCTCTTCTTTTAACTGTGTCTTTAATCAGATTTTTGAAATTTCTCATCTATCTTCTTTCCAAATTACACTTTAAAGTAGTGTTTTAGAGAATCAATGAGAAGTCAGAAATTAGAATAAAATCCAAGCTAAAAGATACAAATTCTCACAATATTCTCTCAATAAGAAATATTGAGGTGCATTTCAACATATACAAAAAAGGCACTTACTATAAATGTTAAGTTAGAATAATGCTATCAAAATAGTCTGCCTTATTTTAATTGAAAATACAAATTCTTTATGAATAAGTCGACAGCACTTTTGAAATCACTTAATAAAGAAAGTTTAGAAACCAGACAGATATAGAATCGGGAACATAAACTTCATTCATTCAGAGATTAACAAACATTGTGTGTTACAATATATAGTGTATAAAACCCAATTATCCTTGTAAAGACAGTAGAAAGAATGTGCAAAGTAGCAGTGTAAGTTCTTCTAAGTAGATATATGTTCTTAATATAAATAAGGTCTGAAGAATTTCCATTCCTCATCTCCAGATCACTGAACTAGATAGATATCCTCTCTGGAATGTCTCCAAACTTTACAGTTAATGTTTTAACTTTGTAGTTAAAACAAAAACAAAATAAACAAACAAACAAACGAAAAATAACAAAGCCATGCTATCTTCCTGTTATACCCAGATCACAGTATCCTCAATGACCAGAGACCACCGGGGAGACCGAGTCACTCATGCAAAGGCAAAGGGCTTTATTACAGGCTCCAGCTCAGGCTCACAGACTTTACCAGCGCAGTGGATCCATGCTGTGAGCCCTGAGCAAAGGCAAAGTAGGGTTTTTATGGGGTTTGTGACAGGGGAGTTACAGAAGTTGTGGCATGGAAACAGTGATCCAATCATAATTATTCAACATTGACAGCGGGTTTAACCATACACATTGTCTAGAGTATTCGTTACTTTTGGCGGGATCCAATTACAACATTTAGAGTACCTTTAAATTCAACCAATCACAGAGCGAGCCTAGGGTCTTGTTCGGCGACAAACGGGTTAACTTTAACATTAGGTAACAGGGTCCTATCTATATTTTCTATCTATAGGCCTCTCCCTTAGTAATGTGGAGGGTGGTCGCTGGCCTTTCCTGATTGGGTGTTGCAAGGGTGGTTTCTCCTGCCTTGGGTAACGTGTAACTGCCTGATAGTTTCGGGGAAGCTGGAACTTAGGCCTTCTAGTTTAGAGGGGAAACTTAAAGCCTGTCTTGGAGTCAGTTTGGTTTAGACTTGTGTCCTTACATTCCCACTGCATGAGACTACCACAAAAATCAGCCTGTACTTAAATCACAAAAATTGCATCTTATAGGGATCTTAGTCATTTAAATCTTAGTCACAAGAAAAATTCCAATTAATGCTTCAACTCTTTAAGTTTTTCTAACATACACCAAAAAGGAATTTTAAACTCCATATATCTGTAAACCCATATTTCTTTGGCTCCTAGGTAGAAAGACAGACAAGAAGCAAGTACAATGACTTGGCCTCCAATGAGGGCTTCAGTTAAACACGCTTGAATTTTTAGTATCTCCTGGAAGCTAAGGAACAGCAAGTAAAATCTCCTCCTTCCAAAACCTTGAGAGGAGAAAGCCAGGAATATGTTTATGGGGGGGTGGGGGGGGAGGGGATCTCCATTTAATATTAAACTTATCTATTACAAACTTTACTCTTACAAAGTATAAATTACTATTTTAAATAAATATCATTATATTTACTAGATATATAAAGACAACCTCAGAGTTGTATGTCTCCTTATAAATTAATTCTAAACTGAAATAGTTTTTGAATTTTTGAGCCATCTTTATGATTTTTTATGTCAGTTTCCATTTCCCTCTTCCTTAAATATCTACTTTTTAATTTTCTATTTTTGATATATTTTTTGTTAGAAACCAAAAACTAAGTGGGATTGAATTCCTTCAAAGAGTAAAATTTCACAGATTCTGGATGAGAGCCAGAGTATATCAACTGGTAGAATTGTTACAATTAGAATAAAAAATAAATAAAAAGTGACTAGGTTCTCTTTTTCCTTCCTCCTTCCCTCCTTTCTCTAAGAGATATTCTTGTTTATGTATCAGTATAAGCTGCATCTCATACAGTTGCTAACAGTAACTAAAAAATAGAATTACAGGTATCTAAAATCTATAAAGAACTTATAAAACTCAACACCCCCAAAAAACACTAATCCAATGAAGAAATGGGCAAAACACATGAGCAGAAACTTCTCCAAAGAAGAAATTCAGATGGCCAAAAGACACATAAAAGATGCTTGCCGGAGACTGAAATTGCATAGGTCATCCCCGATGGCAAGGCCCAGTGAAAAACCTGTGGGAAAGGACTGCAAGGCAGTCAGAAGAACCCCCTGAAGAATTCTTCTTCTCTGCTGAGTCTGTGCCTTTTATTGTCACTTCTACTGTTATTCTATTCTAAGGTTAATATGAAACCAGAATTGCCTAAAGTTCCTCCTCTTCCTCCAAAATGGAATGAACCTAAATATCATGCCCGTTCCCTCAAAAATAGGATGTTGTCTTATGCTTATTGTACTAACTGGCAAAATCGGGGACAGTCTGGTATGCATGGTGTCTATAAGAGACCTGGAACTCATTTTCCCTGTAGGGGTCCAATTGCCAATAATACTACATATTATGCCTTAAGCAGAGACAAAACAAAGTTTATTAGTTTTAAAGGACTTTCTTGGAAAAGTGTTAGAGAAATATTTGCCTGTTGCCCCTGGCTTCAAGCCTGTGAGGCAACTTACGGATTGTTCTGGCCAAAGAATGAGATCTGTAAATGCAAAGACCAAACTCTAGTTGATCCACGCAAAAGAATTCCACATGTCCTCTATGATAAATGCTGATATTGTTCTTTCTGAGTAAGGGGTTGTGAAAGTCTATCATCTATAACCGCGGGTACAAGTATATCCTGTTCTTGCTTGCCCAGTAAACTTAAACAATTAAAGGGCACTTTGTTCTCATGTATTCTGGCTATTTGTTCACTTATTCTTAAATACCCTGCCATACGTTGTAAGGAATATGTAGAACTTTGTTATGACTACCTGGTTAAATTTTATCAATTTAAGTAGAAATCTTCTACCCTGAAATCACTGTTGCTAAGAACATTTAGAAATGTTAAGTCCCATGACTGTTTTCTAAAAATGTAGATTGTTTAAGCATGATTGTTTGGATTTGCTATAAAAAGCCTAAACTGAAGAGGATGTGGTAAAGAAGATGTGGTATTTCAGTATTTCAAATACAATGAAATTTTACTCGGTGATCAAAAAGAATAAAATCTTGTCATTTGCAATCACATGGATGGGACTAGAAAGTATTATGCTAAGTGAAATAAGTCAGTCAGAGAAAGACAAATATCAGATGATTTCACTCATATGTGGAAATTAAGAAACAAAACAGATGAACACAGGGGAAGGGAAGAAAAAATAAGTTAAAAGCACAGAGGGAGACAAAACATAAGAGACTCTTAAAAACAGAAAAAACTGAGGGCTGCTGGAGGGATGCTGGGTGGAGGGATGGGCTAGATGGGTGTTGGGCGTTAAGGAGAAGGAGGGCACTTGTTGGAATGAGCACTGTGTGTTACATGTAAGCAACGAATCACTAAATTCTCCTCCTGAAACCATTATTACACTATATGTTAACTAATTTGGATATAAATATAATTTTTAAAAAAATAAAAAACTAACAATAACAAAATAAGAATTACAGATAAATGACATGATATTAGTGATAACTGAAAAACAGAATTTTATATACATGAGGTAATATTACTACTGATTTTTTTTTAATTTAATGTTTTATTTATTTCTGAGAGAGACAGAGACAGCGTGAGCAGGGGAGGGTCAGAGATAGAGGGAGAGACAGAATCTGAAGAAAGGCTCCAGGCTCTGAGTCAGCACAGAGCCTGATGCGGGGCTCGAACCCACAAACCGTGAGATCATGATCTAAGCCGAAGTTGGACGCTCAACCGACTGAGCCACCCAGGTACCCCCTGATTTGTTTTTTAAGTTGAATTTTAGAATTAGTAAATCTTTTGAAAGGAGAGTATATTCTAAGTACTGAAATTATTGTTGAACTAAAGCCTTTATTATGTACTGTATGGACTTAAATTATTTAAAAAAATAGTAAGTCATAATTATCATGGGTTGGTCATACTTTGCTAATCACAATATCTGGTATAATGATTTTGAATTTTTATCTTTCCTTTTTTATTATAAATGTGAGTAAAACTCATTTAAAAGAGTTGTAACATACACTAAAGCAGAAAAAGAATTTGCTCAACTGCCATCTTCCACAGATAATCACCAGTATTGTTTTTAGTGATTTTCTTTCTAGCATTCAGTCTATGTATATTTTTAGAGAAAACTTTGATACTGCTCTATGTACAGTTTTAGCTTTTTTCATCTAATATACGCAATTATCTCATGTTATTACTGAATCACTACTAGCCATAAATGTTAAATTCTGCATAATATTCCATTAAATGTATCAAATGTCAACCTAAAATTGTAAAGAGGCAATAATTAAGCAGAAATGTTTATTCAAGATCAAATAATTGCAACTTGAGGCAGATATGGGCAACAAACCAAACAGTATGCCATTAGGGAGCAGAAGTCAGACAAAAGTTTTTAAATCAAAAAGGCAACATTTTATAGATGTTGTTTATGAAGACTTTTGATTAGTGATGTTGTCTCAAAACTAATCTTGGCTGAACATAATTGGTCCCTAAGGCTAACATTAAGCAAAAGTCTCTTACCGGAGCAAGTTGCAGGTGTTCTTGCAAAATCGTTGGAATTTTTGTGATTTGGCCCAGTTCAGAAGTTCCTGGTTCCAATTGGTGAGGACATACATAATGTCCATCTCCTTAATGGTCTCCCAGCTCCATCAGATTCTACCTTTCACAAACACAACATAGTAAAGCAGTCACCTATAGGTGAATGTTCCCTTTTCTTTTTCCATTTTAGTTACAAGGGACTGTTGTAATTAACACTTTGTATTTTTATGTTGTATAGATTCCTCATCCCCGCATATTCTGTCTTCTTTTTCCTTAGGATAAATTATTTAACTGGATTGTGATATTATAGGATATAAACATTTTTAAGGCTTTGCCAAGTTGGAAAAATTCACTCTCAGAACTATGACTTTACTACAAAATACACCCAGCAAATCCTCCCTGGGTTCTGGCTGTCCTGCTCGCTTTTCAGATTCTCTACAGAATGAGTGGAGTCCGTTCATTTTGTTGATGACATCTTGCAAGAGGCATTCAGGTGGTCTGATAATACGTTTTTAATTTTATTGGGATTATTGTCAAGGGATACACAGTCCAAAAAAAATGATACAGAGAGATGTCCTATACTCTTAAGCTCCTTTTCCCCAGGGGAAGCATCTTGCAACAGTATAGTACATTTCTCATACTGATAATACGCTGTGAAACCTTGAATTCTGTTAACCATTTAGTTTCTAATAAGAGGGTCCTGCGTTATCATGAGGCAGGAGAGCCAAAGTGAGTACATCCTTCTTCTGCCCCCCTGGAAGGTACACTGCTCACTGGCCCCATATCTGACTATGAGCTCCTAACACACAGAAAATTACCAACAAGCTCTCCCTAACACAGAGTTCACTGGTTTGAGTGGAAAGATGTGGCCACCTCGAGAAACTAGAAAGCATAATTATCCATTTATCTGTCTTTTCACCACCCCTGAAGGGAGTTACCACATGACCTTCAGGAAGCACTGTAATTCTGCTGAGAACTAAGATTGAACCATCAGCAGCAAATGTTCTCAAGTACAAATATGGTCACCAGGAGGGCTTCCATCCAGGGTAGGAAATTACTATTAAAGTAATTAAACAGGGAGGCCATTAGACTGGATGGCTCTAATGCCTTGGTACACTTCCTAAGCAAACCAAACCCTAAGTCAGAGTCAGAATTCACTTGAATTCAAGAAAGTGAAACTTAGGAACAACCCACCATGGCCAACTAGGCTTTCCCAAATAAGACAACCACTTAAGCTATAGGCAATGAAATAATGCCTTTGTTTTTGCATCTTTATTTTCTCTATAAAATCCTCGCCCCTAGCTCCTGTCTATCCAGGACTGCTAACCACTTTCAATTTGATACTACTCAATTTCAACTGATGTATGTTCAAATAAACTATCGAAATGTTTTATTTTGCCTGAGTTTACTTTGTAAGCATCCAAATGGTTTGCAACAGACTGTACCAAGTACCTTTGGCTACCCTTTAGGCTCCTCTATCTGGGCAATTTCCCATCAGACACACCTCCCCCAAGTTCTGACACCAGCCATACCCCTCCCCCCACCCTGTGCAAGCAGGACTCTGTTATTCCATATGTGGCACTACACTCCAGGGCCACAGGCAAGATGGGGCACACAGAACACAGAGCAGCATGAGCCAAAGGGTAATCCTAGCTTTACCCCAGGATTGTCAAATGTACTGTATATACATCTAGTTAAACTCATTATTACATAATTACATGGTAAATTTAAGGTGTTACTTTTAAGACTTGTAGACTTCCTGAAGTATCTTAGCTATTCCAACAGGCTTGATGTTGGAAAGTTAGTGTTTGAGAGCTGGAGACAAGACCAGTAATTTCAGAGAATGATATATCTCCTATTCAGCACATCCTTGTCTTAGTGTCGACATCCCTTTTACTGCTCAGAAGTTCAGTGCGATAAATGACGACCACCTGCTGCAAGCAACCTCTGCATCCCTCACAAAATTAAAAGAGTGACTCCCAGAGAAGCAGAACACACCCTGAGTATACTAGGCTTTCGGATGCAATTTTATTTTCTCTTCTCCCAGTTGCCAGCAAGTTTGTCACATTTCTGTTAGTCGCTTAGCATAGGACCAGTAATAATGTTGCCTCGCTCAGGAGAAGCATAGAGTTTAAATTAGTAGTGTGGTCAGATTTGGTAATTTTCTTTGAGAGCAGGAGTTTCTGGATGTGCCAAATAACCTGTGAATTTAGTTAGTTTGAAAAAAACAAGTGGCCATAAAACTATTACAGTTGATAAGAATTCAAAACTACACACACACTAAGCTCATAAATTGTCAGAGGTCCTGATGCTTCTTCTATTCATATGACCTCCCATCAGGTCCTGTCACTCCGGATAACAAATCTGGGTACTCTCTAAAAGTTTTAAAAATGATTTGCTGTTGTTGTTGTTGTTGTTGTGATGGTGAAACAGTTTCATATAATTTTTTATTGATTTTCTTTCCTCAAAATGCTCCATCATATATCCTCTTTGGTGCAACAACAAAATACACAGGCAAAGAGAAAAGAACATGTTTTCCATAAGAAGTACTCCCATGGTTATCAGTATTCTATGAATACTTTTTTTTCCCCTTCAGAATGATGTCTTTTATTTTTTGGTCTTTACTTTTATATTGTTTTATTGTCATGAAAAGTCCAACTCATATTGGTTTCTGCGCATCAAGAGAGTCATTTTATATACAGACCACTGAGGTGTCTTGCTGTTAAAATCACTGAATTGCAGAAACTGTAAAAATTGATGTAGAATATTGGAAGAATATGGCTGGCTTTATATTTAAAGCTACCTGATACCAGGAATAGAGGAAAGTAAGTGTATGAAGCACTTGAACGTACAGGATAAATGGATGATACTTACAATCCAGACATTTTCACATAACAGTGGTCTCTCAATATATGATCTCAACCTATGTGTCACTTCTCTTCAGCAACTATCATACCCTCAGTTTATAAGAATTGTTTTTCTGTTATGTTTCAGCTATTGCACCTATTCTTCCTTTTATTTGAAATGCTCTTTCCCTCGTGTTTTAGGTAACTCTATTAATTTAGTCAGTCATAGGGGTACCTGGGTGGCTCAGTCAGTTAAGCATCTGACGTCAGCTCAGGTCATGATCTCAAGTTTTTTGTTTCGGCTCCTTGTTGGGCTCACTGCTGTCACCACAGAGCCCACTTCGGATCACCTGTCCTCTGTTTCCTGTCAGTGTGTAAACTATCCCTCTGCCTTCCGTTTATAAGGATACATGCACTTGGATAATCAAGGATAATCTCCATGTCAACATCCTTAATTACATGTCCAAAGACACTTCCTTTTGCCATTTAAAGTAGCATTTACAGATTCCAGGGATTGAGAGGTGGGTATCTTTTGCAGGGACGCTTTTCAGCCTATCACATCTTCTAGACACCTAAGTCGCCTTTGGAAAGCTACTCAGACACTCTAAATCTTGGTGTCTTTCTCTGTAGAGTAAGAAAAATAAAAGTATTTACTTTCCAGTGATGACTAATAAAAGAATATAAAGCAGTAAGTGCAATTCTTGACACATGATAAATATCAGTCATGTTGCCTAATTTACTGTCATTATTTCTGTTTGCTTCAGTGCTTTTTTTCATTAATATCTTAAAAATATGTTATCTCTTCACTATGGGGAGGACACTACATTATTCCTTGTCCATTTTTTGACAAGATGTGACTCTTTCCCTATTTCCCTACCCATTCCCTTGGTTTGCTACACTCTGCTCAGACCTCACTCCCTCCACTGGTAACATCAGATCTCAGGCTATCAAAATAGAATGTTAACCAGAAACCACTTCTTTATTTTTAATACTTATTTGTTTTTGAGAGAGAGTGCAAGTGGGGGAGGGACAAAGAGAGAGGAGGCTGGAGAATCTCAAGGAGGCTACACTGACAGCCCAAAGCCTGATGCCTGGCTCCAACTCACCAACTATGAGATCATGATCTGAGCCATCTGACACTTAATGGACTGAGCCAGCCAGGCATCCCCAACAGGAAGCCATTTTTAACATGAGTTTTGGTTAATGACTGCATAAATTAGTTCAAGATTTGCATCAAGTACCAAAGAAAATTATCTGAAATCTCACCTCATCAGAAGAAGTTAAACTAAATTCAAGTCTAACTATTCCACAAGATTAATTATCATGTTTTTTCTTAAATGCTTTATTTAGTTTTGAGAGACAGAGTGTGTGAGCAGGGGAGAGGCACAGAGAGAGGGAGACAGAAGATCTGAAGCAGGCTCTACACTGAAAGCAATGAACCCAGACAGGGCTTGAACTCAAAAACCATGAGATCATGACCTGGGCCAAAGTCAGACCCTCAACCAACAGAGCCACCAAGGCACCCCGATTACCATGTTTTATAAGGTATGTGTGTGTGTGTGTGTGTGTGTGTGTGTGTGTGTGTGTGTGTGTGTGTGTATTCATATATGTTTAGTTATGAGTTTTGGAATTTGACGATAAATGTTTATTTTGTAATAAGAAAAATACAAAATAGTAGGAAATATGCATTACCAAAGAATTAATCCTAAAAGATTTCTATGAAAGTAGTTGTGCTGAAAGAGTTTTTAATCTTCCTGCGCCTCTACATAAAAGCCAACCCCATTCTAGGGGTTCTGTGGGGCTCAATTGGTTGAGCATCTGACTCTCCACATAGGCTCAAGTCTCCATCTCACAGTCATGGAATCTAGCCTGGCATCAGGCCCCTAAATGAGGGCCGAGTGGGGCCCTGCATCAGGCTCCATGCTGAGTGTGGAGCCTGCTTGGGATTCTCTTTCTCTTTCCCTCTCTGCTCCTCCGCTGCTTGCTCTCTCTCTCTCTCTCTCTCTCAAAATATATAAATAAACATTAAAAAAACACAACCCCATTCTAAACCCTCTCTGTCATTCAACTTGTGTAATTCTTGTCTTTCAAGTATGCAGTATAATCTGTAAATGGATATTTCTTTGCATAATTATTTGATTTTCTCACTAAACTAGGATCCATGAAACTTTATACTGCATTTGTTTTGTTTGTTGTTATAACTTCAGTTCTTAGTCAATAGCATGTACTAAATACTTCTGAACAAAACTGATCTCATAGCCTCCATCCTCTGTTCTATTCTTCTTTTTATTCAATTATGTCAGTAAAATATAATTATCAATTTACATGCAGAATAGATACTGGATATTTTAATACATGTATAATGAATATGTAGACAATGCCATTGACCCTATAGTTGATTTTTTTTTTCATTTCTTTTTACCACATAACCAGTAATTAAATTTTAAGTATTTACATATTTAAACAATTTTACAAAATTAAACACCTTATTCTTTTTATAGATTATACATCCAATATTTTCTGAAGAGAGAATGCATGACCAATATAATTTTAAGAAGTAAAAAATAGTGCTGTTTTTTCTAAACTGTATTTTTATTAATATTTCACAACAGAAAAAAAAGGTAATGTTCATCTGTTAAGCACAACACATTAAGCCTCATTACTAAAAGAATCTTTTTAGTCACCAACCTTAATCATTTGGGGGATGGGAGAGTTGATTTAAATTCATCCTAGTAATTAAGAATACTATTTTACTTTAACAAATTTTTTTTTTATTTCATAGTTCTTGAAGAAGAAAAAGCCTTTAAAATTTCTACTGATGAAAAGAACAGCTATTAAATATTTCAATATTTTGTATATAAGACAGTCTGCAAATGATAGGAGGTTATGCCAGATTCACTGAACTATAAAAGGGAAGCAAATCACTTTGATTACAATGCTTCGGTTCTTAAAAATAGAAGAGTTAGGGGCACCTGGTGGCTCACTCAGTTGAGCGTCCGACTTCAGCTCAAGTCATAATCTCACGGCTCGTGGGTTCGAGCCCCACGTCGGGCTCTGTGCTGACAGCTCAGAGCCTGGAGCCTGCTTTGGATTCTGTGTTTCCCTCTTTCTCTGACCCTCCCCTGCTCATGCTGCCTCTCTCTCTCTCTCTCTCTCTCTCTCTCTCAAAAATAAATAAAACATTAAAAAAAATAGAAGAAAGTGAAATTCATGCCTTGTTTAACAATCTCATAATACAGAGAATTTACTTTTGTAATTGCATGAATGCAAAATAAATTGTCTAAGTGTGTGCATATTGTGATATATGTGAAGTTATACCTAGATGACTCTAATTTTGCTTTGATTTTCAATGGGGCTTTTCCAAAAGCAATGACATTTGAATCATTATTTCTTACTTAAGAACTATACATGTAAGAAAACACATCTCTAGAGGATGACATGTACATGAAAGGAAAAATCAATTCATGAACTCATATTTTAAGACAATGTGTTTCCTAAGAAAAAATTCTGATTGATTACACACATATTACATTTTATAGGAGAATGTGGGAACTCTGATGCCTGGTGAAGGAAGAGTCCGTGAGCAGCTGCTGTGTTTAGGGGGATGTAAGAAATAGTAGTGACTGCCTGGCAAGGTCACCAAATATCCATGTCATTATATAACAGAGATTGATCTTCATCTAGAACAAAAGAGAAAAATAAGTTTATGAACTACAAAGGTAATAGAAATTTGACTAATGAAACTGTTATTTTTATAACATAAATGCAAATCATTACTTCAGAACACAAAATCTATTAACAGCTAAATCATTTAAATAAAATGTCAGAAATCCCATACAGCACAAATTCTTCAGGAATGCCAAAATTGTAAGATTAGTTAGAAATGCAGCATTGGAGGGCGCCTGGGTGGCTTAGTCAGTTAAGCGTCCGACTTTCGCTTAGGTCATGATCTCGTGGTTCGTGGGTTCGAGCCCCGCGTCGGGCTCTGTGCTGACTGCCAGCTCAGAGCCTGGAGCCTGTTTCAGTCTGTGACTCCTCTCTCTCTGACCCTCCCCTGCTCATGCTGTCTCTCTCTCTCTCCCTAGAAATAAATAAACATTAAAAAAAAAAAAAAAAGAAATGCAGCATTGGTATTGAAACAGATGTTAAGGAAGTACAGATTAAAATTTTATTTAAAATTATATTAAATTAACATTTAAATAATTTATATGTAAGAGAAAGCCATTGTATGTCTCAAAAATCAAATTAAACTATACATTAAATAGAAAAAGGTCTCCAAAAGTTTTTTTTTTTTTTAAGTTTATTTATTTTGAGAGAGAAGGAGCATGAGTGGGAAGGGGCAGGGAGAGAGAGAGAGAGGGAGAGAGAGATCTGAGGTAGGCTCCGCGCTATCAGCACAGCCCTACCTGGGGCTCAATCCCACAAAACATGAGATCATGACTTGAGCTGAAAAAGAGTCAGCCGCTTAACCAACTAAGTCACCCAGGCATCCAAGGTCTCTGAAAATTTTAAGGGGAATAGGTTTTACTTGCTTACAAAATGAATCAAATCTGTCTCATTAAAAAATGTTTAAATACAAATCTTACATGGATTCATCTTAAACTAAACTTCTCTCTATAATCTTTTTCAATGGATGATACTTAGAAATATGAAAATATTCTAAGATTGAAAGAGAAAATATTATATAATTCTTCCAGTATATAGCAGGGCACCAGTAGGAACTGGAGCAGATCACAGGACAGAGCCAGGGAAGGCATAAAGAAGGGTGCAGAGACTTGGTGACTAAGCCTCTGACGGGGTACCTATTTTCTGATGCTACTGGTTTTTAGCCATAATTTGAACTTGCAACCTCCAAGAAGAAATTATTTAGGGAATACCAGGCCCAATTTTCATTGAATCCTGAATGGCTTGGTCATTAATTTCAAGTACATCAAGTATGCTTTTATGAAAAGAGCTTTACTAAATTAAAAATGATAGGATTCATTTACCTAAAAAATCTCTAGCTGGCAAGGAAACTAATTAAAATATTATCATACAGTCTTTATGTCAGCCTCCCAAACACCCCTCTTTTTCACCTATATTAAAAAAGTAAATGTGCTCAGTATCTAAAAAAATTTCAAACAGAGAGTAGACATTTCAGCTAGTGCATATTACCATGTTTGACAAAATGCACTAGCTGAAATGTCTACTCTCTGTTTGAAAAACAGAAGACATTATAGTATTTAAATCAAAGATTGGAGAATGTCTACTCTCTGAAAAACAAGACATTATAGTATTTAAATCAAAGATTGGAGCCTTCCGTAAAATTTTATATTTTGACAAACATTGTTTTATTTCTACTAATAATGTAATAGCGTTGTTACTAAAGTTTATCCCTTGATATCTGCAGTCATTTTATAATTTACAAAAACTCAAATTACTTGCCAAAATATAGGCATAATTTTCAATTGCATACATTTTACAGATGATACTGATTGGTATTTAAATTTAGTGTTATTTTGTTTTACTAGTAATATTCTCCCTCATTTAAAGTCCCAAAATGTGGGACTCCTGGATGGCTCAGTCAAATAAGCATCCAACTTCAGCACAGGTCATAATCTCACTGCTCATGAGTTTGAGCCCCACATCAGATTCTGTGCTGACAGCTTGGAGCCTGG
Source organism: Proteles cristata cristata (assembly GCA_017311185.1). Lineage (NCBI taxonomy): Eukaryota > Metazoa > Chordata > Mammalia > Carnivora > Hyaenidae > Proteles > Proteles cristata. The sequence continues at coordinate 545,994 of JAESUZ010000872.1, forward strand.
AGACTGCTTCAGATTCTGTCAATTTCTCTGCCCCTCACCTGCTCGCTCTCTGATTCTCTGTCTGTCTCTCTCTGTTTCAAATAAAAAGAATAAAGTCACAAATAGGCGGGGTGCCTGGGTGGTTCAGTTGGTTAAGCATCAGAGTTCTGCACAGGTCATGATTTCGTGGTTTCTGAGTTAATGAAGCAAAGGTCCTGTGTTACTTTAGAGTAAAATGTATTAAGACCAAATTTGTGAAGAAATGGTACCTTTGAAAATTTGACACTATCTAGGGAAGAGCATATATATCGTGAACGTACCTCCATGTAATCAAACAGAGCAGACTTCAAATCAGTCACGTCTAGAAGAAATGGCAACAGGCCATAGGGCAGAACTTAAATCTCAAGTAAATCTTTCAATCTATCAAACTTTCAATCTATCACGGAAACATTAATGTTTGGTGTCCCCAAATTATGTCCCAATCAATCATCAGAAAATACTTCAGTTTATTGAGTCCTGGACTAAGTCTGCAAAATTTCCCTGGAAGATGTGACTTGTCCATTTTGAACCTATTAAAGTTCCTTAAAGAAACATTATATAAAATAAATAAGCCAAGGGATGTAATGTATAAGGTACAACATAGTGATTATTGTTAATAATACAGCCCTACATTGTATATTTGAAAATTGCTAAGACATTAACTCTTAAAAGTTCTCATCACAAAAAAATACATCTGTAACTATGGGTGGCAATGGATATAAAGTAAACTTAATATGGTGTAAGTTCACAATGTATACAAAATATTTAATCATGTTGTACACCTGAGACTAATATAATGTTATATATCACTTATAGCTCAATAAAAAAAATCTACAAATAGGAAACATTATAAGGAGCGTCTTCAAATCTAATGGATTTTCCCCCTCGTTTTTCCCTTTTCATCAAATACTTCTGGTACCACAGTTCAGTGAAAATGTACAGCAAATGGAATTGGAAAGTTTCAGCTCATATGTAGTTCTGCCACTTTTTTGAAACGAAGAATAAGACATTGCTTAGAAATCACACATATTCAAAAAGGAAGTAAAGTATTTCTAATTCCTTGTGGGTTCCACCACTCTTGTCTTCCTCAATGTTCCAAATCTCCCTGGGTTTTTCTCACTTCACCCACACCACTGGGGTGAGAGGATATCATCTGAGTGTTAATACGGCAGAGGGGACAATGTGTTTGCTGACCAAACCATCATGATGGCTCCAAATGCCATGATGAATGTGTAACCCATTCTCACATTCCTGGGACTTTGGAATGTTTACTTTATAGCTCAGGGAAGCCACCCAGCATGGAATGCCAAGGAAACAGAAGAGCAAAAGAAGGTTTGCAGTATCTCTGCAATGCTCATCCAGGCAAGGCTTTGGGCTTTGCTACCATTGCAGGGTAAAGGAAGAAGGGCCTAGTAAATATGTGTTTTGTAAATGTGGTTGGTAGTTTAGAGACAGGGTGACATGAGGAGGTGTTTAGTTTCCTCATAATTCAGTATCTCTACTTTTATCCATGCTATCCTCCAGTTGATGAACTTTTCTTTTTTCCTCCAATCACAGTAGCTAGTATGAAAATCAGTCACTTCCTGCTTTTTTTCCTTCCCAAACTGAGAACTGATAGGAGTCTCTGGCTGGAGTTCCAGCAATAACCAGATGGTCCTTGCTATGTAAGTGGATTAATGAGAGCTTAGATTGACAAAGGGTCACCCGTGCTGAAGTTCTGGGTCCCATCAGCTCAACTTACATCTTTTCCTGCATCCTTCCTCCATCTCTCCTTCACTCATGTTTCTAGTTGTCCTCTGCACAGACTTTATTTATCAAGGTGGAGAACAGATCTTATGTGTGTGATTTTAGGGGAAAAAATGACTCAGGTACCTGTTGCCCTTCCCTATCTTAAATCTGAGATAAAACATCTATTCTTTTGAATCCTACAGGAGTTAAACAAATGACATCTGCCCTCCTTTATTCTCCATAGCTTATATGATTTCCTTAAATCTCGAGTTAGGGTTGTTTCTATTTACATCATCATTGATTAGATTATCTATAAGTGTCTGTTGCTTGTTAATTCATCTATTAATTAAAAAAAAAAAAACGAAGTTGGAACTTAGATGTTCATGGATGAATTACCCTGGTCTCTGTGGTCCCTTCAGTTTCCCATGATGCCCATGTTCATCAGAAGTACAGAAAGAAGGGCTAGAACTTGAAGTCCTCAATTTAATTGCTTGCATTTAGTTATCAAAAGACTATGTTACTTGTATTAATGTAAATTATCACCTATTAATGTTACGTACCTATTTTCATGACTTAGAACTCTCTAGTATTTAATCCATAGAATTTTCTGCTCATATAAAAACTACCACTGATTGTGAACTTACTAGGGTCAAATATCATGCTAAGTGCTTTATAAGATTATCTCATTTAATTCTCATGAATAACCCAGGTAGCAATTCACTATTAGCCCCATTTTACAGATGAGACCAATGAGATGCAGAAAGCAGAAATAATTTGCCCCAAGTCAACAGAGTTATGAGGAGGAATCTGAATTGAAATCTAGCTTGAACAACTCTAAAATTATATGCTTTATATGACACAGAGTTTAGAAATGTTTGTGTTTAAAATTAGTTATAATTTTACTTAAATTTGCAATGAACTATATGACTCTATCTGGAATATGCAAATGCTTTTGGAATTTAATGACTTAGGAAAACTTGTAAATCTAAAAAAAACAAAAACAAAAACAAACTATAGGTAAGGTTGTAGTGTGAGTGCCTGACATCACTGAGGCATCCACTTCAAAGACATTCATCTCGAATACACATATTGCTGGCGTTATGACACAGCTACTAGTAAAACAACTAGATAAGAACCATGCCTCTTGGGGCGCCTGGGTGGCTTAGTCGGTTAAGCGTTCAGCTTTCGCTTAGGTCATGATCTCGCGGTTCGTGGGTTCAAGCCCCGCGTCGGGCTCTGTGCTGACTGCCAGCTCTGAGCCTGGAGCCTATTTCAGAGTCTGTGTCTCCCTCTCTTTCTGACCCTCCCCTGCTCACACTGTCAATCTCTCTCTCTCTCTCTCTCTCTCTCCTAGAAATAAATAAAAATATTTAAAAAAAGAAGAAGAAGAAGAAGAACCATGCCTCTCTACCCACAAAGTGTCTCTTTTGGAAAACCCTGGGTTTCCTAGATAACTGATCACTGAGTGACCCTGCTTTTCTATTTCTGTGCCCTAATTCTTGTTTTTATGTTTTAAATTCACCAGTAAAGAGAAACTCATGAGACCCTAGGTACCCCACCCTTAACCCCAGTAAAGGCAGAAGCCAGGCTCCCTCCTTCTCTCCCTCTCTCTCCTCCATCTTACTCTTTCTATAGCAATCTCACTATGTGGCCCTGATGTGCCAGGTGTACCCTAGAAGACTTGTTGCTAACAAATCTTGATTTCTCAAAATTCCTTGATGGTTGTTTCTGAAGTGCATCTCGAAATCAAAAAAGAACCATTAGAGCCAGTCTAGATGAAAGAATGGCTCTGAAAGGGGGAAATTTTCATAGAATCTCACCTCAAATAGCAGGGACCTAAGTGAGTACCCCAGGCATTCCTAGCCTTAGACAAACACATAAACAAAGGAGTAGCAACTTCTTGTATTTCAGCTTCTTTAGCCAAAGATTGCCTTTCAAATGATAACAACATTTAAAAAAAATCTCCTTCATCATCAGATGGGCTCAAAATGAAATAAGAGTTAAGACTATCCAACAGTATAACCGTGAACAACCTTAAGCTAGTTACCTAGACACAGGATTTCTAGACACTGTCTCTGCCTCCTAGAATTTGATGAGACAATACAAGAAAATCACTTAATATAGTACCTGGAATATGGTGAGTGCTTAACAAAGGGAAAGTATTTTTTTTATCATCTCACCCTTTTATTCCTCACAAAATATGTAAACCTTTCATAATTCAATAGAAAATATTAAAACGAAGCACACTCAAAACTCTTAAAAAGTAAATATACTATTTTGACAGAGCTATCTTTCTCCCTTCACTCTAAGCTGTTTAAATTTTTTTTAATGTTTTATTTATTTCTGAGAGAGAGAGAGAGACAGCATGAGCAGGGGAGGGTCAGAGAGAGAGAAGGAGACACATAATCTGAAACAGCCTCCAGGCTCTGAGCTGGCTGTCAGCACAAAGCCCAACACAGGACTTAAGCAAACAACCCGTGAGACCATGACCTGAGCCGAAGTCAGACACTTAACCAACTGAGCCACCCAGGCGCCCCCACTCTAAGCTTTTTAAATGGATGCCATTTTCAATAAGAAAAGGAAAGCATTTCTTTTACTTTCAAAGCTGGAAATTTCCTGGTTTTAAAGATTTCAGAGTCACTATCACAATTCATTAACAATTAATTCTCACTACTATATGTTTGTTCTTTCCTGTTCTCAAACAATACCAGCTATGGTATTGAGGCGGCCACATATCTCATACAGATATCTGATAAAGCAAGACCTTCCCTTGGCTGTCACATGCCCCAATGCTCCTTGTTCTCCTGTCTAGATGAAGAACATTATCATGTGAACTCTTGGGAGTCTCCCAGATATCCTGGAAGATGAGAAAAAGAAGACAGATGGAGGCTTGTGATGATAAAACAAGAAATGAAAACGGCTTCATTTTTTAAGACTTAGAACTGAACAGAAAAATTCATTTGCCTTTTAATGTTTCCTGAATAAATTAGGTATTCAAGGGTTTGTCTGTATTGTTCTCATAATTTTCCCTCTCTTTCTCCCACTGATGCACGGATCCAACAAGGTCCAAGTCCAGAACGCATGTTCAGGTCATTCTTTGGTTAGTAATTCATCCATCACCTCCTCCCCCACTCCACACACACAAAGAATACCAAGGCATCCCAGATACTCATCTTGTGATTAGGCCAGAGTTAAAATATTAAAGATTCTCTACCCTTTAATGTCATGGTGTTCCTTATACAGTGACTTCATCAAGGCTATGGTTATAATTTTCGTAGGGCCATTTACAGAACTATTATGTACAAATAAAAAGTTCTCACCCCATGAATATCTCGAAGAGGGCAAAGCAATCTGAAGGAAGATCATGGAGGGCTCATATCTCTTTTATTCTATTCTGAATAACTATACTTCAAAGTCAAAACAAGGACCATGGTGGAGATTAGAGAATGCTAATATTTAGATTATTTTAATATTTAGAATATCTAATATATTCAAGACAAATTTCATAACAACATGATTTGATTTAAAGACCTTCACTTGAGGTGCCTGGGTGGCTCAGTTGGTTAAGTGTCTGATATCGGCTCAGGTCATGATCTTACAGTCTGTGAGTTCGAGCCCCGCGTCCGGCTCTGTGCTGACAACTGGGAGCCTGGAGCCTGCTTCGGATTCTGTGTCTCCCTCTCTCTCTCTGGCCCTTCCCCACTCACACTTTGTCTCTGTCTCAAGAATAAATAAACATAGAACAAAACAAAAAATAAAACTTTCACTTATTTATTTGCTTCAATCAAGTAAGTAGCAACTGAGAGCAAGGAGGAGGTGATGGGGTAGATGAGGTATGCTACCTATGTGGGAAATGACCAGTCTCTTTCATTGTCTTGGCCACTGCTTACTCTCACCCAGCATGTCTAGTGATTCTTCTTGTGGATCTCTTTCTTATTTTCTAAAGGGCACATGTCCCCCTCATGGTCAGCATATGGCATACCAAAAGCAGCTCAGCCTACTCAAGAAAGATGCAGGTTGGGGAGCCTGGGTGGCTCAGCCTGTTAAGCGTCCAACTTCAGCTCAGGTCATGATCTCACACTTTGTGGGTTTGAGCCCCACATTGGGCTCTGTGCTGACAGCTCAGAGCCTGGAACCTCCTTTGGATTCTGTGTCTTCTTCTGTCTCTGCTCCTCCCCTGCATATATGCTCTCTCTCCCTCTCTCTCCTGCTCTCTCTCTCTCTCAAAAGTAAAAAAATAGACATGAAAAAAAAAAAAGAAAAGAAAATCCAGGTGAAGAGCCAAAAGTTAAGTCCTCCATTAAGAGAAACCTCGGGCTGCACGGAGCCCCAGTCCCAGTCCCAATCTCAGACTGTTCAAGGCTAAAGCCATCCTCGGACCGCCCTCAGTTCAGCTAATCAAAAAAACATTCCTATGGTCTGAGTCAAGGCTGGGAACTGCAGATACAAACTAGCCAATTTCTCACCGCCTGCCTGAACCCCACGTGGGCCCTTTGAACTCACCTCATAACTGGTCATTTTCAAAGGATTCTCAAGAGTCATGATTGGGTCCCACCAAAAGTAATGAACACCTCACAGATACTGAATGGTCAAAGCTGTAATTGTAATTGGTGCTTATGTGATGATGCTACATGTACTGTAACACCCCCATCCCTTACTCCTTAAAAACCCTATTCGCTATTGTTCTTCGCTTCACTTTGCTGCCACGACACCGGTAGGCAGATGAGCCCCTGCTCAAGCTTGTAATAAAGACCCTTTTGTATTTGCATCGGTGTCGGCTCCTTGGAGGTCTCTGAGAACTCGCAAATCAGGCACAACACAGGAAGTTCATGTTAATGCTAATCATGTCGGGAAGGCCACACAGCTCTGTTTGCTAGTGGGAGCTTGGGTTTTCTGCATAGGCCTCATATTCTACAGATTTGTAGCAGCACATGCCATATTGTGATCGGTGACAAAGACTCTCAATGACCAAACTTCAAACAGGTTCCTCTGAGGTGTATTGTTTGTTTGTTTGTTTGTTTCATTGTTGTTGTTTTTTTTTTTATCTTTGTCTAGGCCTCCTCCTTTGGGCTCAGTCAGTTGTAGCAAGAATCCTGCTAAGTCAGTTAAATGACATTCCCCTTACCCTTGATATCTTACCACTCTCAATATCTTAGGAGATTCCTTATTCCTGTCTCAATATCTGATCACCCTGGTCTGTCCTCAGTAAGAATCTCATTATGTTGAGTCTGTAAGAATCCCTCTACCCCTGATGTCTTCTCTTAGTAAATTTCCATCAACTGACCCCCTACTCACCACCCACTCTGCTCTTAGGCTCTATGTCCCCAACTGTTTACTATATTCAGAGCTGGGCCTGTCTCTCTCTCCTCTCTTGTCATAATCTTGGCACCTCTCACAATAATCCTGAATAAAGTCTTCCTTATCATTTTAACTAGTGTCAGAACAATATTTTTCTGGAACATCAATTACATCCAGAGTTGTATAAAACCTTACATAATTGATTATAACTTATTTACAAGTAATTCTTTTCCTTATAAGGTATGCAAGAACTTTTAATAGTTTTCAAAATGTCCTCATAATTTTGGAGTACAGCAGTTATTTTTCTCTTCTGAGAAAGGTAGCTTTTATAGGCAAAAGGAGGTAAATATGTTTCCAAATGTAACTACTTTCAAGGAAAACATTTTTATAAGCAAAGGAACATTTTTTGTTGGGAAAGCATATTTAAGAATAGCAAACAAATTTCACTCATGCCTATTAAAATGCAGCGTGGGGTATTCTTTTTTTTCCCTTTTTTTAAGTCTATTTATCTTGAAAGAAAACACAAATGGGAGAGAAGCACAGAGTGTTCGAGAGAGTGAGAGAATCCCAAGCAGGCTCCAGGCTCTGTGCTGTTAGCACATAGCCCGATGCGGGGCTGAAACTCACAAGCCATAAGATCATGACCCAAGCTGAAATCAAGAGTCAGACCTTAACTGACTAAGCCACCCAGGTGCCCTGGCATGAGGTATTCTTAAAAAAATTCACCCACCCTTCTGTGGATTGTATATTCATTGTCATTTTCATTATTAGGAGGTAAAGGATATAATGAATAATAACATAATTATAAAACTTGAACTATAGAGACAGAATTTTTGTGATGCTTCTGTATAATATTGTATTCACTTCAATTAAGGCATTTACAGCAATAAGGCCTTCAGCACCTCTTAAAAGTATGTATTACAACTTTCAAAGTCTTAAACTGAGAACCCAAACTTTATTGAAATATAATATAACTGTACTAGAATCAAGGCCCATGTTTCATTAAATTTCACAGAAACAAATGTGACCTTACTTTTCTAAAAATATGTATTTGCATTATTTGCACATGGAAGTTTTAACAACGTTATTGATAATCTTTATGCTTATTAAACCCTTAAGAGTCTCAAAAAATAGAAACAGAAAAACTTGATAATATTAGAATTCAAAATTTTACTTTTTTAAAGTTTATGTATTCAGAGACAGTGTGAGCAGGGAAGGGACAGAGAGAGATAGAGAATCCCAGGCAGGCTTCACAGGCTGTCAGCACACAGAGCCCAATGCAGGGCTCAAACCCACTAAACTGACAGATCAGGACTTGAGCAGAAATCAAGAGTCAGACACTTAAATGAATAAGCCACCCAGGCACCCCAGAACTGAAAAACCTTAAAACCATGTGCAGTTGTAGAAAACTGACACAATAAACCTATGCAAATATAGCAGCAGTGTTAAAAATTACTTATGTATTTATTTAATAGAATAGGTAATGCAATATACATGTAAATAATACATGCATATGATACAAATCCAAAGTATGAAAAGCAGTAAAATAAAAAGTTCTTTTCATTCTTGTCCTTCACCTTCCACTTCCCAATTTCCTTCTCTAGAGATGCCTAGTCTCACTAAGTTATTATGAATATTTTCAGTTAACACCATGGACAAGTTACATAATCAGTCCACAACTCAGTTTCCTAAACTATAAAATGGACGGAAGAATCTTAATTTAGGTGAACCTTCTTTATATATATAAATTACATTATGTCCCAATCACTATACTGTACCTTGTTTTGTTTTTCTTCCTTACACAGTTATGTATGTCAATTATATCTCAACAAAACTGGTGGAAAATAATATATGATGACTGACTCAATTATGAAATTATATCACTCTCAGATTTATAATGCTTGATGGTGTTAACTGCCTTTTAACCTTTAAAATAGAAGAGATTTTACCTTTCCTAATATTTGCAGTAGCTTTTGCTCCATGATTTTTCACATCTTCAAATTTAATTGATCAGTTTTTCTGTAGACATACTAATACTAATAAATAATGGGGTTAACTTTCATATGCTCAAATATCTTTTTCTGTTCTTTATTTATGTATTCAGTAAGATTAATCAACAGTGACTGTTCTAGTTGCTAAAATAATAGTAATACATATATAATCTTTTGGAGCTCCCATACTAGAGACAGGAGAAGAGTAATATACAAATAATTAAAGAACTTCAAGAATCATTCTTGCTTACAAATATAACAACCCTCAGGAAAACATAACTGGACAGGAGCTTTCTTAGTCTGGCAGAAATATCTACAAAGCAAAAATCATACTGAATGGAGTATTCTTTTTTTTTTAATGTTTATTTATATTTGAGAGAGAGAGGCAGAGAGTGAGCAGGGAAGGGCAGAGAGGGAGACACAGAATCAGAAGCAGGCTCCAGGCTCTGAGCTGTCAGTACAGAGCCCAACACGAGGCTTGATCTCACAAACTGCAAGATCATGACCTGAGCCGAAGTTGGACACCTAACCGACTGAGCCACCCAGGTGCCCCTATATCTTTTCCCCTGAAGTAAAAAAGAGTATGACTCTTGTGCTGTTATCACTTTTATTCAATAATATAACAAAGGCCCTAGTCACTGAAAGAAGGTATAGCAATAAATGAATTAACTTAGAAATAAAAGTCAAGCAAATGATTACATATTTTAAAAATCATATGTGGGGCACCTGGGTGGCTCAGTCATTAAGCATCTGATTTCGGCTCAGGTCACGATCTCACAACCCATGAGTTCTAGCCCCAGGTGAGGCTTATGCTGACACCTCAGAGCCTGAAGCTTGGTTCAAATTCTGCATCTCCCTCTCTCTCTACCCCTCCCCTGCTCATACTTTCTCTCTCCCAAAAATAAATAAAAACATTATTATATACATATGTGTATACTCAAAATGCACAGATATATATGGAATATATATAAGGGATAAACACAGAAAACTATTAGAAGTTAATAAGTGATTTCAGTAATATCACAGGATACAAAAGCCATTTTATTTTCATATATCAGTGTTCCAGTTGCTTATTGCTACCCAAAAATTACTGGTTCATTTAGCAACAGCCATTTTATTAAATCTCAAGATTTTGTGGTTCAGGCATTCAGGTAGAACTTGGTTAGGAAATTATTCTGCTGTGTGGAACATCAACAACAGTTTCTGTGGCGTTCTGCTTGTAGATGGGCTAATCTGGAGCATTCAAGACCAATTTATCTACATGTCTGAAGTTTTGATGGAAATGGCTATCACTCTAGGCTCAGCTAAGGCTGTGGAATACACAGAATACACATGACCTTTCCAAAATGACACCCTCAAGAGCAATTGGAAAAGTTGCATGCCAACTCAGAACTCTCAGACATAGCACATCAAGAGACAACAGGTGAAAATTGCCAGGGAAGGGAAACTGAATCATTTTTATTAGCCAAAGCCATTATAGAGCTCATCAAGATTCAAAGAGACAGGGCAATAATCTCCTTTTTTCATGGGGTAACTGTCATAACCAGTAACCAGAGGCAAACTAAGCCCGGGGCTAAATACTAAACACAGATTATCATCTTCAATTCACTCAAACAATGCATTTCATAAATAAAAAAATTAAGGACACGGAGAGAGGTTAAGTAAATTGGGCAAGCCTTAAAAAAATAACTCATTAAAAACACAAATAAAAGAACAAGGAATTTAGCAGTATCTCTATAAAAGAGAAATATATGATTTAAAGGTTCCACATATAAATCAATACAAATTTCAAAACATATGTATAGATAACACTATTAATCTGTTATACAATATATTAAAAGTAAAAACTCTTGAGGTGTCTAGCTGGCTCAGTGGTTAAGCACTGACTTCAGCTCAGGTCATGATCTCAAGGTTCAGATTGATGAGTTTGAGTCCCGTGTTGGGCTCTGTGCTGACAGCTCAGAGTCTGGAGCTTGCTTCAGATTCTCTCTCCTTCTATCTCTCTCTGCTCCTCCCCCCACTAGCACTCTGTCTCTCAAAAATAAATATTAAATAAGTTAAAAGAAATAAAAGTAAAAACTTTAGTAATAAAATGAAAACCTGCAAAGCAGCCACTGTTAGCAAAAAAATCCACTTATTTATTTAAAGTACCAGAGAAGCAATGGTATAAATATGCAGGTGGAGAAACTAATCATGCAATAAAATGTCATAAATGCACCACAGTTGTAATAGGGAAGAGTATGTATATGTGAATGCATGTGTGTATGTATGTATGTGTGTGTATGCATGTGTGGTGTTTGCTTGATACAAAGAATAGGAAGGCAGGGAAATGTAGCTCTCCACCAAGAAAACTAATATATACACATGACTATAAATAGCTTTCTAAAGACAGGTACACTGTGTTCAACATGATTTATAGATTTAACTCCTGGCTTGAAAATTAAAATCACCACCAGATCCACAAAAGCTGTTGGATTTTTCTGAGGTTTACTATCTCAAGAAATAGTCAGTAACAGCTTTTTTCTTAAGAAGCTGACTGGTTTGTAACTTTATGCAAATTTTGTACCTGGTAAATTCAGTGTGAGGAGGCAGGGAACAGAGAAGAAGGAAGGTTTCATTTCCTTGGGTGTATACTTCATGGTTAATAAACTGTAACAAGCACTAGTAAGTAAAGAAATAGTTGCTTACGGAGAACACAGGCAAAGAAGCATTAATTTTCCCCACTCAATATACTTCATTAGCACAGTTCTCCTCCCAGGGCCGGGAAATAATGAGGACATGACAGTCCTTGACTGTGAATGCTGCTAAATCTGTTTAAAAAACTAAAAAAAAATAAAAATAAAAATAAAACTACTACAACTGTAAAAAGTCCATCCTATTATGTGTGAAGAATCATTTAGAAATGATAATTTATATCTGTAAAAGTAAAAAGTACATTTCCACAACTCTGTGTAATTTTATAGCCATGAATTTATATACACACATATACTTACTACCTAGGCTATATACATCCTTTTCAAAATAGGTTGAATTTTTTAAGCGTATAAAAGAGTGTATTTGTAGCTGGTGTGCACAGTAAAGTGGGAATTTCTGAACACCCAGAACATTTCCTGAGATGAAGCATATTTGATAGGAAAAATATGCACTTTTGTTCAGCCCCTTTAAACATTAAGAGATAAGTGTTATTTCCATTTTATGTATTAGCCGGCTATGGTTCAGAAGGTTAAGAAACTGGTATGGTCTTGCTCTAGTGTGTATCTGAAATTTCTGCATTGGCTTGCTCCCATACAAAACACATTGTTTCCTTTAAAAAAAAAATTTTTTTTTAATGTTTTATTTATTTCTAGGAGAGAGAGAGAGACAGCATGAGCAGGGGAGGGTCAGAGAGAGAGGGAGTCACAGACTGAAAGAGGCTCCAGGCTCTGAGCTGGCAGTCAGCACAGAGCCCGACGCGGGGCTCGAATCCACGAATCGCGAGATCATGACCTAAGGGAAAGTCGGACACTTAACCGACTAAGCCACCCAGGCGCTCCTGTTTCCTTTTTTAAAATTTTTAATGTTTATTTATTTTTGAGATAGAGAGAAATAGAGCATGAGCAGAGGAGGGGCAGAGAGAGAGAGGGAGACACAGAATCCAAAGCAGGCCCCAGGCCCTGAGCTGTCAGCACAGAGCCCGATGCAGGGCTCGAACCCACAAACCACGAGATCTTGACCTCAGCCAAGTCAGATGCTTAACTGACTGAGCCACCCAGATACAACTGAAACACAGGGTCATTTTACTTTCCATATAGACCTTTACAATTGGAGAAAGGCAATTTTTGGATTCTACTTGCATAAATTAAAGTATTTTGAGTCCTGACCACTAAGCTTCGATTAGTTTTCCAAAACAAGTCATTGCAGGTGGGGAAGTGGAATGTGACAATAAAGTGAGGTATCCACATAAATGTCTTCCTTAGAACAAAATGATTGAGAGGTGACTGAGTGGATCAGTCTGATTTTGGCTCAGGTCATGATCTCACAGTTCATGAAACTGAGCCCCATTTCAAGCCCTGTGCTGACAGAACAGCACCTGTTTGGGATCCTGTCTCTCTAGCTCCTTCTCTCCCTGACGCCCCCACCCCCCTTCAAAATAAGTAAACATTTTAAAAAAGAGAATGAAATGATTCAGAGCCCTGGTAGGTAGTCTACAATGAGTACTAAGGACAAAAATATTTTTTTTTAATGTTTTATTTATTTCTAGGAGAGAGAGACAGCGTGAGCAGGGGAGGGTCAGAGAGAGAGGGAGTCACAGGCTGAAACAGGCTCCAGGCTCTGAGCTGGCAGTCAGCACAGAGCCCGACGCGGGGCTCGAACCCACAAACCGTAAGATCATGACCTAAGCGAAAGTCGGAAAGTCGGACGCTTAACCGACTAAGCCACCCAGGCGCCCCAAGACAAAACTATTTTAATCACCACATTAAATGATCAATTAAAGAGCACTTTCTATTTACATTATACCATGTTAGGGGCAGTGACAAACCAAAAGAAATATACCACATTATGTGATCCACCAGAAGCCCACAATCTAATTCGAAGGCATTAAGTGAAATGTTAAATAGAGGATATTTGTGATCTAAAACTTCAAATAAGACTGTCTCACGAGTTAATTTAGGAATAAGACTTTCCCTAAAAGTTAGTGAGGCACAGAATTATTTCCCACTCCCTGTTACTTCGGCCCTGACTCTACCTGACTGAGAATTTTATTGTGAAATCCTCCCAACCTCGTTCTCTTTTATACTCTGCTTGTTCATTTCCCCAACCTGACAATAATTAGGAGGTGATATGTATTAGCTTTTGAATCCTTAGAGTAAACCAATGAAATTTCATCCAGTCCTGGAGCTTTAAGTACCATCACTGTGCTGATGAATACCCCATTTATACCTTGAGCATTGAGCCTTTCTGAACTCTAGACTTGTTTATTCAACTCCACTTGTATGTTGAAAACCCATTTCAAACTTACCTTGTCCAAATGTGATTTGTGATCATTCTCCCTTAAAAACTGGCACATACCTTATATTAGGTGTTTGAGCCTTAGAACATAACTATGAGATAGTTTCCATTAGGCTTCTCATTTCAAACTGAGGAAACCGAGGCAGTCAGGGTACAATATGCCCATTGCTGGTAAGTGGTGAGGCTGGCTTGCAAACTTGTCTTCCTCTACAGTCTATCCAACCAACCATGATGCTACCACCAAATCTCTTCAGATCTACCTCCACCATCCATTCAAACAGGACCGCTGTTCTGCACCTTGCCTACCATTACTCTGTGGCATACACGTGTATCTCTGTTCAGCCTCCCAATAGGTATTCAAATCATAGAGACTAATTTTTTTTTCTTTTGCTCATCTTTCAGTGACAAAACGTACCACATGCCAAGCACTGTTAACAACAATTTAATGCATAAACCTCATTCACATTTCCTTCAATCCTTAGAGCAGGTAACAAGACAGGTATTAAAATTCTCATTTTATAAATGGAGAAACTAAGGCACAGAGAATTTTAAAGCTTGCCAATGGACAGTGAGTGAGGAAGATAGAAGCAACCTTTTCTTCCAGCATCCACATTGTCTCAATCACTGCACCATACACCTGTCTTCTCCTGCTGTTCAATGCCACTTCCCTGCCACTTCTAGCCACGTGAAAGGCAAGCCCAATCCCTGGTACTGATCTCTGATGTTTACCCTTTTGCTACTTCAACTATTCCCAACATGCAGTTATTAATAAGCATGTCACTGCAGCACTACCTTCACCATATGTCTCAAGCCTGAACACTTCTCTCCGTCTTCACTTCCATTATTCTCTAACATTCCACCATTTTTAAGATCCTGATGTATATCAGTAGCACATTCCACATTTCCTAAAGGCCATTCTCCTTTTATCAGCCAGTGTGATCATTTTAAAACCAAATGAAGCCAAGTCGCTCCATTTCTAAAGACCATGGCTACTGAAATTAGAATAAAATCCAAACTCCTCCCCAGGGCTGACCATATCCCACAGAAAGTTACTCGGAGCACCCTTGCATCCATTGAGCCCCAGTCACACTGGTCTTCCTTCTCTCCCTGGATGACACAAAGCACACTCAATTTTAGAGTCTCTTAGCCTGGATATCCAGGGCAGGCTCTACCAATCTTAGAGGTCTCAGATCAAATGTCACTGTCGCTGAAGCAGCGCTCCTTCCTGAGCACATTTGTCATGCTTTACGTTATAACTTGTTTTGTTTTCTGCACGGTTCATATCTGAAATCACCACATACATTGATTTGTGAGTTAATTTTCAGTCTTTCCTTACTAGAAGGAAGGCTACAGGAGGGCAGGGACTTGCCTGCTATCCATCACTTTACAATCAGCTCCTGGAAGTAAAGAGGCTGAAATCAGGGAGGCCAACCACACCTTCTCATTCAAGCCCTTTGGCAGAGATGTTGGACAAAGATCATCATATGGACAGATGACACAGGTTTTGATTCTTGAAAAGGGTGTTCTGCCTACTCAGTTTTACTATATAATTCAAATCAGTGGGTGCTGGATTTGCCCTATAAGTTTTAGAGTATCTCACATAGCTCAAACCAGCAGAAACTTTAAGAATGATCAAATCTAATTTTCAAATCTTATAAACATTTAAATTGAAATGGAGATATATAAAAAGCTATCATTTATAAAAGGTTTTCATATCCATTTGCTTATTACATTTCATTAATAACCATTTGAACTAAGAAGTATAGCTATTTTCATTCCCATTTTTATAGATGATTTTGGCCCAGTGTTGTGATGGGACGGGAGAAGTCACATGAACACTAACCTGCCATCAGCTGAACTCCTGAGTTCAGGAATAAAAACAGAAAATAAACATGAAATGCTTAGACTTGGTATTTCTTAAGGAGGTTGCAAATGCCTTCATCTATAATATCAGTGACACTTTTTTAATCTAATGTACTAGACTTTACATGCTTCTCTGGAAACACAGATATTAAAACTTTATTTACTAACTAGGAAACATACCACTCTATTTATGGAATGTATGTTTTTTTAGCAAGCAGATACTATTATTCCCAATTAATACATATTTTTCTTTGTTAAGAAATACTAATAAATAAATAAGAAAAGAAAAACTCCAATAGAAAATAGACAATTAGCAATTCTAAAACTAAAATAAGACAATATATAGTTAGTCTAATAAAAATGGTACACAGAAATAGAATAATATATAAAGAAAATGAGCCTAAGCAGAGAGGAAACAACAATATCTGTTAAAATTAAATACCTAAAAGTGAAAGAAGGTTGCTAATGAGCAGTGGAATTTCACTGGGGTTTTTAAATTGGGGTAACTGGTAGTAGATATTCTAAGATGAAAACATCAGTTTAATAAAAAAAAAAGAGCTAGAGAATGCTAAACTGAAATGGATAGACATACTAAAAGGTTAGAAAAGCTTGAAAATGTTCATCAAAAACAGAGACCATTCATAAAAATTCTCTGAGCAAAGCTTAATTTAGCATATTTTGTACGACTAATTTAACATGGGTTATTTCTTTTTTATGCCTCTGCAAATCATAAGCAGAACGTGAATCACTTCCCAAGGTTGATATGACATGACCAGTGAAGAATTCCCTACCATTCAAGAAAATTCTATTATGACCAATCACTGTGAAGAATGAACAGTCATGCTTTCTCACTATGTCAGTGGCTTTACAATAATATATCCCTGAGCCTCATTCATTCGATGTTTTGGTTTGAATACTCCCAATTTACAAACTGTGGGTTTTTTGGTGTGTCCATAATAAATATTTGCTAACTGCTACTTCACTGATTCACTATTTTACTTTGGACATTTCTGAACTTTTGACAGAAACATTTCATTATGTGCCTCACTTAGACCAACAGTGCTTCTGTGTCCTGTACTACAATCTCTGTGTATATTTATTTAAAAAACTTTTTTGCTTATTTATTTTTTAGAGAGAGAGAGAAAGAGAGAGAGTGAGAGAGGGAGAGAGAACGAGCAAACAGGGGAGGTGCAGGGAGAGAGGGAGACACAGAATCCAAAACAGGCTCCAGGCTCTGAACTGTCAGTACAGAGCCTGACACAGGGCTCAAACTCAAGGACCGTGAGATCATGACCTGAGCCAAATTTGGATGCTGAACTGACCGAGGCACCCAGGCACCCCTACAGTCTTTGTTTTAAAGTGTATTTTGTCTGACATTGAGTATTGCCACCACAGCTTTATTTTTGTTTCTATTTATAGGGACATTTCTCAATTTCTTCACTTTTAGTCTTAAATCTGAAGTGAGTGTCTTGTAGACAACATATAGGTAAGTATTGTGGGTTCTTTTTTAATTCATTCGGCCACTTTATTAGGTCTTTTGATTGGAGTAGTCCATTTACATTTTCCCCATTTTCCTAATTGGGTGATGGCCACTATTTCATTTTTCACATCATTTATCCATCTTTCTGTATCATCTACTCTGCTGGTGATCCTCCTTAGTTTATTTTTTCATTTCAGTTATTGTATTCTTCAGCTCAGAGCAGTTTTTTCCTAGATTTTCTAACTCTTTGTTGAAGTTCTCACCGTGTTCCTCCATTCTATTCTCAAGTTTGGTAAGCACCTTTATGACCATTACTTTGAACTCTTTATCAGGTAAATTATCTCCATTTCACTGATGTTTTCTTCTGGGGTTTTATATCATATCTTGTTCGTTTGGAACGTAATCCTCGGTCTCTTCATATTGTTAGGTTTCTGTGTTTGCTTCTAGGAATTAAGCAAAACAGCAGTCTCCTTCAAAATGAGAGAGTCTTGAAGATGTGGCCTTGTTTAAAAGTGTCCCCTGTGCAGACTGTGTGTGCTTGGTGACAGGCTAGCCATGTCTGGAGTGGGCAGAGGCTGGGGGGCTTCTGGGATACACTGTGTCAGGACCCACATGGCAGGATAGCTAGAGCTGGAGTGGGTGCAGAAGGGGGGTCCTGGGTGCTCCTCACAGAGACACTCTGGTGAGACATCTGGAGCTGGAGCAACATGGGCCACGGGTCCCAGGGGTGGGACAAGTGGAGCCGGAGTGGGCGAGTGCTGGGGGGCCCTGAGGTTCTTCATGCTGGGGCCACCTTGGGGCGATGGTTGGAGCTGGTGTGGGAGGGGCCTGAGTGTGCTGGGGTAGCCTCAGCGATGAGGCAAGAGCACCTGGGCGCTGCTCCCACACCAGCACTAATAAGGTAGAAGGAGAACACAAAAACTCGGTGCTTGCTATCAGCTCCAACTTTGGAGAGAGTTCCAGAAGTTTCCCATTCATGTGAGAGATGTTCTAGGATTAGTAAATGGATTCTCTCACTTATAATATACTTTCCATTTAACGCACTGATTTCTGCCGTGCCCAAGGGCAGGTGAGTCTACACACAGGCCCCCTCAGTGATATCCCTTCCTACTGCAGGTCACTTTCTCATCGTTACCATGTGTCCATTTCTCCCACCCTTCTCTGTGTGCTCACTCTGCTGTTTGTCTTGTAGAAGCTACTCAATCAGCCTTCAGTTCCCTTCAAGAGGAAATGCTGTATGTGTATATATAAGTGTGGACACATTGTATCCGTGGAAGGAGGTAGATTCAGGGTCTTCCTGCACCAACATCTTGGACTTCTTCAACATGGGGACTCAAGCTGAAACTACTACAGCAACCAGTGAAAGGGCAGAAAAACCTGAACTGTAATTGACAAATTACAAAGAATAAATTTAACAAAGAAGGCGACAGACCTGTACTCTGAATACAGTAAGACACTGATGAAAGAAATTGAAATGACACATATAAATGGAAATATATATCATGCTTATGGATTGTAAGAGTTAATATTGTTAAAATGTCCATACCTCCTAAAGCAATCTACAGATTCAATCCAATCCTTAACAAAATACCAGTGGCATATTTCACAGTACTAGACAAAGAATTCTAAAATGTGTATGGAACCACATAATACCCCAAATAGTCAAAGAAATTCTGAGAACAAAGAATAAAGCTAGAGGTACCACACTCCCTGATTTTAAACTATACTACAGAGGTATGATAATCAAGAGAGCATGGCACAAAAACAGACACATAAATCAATGAAACAAAATAGAGACCTCAGAAATAAACCCATGTATATATGGTCAATTAAACTATGACAAAGATGGAGAGAATATACAATGGGGAAAAGACAGTCTCTTAAATAAATGGCTTTGGGGAACCTGGACAGCTACATGCAAAAGAATGAAACTGGGCTACTATCTTATACTATAAACAAAAATAAATTTAAAATGATTGAAAGACCTGAATGTAAGGCTTGAAACCACAGAATTCCTAAAAGCAAACATAAGCAGTATCCTCTGCGACACTGGTCTTAGCAATATTTTTTTGAACCCGTCCCTTAGGCAAGGGCAACAACAGCTAAAATAAACAGATGGGATTACATGAAACTAAAAAGCATTTGGACAGCAAAGGAAACCATCAGCAAAATGAAAAGGCAAACTACTGAATAAGAGAAGACACTTGCAAATGATATATTCAATAAGGGATTAATATCAAAACTATATAAAGAAATCATACACTCAACACCAAAAAAACATACAAGCCAATTAAAAACAAGGCATAAGACTTGAATAGACTGTTTTCCAGAAAAGACATACTGATGCCCAATAGACCCATGAAAGATGCTCAACTTCACTAATCTGCAAAATGCAACCAAAACCTAATGAAATACTATCTCACCTTGGTCAGATTAAGTATTGTCAAAAGACAAAAAATAACAAAGTGTTGGAGAGAATGCAAAAAAAAAAAAAAAGAACTCTTATGCATTGTTGGTAGGAATATAAATTGCTGCTGCCATTATGGAAAACAATAAAGAGGTTCTGCAAAAAACTCAAAATAGAACTTCCATATGATCCAGCAATTCCATTTCTGAGTGTTTATCCAAAGAAAACAAAAGCACTAATTCAAAAACATATATGCCCCATTTTCTTATCACGGCATTGTTTACAATAGTGAGATATGGAAGCAATAAAAGTGTCCATCAACAGATGGATGTATAAAGAAGAGCTGTATATAATATATAATACACATACACATACATATACACATACACACATCCACATACAATGGAATATTACTAAGCCATAAAAAGAATGAAATCTTATAATTTTGACAATATGTATGAACCTAGAGCATATTTTGCTAAGTGAAATAAATCAAAGATAAATACTGTATAATTTCACTTATATGTGGGATCTTAAAAACACAGAAAAGGAAAATACAAACAGACTCATAGATATGGGAAATAAACCAGAGTGGGAGGATGTTGAGAGGTTGGTGAAATAGGGAAAGGGCATTTAGAGGTGTAAACTTTCAATGATAAAATAAGTGAATCATGGGGATGTAATTAATGTACAGCACAAGGAATAGAGTCAATAACATTTGAATGACTTTGCATGGTGGCAAATGATAACTAGATTTATCATGGGGATCATTTTATAATTCATAAAAATACCAAAACACTATGATATATGCCTAAAACTAACAGGGTATTTCACCTAAATTACACTTCAAAAAAAAAGAAGAACAAACTTTTCCCCCTCATTATGTTGTTGTATTTACAATGAATTTTTCTGGTGCCTGTATTTTTTAATTTAAGCTCAAAACAAAATCATTTAAATTTATTTGAAGACAACCTTTTAGTAATAAGGTTCACCTTCTGATTTGTTGTTTAAGAAATGGATATTTTCACAGATTTCTCTTAAGATGAAGGTCAGGAGTCAAACATTTCCTATATCACAATTTGGTATCAGACGATGATGGTGTAAAATATTCCTTAGGATTTACTTTAGATTCACGGTCTCTTAATATTCCATTTCCCTGTGTTTATGTGTGCTTTATTTCACATAATAATAATTATGTAAAAATAGTTAAAAGTTTTTTAAAATATCTTGTTTGTCTATTATTTAAAATCTTTTTCAAGTCTTAATGTCTTCTGGAAAATTCAGGCATGTTTCTAACAAGTTAAAAATGTGGGTCCTTCTTAGAGTAGACTATTAGAATCTTAAGTGTTACGTATTAGTAAAGTCTCATCTCAACAATATGTGTCAACTGCCTATCATACATATCTCGGGCACTTTACCATGTGTTACAGGAATTTTAAAAAAAGGTTGGAGAGTAATAACTCCAGGTCTTCCCTTTTTTATGATATTATGTCCCAGTATTCTTTCAGGTAAACTAATGATCTTAAATTAAATGATTTCTAAGAATCTTCTGGATCTAAAATCTTGTGATAGTTATCTACAAAGTTATCAGTGAATAATATACTGGTAGATTAAGGACAGCCACAGACTCTTTGCTACTTTACTTCCTCCATCAAGATGCAGAGTTTATTCCCCCCTCTCCTTGAGTTGGGGCTGGCCCCATAACTGCTTAGCCTATTGGAGGTGGCGGAAGTGAAGCTGTGCCAGTTCCAGTCTGAAGGCTTAAGAACTCCTGGCAGTTTCCACTTTTGTGCTTGTTGTTTACCCTGAATGTCCACGTAAAAAACATGGCTACCCTGTTTGGAATGGCACATAAAGACAACAAGTAGAGAGAAGAGGCTTTGGGCTACTTGGAGAGAGAGGGGGAAGCATGGCCATCACAGCCTGCCAACTGACCTCAGGTGCTTGCAGCCCCAGCTGCCACCTGATTTTAACACTGTAAGAATCCAAATGAGATCAGGAAAATGGCCCAGCTAAGCCCATTCAAGCTACAGAAACATGAGAGGTATCAAAAGCTACTAGTTTTCTTTTTAAATATTTTTAATGTTTATTTTTGAGAGAGACAGAGACAGAGTACAAGTAGGGGAGGGGCAGAAAGAGAGGGAGACACAGAATCAGAAGCAGGCTTCAGGCTCTGAGCTGTCAGCACACAGCCCGATGCGGGGCTCGAACCCACAAACCGCGAGATCATGACCTGGGATAACCAACTGAGTCACCCAGGTGCCACTAAAAGCTACTAGCTTTTAAGCTTTTAATTTTAATTTAAGACACTAAGGTCCAGGATCATTTGTTCTATAGCAATAGTAACTGAAATAGATATTATATCTCAGCATTAGAGTAAGCATAATTACATTACTTATCCTCTAAAGTATATATTTCAGACTCTACATAATAAAATACCTATATACGCCATACAGTTCTACTATAATCTGACCTAGGCAGTGCTAAAACAATCATCAAATTGTGCAAAATTTTGCAATATAAACCACAAACCCTATGTGAAATGGTGTTAAGCATATATAACTCAGAAACTAAGAAATAAAGCTAGGAACCTACTTTATATGGCAACACAGTTTTGCACATATTAAATGATTGACAAATACATACATATTACAATAAATATGGTACTCTATCTCGAAAAAGGCCTTAAGTTCACTCATGGAGTGGGTGTCAGAAGAGTTGTGAGTTATTGTGAATTGATTTCAGCACCAAAGAGCAGCTAAGGCACAGCTTGACTGCAAGGAAGTTAGTCAAACATTAAACATTCCCTTAACTAAAAATATACATATACTAAAGTTACAATTTCCCAAACCCATATTAACCTTTGCATATTTCAGCTTTAGCTCATAATATACTTTATTTGCATGAGATATGGTCCAGGAAAAAATATATTAGGATAGCATCCCTTACTATCATTAAAGTTAACTTTTGATTCCACCAAAATTACTCAGCTACTGGCTATAATTTTCAAAACTACTACTTTCTCAAAAATTAGCTAAAAGAAAATGCCATATTATAAATCAACAAATTAATAACAAATCTATTCACAAAAATGCAAGATACTTTAATATTTTGAAATTCCTTCATTTTGAAGATGCTAAAGAAAATGTTTAAATGATGAGAACCATTTAGAATCAAGGCTTTACATATTTGAGCAGTCTCCTATTTTTCCCATTAAATTAATTTAAAGAAAAATAATTAGCATAAAATAATTAACATATCATAGGGATGGTAGATACTGTTGTAACTGGGAAAGTGAGAGAAAAAAATGAGGTAAGTTGTATGTGAGTAAGCCTCTTGACATTTATAGTCCTGTTTTTAAGAGTTTCTAGTAATGTCACCCTGGAAAGGAGAAAAAATGCACGTTCTATGTAAACTTTCGAGAAACTTTCTTAATCAGCTTTCTGTTCTAATATATCTTTTTAAGTACAAAGTATGAATGCCTGAGTGTTTAAGATCGGTTTCACTTGTGTCTCAATACTTAAGTATTAGTGTTTTAATTAAGATATTTCGTTGTTCTCTAAATCTTTCCATATAACATTGTTGCTATATTACATTATAAAAAGAGAAGTAAAACTTCAGTCCCAACTAAACTTAGAATTCAAATGGTTCTCAGAGTAACTAAGTGAAGAAGATGCCATGCACTGTGTCAAGTAGGAGTCCCTACTATCTGTTACAGGATTCTACTTTAGTGGCTCACAAAAAAGAAAGCACTAATTTAACAAACTTATCAAAGAGACAATTAAAATTTTAATAGAGGTCTTAAGCAATTACAAGGGGGAGGGTCCTGACTCTTTTCAATGCTGGAATGTTTCAAAAAGAGAAAAATACAAATAACTTAGAATGAAACCGTTTTTTTCCTTTAAGTTTTGTTTTGCTTGATTTAATTTAATTGATATGATTTCAACTAAGAGAACAAAATTAGTCTTGATCAACTCTGAAATTATATCTCGGTAATTAAATTTAAGATTAACAATGTTGCTTCATTTATTTTAAAAGTTAATATATTTACACGTGGGTTATTACTAGTGGATTGGCCAAATCATAGGACACACTTAACTGAAGATAAATTTCAAAAAGTTGAAGACAGCACTTGAGAAAATTTTAAGACAAGCCTGAAAGAACAGAAAACTGCAGTGTCTACTCCCATCTGTTTAGGCCCTTTGTTAAGAGGCTTCACAAGAAAAGGCTGAATTGGTAGTGGCCCCATAATTTTGTGTTATCTGTTACTAAAATTAGCCATACAAGGTCTGTGAACCTGGTGAGACTCCGTGCAACGGCGTGTAAGAAGCAAAACCCATCACCCAACGTACTAGCTTTAAGCACCTTTCTCAGAACACAGATGCTAACTAAACTGAGAAGTTGCTTAAGGGCCATAGCGATCCAGTAACGTAACTTGCATATTTTAACTTAATGGTTTCTAATCAGCTAAAGTTAACAAACATTCATACGCAAATAACCTCAACACACGAAAATTTTCAGAATAATGTTTTCAAACCAAAACACCCCAGGGAAGTCTCACTTCTTGGTCTAAATAAACTTAATTAAAACAGGAGAGCCATTTTATGGCTACATAAAATGTCAGTTTCATGCATATCATTTCAAAGCCTCGAGAAACTTGTCCTGGTCGAGTGGCCACGTCTGGAGTCCGCGTCCCAGGTCGCCCGGGCCCCGTCCGCCATCCGGTGATTACCTCGGGCTGCAGCCGTCCGCGGGATCCTGCGTGCCGGGGGCCTCGGCTTCGGCGCCTCCCCGGGGCGGCCCCGCGGTCCGGGCGGCGTCCGGAGGCGACGCGGACCGCCCTTCCCTCGCCCGCCCGGGGGTCCCCGCGGACGCCGCCGGGGGGCGACTCGGGCGGGTCCGGGGACGCGGGCGGCGCGGGAGGGGAGCGGCCGCGGGGCGAGCGTGGCGGGCGCGCCGGGGACTCGTGCGCTCCCTCGACGCGCACCGCGTCCCCGGGACCCGCCGGCCGCGCCGCCTCCTCCCGCCCGCGCGCGCGGGGAAGTTGGAGGTGGGGGCGTGAGCTTCGAGCTAGACTAGGCTCCTCCGTCCGCCCGCCTGGCGTCCGGGTCGTCCCTGCGGATCCCCCTGCCCCGGGGCTTGGCGGGGTGATCCGACGGCCCCTGCTGGCAGAGGGTGGAGGCTGCCAAGAATAGCCTGGCGGCGCCAACCTGGAAGCCTGTGTGCCTGGGAGGCCGCTCGAGATGGGTGGCTGTTGGGAACACTCAAAGTCGAGTTAAGTCCTACTTTTTTTTTTTTTAATTTTTTATTGTTTTATTTAGTGAGTGAGAGAGACAGCGTGACCAGGGAAGGGTCAAAGAGAGAGGGAGACACAGAATCTGAAACAGGCTCCAGGCTCTGAGCTGGCAGTCAGCACAGAGCCCGACGCGGGGCTCGAACCCACGAACCGTGAGACCATTGACCTGAGCCGAAGTTGGACGCTTAACCGACTGAGCCACCCAGGCGCCCCGAGTTAAGTCCTACTTAAGGGCATTGGCTTCCCACTCCTAGGACAGCTTGTGGGAAGAGACCCAGTTACTCATATGCTTCATATAATGGTAATAATTATTAGTAGACTATAGCTACTCTGCCATTTGGCTTCCACATAATTTACCCATAACTGCTGTTCCCAGCGTGCTGTCACTGACTTTCTGGGATTTCTTTTACTTCTCTAATCCACACCCACTGGACAGACCTAATGAAACGCCCAGAGTTCGGATGAACCCCAAAAACAGACCACCAGAGACCAGAGTCAAAGCCAAGCGGCAAGAGTTGTTTATTTGCAGGTTCGAACCCGGACCTCCGCGCACTCGTTGCCGGTGACGCTGAGAGGCCCTGAACAAAGCCTTTGCAGCCTTTTTATAGACAAAAGTAAACAAGTCATGGGGAGGGACAGGAGATTTCCATGGTTACAAGTTTGCCATTGGTTAACATTTAAATGTGAACATATACCGTATCTGATTGGCTCCCGCCATCAGGTTTTTGGCGGGATCCAATTATAATACTTGGGGTACCTTTGAATTCAGCCTATCATAGAGCGAGTTTGAAGTCTTGTTTGGCGACTAACAGGTTAACATCTCTCTCTCCAGGCCCTTCCCTCAGCAAGGTGGGGGGCATCCGCTGGCCTTTTCGGATTGGCTTCCGCCAAGATGGGGTGATGGGGTGACAGGGGGAACATGAAGCTAGTCGCTTGGGCAATCCGGTGGTGGGAAAGCAAGCCTTAAGCATTGTTACAGAAGCAGAAAGAGCTGGTTAGGTATTAGCTTCCCGTAGCGCAGGCATTTGCCCAGAAGCGGAAAAGCTGGTTAAGTTTTAGGTTTAGTTTATCTAGGACTGGGGCTACGTGCAGCCCGAGGTTTCTCCTAATGGAGGACTTAATTTTTGGCTCTTCATTCCCCCCTTCTCTTGTGTATTTGAAGGCCCAATCATGGGTCTTCGGTCGGGTCCCAATCATTAGGGTGGCGATACTGCAACCTAAGTATTATGGGGTGTATTGTCCCCAGACATTCTTGCATGAAGGCAAGCAATCTAGTTAAATGACAAAATCTAAATCTCAGATGGACATACATTGTTAAAGATTTGGCAAGAGTTCAGTATGATGCAATTGCCATAGAAATTTAGTTATTTTTGTGACATATAATAACTCTTATAACAAAACATTAAAACTTTAGGATTTATATATATATTTGGGCAGTTATAGCACTTACCCATGCAATATAACCTAAGGTTTACTGTTGTGTATAGTGTTTTTCCAAGTAACCTAGCATTTTAGATAAAAGGGCCTAATTGGCCAAAAGACCCCTTTTACTGTTTAAATCCTGGGAAGTTTGTTAAAACCTTAGGAAGCTATAAAGCGTATCCTAAATAGGATTACAGATCATTACAAATCTTAAAGCTTTTTCTATTCAACCAAAGTGGCAATAATAGATCTTAAAGGCGAATGTATATCATAATATAGAAACCAACCAATTAGAAACCAACCAATTAGAAACCAACATTGGTTGGGGTAGCTCCTTCAACATTGAGAAGATTTAACTATGCAATCAAAGACCTGATAAAGATGAAACCTAAAGCTTCAGTTTTCTTGGCAGAAAAAGGAGAAAACTTTTGTTTACATGGTCTTATCAAGAGCAGATTTACAATCCAAGAAAACTGTCTTTTGACCGGAGAGAAAAGCAGAGTTTTAACCTTATACCAGTGTACTTTTCAAATTCCATTCATTTCAACCAGTCTATCCTGAGCACATATAAAATTCCTTTTCAAAGATTTCCTTTCACAGACCTTCTACATCTTTCCTTTGCCTTTAAACTTAGTCCCAAAGCCATTTCTCTCTAAGCAATCAGTCTTATTTAGGACAAACTTACTTTCTTTTACCCTCAACAAAAATGTGTTTCCATTTCTTATATCCTTTTTTTATGGATCTCTCAGTTTTCTATATACAGGGTCGCTTTCCATCAGTCTTAAGTACACTTAGCAGAATTTTAACTTGGGAAACCTTAGTCTCCAATTGAGGACCTAGTAACCAATTGAGAGGTGTTTACATTAGAATTTTTAAATCACTTTTTTAAAAGGTCTAAATAGTCTTACTTTTTCTGCAATAGGAAGCTGAAAACTCAAACCTATGTTTAGTAACTATGTATTTTATTTTGATAGAAGTCATGCAATTCAGGCCAGACATATTTTCAAAAGGAGTTAACCCTATCTGGTAGTGGGAGTTGCATACTCTATAGAGTGCAAAGAGGAGGAGAGCTACCTAGTCTCCGCCAGTCTCCAAGGTCAATTTAATTAAGGTCTCTTTTAGAGTTCTATTTATTTTTTTATCTGTCCTGAACTCTGGGGTCTGTATGCACAGTGTAATTTCCAATTAATCCCCAGGGCCGTGGCTAAATTCTGGCTTACTTTGGACACAAATACAGGTCCGTTGTCTGACCCTATCATCTGAGGAAAGCCATACCTTATGAAGATGTCTTTCAGGAATTTTTTTTTTCCCTGATCTGGGCAGTCTCACGTTTGGTTGGGAGTGCTCGGCGGGCGGTGGTTCCTCAGCTCCTCGGTAGGTGTTTTTCCTTATCAAGGGCCATTACTTTACCGTGGAGATCCCGGAGCTAGCCATCCGCAATGACGAGGAGCTTAAGCTGCTAGAGTCAAGGTCAAATCCCACGCATCTGGTGTCAGCAGCGTTTCAGGCAAGCCTTCAACTGCGTGGTGGTCGGCAATGGGTGAGTGCGCCTTGCGGAGGCCACAGGTTGGGCGGGGATGCCCCCGGAGACCTTGCCCGGGCTGGGGCTGGGCGTATGGCTCCGGGGATGTGGGAGCCACAGGGGTGCAGGCGGCTGGCTTGGGGCTGGTGCCGTGGCCCTCATGCCCTGATGTCCCTACCGCGCGCTCCTCAGAATGTTGACCCCAGTGTCCATTAGGAACTCATTGGATCGCCCTTTTACTTTTAGGGTTACCCTGGGTTTGGGGAGGGGTGCCGAACCCCGTTTCCCCTAGTCACTGTCATTTCCCATTATTAGAATGAGAGTTTCAGATTTATTCTTGGGGCATTCTTTGGCCCAATGTTCTTTTTCTTTGCCGTAGGCGCATTGATTTTTGCTTAATTGGGGGCGCCCCTCGAGCCGCTGGGAGTTCTCCTTACCTTCTTTTCCTGGAGCCAACTGTCTGAGGCGTCTTTTCCGGTCCTCCGGTTCCGCAGTTCCCGCGAGTAGCATCTTGGCTAGACCCTGGTTTTGTCTCTTTTCAGCCCTTACCTGCTTGTCCTCTGCACTGTCCCTGCTGCTGTGTACCCTCTCTGCCACGACCACTAGACCTTGGAGGCTCTTTTTTATAGACGTTCTAGTTTCTGAAGTTTTCTCCAAATGTTGGGAGCAGACTGACAAAACCATGGCCACCGCAGCTAAGTTTGCTGGGGCCTCTGGATCTATAGGGGTGCACTGGCGGAATGTCTCTATTATTCTTTTAAGGAACGCTGCGGGGCTTTCCTCTGGTCCCTGACTGACAATGTAGGCTTGCGAACCGCAGCCTTGAGACCTGCCAACAGAGTCTGGCGGTAGACTAAGAGACTCTCCTTACCTTCAGCCTAGTTGTAGTTCCAATCTGGCCATGCCAGGGGAAACCCAGCGTCATTTTGAGCCTGGTCAGGAGTGGGAACTCTAGTGGGCCCAGGAACCAATTTTCTGGGTTCAGACTGGATTATTTTCCATTCGTCAGTACTGAACATGCCGGGAGCCGCACTGACCTCTCTGGATGGCAGTCGCAGCAAGGAAATGGCAGTGTTTGCATAGCTTCAGCCATGAGAAATGAAAACTGGTGTCTCCTTCTGCTACTACTGGCTCGTGCTGGAAATAAGCCTACTGGTATTGACCAGGCCTCATAATATTTTATATTAGACCCATATTCTGAACATAGACTGAACATAGATACCTCATAAGGAAAAGTATATTCCTGCCTTTACAAAAGAGACTTTAGATGAAAGCTCTGTGGGCAATTGTCAAAAGGCTCTTCCTATGGGCCTTGCAGACCCAAGACTTAGACAATAAAGGGGGTTAAGAACACAAGAGTTACAACTGAGCCTGGCCCCGAGACAAAGAGCCTAATCCAAAGTTAAGGTACAGATAAGGGCAGAACATAAGTTACTACATTTATCTTTGCTAATTGCTGAAGCATAGCAGCCCCTTCCTCAAGGCCCATATTCCATAAACATTTTCCCTTGTACTGGCAGCTGGGATGAGGACAGACAAGAGCAACTAAAACATAACCCAGGCGCAAAGACTGACATACTTATGGCCCCCATGGTGCTTGCACATTCAGCATCAAGGAAAAGACTCGCTCAAGCAATTTAGGAATAAGCCTAATATACATTTTATAAATAATTAGCCCTTGTAAAAATTCTGTCTTCTGATGTTATATTATCGTTGAGCCTTAAAATAAAGACACCAAAACCGACAGGACAGAGATGCCTGCCTGGTGATCAGAAAGAATCTCAGGGCTCTCTCATTCTTTTTTGCTGACACCGTCTATTCTTCAGGGACTCCTGGACTGGTCGGAGCCGGCATGGCCTCTGACATGAACAGAACCTGCAACAATTACTGGCAATTATCCCAGGTGGCTGATGAGTGAACAGAACAGTTTCTAAGGGGTTAATAATGGCGCGGGGATTCTCCGAGAACGGAGCTTTTTGAGACATCTAATTGTATAGATTATTTGTGACGAAGGGCCAGTAATGGTGGGGCTGGTTGCCCTGATCATCAAGGGGGCCCGTAGCTCTCAGGGGCAAGACAGTTGAGTCCAGTCCCTCAGGTGTCATTTTACGGCGGCTTCGGGTCCCTTGGGCGGGGCCCATTTCCCCAGGGCCGCTGGGTCCGGTGGGGCAGGGGGCGCCGGTGGTTCCGGTGGCGCCTTTATTCCTCCTGCTGGGTCCTGTGGAGGAGGTTGCCTAAGGAGGGGGAGAAGTTAATTTTTCCTCCGTTCCGCCCTGTAAGAAAGGGTAGAGCGGCGCAGAGGGTTTAGTTTCCTTTTTTGGCAGCTCCAAAGCCCGGGAGGGCGGGTGCTTTTTAGTCACCGCCAGGACGTCAGGTTTCTGTGGAGGCAAGAAACTTTTAATCCAAGGGGGTGGGTTATCAACCAGATCAGCCCAAACCATGATGTCCGGTGGCCGGTGGCCATTTCACATTGAAAGTGGGCCATTCTGTGCAGCAGTAAGTTTAAAATGGACCCTTCCTAACAATCACTGAGAGGTTATGGGCTAACATTAAGTCTAGGGGTTTGGATGAAGTCTGTCTCATAACGTCAGTCTCAGTCACAAGGTAATAAACACCAACAGAGAAAATCGACAATTCGACACAGACATACACAGTGAGAGAGACCGATAACAGAGTTCGCTGCGCACAGACACAGACACAGAGAGACCGATAACAGAGTTCGCTGCGCACAGACACAGACACATACAGACACAGAAGGCTAGCCAACAACAACAGGAACAGACGCCGGCCTCGCCGGCAACAGGAACAGACGCCGGCCTCGCCGGTTCGCGGTAGCGACCCGCTCCGTCTTTTTACCGAACAGACGCCGGCCTCGCCGGTTCGCGGTAGCGACCCGCTCCGTCTTTTTACCGAACAGATGCCGGCCTCGCCGGTTCGCGGTAGCGACCCGCTCCTTCCAACAGGAACAGACGCCGGCCTCGCCGGGGTCGTTCGTCTTTGATGGGCGCCAGAGGACGTCTCCTCGGTCCCGACTGACCGCTCTATAGCGCGTCCGCCAGAGCCAGTACAGTCCCTGATACAGATTCCGCGCGGCAGAAACCGAAACAAACAGATAGACAGAAACTGACGCTGAGACAAACAGACAGACAGAGCCGGCTCACTTACCAATCGGTCGTAGGAACAACCCGTTGACTTGGGGTCTGGTGGGTCTGGGGGGGGGAATATCCCGGACGAGCCCCCAAATGAAATGCCCAGAGTTCGGATGAACCCCAAAAACAGACCACCAGAGACCAGAGTCAAAGCCAAGCGGCAAGAGTTGTTTATTTGCAGGTTCGAACCCGGACCTCCGCGCACTCGTTGCCGGTGACGCTAAGAGGCCCTGAACAAAGCCTTTGCAGCCTTTTTATAGACAAAAGTAAACAAGTCATGGGGAGGGACAGGAGATTTCCATGGTTACAAGTTTGCCATTGGTTAACATTTAAATGTGAACATATACCGCATCTGATTGGTTCCCGCCATCAGGTTTTTGGCGGGATCCAATTATAATACTTGGGGTACCTTTGAATTCAGCCTATCATAGAGCGAGTTTAAAGTCTTGTTTGGCCACTAACAGGTTAACATCTCTCTCTCCAGGCCCTTCCCTCAGCAAGGTGGGGGGCATCCGCTGGCCTTTTCGGATTGGCTTCCGCCAAGGTGGGGTGATGGGGTGACAGGGGGAACATGAAGCTAGTCGCTTGGGCAATCCCGTGGTGGGAAAGCAAGCCTTAAGCATTGTTACAGAAGCAGAAAGAGCTGGTTAGGTATTAGCTTCCCGTAGCGCAGGCATTTGTTCAGAAGCGGAAAAGCTGGTTAAGTTTTAGGTTTAGTTTATCTAGGACTGGGGCTACGTGCAGCCCGAGGTTTCTCCTAATGGAGGACTTAATTTTTGGCTCTTCACTACAACTGTGCTAAGAATAGAGCAGATTTTGAGTCTTGATCTACAGATTCGGCTCCACATGCCTATCACAGAGTAGGCTCAAAGCCGATGATTTCCTTCAATGAATGAACAAACTGCTGACTGGTGAAACGTTATTGGAACGAAGATAGGTTTTTGGATCGAAGATGTAACATGTTGCTGTCTTAAATGTGTGTTTTATTAGACGTCTTTACTTTTTCATAACATTCTCATTTTGGTTTCAAGCAGCTCAGATTGTATAAATAATTTACATAATTTATATGTTATATAGGAAGCAATCTTTAGTACTTTTTAAACAGATATTTGCAGATTTACTACTGCCTAGCAGCCCCTCTCTTATGTGGGAACAGCACCTGAATTCTGCTTGTAAATGATGAATCATACCCCACTCTCAGTCCATTTGCTTCAGAGGATGACAACTCTTGACCTGATTCAATGTGTAACCCTAACACCTGCTCAACGGTAGTTATTCCTCTGGTAACAGGGTTTATTTCAGAAATATGTCCTGTGCTCCAAAGCAGACCAATGAGAAACAAAAAGACATAATTCTGGAACTTTGTGACTTGCAAATTAGAGTCACCTAACTTTAGAGATTTTTAAATGCTCAGCCCCTGCAGAACGGTTTATGGTAGATTACAGCCTCCTCCCCCGCGCCCACCCCCCCAGGAAAAGAAATATGGGATGCTGAAAGATAGATGCTGATATGTAGAGGATGCTTCTGAAGATCCTAACTTTGATCCTGGTCAAGATCCTGGTCAAGATCCTAACTTGAAGCACCTGGTTCCTCATACCTTACAGAGGTACGTCTCCTGCACTTCCAAATAAGGGATAGTATTCCTGTGCTGAAAAATGCTATAGAGATTTCTCCTCCACAAGAGAACTTGTACCCCCATCAGAAATTTCACCCACCTACTTTTTTGGTTGTAAGTCCCTTATCTAGGGATAAATCCCAGCATGACTTCACTGGGGGCATGCTGAACTTGACATGAATGGAAAGAGGGGTTGGAAGAATCAGGATCTATACTCAGAAGTCAGGTGAGTACTCTTGCGATGAAGTTTGGCAAGTGCTTGATCAAAGTAACCAAAACTTTTCAGATTGAGTAAGCAAGAATTCAATGAACTGGAGCAAATTTCTTTGGACATGAGATGTAATACTGTAAGAAGGACCCCAAGGGAATAGGTGAACTCACTGCTAGCATGGCTCTTGGAAAGAGACAGCTAAGCCTAAGTCAAATGGATATGTGTTACCTACTCCTACAGAAAGCAGAAAAGGGTTTAACGGAGCTGAAGGAAGTGATATTTCTGTGGTGAATATACTATTAGAGGGTAAAATGGCCACCAGTGAATTACATTTCACTGGAAGGCCGGAGGAAACACTGCCCAATGAAGCTCATAAGGATGTACTGGTGAGAGGGGCACAAACATCCCTAAGATGTTTAGTGGAGATTCTCCTCTGGGGGCATGAGTTAACAGCAGAAGAGATGTTCACAAAGCTGAGCTCAATGATATCCATGAAAATAATGATCCAGCCATGAGGCCAGGAGGTAACATTTAATCACCAAAAGGCAGGGCTTCCTGCAATCATCATAAAGACCTCCAAGGTCAGCGGGCAGTCAAAAAGGTTTGACGCACAGGGAGTTGAGATTGTAAATAGACCATGGTGTTAAGAAGAGAAAAGATCAACAGCCATTATGGGTTCTAGGTAATAGCCACAACCAGAAAAAGGCAATAATGGAAAAGCAGGAGATGGAAGGAAGTCACTGAAATAAAAAGGCACAATTCAAGTGTGCAATTCATTTCCCAGGAAGCCAGATTTAAGCTGTTACAGCTTTTCTTCTGGCACTGGGATCCAGGTTCGTACTTGAATCCCCTGCAGACTTGGGGGCATGAACTTGATGAAAGGGGATATATCACGGGGTATCAAGTACCATAATATTCTTCTAAACCACTGTAGCCAGCATGTCTTCTGCATCAGTTAGATACACAGAGATACCATTAACCAAACAGCTCCCTGTAGTTCGTCTTATTTCAATATCTCATGCATGAAAAGATTATCATCATCACTCAGCTGGACTTCTTATATTATAAACTCTTGAACTTTTGTTGAAAGGAACTATTAGTTAAAAATATATCTACAGAAATGACATCCCTTGAAAATCACCCATGACTATCACAATTTCAAAAGTGGGAAGAATTTCCAATTTTGTTAAAGCTATAAAAAATGTTTTCTGGGGGCACGTGTGCTGGGAGCCGCATGGGCCTCACTGGATGCAAGTCACAGCGAGAAAATGGCAGTGTTTGCACAGCTCCTGCCATGAGAAACGAAAACTGGTATCTCCTTCTGCTACTACTGGCTCATGTTGGAAATGAGCCTGTGGATATTGACCAGGCCTCACAATATTCCAGATCAGACTGATATTCCCCACACAGATTGCTCATAAGGAAAAGCATATTCCTGCTTTTTCAAAAGAGATTTCAGATGAAAGCACTGTGGATGATTGTCAAAAGGCTCTTCCTATGGGCCTTGCAGATCCAAGACTTACATAATAAAGGGGGCTAAGAACACAAGAGTTACAATTGAGCCTGGCCCTGAGACAAAGAGCTTATTTTAGAGTTAAGGGCAGATATCCACCCCCTAATTGTTTCTGCTTAGAGCACTAGCCCCCAAGGCATTTGTGAGTGACTTATTCTGGCCTTGAATATGCTGATTGCTCCCTATGAAGGAACCTATCCAGGAACTTCTTTTGCGATTATGGGAGCAAAGGTGTTTCCTGAAAGACCTGTTTTTCTTCATACTTCTCCTTAAATAGACAATCTATTGACCCCTGCTCACAAAGAAGTAACTTTACCCTTTTTATGCTAAAAACATTGTCTTGTATGCTAAAGATACCTTCCTTCCCCATAAGATAAGCATCTTAAATCCCCTACCTCAATCACTATTGATAAACGTTATGCAGGAGTCTTCTACAAATCTATGTTCTGGGAAATTCTTACACATCAAAGAAGTTTGTCATCAGAAATCATTGTCTAAGGCAAATGCCACTTCTGTGCTGTCCCCCAAACACTTAATGATAAAATAAAGTTGAGCCCCAGTCAGAGCAGAGGTGCCTGCCTGGTGACCAGAAAGAATCTCAGGGCTCCCTCATCCCTCCCTCGCCAACACCATCCATCCTTCGGGGGCCCCTGGGTAGCTCAGTCGATTAAGTTTCTGACTCTTGATTTTGGCTCAGGTCCTCATCTTCTGATTTGTGGGGTCAACCCTCGTGTTGGGCTTGGCACTCACTGACATCAAGGAGCCTGCTTGGGATTCTCTCTCTCTCTGCCTCTCTCTCTGTCTCTCTCTGCCCTTCCCCTACTTGTTTCTCTCTCTCTCTCTCTCTCAAAATTAATAAATAAACTTTAAAATGTATTATGGTTTTGAGATTTAACTTCTGATAGTATACACAAATTTTCTTGAAAAGAATTAACCAATTCTTACCATTTTGTATCTGTAGTCTCATTTTTTAAGAGAAAAACGAAGTGCAGAGAAGCATATGGCAGCAATAAGTTCAACAAAGAAAAAATATAAATATAATTAGTATAAATATATTGAAATAATTAAGCAAACTAAAACACTACCATTTGAAGGAATATTATGCTTCCATAAAAATAATTCTAAATATGTTTTCAGCATTGAAAAGTATGTCTGATATAATGCTATAAAGTAAAAACATGGAAAGTAAAATTTGGTGCAGACTATGTTCTCAAATACTTGCAAGACCAAGTGAAACATGAATGTACCTGGAAGAAAAAATAAATTTTTTCTCTTTTAAAATGTTAAAGTTTTAAGGCTTATATTAATTACATTTAGTGATTAAATAAAGTTTTATTTACAGATTATTAAAATATGTTAGAGAAAAACTCATTTCTTTGGGTTGCTCACAATTTTATGTCTTGCTAACTTTATATTTGCTGGTTTAATGTTTAGCACCATTCAGTGTTGTGTATAGCAGTTACAGGACGGGATAGTTTTTGTGATCTACACTATAGATATGTAAAATCTATCTTATCACTTAAAGTTAGATGGTCAAATATATTCTCTCTTGTTTTCTCTTTCTTGCTCTATATGCACACACAAGCATACACAAATATATATTTACTATATGTCTCTGTCTCTCTCTGACTCTGTCTCTCTCTATACCCACCCACACGCATGTAGGTAATGTATATCTATATTGATATTATATGTGTATGGGGTGTATATATGTAGGTATATGTATAAGTAGTGATAGAAATATAATTCATTCATAGTTCCAATAATATCTGTGGCTCCTGCCAAGGAATAATATACACAATAATAAAGGTAGTTAAAACCTCAAAAAATTACTTTGTAATTCTATAATGTTTGAAAACAGGAAATACACAATGAAAATAATAAAATGAATTATTTGTAAAACTAAGTTAAAAACTAGATAAGGGAGGGGCGCCTGGGTGGCTTAGTCAGTTAAGCATCTGACTTTCGCTTAGGTCATGATCTCGCGGTTCGTGGGTTCGAGCCCCGCGTCGGGCTCTGTGCTGACTGCCAGCTCAGAGCCTGGAGCCCGTTTCAGTCTGTGACTCCCTCTCTCTCTGACCCTCCCCTGCTCACGCTGTCTCTCTCTCTCTCTCTCTCTCTCTCTCCTAGATATAAATAAAACATAAAAAAAAAAAACTAGATAAGGGATTTTTTACCTTCAATATGTACAAGGACAGGCCAATAACACAAATAAAACTGATGAGTTTTCACACATAGTCTGCAACCAGTCCAAGAAGGAGAATAGCAACTGAGTGAGAAAATAGACCCAGGGCACAAAGAAGCTAGATTTTGACACAAAATTTTCTTTAATTGACATCAGAATGTTTAAAAACATTAACACCTTAGGACACCTGGTGGCTCAGTCAGTTAAGAGTCCAACTTTTCATTTCAGATCAGGTTGTGACCTCATGGTTCATGCCTTTGAGCCCCACATGGAGGGTTAGGGGCAAGCAAATGACTTTTGCCATCTCCTATGTTATAATGCTGCCCATCCCAATCTATATGTTGAATCCCAACCCTCCAAAGGCATTAGGAGGTTTAGATTTGGAAGGTGATTAGGTCACAAAGATGAAGCCCTCATGAATGGGAATAATGATCGTATGAAAGAGACCCCATCAATATCTCTCATCAGCCCTTGTATCTAAATTGCAGATACAAGAAGTCTACAATCCAGAAGCAGGCATTCACCCAAACATGGTGACACCCTGACTTAGAACGTCTAGTGTCTAGAACAGTGAGGAATAAATTTCTATTGTTTATAAGGTATCCAGTCTGTAATATTTTGGGGTTTTGTTATGTTTATAGATTTTAAATTAATTAATTAATAATTGATCATTCATCAATCAATTATTAATTTACTGATTATTAATCAATTAATTATTTTTTGAGAGAGAGAGACAGAGCGTGAGCAGGGAAGGGGCAGAGAGAGAGGGAGACACAGTATCTGAAGGAGGCTCCAGGTTCCGAGCTGTCAGCACAGAGCCTGACACAGAGCTCGAACCTGTGAACTATATGATCATGACCTAACCCGAAGTTGGATGCTCAACCACTGTACCACCCAGGCTAACCCCCCACCCTCAGCTCCATAATATTTTGTTATAGCAGTCTGAATAGACTAAAACACCATCATATCTAGTTTGTGTGCTCTGTTCTAGTTCAAATTCTTTTATTTTGGAAATTTAGATATAAAACTCATGAAATAAGGTAAGATCTGAGAAGCTAAAACCTAAGAGCTGAGATCAAAGAGTTAATTGGTCACAAAGCAGCAATGGGAGGTACCCAAGGATCCTGGATTGTCACTTTCATACAATATATTTATCTACTAATTAAGAATTCTTTATCATGCCAAATTGAAAAAAGCAAATAAAGTTTTAATTTTGATATGAACATTAGAATTAAAACAAAACCTTTTAGGATGCCTTAACATTCAGGTGTACAGAATATAAAGACTATTGTTCTTTTGGAAATACTGCAGCAAATTCTACTACTAGGCTTCTAGAACCTTTTAAATGCAACCTCTTAAGCCCCAATTTCTTTTAAGGATTCAGCAACAACAACAAAAATGTGAGTCATTCTGACAATATTAAAGCAATGACTTTTTGAATTAAAAGTAATTAAAATGGGAATTAATTTTGCCTAGTTTATTTGCATTTTGCATGCAAATATGAACACTTTGCCATCCTTTAACACCCTGATGGCATTGGCATTTGAAACAATTTATTTAAATAAACCTCTTTGTTCTGCTTTGCTCATTTTTCAAATGTCTCCTCCAAACAGTGGGATTTCAACATGTTGACCTGTGTCTCTTGGAGTTCTCAGAATAATAAATGATTTGCAATATTGTATATATTTAAATTTTTCTTATGAATAATTGGTCACATTCTCCATGCCAATTCTAAAACAGCACTTGGATTCTGAATCCTTTTCAATGTCATCTTTTTTTTTAATTCATCACTCCCTTTTCTTGTTAACTCATCACCCTTAATTTTGCCAATCAACTCAATGGTACTTTCATTTGTCAAGATTTCACTAATGATACCACTAACATAAGCAAAATATGCTAAAAAGATAAATCCTTAATTTGTGTCTGCCTGATTGTCTACTCACCTTTTTAAAAAAATTTTTTAGCATTTATTTATTTTTGAGAGACAGAGAGAGAGAGTGGGAGTTGGAGACAGGCAGAAAGAGAGGGAGACACAGAATCTGAAGCAGACTCCAAACTGCCAGCACAGAGCCCAACGCGGGGCTCAAACCCACAAACCATGAGATCATGACCTGAGCTGAAGCTGGATGCCCAGCTGACTTAGCCACCCAGATGTTCCTACTCACTTTTCCTTCCTTTAGGCTTTCCTTTTCTCGGTCTGTTTTCTAATCTTTCAAGAATTTTTAAAACATTGTTTGATTAACTCATTTTCTGCTAAAAAATAACAATTATCCTCATTAGAGTGACATCTGTAAGTTTTTCTTTTTATAGTCAATATTCTTTAAATTTTGCCCAAACTTCACTTAAACATTAATTTAGAATACTAGAAAACCGTTTTCTATTTGGAGTCGCTTTTAGAGAATTAGATTTGATTATTTCCATATTAGACCATTTTATTCATTATCTTTTAAATCTCATTGCCCAAGGTTCTTCTTTGGATATTTGTTCCCCAATCTGGACTTCCCAGTGTATCCTTTTTCACATATGGCAGGATAATTTGTTGAGACTAGAATTTACATTTTGCTATTTGTTTACTTTCACCTCACTATTCC
The DNA here is from genome assembly GCA_017311185.1 of Proteles cristata cristata. Taxonomy (NCBI): domain Eukaryota; kingdom Metazoa; phylum Chordata; class Mammalia; order Carnivora; family Hyaenidae; genus Proteles; species Proteles cristata. Next base: position 585,272 of record JAESUZ010000872.1, read on the forward strand.
AAACTGGTTTCCAAACACACACATTCTTGACTAAGAGGAAATTTATTTTTCCTAAAGAAAGAAGAAACTTGTTATAGAAATGTTTTCCTAGCTTTTTTTTCCTCCCCAGAAGGCCAAGCGTCTTGAGAGATCTTATTAGGAAGAGAGGATAGAGCAGGTGGGGAGATGGCAAAAAGAAAAAGAAGAAGAAGAAGAAGAAGAAGAAGAAGAAGCAGCAGCAGCAGCACTTATATGAGACAGGAAGCAGATTAGCAGGTAACAAGAGTATGGGAGAATATTGCTTATTCCCTAGTACTCAGAACAGATGGCCACACAGCAGAGTATACTGACTTGAATATGAATCCTGCTACCCTCAGAGAAGAGACATGAGGTACAAGGTTCTACCAGAAGCAAAGATTCTTGTGTGCAAACTTGAGATAGAAGTAGTCACCTGCAGTCAATGGACCACATATGATTTGAATAAAACTATTACTATTTTTGCACATTTAACATATAAAGTAAGATATATCCCCAAATCATCCATGTTCCAAGACTCAATTTAAATTCACATTGTTCTAAGTTTTTACTGAGACCTCCACAGTTTGAATCATTCATTCCCTTCTATATTGATTGTTACTTTCATTTATAATATATCATGAAATGCCTATCTTCTCCTTTTTTGCACAAATTATTTGTAATTTCTAGCTTGTATGAATGTTGATTAAAATATAAGCTGCCTTTAAAACAAGGACTATGTTTTGTATCTCCTAGCTACTTTCAAAATTCCTATCAATATGCCTTGCCTCCAGAAAACACACAATATTGACTTTTTAATTTATTCCTATTTAATTTTTGTTCCTGGTGGTCATATTTTCCCCATTTCTTCTCTGACATTTAGGACATGTATATATTTTACAAAAGATTCTGTAGTACCTTTCCAAAGCAATCAGATTATTTGAGTTTTATGAGTGTTCAGCCTTCAAATAGTAATTATGACTTCAAAAACCCCAATGGTATTTCAATCATCTTCTGAGATAAATGACAAATGAGAAGAGTAGGTTTTGTTTTCTAATCCCTCAGCATCTCAAGTGCACCAAGTTTGCTTCCAGTTATGTTGAGCAATGTCTCTGGCTAACCTTGGCAGTTTCTGACTTTCATAATTTAGTGTGTTTTATTGAAGTGACCTCTAAGGGTGAGATATGCCACAATGTGATATACAAATAAATCCTCTGGAGCTCAGTTGATATTCTTACAGGGATGCTCTGTTGCACTTGGTTCAGTTTCTTTGGTATCCCAGATTTTTGTCATGTTGGAACTGGAAGTAAATACAAACTTCGAGAAAATTCAAATGAAATTTTGCTGTCATTTTTCAAAGAAAACACATTTTTCTTTCATTTTGGGACTGAGGAGTGTGTCGTTTTTTTCTGTCTGAGCAGAAAAAATGACAGACTTCAGCAAAAATGAAACTCTTATGTCAATGAAAGTTTTCCTCACTTCCACATCATTCTGTAGCATTGACTAGCTCTCAGGAAGTCTAAAACTTTGTTCTTTGGGAAGATTATCAGAATTTATATCTGATATGATCTTAGACTTGAGGTGGATATTTCTTATTTAAATCAGTGAAAGTAAAGAAGTAGAAGGGAGTACTAAATTCTTTTTTAACTGTTCTGATATAAAATAGTCACTTCAAAAATCTCCTAAGTCCTAAAGAAAAACTGCCATATATTCTTACCATATACATTTAACATTATCAAAAGAAGCAAGTATATTTTCAAAATCCTAATGACAATCTGATTACAAATACAAATCGATTTTTGCATGTTTACTTGGCTTTTGCAATGTAATGATTTCCTTTAATTCCTTCTTCTGGATGTCCAGTTTTATAGCTGGGTCCTTCAACCCTCTATTGTTAGAGTGATCATTTCCACAGGCCCTGCAATAAATCAGGTACTTAATTCAACACTCAGGTGTTCTGCCAGATAATTAGCTCAGTACTCAGGTGTCCCACAACAGGTAAGAAGATGTTTGTCTTGTTGCTAAGAACAGCTTCGGGGTGCCTGCATGGCTCAGTTGGTTGTTCGTCTTACTCGTGATTTTGGCTCAGGTCATGATCTCACAGTTTACAGGTTTGAGCCCTACATCGGGCTCTGCACTAATGTGCAGAGCCTTCTTGGGATTCTCTCTCTCTCTCTCTCTCTGTCCCTCTCCTGCTTTTTTTTTCTCTCTCTCTCAAAATAAGTAAATCAACCTAAAAAATATAAACAACAGTTTTGTCTCTGAGTGCCATGGTTTTAGTAAGTGCCTCCTGCCTTCATCACCTGCCTGGTCTTTAGCTTCTTTTTTGATTCCCCCATAATGCCACACTGATCCCTGACCTTTTTTCATGTACACCGAAGTTACCTTCTTCCTAGATCTCTGCCCCCTCAATATTTGGATCTCAAGCCACATACCAATGGCCCTCTGTTTCTTGTGTAATAAATTTTTTAAAATCATTATCACTTATTTTTAGCTGCAAACCTGCAGTCCAGCTGAATGTAGGGCGAACTTAAGGGAAATGAAAACTAAAGCAAGGAGAGTAAAAGCACAGAGATTTCAGGATATGAGAGCAATTTAGGGGCAGCAAGAGCGACTCCCAGATACAAAAGTCATGGGTGGGCACAGCACCATTCCACACTGAAGCAATGGTAATCTCCCAGGGGTGCTTGCATTCTAGGCACCGAAACTCCACCAGCCTCCTCAATGTTCATCTGTCCTTTTACTTGGCCAGAGACTGCATGAGTCCCACAGAGCCACCCCGCACATGACAGATGAAGAAATGAAATCATATATGGGAGTCCAACATATGTCAAAAACAAGATGCCATAACACTGTGACCTTCCCTTGAAGGTCTCATTAATGTGTTTTTTTTTTTTTTGTTCTGTAGACAGTTTTTCCATCAGTGTCAGTGTGACCTATATGCTCACCAACCTGGCATGAAAAGTCAGGAATCTTTTGGTGATTTCAGAATCCTTATATTATAGTACTTTCTCTCTGGGGTTTATGACCCAGGTGTTTCTGCTGTCTTTGGAACTTTATCAGAAAGTGTTTCAAAAGAAATCGTGTAAGGCAGAAGTATATAACATAGAGCTGGCCATGTTTGGAATCAGTTCAGACACCCAGAATAAAAGCTCGAAAAGGTACCCATCGTGTGCAAAATGCCCTCATAATTTATTCAGGCAGCCACATAGTCAGCCATCTTCTTTGGATAGTGTGCTACCCCTAAGATTCCAAGTCAGCATAGTAAGCGTTACTACTTCCTCAGCTGCCGGGAGCCACACCGGCCTCTCTGGATGGCAGTCACAGCAAGGAAATGGCAGTGTTTTCACATCTCCTGCCATGAGAAATGAAAACTGGTATCTCTTTCTGCTACTACTGGCTCATGTTGGAAATGAGCCTGCTGGTATTGACCAGGCCTCACAATATTCCAGATCAGACCCATATTCTGAACATAGATACCTCATAAGGAAAAGCATTTTCCTGTCTTTACAAAAGAGATTTTAGATGAAAGCTCTGTGGATGATTGTCAAAAGGCTCTTCCTATGGGCCTTGCAGACCCAAGACTTGCATAATAAAGGGGGTTAAGAACACAAGAGTTACAACTGAGCCTGGTCCTGAGACAAAGAGCCTATTTTGGGGTTAAGGTACAGATAAGAGCAGAACATAGTTACTACATATATCTTTGCTAATTGGTGAAGCATAGCAGTCCCTTCCTCAAGGCCTACATTCCACAAACACCTTTTCCTACACTGGCAGCTGGGATGAGGATAGATAAGAGTAGCTAAAACATAAACCCAGATGCAAAGACTGACACATTTAGCGCCCCATGATAATTTTCCACAAACAAACCAATTCAGAAACATTCATCCTCTTGAGAGCCAAACAGAATGTCTCCTAGCTTATCTATATAAAATTTAACCTATATGTTATCCTGTTTTTCACTAAGAGCATCCTGTTAATTCCTTGGTTGTAAATTCACTATGACTGAGATAATTCTGCAATTGTTATTGCAAGAGGCCTCCCATTGTAGAAATTTCATTCTCTGACTTCATGTTCTTGCTGAACCTTTAAATAAAGACACCAAAACCGACAGGACAGAGATGCCTGCCTGGTGATCAGAAAGAATCTCGGGGCTCTCTCACTCTCTCTCTCTCGCCGACACGGTCCATCCTTCAGGGACCCCTGGACCTGCCGCAGCCGGCCTCTGACACTCAGCAGGGGAGTTGTATCCCCAGGCTTAGGTTCCACCATCAGTGGTGAACTGCTAAGTTATCTACCCAACTGGGTCATGGGATTTAAAAAGATTTGCATGTTCCTTGGTCATGAATCTTGGTTTTGAGTTAATTAAGAAGAAGTGCAGGATACAACAGTATTGAATACAGGAACTTGTTATTTGGAGGGTTGATGGTATTAGAGGAAAAGTCTGGGAGTAGAGGGGGTGGGGAAGACTATTTTATTTTGTTGAATGGGAAAGCATGTTTGGTATAAGTGGAAGTGAGGTACTTTGAGTGCTAGAGGGCATTTGTATGTTCACTGACTTGGATTCTTTTAAGTAAGTTTCTAGGTTAAATACCCTGCCCTGGAGCTCTCTTCTCTCTCCCTTATTTAGGGAGGAATTATTCTTTGTGTAAAAATCACAGAGAAATCATATGATTAATTCATAAAGATAATAGCTGACATTATGGATTATTGAAATTTTACTTTTATTAGAGCCAAACAGAAGCAAAACAAAGCGCAACAGGGTCTCATCACCGTTGTGTCTCAAGTGCCAAGTTCTTGAGCTGGTTGCCTTTTCTTCCCTAACTTTAGGAGTCTTCTGTCAGTTGCCTTATTCATTGTACCCAGGGTTTTTGGCATAAGTAGTAGGAAGAATGAGGTCAAATGTGTATACTCCATCCTGTTTAGAACCAGGAGAGCAGTTATGTTTTATAGAGGCATAAATAAGAGGAAGAAAAGAACAAAAAGGCCTTCTGAAACTCCAGTCCCCGTCTCCTCAACAGAGTGAGACCACTGCACTGGGTTTAGCTTCTACTTCCTACCGCAGGGTTCAGAAACTGTCTCCAGGCTCTAAGGTGGGGGCAAATGCAGCCTCAATTCTTTGCTTTTCTTCTTTCCTTTGTCATAGTCCTCTCTTGCCTGTTGACAAAATACGAAATCTTGTTTTTTGACAAAATATATGTTAACAAAATACATTTGTCAGTTTTACTAGTTCTTTTTTTTTTTTAATCTATTGGATAATCATTCTCTCCAGTTAATTCTTCATGGATAGAAGCAGAAGCATTCTTATGTAGTGTCATTTTAATTAAGCTTATTTGCCAATCCTTGATTTATGAATGCCAGCTTTCATTTTCATAGGTCCTCTACGTGAAGGTGGGGCTTTCTCTGATTCTGTCATAGGAAGCATTAGGAGGGGAATTACAAATGTTTTCAGTCAGCACTTAATTTAGCATTGCTGGTTGCTTGAGGGATCATTACAGAGCTACAGTACCACGTAAGTTTCACCATATGCAAAACGTTTTGCCTCTAAAGGTACTTTCACCCCGTTATGACAGTCTTCAGCCAGCAGATTAGAACACAATGAGTTGTAAATCTGGAAATATACTTCAATGAAATGGGAAAATTCAGAAGATTATAAACATTTACGGTTCCTGTTCATGGTATGTTTAGTAGAGAAACAGTAAAAAAAATCTATGGAAAATCCCTTTCTATCATGTTACTTTCTTTTTTCCCAGGCCACATAAAGTCTAAATCAGTCAGCAATGGGTATGAAAGTTTTATTTTAATATTATTATAATTCTAATATTATATGTTATTATAATTGTAGTATTATTATAATTATAATATTATATATTAGTATAATTATAGTATTGTTATAATTATCTTTTCACTTTCTTGGGAAAGTTATAGAATATTTCTAAAGGGACCACATATACCTATCTTTTGTTAACAATTTTTTTAAAAGTTTATTTATCTTTGAGAGAGAGAGAGACACACACACAGTGTGAGCAGAGGAGGAGCAGAAAGAGGGGGAGACACAAAATCTGAAGCAGGCTCCGGAGCTATCAGCACAGAGCCTGATATGGGGCTCAAACTCACAAAACATGAGATCATAACCTGAGCCAAAGTTGGATGCTTAACTGACTGAGCTACCCAGGTGGCCCATCACATCTACCTATTGTGAGCAGGTGTTTTTTATAGCCCTATTTTATATCTTAGAATGGAAATGGAGATCTTTTTTATGGCAGTGAGTGGTTAGATATATATAAATGAAAAAAAAAAGAAATATACAAATGATTTTTTTCTTGTGCTTGTAAATATGCTAGGACAGATGATTATATAGTTACAATTTTTCACACTAAACTAGGAGAGGGGCCCAATTAATTTCAGTAATTATATCAAATTCTGCATAGACAGCCTTAATGCACTTATGCTGCTTTTAATCACCAGCCCCATTCACATTTTCAATGTTTCCAATGTAGTGAAAAAGGAATAGCATGGGCTTTTATGTTGAACATACTTGAATTTAATTCTTGGCTCAGTAACACAGCTCACAAGTAAGGCAGGCTGCATGCATGCACACATACACACATACAAACACACACATGTACACACATATATTCAGAGAGAGCTATCTCTATTAGTTATGAAAAATAAGTGAGATAATATATTAAAGTATAGTATAAAGTATCCATTATAGTGAGCACATTGTAATTCCTATAACCATTAGGTAATATTATGAGCATTACATAATCTTATGAATTTATAAAGACTAAAATGTAACATTTTTGGTGATTCTAGAAACCAAAACTTTCACATAATTTCACTTCTAAAGGCTAATAATATATCTTTGAAGATAAATTGAGATATTAGTGAAACCCTAAATTTATTTGGCCTTCTTTACAATGCTGTGCACAGTCTCCTGCTGCTGTCCTCTCTGTCATGACTCAGATGTCATCTTTTCCCAGCAGAAATGAGCATGAGAACACATAAATGTTTATATGTTAAGTTAATCCTGCAAATAGTTATTGAACAATTTTGAAGATTATAATAAATAGATGTTGATAACTTGCATAAGAATGGATCAGTTACAATTTCACTCTAATTCTGTAAAAAAATGGAAGATAATTTGTCGTAAATATCTATCATATGCTACTACTTTTACATAGATTATCTATTAAGCAGTGAGAGTAGTTTTCTCACATTCTAGATAAGGAAACCAGCTAAGAGGTTAAGTAACTCATTCAAGGTCATATGAACAGTGTGACTTAACCAGCTTAAGAGGCTTGTTTATATTTGGAAGTATTACAATATTATATAGACTATAAAATTCTTATTATTGCCTCTCTCTTTTCAAATGAATATGTTTTAATTGTGTTCCTCTAAACCTTAAAGATTTTGGATGTATGATCAATATAGGTCTTTGCTCTACTCAACAGCAAGATTCTGATTGTAGCTCAAACCCTGAAGAATCATTTTCTTCCTTTTCATAGATTTAATAGCAGTGTTTTCTCCCTCGATGTCCTCAGCTAGTGATGTATAGGCACGGTATTTCTTTTACAGATAACAAAACACACAATCAAACTGTGGAGAAGTAAAATAAATGGTCGATGAAGATTATCTATTGTCTGTAGGCAGCACATTGGCAGCAATTTCGTATGCTTTACTGCAGGCTTTGGGGCATCGGGCTCCCTGATGCTGAAGCTAGTGAGCTTTGGCAGTGGCTGAAAAAGCAGCTTCCGGCGATTAAATCTCAGTCTTTCAATAAGGAAACTGCCTGTGATGTCTTTTCTCACAACTACTTATGTTTCATTAAAAGCCTCCTTTCTTCTCTGTAGATTTGACCCTGGCTTTACAAGGGAGAAAAAAAATGCTCACATGGCATGTTCTGCTGTTCAAGTTCCTTACCTTTATATTTAGATTTAAAAACGTTGATATACTCATTAATAAAGAGGCAGAAAAGAGAGCAAATATATTTCTGAAAACATTGATGATTACACATGCCTTGGAATCCGAATATATATTCTAGAGTATTTCTAAATCACCTTGCTCTGTTTTCACTGATATTATCTAAGCAAATAATTTATTTCAAGGAGCATCTTAGCATGTGTATTGCTGCAGGTTGTGCACTATAGCTCAAACTGCATTGAATTTCTTAAACTTGAAATCTAATTTACATAAACACAAGGGGGAAAGTGTAAAAATCTGCGTGCATTTGGTTGGGTAATAAGTGAAGGTTGTCTGGATGAAGATGGAGTGTTAGAAAAGATGAAAAGACTGAATAATATTCTGAATAATGTGTTAGTTCTAGGGGGGAAACTTTTCCAGGCTTGAAGCATCACGATTCTAGATAGAGAAATGCAGATAAAGTAGGACTGTGTGCATTAATTCAAAGAAACACTAGGTTACATAAATTTTGACATGCTTCTCCCCACATTTTTGTCATTGTGTCCCTATTCAGCCCTCTTTCCATAGATAAATGGATGTGTGCTTCTTAAATGAATTGCCTCAAGGATGTTAATAGAGACATGTGAAGTGAAATGACTCTAGAGGAAAGAAGCTCATCCACCTAACTAAAGTCTATGAAAATAATTTCTGTGCTCACACCTACACACCCAAAACCTAGAGGAATTGTGGCTATTAACTGATAATTTGACTGAGAAGGACCACTTGTCCTCAAATATGTGAAAGTTTTCTATACTAATTCTTATGAGCAAATCAATGTATCCTTTATAAATGCTGATAACCTGTGGGTGGGTTACAAGTCAATTTCTCACACCTTAGCACTGAATAACAGATTGCTATTTCCTTAAGCAGGTAAATTCAGTTGAGGGAAATGTGTGTTAGTGGAATATTAAAAACAAAAACTTAATTGTGCTTGATATATAAAGGCTGAAATAAACCATACTAGAAGCTTCGGATAGCCCAAAGGCAGTATGAGAATCCTGGATACATGGTGGTGAGGAGCCTGAAATTAAGTCCTCCATTAAGAGCAACCTTGGGCTGCACGTAGCCCAGTTCCAGGAAAAGCTTCAGCTGAAGCCACCCTCAGGACCATCCTCAGATCAGCCAATCAAAAGAAATGTGTAACCTTCCTGTGGTCTGAGTCAGGGCTGGGAACTGCAGGTAGTTACTCTGTACAAACTAGCCAATCACTCACTGCTTGCCTAAATCCCACGTAGGCTCTTTGAGCTCACCTTATAATTGGTCATTTTCAAAGGATTCTCAAAGGTCATGATTGGGTCCCACCAAAAGTAACGGACACCTCACAGATACTGAATGGTCCAATCTATTACCATAGGTACTGTACAATTATGATTCATGCTTATGTGATGATGCTATACATACAACGTGTGCACAGTAACACCCCCATCCCTTACCCCATGAAAACCCTGCTTGCTATTGTTCGGGGCTTCACCTTGCTGCCGCCGCACTGGTAGACGGGTGAGCCTCTGCTCGAGCTTATAATAAAAACCCTTACGTACTTGCATCGGTGTCGGCTCCTTGGAGGTCTCAGGGGACTCACGATTCGGGCACAACAGTGGACACTTGTGAAAGGACAAGCGACAAATTTGTCTATACTTACTTCTTGGAGTCAGGCTGTCCAGTGTACGGCTGTAAATGACACTTGAAAACAGCACTCAAAATGGGGAAAAAACGTTGCCATCAATTATTCAACCTAATTCCCCGCACTATTCGTTCTCTCTTCATTTATGAAGAATCCAATTATAACTTACTGCTTGGTATCACACAAAAGTCATTGTTCTGCTTTGTCCATAAACTGTTTTCTTTTCCTTATATTCTTCAGATTGAATCATTCCAATAGATCTCTCTCTGATTGCAAGTTTATTTTGATCTCTCTGATTTGTGATAAGCTTGTTAGGTAGCTTTTCATTTTAATTATTATATGTTTTGGTTCTAGAGTTTCCATTTTTATTTTGTTTCCTTTTGCTATTTTTATAGATTCCCCATTAAGTGACTTACTGTGATATTTTCCTTTGGCATATATAATAGTCAAAGAACTTATTGAACTTAAAATCCAAAAGAGTCATGGTGCAGATAAGCTATAACTGTTCAGTTCTTTCAGCCTTTTGCTGTAGCTTCCTACTGAAAATCTTGAAGGTTCACATGCATGCAGAATTTCGATGTGATCTAATAATTTGGGCATGATTCATGTACATTTGGGGGCTCCTTCTCTACAACTCATTCCTTTATGGATTCCCTGCTCAACTCCTTGCCACTCTGCTCACCTCTAAGCTCCATCTCTGAACCCCAAGGCAAATTTTGAGGCTTTCTGCTTAGGTTCTAGGTGTGCTGAGTAATTTGGATTGTGGAATGCTCTCAGAAAGGTATATATTAGTAAGTCTCACTCAGTGTAGTTCCCTTTTGTCAAGGATCAAATGCTCTTAAGTTTCTGCCTGTTTCATTATTTTTTTTTGTCATTTCCTAGTGCCCTCAAATATTTCTTTATATTTATTGTGCAGAATATATAATTGTTTCCTCTGCAAATATTGGTCTAATACCAACCCTCTGGTATTATCAAGGTCATTCTCCTTACTTAACATTTTCTAATGTGGATAAGTTTTATTTATAAATCTTCAAATAATTAACATTAATAATAATGATAACTAACACTAATGTATTTTATGTGTATTTAGTTCTGTAAATATTTTATATTCTTTCACCTTTACTAAGCCATATGGGGATATGCATTGTAATAAAGACAAATAGTTAAAAGAGAAAAAACATTTTTATAGTTTTTTATCTTTAGTGTTAAAAAGGGGAGGCAAAGCAAAAACGATTTTTGTTTAAATCATGAAACCAAAAAATGCAAGAAGGATAGACATTGAAGAAAATTTGACATTTAATATTATGAGCTTACTCAAGCCCATATCAACTCTACTGGAAACCTATTTAAAATACATTCTTATCTTTGCATTCAACCATAAACCTTCACTAGTGAAATCATTAGTGATTTGTTCTTTCCTTTTGTGGGATAGGTTGGACTTTTTAAAAACAATGGTAGACCTAATCAATCAATAGTGGAAGTTTAATATTCTTTGGACAACACCATAAAATTTTCTATACTCTCAAAGCATATTTTTATGCTTGTTACATGTGAGAAACATTGGTAGGGTTAGTTGTTTTATAGTTAGCATTTTTGCTATTTTAGAATTCCTAAGTTGAATACATCATTAAATAAAATTTATATAAGATGGAAAACTTATTTAAATTGCTTTATTGAGCTCAGCATGTGGTATTCATTCTCACAAATTTAAATAAAGCTTCCATCTGTTCTTTTATTCAGACATCTCTGATTAAATTTTCACACAAAATACAGATAAACACAATATATGCAAGCAAGTTATAAAAGTTCCATTAAAAGTTCATGTTCTCATTCAAATGTAATTTTGAAGTTGAAACTCATTACTTAAAAGTTTTTCTCACAAGAACGGGATGTGATTTTGTTGAATTTCAAAGCAGACATTTTGGGATTCCAAGCTTCATAGGGTGCCAGCACGTGGTTGCAGAAATACGGTGCTTGTTATTGCCCATTATGTATTTTCTCAAAACGTTTTTTAAAATCATTTTTAAAGAAGAGACCTAGGAAGACTGTCATATTTGGGGCTTTTGGTTTTGCCTTTTTAAAAGTTTATGATTTTGAATTTCAGGAGCACCATTTTTTTAACTTATGTTCTTCATGTTTGTATGCTGTAAAGTCACCTAAAATAGGAAAGAAGATTGTCTTTTCATATTTTGGAAAACATCTCTGAAAAGGCTTATTGTCTAGGAAATAACCTTACTAATCTCAATTATCCTAATTTGAGAGAATTATTTTCAAATGATCAATTATTTTTTTAAGAATCATTAAAATAAATTTCAAACATAATAGTGATATTTGCAGTTACTTAACATAGTTTACTTCTTAATCTTACAAAGTAAGTCTGTAATAAATTTTAAATTTATTTATTTAAATTCAAGTTAGTTAACATACAGTGTAGTATTGGTTTTGGGAGTAGAATTTAATGATTCATCACTTACCTATAACAGCCAGTGCTCATCCCAACAAATGACCCTCCTTGATGCCCATCACCTATCTAGCCCATCCCCCCAATCTATCAGTTCAGCAGGAGATAAAAATCACACTGTTGAAAGCATGGAACTGGTCCTAGGTCTTATAATTCAAATGCTGCTAAGTTAGAATTCAAACTCAATCCTGTTGAAATTCAAAGCCAAATTCTCCTTTCATGATTTTGTATTGGATCTCATATTAAGCACTGTATCCCTCCTTTGACAGATTAAGTTAAAGCAGAGTACCAAGCAAATTTTTAAAACGTTGTGTTTCTTTCATTCTTCTCCTTTCCAGTATTTTACAAGCTTATGCTGTTATTTCTGTTGAAGAGTGAAATGGAAGAAACAGAGAGAAGAGGCAGATCCTAAATTTCTTTGTAGTTGCCTAGAATCTCCACTCTGATTGGGAGACAGGTATCTGGCAGTTTTCTGTATGAAAATACCAATGATGTATTTTTCCCCCTTCATCTTTGTTAATACTCCAACCCACTTGACATCTCTTGGCAGAGTTGAAATTTTCCAGATACAGTCTTGTAAAGAACAGGATGATTTGGTATCAGTAATTTTGGCATGGTCTCTTAGCTGAATGACATACCCTGCAAATTGTGGCCTGTAAGAGAACAGAGGTTTTTTTGTAACTAATACAGTGCAATCATTGATGCTATTGATTTCTTTTGAGCTTTTGGAGACTTGTGTATGGAAAGTAACATTTTCGAAAACAGTCACAGAATAGGAGTAGTAGAAAACCTGAAAATTTAGATACTACTATGATCACATAGAACTGACTTTATTAGTAACATAAAAAAAGTATATATTGCAGAGTGGGTTTTGTGTTTCAACACAGCTAAGTTGAAAGACTACAGATTTAGCCTAAAAGTGGAGCCACCTATTAAAATCCTATTGAATAGCCTTAATTCCATCTTCCCTTTATGACTGAAAATGGTCTCACTATTTCCAATCCTTGCCTTATCATCTGGTTCAATTCTAAAAAAATAAAAATAAAAAATGAAAAATAGCCATTTCTAAAATCTACTTACAGGCAGACTTTGGCTCTAGCATTAACTTGAACATTCTAGAATTTAAAAAAATCATTTGAGGCTCTGAATTAATTTCCCTTTCTTTGAAACCATCAATTGGTTGCTTTTCCTATTGGGAAACATATCCATCTAACTCAAATAAGAAATTTAACACTCTTTTATTCCTAAAATAGTGCTTTTTCTAAATTCTGTTTAACTGATATCTTTAAATTAATGGTCATTTTTCCTCTCATCAGTTACAGAATGTTACTGTTCTTTTATAGCTAACTGATTCCTCACTTAGTCTCTCTGTTTCCTGAGGAACTGATCCAGCGAGATCATAAATTTTTCCACCAGGAGGAATTAACTGACTAAACAATACATCAGTCTAGAAATCATGCCTGTCCAGTTCTCCTGTTGTTTGTAAGAGTTATGACCACGGTACAGAGATACTGGGGAATGATGTTTGTATTGTCAAATGCTCCAGCACTTACTAGTTTTGAGACTTTCAATAAGCTAAAGAACTTGACTATGCAGAGATTAAATATTAACATAATTTATTCCTAACTAGTCTGAAATTATTAAATGTGATGACTCATGTAAAATGTTTAACAAATACTTGTCACATTGTAAGCATTAAATGCATGTTAGAAAATCTTGTTGCTTTATTATTGCTAATTATGATTTTGTTACTATTATTATCTCAAGTTCAAAAGTTTCCCCTATCCAAAGAACCCTCTGGGATACACCCTGAATTTAATAAAAGTCTTTTAGTTTAAATATTAAACTAAAATACTATGATGCTGTAATTTTCTGGACTTAAACATCTGCCCTGGATTTTTTCTACAGTATGAATGTTTACTATTAGTTTAAAAGTGTATATTCAAAATTGTAGATATTTAAACATATTTTAAATTTTTGTTAATGTTTTATTTTGTTTTTTGAGAAAGAGAGAGAGACAGACAGAGAGTAAGTGAGAGAGAGTGTGCAGGGGAGGCACAGAGGCAGAGGGAGACAGAGGCAAAATCCGAAGTCGACTCCAGGCTCCAAGCTGTCAGCACATAACCTGAAATGAGGCTTGAGCTTATGAATCATAAGATCATGACCTGAGCTGAGGCTGGATGCTTAACTTACTGAGCTACGCAGGACCCGTAAACATATTTTTAAAATATACATGAGTATATTGTGATACAAGTAACTGTAAACTCATTTACATAAAAGATGACAGATTCTTTTTTTTTCCAAAATATTCTGGCTGAAAGTAGGGCAGAATATAAGATGTTACCTGAGATTCTTTCAACATCAAAGACAAACATACAGATTTCTATAAACCGATAAGCACCACTTCTTATTAGAGTGTTCTGTAGGTTCAAAGAGGCATTTGAATGATGAATTATGTGAATGTCTCAGGACATGCTCCTATTATATCTCTATTCTTTCCTGAAGAGCAGGAAGTGAACTTTCCTGAATGCAGAGAAGTAACATAAAATATTAACATTAATAGGATATTATGAAAGTATATTTATGACAATAAATATATAAACACAATAAATGGATAATTTTTACACAATTTACTGAAACTACCATGAGAAATAAAAATGTATAATATCCCTATATCTCTTAGGGACA